>BSBM01000433.1:6592500-7812500 GCA_027924585.1 Larix kaempferi
TTAGAGCACTAGCGACACCATCCTCTTTTTGGAAATGTTGATAATGCTTTTCCATATGAATATGAGGTTCACCCCATAAAAAGGGATCTTTAGGGAAACTCGTTAGGATCCATGACCCAAATATCTTTTTACTATAAGAGACTATGATAGGAGAGAAAGACAGAAAGGGAGAATGGAAATTCTTTGTTGTCATTTTTACTAAAAGGTTGGTCCATTAATGTTGCATTGAAACTATAGGTAAATCATGTCGAGTGGAAAATGGGTGGCTATAGGGTGAAACCGACACTTCACTCTCTTAAATTTAGATATACGAGCCTATGGGATTTGGATTGAACTAGTAAAATTGGTATTGGATCTAAATTCTTTAGATTTCAATGTGCATGGGATTTTTATGGTTAGATAGGTGTTATGGGCACATCTTCATAATATTTGTAATGAAGATGTAATAATCAAAGGGTATATGAACTTCATTTTAAACTAATTAAATCCTAGGGGGAAGCAAACATGATGGACTCTATGGCCTTGTTTCTAATGGACAAATTAGAATCTTCAAGGATCTGCGATCTTGAAAAACAGGTGTTTGCTTGAGGTGTTTAATAATATGGTATTTTTCTTGAGTTTTCATTGGAGAGTTATAATTGTCAATCATCCATGCATTACTATCCAGGAATGGTAAAATTTCCCCTACATCTTTTCTTGATGACACATCATTGAAAAAACACTATTAGCGTTAATGCTACTAGTTGATATGATTGAAATAAAAAATTAAATTAAAATTGAAAATTGCAATATAACTACTTTGATCCAATAAAATTTAAAAGAAACAAATTAAATTTTATTTAATTGTATAAATAAATGGTAATTAAATTATGGGAAAATTTGTAAATTTCAACAACATAACGATTGCCTGGGGAGAAATGTTTTTAAAAAATCAAATTAAAAATTAATTTTTAATATATTAAAATGAAAAAATATGTATCAACCTCTTGGGGTTGATGGAAGGTCGATGAGTGCAAATGGGGCACTATGGGGTCGCTACACAGCTTGGTCGAGCATATTTGGTTGTTTAATCAACTACTCATTTGAGGGTTCCCATGGGAAAAAATGCAACTCTGTTTTTTATCATATATAAAAATAAATAGCTTGATTAAGCTCTAGGGATTTATTGAGCACTAAATATTGATCAAGCTATTTAATAATCAAACCCACACTAGTTGTTCGTCGGTTGATATCTAATTCGATTGTTAGCTTAATCGATATCTTAGCTCGATTAAACTATTTAATGCTCAAACCCACTCCTTACATGGGTTGGATGGATTGAACTATTTAATGCTCAAATCAATCGAGGAGCTTGATCAATATTAGTGGCTCAATCAAGCATTTTATTAACCTAGACAAACCCCGATCAAGGGTTTGGATTTTTCACCATAAAGGCTCAATGGGTTTGGATTTTCCACCATAAAGGCTTGATTGAGCACTTATAAAAGCTCTTGATAAATCTCTTAATAGCTTAATCAAGAGATTAAAATAGATTGATAAAGCATCCATAAAACTTCACTCCCTCTACTCACCTTGCCAATAATCTTTATCCATATCCATGGATTCACCTTCCCATGAGTGTGTGGGAAACCATTAATATATAAAAACTTCTTCATGTTAAATTTTTGGAAGCACAACCATTCATACACATACTATACATAACAACGTTATGTTTGTGTTTAACAATATTCACCTAATAAGTCTGACTATAGAGAGGACTTCAAAATGGCATAAGTGTTATTGATTGTTTTGGAGGAACAAATACAGTAGGAGACATGCTACTCGAATTAGGATGAAATGTGGTTGAAATTTGTTCTGGACCTTTTCAAAAAAAGAGCATATGGAAGCATTCCTACATGTCTTTTCTATATCACCTATTGGATGCTTGAATCTAGTGGGAAGTATTAGACATCAACTTTGGGTAGTTGATCATTAATATAATGAGAAAATCTGACATGTTGAGGGTTACCTTCAACCCTTTAAATTTTGAGTAGCCATATGCTACTAGGGTTCCATAAAAGAGATCCAATTCATAGTGAAGTACCATTGGCCCAGGTTGGTTTATAGAAGATGGCATGTTACAATTAATAGGGTAAAGTGGATCCCGATTTTCATCTACTATCTGTCTACGGTATTTTTCACCTGATAAGAGCCTACAATGATTTTAAATTGGTGGAATATCATGTGCATCCAAACTCAAATTCGAATCAAGATGCCACAAAATTCAATCCATAATTATTCAAATGCATATATGCAAAGACATTATAAATTCAATCAAATAATAAAAATACAAATAACATATGGAGTTACTGCAAACAAAAAGGGATAAATTGATGATAAGGAATAATATGGTATCTGAAGAATTGACCATTTGATATTCTACCTTTTCTTCCTTACATTCGAGCCAAAACGATAATTAATTTGTGTCTACATTCTTAAAATAAATTTTGGGAAGCATGTAACATTTTAACTTCAAATAGAGTTTTAAAGGTATTTCTCAAGTAACCTTGCACATAATTCAGTTTGAATATATATATATATATATATATATATATATATATATATATATATATTTATATATATATATATATATATATATATATATATATATTTATATATATATATATATATATCCTTATATCCTAAATGCACTAGTGCACTAAATTATCATACCGACTAACACTATACCTCCCCAATAATATACACAAAAGAAAACCTTCACAAATTTCTAATTGCAGATCTTTGCACTTATATTTTCAATGTATAATGTTTATTCAGTGCAATTAATTCAACATAGCACATCAATGCACCCACAATCTATATGGTGCACCGCCAGCCAAATTGAAAAAAAAAATATAGTGCCCGTGTTTATCATTAATCTAAAATATCAAGTGAAAAAATGAGTGGGAATTTCATTTATAAAAGTAAGTTTACAAAATAAAGTGTTAGTTCTTAATCATTCTTTTTTCAAAATTTAGAAAAGAGACTTGTCAAGAGTGATTTGCTATTGAATATTTTGGAGTGGACAATTTTTTTTGAAGAGCCAAATTCGCAAGGGATAGTTGTAGGACACATACAAATATATAGAAAAAAATTTAAGATATGTTATTACATTCTATTCATTTCAAATTTACCTTCAATCAATTAAAAAAATCCATATTTTTTTATTATTTAATCATTTTTATATTTACAATGCATTTTCAAGAAAATAGAAGGGCTTTGGAGTTACCTTCAACATTGCAAACTCTAGTTTATGTGTTGTTCTAATTTGTTTTATGTTACTACAAACTCTATCATTGGATTTTATTCTCTCTAGTTTCTCAGAATGGGATTTTTTTTATAGGGAAATGAAATTATTTGTATATGGTTTGGTATTTGTTGGATTGGGATCACTCATTGCATTATATCCCATACGCTATTTTCATCAGTTTGTTATTTTTATTTTTTAAATTTCACAATTCATGGTATGAATTGTACAATAACAATGCAACAATGTGTTTCTTAATTAAATTGCACAATTTGGAATGATATTTTTATAAATAATTATCAAATTTAGTGGTGTGTAAGATACATAAATAATGCACTGGTGCAAAAGAACATAGTCTTCGTGATGTTTGTTTTTTAAAAAATGTTACCAATTTTATAGGTGCGCGTTGTACAATAAAGACACATTGGTTCTTAAGTATGTGATATGTGCATCACTGAATGCTATTGTACTATATGCACTACCAAACCCAAAACCAATTTTAGACTAATTTATTTTACTTAGTTTGTAAAACATATTTCATAATTTGTATATTTCATTATGTAAGGATTTTATTAATAGAATATTAGGGAAAAACACTTATAGCAACAAAGGTGGGGGAAGCACATCCAAAAGAGAGAACATGCCAAAAGTTCAATTAACTATTAATATAAAAGTAATATATTTGAATTATTTGTATGTTTAAATGATGTGTATTTGGTAATGTTGTCATACAAACAAAAACTTGAAGAAACTCTAAAACTTTGTTCGGAATCTGAGAGGAAAAGAATGCAAAAACATTATGGAAATTTGCAAAGAGATAAATTAAGTGGATCAAAAAGTTATCAATAAGAAAGTTTTCTTTGACTTTTTTCTCAAAATCTACTTATTAACAATAATCGCTAACATGTTTTAAACATTCAATTTTGCATTTGTTGAATGTTGCGTGGGGACCAACAATGAGAGAACAAAAGGTCGGCCTAAGAAGATAAAAAATACAATGGATGTAAATGATGATGAATTGGTCCTGAATTCATCTCGAGTGGTGCTAGAAATTATTGAGAGAAGAGGGTGGACATTTATAAAACTATGAGAGATATATTGGAAATAATATATAGATATAGTGGAAATAGCATATAGACATTATTGGGCATTTACAATACAAAAATCAATCTGATGATTCCAAGAACTAGATTGTGCATAATCTACAACAAGCATTTACGGAGAAATGGTCATTGAGACTTGTGAATGCAATAAATAAATAAAAAATCATTTAAAAAGTATTAGTGATAAATGTATGTTTCATTTTGTAATATGCATGCACTTGTCCAAAAATTTATTAGATTAATATTTTTGGTGTTTTTATTTTCATATAAATATTAATTGTGTTTTTTTTCAAAAATCTAATAAATTTTCAAAAACTAATTGACATGATATACGAAACATGCCAATAGGGATGCCGAAAAAAGTGTACAAGGAGATGGTTACACAAAGGAGTATAATCGTATCATAGGAGGAAGCATCCCAACAACAATGTGAATCAAACATATGTATTCATTATTTTTTCTATATACAAAGAGTTCAATTATCACATGAAAATTTAATTTTTCAATTGTTTTATTGTTACAAAAAAGAAAAGAAAATGGAACTTATTCAATGCATTAGACAGGATGACAAGGTACAAAAGGATTGATTGCAAAGTTTGTGAGTACTTAATGATTTTTCCTTAATACCTCATATTTATTGTTATGCTTATATTTTAATTGATTTACAATCATCCATGGATGATTTCTAACACATGATAACATATAAAGAAGAGCCTTCCAAACATTTGATGGCATTGGAATAAGTACGGGTGAGTATATGTTGCAGTATGAAGGGTTAATTAAACAATTTGTAAATACCAATGTTGTTTTACTTCCCTTATTATATAATTAATGGAATGACAAGAAACATTTAATTATATCTATGCTTGTTTGTGGTGCATACAATTGGTAGGAAACAAAGTATGAAGTGGAGCCAACAAAAGATACGTTGAGAGTTGATAATAACTGTGGTTTTAAAATAATATATATTGTTTATGAAGCAATTGCTATGATATGCTTTTTTATTTATGCACTTAAGTATATTACACTATAAATGTACATGTATACTCATTACACTTTGTTTCTATGTTTGAACATGGAATGTGAAGGGGTGCAATGTTAAACTCAATCCAACCAACAAAACATTCAAAATAAGCCAAGTACAATATCTGGTGTAGGTGGTGAAGTAATGAGGCTTACAAGCATCTTGAGCAATGGAAATAGTTTGAGCTATGAATGATGATCATCAAAATTGAATGTTACAAGTTGTATATTTTTTAATGTTTGTTTGCAAAAATCAAACATGTTCTTTAATATGAACATATTTTCCCAATTGGATGGGGACACGTTACTAATAATTGTACTAACAATTATTTACTAAAATTTTCAATATCATGGACCTTTATGTTGTCCCATTTTGTATAATGAAGGGTCTCTTATTCATATATATAACAAAATGAATTTGTTATTTACAATGAATGTTGATGTAATGAGTAAATAATTAATGAATTGATTATATCCAAACACAATAATTAAAATATAGAAATCAAAATTATTGTAAAAAAAATTTGATTTTATAATAGTTAATTGACATTTTGTAAAAAATAAATAAAAATATGCATTTTCATATCCACAATGTGGAGAGATTCAACATTCCTAAAATAGATTGTTGCATTGTATTCATTTGAACTCAAAGGTGCACTTCATACATACTTATGCAATAGTACATTTAAATAAATATTACTCACTAAAGCATGGAAAATGTACTAAGAGCAAATATGTTCCTAATAATAACAAAAACGCCACTTCCTTCAATGATACCATTATCATTGTCATTACTATTTTTGTTATTACAATATGAACTTATGGTGCACAATCTCATATGCACACTCATGCATTTATTTATGTAACATGCACTTGGTTTTTATTATATGTACTACATAACCAAGGTTCATAATATATATAATATGAATGAAGGAGTCAAATTTATTTGTAAAGATCTAGCGCATATCCAGATGAGGCACATTGATGCATATTATTGAAAAAAGCACATGGTGCTTTCAGTATCTATAATATGCATCGAGCCTTCGAAAATACATTTTATGCACTTGTAATTAGTATATGTATTTTTTAGGCACTGATGCATATAATTTGTTAGTTGTGTACTGACACATACATTTTATTTATAGTTGATGCATTAATGTCCCAAATCAATATAGGCACATTGCTTAAAAAAACCCTACCAAAAATTTTGATCATCCAAATTTCCAAATTTTCAAGTTATAGTGGAAAGCCATTATAACCTCCGCTAATACTTATGGAGATTTTAGCCGAGGTTTTTTTTAATTTCTTTCCCAATTTGTAACACTAAAATCTTTGCTAGAATGTGTTTTCCTTTTAGTGATAGGGATGTTACATGGCATTGCAAGCCTTCACATGTTCATAAAATATTAGGGTGTCGGCCTATGATTAAATAATACACAATGATTCATGTGCATTTTCACATGAATTAAGTGCCACAAGATATTATAGAGCCTTGATTGAGCTCAAATTCCATCAATTTTAAAGTTTGAGTTGAACAAAGGAAATGCTAAATAAGATAATTGGAAATATGAAAATTTGATTTCAACAAGGTTATTTGAATAGTCTATTAAATATGAATATGAAATGGAAGGAGGGTGCTTTAGTCAGATATGAAAATATACTTCTAGTCAATGGCAATAAACCTAAAGCAGTTGGTGAGTGCAATGAAGTTCCAAAATAAGAAGCTCTATGACTGAAGGTAACATGGTGATGAAGAGTGGATGTTGAGAAATGGGAATGTGTGGAACAAAGGGGATGGCCCAATATGAAGGATGATGGTAGGCCTCGACATATAATGACAATGAGGGGATGAGGAATGTGTGACACAAATTTTGTGGAATGTGAACATGTGTTTTAAAAGAACCAGTGGTTTTAAGAAGATAACCAAGTTTTGAGAAGAACCTATCCTTAAATACATGCCTTCAACATAAATATATTATTTAAACTAACAAAACTATTTTTTAAAGTAGAAGAAGCTGTAAACCCATAAAAAGGGGATGAATAAAAATAAATCAATATATTTTTATTATGAATTTTACCTCAAAATTTATACTTATTTCCATTATTTTTGAAAAAATATCAATCTTATTACATTTTTTCCATTATTATTGAAATATTACCCACCTTTAATTTGAGGTGTCTCAAGACAAGTAAACAATTATATTTTTGTCAAAGGCATGTGATGGGATGCAAAGTGTAATATCTCGATTTTGACCCCATTGCATTAAAATGTAAATGAGGTAATATTGTTATAAAATCGTGGTGAGGAGCTCAAGGCCAAGGCCTCGTCATCGATTTAGTGATGCATATGGTTTGCGTGCTATCCAAGCACAATGGAATTGCAAATATCATGTAAATATGCATTTTAATAAAGTACCCACAACTAGCTATGCAATGCAATGCAACAAGAGACGGGGGCATGATTTTTACAAGGAATTGGGAGGAAAATATTCAAACCCTGGAACTAATCAAGTCAATCCAAGTGTCAATGAGAAAACCCATAAACCCTCAACTACCGATGTTGACTTTTGTACCCAATCATTTATTTCTTCCAAGATTTGGTTGAGGTAGTTAATGCATTGAGAATGGGGAGGTATGGTTGTCCAAATTCGAGTATTGGCAAGCCACCTTTTTGAAAAATGTGTTTGGATTCATTGGCAAGAAAAGAGCCATGAAATTAATCCCCAAGCCATTATTCACCCATTTCCTTTGCTCCCTCATGCAGTCTGATCTTCCTGGGCGTTTTTCTCCATGTTTTTGTCATGGTTTCCTTCATGTTTCTAGTTGGGAAGGGTGTTTTTTGTATTGTATAACAGTGGGGAAGAGGAGAAATCGATTTGGGGTTCCATAGAGGCCGTTTGGGCCATTCGAATGCTCACATACCTGTGGGAGAAATCATTCTCTTCCCTATGGACGAATTTCTTTCTCACAATTCATTTTGGGTGTGCCACGAATTGGAAGAATCCGTGGGAACCTGTTTTTGTATATCCCATAGTAAAATTGCTTATCCATGCCCAAACTTTGAGCTTCTTGTGTGTGTATCAGGGTATTTTTTAAGGATTATAAAAATATACTTAAGTATAGTATTCTAGGCGATTATTTTGGATTGAAAAAAATATAAATATAGATTGGTAGGCGAATATTAAATATGAATCATACAATTTAATACTAAAACCTGTAAATTTTGGCGAATATTATGATAAAAAAACATATTTTATGTAAATATAGGCGATATTAAAGACTAAAAATGACCAAATAGCGAATTTATTTTTTGAAAAAAGGCCCAAAAAATAGCCAATTGGAGAAATTTCGCCCCTAAAAATTTCCATGGTGTGTATAGAGTATGTTGGGTTATGGGTATCCATTTTTTTGGCTTGAGCTTGAGTGCAAGCATTCAAAAATGAAGAGGGTTCATATTTAGCTTGATAAACCTAGCTATGGACTGGCTTGGCTTAGATGTGATGGTCATCTTGCTGTACATCAAATGTAGGTTCCCTTTCCTTGTAGAAATCATGCCCATGTAGGGGGTGGAAACTATGTTGAAATATTGATGAGCATAGTTGGCCTATGTCTGGGTGGAACGTTGCAGTTGCGTAGCTAGTTTCTTGGGACAGTATTACATCAAGATGATTATTCTTTATGTGTTTTACTTCTACATTGTTTTTATTTGAAAACAGTTATGATTATGCTGATAAATGTGTGTGGATAGTTAAATTTCGTTGTGCATGTTTATTTGATTATGCGTCTGCATACATATGCATTTTATTTGTATGAATCTAATGAACGGGGCTGACTTATCTGGTAAAAATCCCAAGATTTGTATTCATGTTCCCTTCCTTGCATTGGATCGATGGGAGGGGGCTTGACAGAGTGGTATCAGAGCAAAGGTTGCAACATTGGGCCTACATGGGATACATCTAACAACTTGTAGAGGTAAGCTTGCTTCCTGCTCAACACTAGTCATCGAAAAAGAAAGAAAAAATTCTACCTTTTCTATGTGTTTTTAGTTTTCTGCCTAAGTATGAGTCGGCCCAAAACTTAAAGGAGCGCCGAAACGGTCGGCGAGAAATCAGAAAAGCCATCGATGCATTTCGGCGGGAAAGTAAAAAAGTGGTTGAAAAAGGGCGTTTCGGCATAAAACAGAAAACTCGTCGAAACAGTCGGCGGAAAACTGAAAAGTCCACTGACACTGTCGGTGAAAAAGGAAGAAGTCATAAAAATGGATCGGAGGCAGAATGGATTCTGCTCTGAAACCGACCGGCGAGAAAAGTGAAAAGTTCACCGAAAAAGGAAAATGTTGTTGATGAAGATTTCGGCGAGAAATTGGAAATTACGCCGAAACGGTCGGCGACAAAGTGGATGTGCACCGAAATAGTAGGCAAAAATTTGGAAGCATTGTTGATGTATATGTAACTTCGAAATGTATTTCATCCATGTATTTCATTTATATATTATTGTACTCCTATAGAGATGTGTCATTCCTCTATACGGAAGTGTCGTCATATGTATTGACAAGTGTCACAAGTGTGTGAACTTACCGATGGATTATTAGACCACCATGTGTGGGGTCATCCCTAATTTATATATTATATGGTTGATGTACCTAGCTAGACAAGTCGACCCCATAAGGATATTGGGCAAACAGGTCAAGTATAAATAGAGATCGGGAGATCTCTATTTGGATCATTCGGAAACTCATTCTTCCTTCACTCAGAAAGTGGCACACTAGTGAGGAGGAGGATCATCTGCTACTAGGAGACTATCTCTGTGTATTTTGGTTGAGCCATTGCTCTCTCTATCTCTGAGGAAGTTGTGGGGTTTTTCACCTTAGGGTTTTCCCCACGAAAACTCTGTGTCTCTTGTCTCTCATGATTTTGTTTCTTGTGATGATTGAAATGCTTGTTATGATTGATATCCATTGATATACTGTACATGTTGTTCTCTCAGTAAAGATCCTAGAGTATTGTGAATTAATGCTCAAAATTTAACATGGTATCAGAGCTAACCTGAGAAGAAGACATTGTGTAGTGATGGAAACCAAGGGTTTCTTGTTTATTGGGTTTGTCTCCACATATTTTGGAAAAGCAGTATAGTAGACTGACTCTACTCATCAAGGAGAATCTACCTATCCAATCAGAATTCAATTCTGAGCATTTTCAGATTTGGCCCTAAAAATTAGGGTTTCCGCAAAAATAGGGATTTCTGGAATCTGAAGACATATCTAGAAGCTCCTTGGAAAAATCGAAGTTTAGAGCTTTGGATCGATATTTTTGGTTAGGTAGATCTCCGGGAAACTCAAACCCTAATTCAGGGTCCTCCCTAGTGAACTCGGGAAGACAAAAAGGCATTTCTGAAGGGTGAAGCTTTGCAGATCTCAAATTCTGAATACAGTAGGCTGATCAGATCATCAAGGTGCATCTTTCTATCCTTTCAGAAAGTTGAAATTCACATTTTGAATTTTTAGGATTTCTCTGACAAACCCTAATCCGGGACCAGATCAAGTTTTTCAGCAAATTAAGTGGTAAGACCTAAATCTTTTCTATTTCCATTTGAAGTACTCTTTAAGATGTCTCACCACACCAAGCTTGAGGATAAGCTTGAAGGGGTTGATAAATTCCGAGCCTGGAAGTATAGGATTGGGTTAATGCTGGAAGAGAATGAGTTGGAGTCATATGTAAAAGAAGACATCCCTATCCCAGAGGATGAAGAGGCTAAGATATTGCATAAGAATAACTTGGTCAAAGAAAAGAGAATCATTGCTGATTCTATCAAAGACCATCTTATACCACATGTGTCATCTCTGAAGACATCCAAGGAGATGTTTGATTCCCTGACCAAGCTATTTGAAGGAAAGAACATAAATCGAAAGATGACTCTGCGGAATCAATTGAAAGTGGTCAAGATGTCGAATGGAGAGACCATTCAATCCTATTTCTCCAAGGTCTCTCAGATCAAGGAACAACTTGAAGCTGTAAATGAAATGGTGGAGAATGGTGAAATTGTTATGACCACTTTGAATGGCCTACCTAGGTCATGGGACTCCTTTATCCAAGGGATCTATGCAAGAAAAAAATTGATCTCCTTCAGTAGACTGCAGGAGGAATGTTCTCAAGAAGAAGCAAGGCTTGTGGCACGAGAAGAAAAGATGGGGAATGAAGATCAATCTCTCACAACACATACCAAGAAAGGAAAGTTCAAGAGGGGGCCATCCCATCACAAGAAGAAATCTTCTCATCCATATGACAAAGAAAAGAAAGATTTGAGGTTTTTCAATTGCAATGAGAAAGGACATTTTGCCTCAGAATGTCCCAAGAAAAGGAAAGAAGATTCCAACAACTTCAACAAGAAGAAGAAGAACAGCAAAAGAAGGTAGCATGCTCATGCTGTCGAGGATGATGAACTTCCCAGGAAGAAAGCTAGAACATAAAGTGATGATGACTCATCAAGCGAAGAAGAGTATGTTCTAATCTCTGCTCTCATAGGTACTATCTCTCATGGTTGTAATGATTGGCTTATTGACAGTGGTGCTTCCAAACACATGGCTGGGTTTAAAGAATCTTTTGTAAATCTATCTGAACATGAATCACCCCACAAAGTGAAACTTGGGGATGACTATCAATACCCTATCAAAGGAAGTGGTGAAGCCTCCTACAACCTAGATTCTGGAAAGTCCTTGAAGATGAAAGAAGTTCTCTATGTACCTGGGCTCAAGAAAAACCTACTCTCCATAACTGCATTGGATGCCAAAAGGTATGAGGGTTGCATTTGTGGATGGCCAAGTTCTAATGTGGCCAAAGGGAAAGACCATAGATGATGCAGTGGTGATTGGAGAGCAAGAGGGAGGATTGTACAAATTAAAGGGACAACCTGAACATGCCATGGTGACATGAAGACAAAGATTCATCCATAGTCATGAATCACATAGAAGTATGTATAAATTGTTTTTGCAAAGGTTAACTTGTGAGTTATGCAGGTCATTGAAGAGAACAAGAAAACATTGCTAGACATAACTAGCAAATATGGTGACCGGGTATGTGTTTCTTATATCATAGGATCTCTTATATAAGTATGCATGACATGATTGATAATGATTATTCATGAAGTCATAGGTTTGAATAATCATGGGTGTATGCATATTATGTTTCTTACCTTAATTGATGATATGACTAACCAGAAGAGTCATAGGGTTGAGTAATCACGGATTTAGGTATATTATGACTAACCATAAAAGTCCTTGAATACTAATACTTATTATTTTTGTTTGAAATGATCATGACTATACATGTTTAAGATTATTGTGTTTTCATAGTATCAAGATTATACTAATGAATGTGTGATTATGTATGAGACCTCGAGGATAACACAATAGTGATACTAATAAGCATGCATAGAGACCAAGGATGAATATCAGTTCAAAGACAGGTAATCTAGGAAGCAAAGATCAAGAAGGAGAACACTCCAGTAGTTTCTGCAAGGATGCAAAGATTCATAGGGAGTTGACCATCTTTCTACATTCCACAACAGAAAGGTGTAAAAGAAGCTACTTTAGCAGCTCCTGCAAGGAATCAAAGACTCAGAGGAAGTCCACCCAACAAACAAACAAAGATAAGTATTTCAATTATCATTTCTTGCATATTTGTTTGTTTAAATAAGATTGTTCAATGATGTATATGCTTATGTTCCTAGACTTAGGATATGTATTGTGCATATTAGAATGATTGCATTAATGAACAGTATACTACTAATATGCATGTAATGGGTAAGTGGCCTATGGCACTGTACAACATTCCATTGCTACTTATCTAGAATGAAACCTCTTTGCTGACATGTTGGGAGTTGTGCACACTCTTAACAATGTTCTGGTAGAGATTGGAAGGCATCTAGAAAGTTACGGAATATGGATAAATGTTGTATTGAAGCATTGGCTAAGATAATTGCATGACTGTATGACATATTTATGTGTAAGAATTTGTTCTAAAAAACTATGAGATGTTTCTAATCAAGCAATTTAACTTGTTTTGTAGGAAAGATCGTATACCATTTCCTACAAAAGAAGGACTACATCATTTGTTCCAGCAACAAAGATATCTATTGAAGATATTGAAGTTCCCAGGATCTGGGATGAAGTAATGGAAGAATGCCATGATCCGTCGATCATGAAGATGATGTTTGGGATGTAGTCCCAACACTTGAAGGGAAGTTTGTTATGACTTCCATAAGATCAAGCATGCTGCAGATGGCAGCATAGAGAAATATAAAAGTGATGAAATGAAAGATACACCGGACGGATCTCAAGATAGCTTTCTTGAATGGTGTAGTTGAAGAAGAAGTATATGTGGAGCAGCCACTTAGTTCTGAGGCACATGACAGGGAGTCATATATGTGCAGAACTTGGTAGGATAGACAGCTTTCTATCCAGTTTGGGCTTTACCAAGAGTAAAGCGGGTGCCAAACTTTACTACAAGGTTGAGGAAGGAAATCCAGTGATACTACTTTTGTATGTGGATGACCTGTTTGTAACAGGAGATGATAGATTGATTGCCGACACGCAGCGGAAGCTTGTTGCCGAGTTCGAGATGAAGAACTTGTGGATGATGCACTACTTTCTAAGCATGGAGGTGTGTCAGAGTGCAGATGGAATCTTCCTTGGACAAGGGAAGTATGCAGTAGAGATCCTGAAGAGGTTCAGGATGATGGATTGCAAGGCCATGGCCACACCTATGGCATCGAACCTGAAGCTTCTATGTGATGCTTCATCTGATCCGGTTGATGTCTTTATGTATCGTCAGATGATTGGGTCCTTGATGTACCTGACAAACATGAGACCAGATATTTGCTTTGCAGTGAACACATTGAGTCAGTTCCTGACAGATCCGAGGAGTGTTCACCTGATTGCTGTAAAGCATATTCTGAGGTACCTGAAGGTTACAGTTGATTATGGGCTCAAGTATGAAGCGAATCAAAAGTTTAACCTGCAAGGTTATGTTGATTCAGATTGGGCAGGTAGTGCTGCAGATAGGAAGAGCACATCTGGGTGCTGCTTCAGTATGGGATCAGGTGTGATATCTTGGTTTAGCAGGAAGCAGTCATGCATAGCACTGAGTACAGCCGAGGCAGAATATGTTGCAGCCTGCTTGGCTAGTTGTGAGGCAGTATGGATCCGGAAGCTACTGTCTGAGTTATTTGATCTCCCGCTGGAGGCTACTGGTATCTTCTATGATAACCAGAGTTGTGTGAAGCTGTCTGAGAACCCAGTGTTTCATGACAGGTCAAAATGCATAGAGATCAAATATCACTATATTAGGGATATGGTGCAGAGAGGAGCAATGAAGCTCCTATATGTTGCGACGAACGAGCAGATTGCAGATGTACTGACGAAGCCACTAGCCAGAGTGAAGTTTGAGTACTTCAGGGAGAGGCTTGGTGTTCTTCAGATCGACGACACTTAAAGGAAGAAGTGATGGATACATTTGATGAAGCCATTCCAAGCATGTTGGAAGGAGGATCCTTCACATGGCTGTGGATGTAAGCGCTGGATGATGAGCATCAGGACGATGCTCCAGTTACTGCTCTGTATATGCATCAGGTTGATGCCGGATATGATCAGTTGGATCATTTATATGTATGTACACATCATGTTGGATGTTGGATATGATTAGTTGGATCATTTATATGTATATGTATGTACGCATCATGTTGGATGTTGGATATGATCAGTTGGATCATTTATATGTATTTGTATATGCATCATGTTGGATGCTTGGACCATGTATTTGTATCAGGTGGATACTGTGTATGATCAGGTAGATCATGTATGTTGATATATATCAGTTAGATACATTGTGTGGATCATGTATCTATGTATGTATCAGGTGGATACATTGTATGATCAGGTGGATCATGTATGGTGATATGTATCAGGTAGATACTTGGTATGCATCAGGTGGATGCATTGTATGATCAGGATGATCATGATGACGAGCTTCAGGATGTTGCTCCAGATGTTATGTACCAGGATGGTACAGTGATGATGATCAGTATGATCATGAGCATCAGGATGATGCTTCGTGTGATGATGATCAGTTAGATCATGAGTATCAGGTTGATACTTGGAGGTCAGAGATGATATGTGGAAGGTTGTGCAAATAGCATGTAATCAGTCCTCAGAGATCCAATAGGTTGAGCTGTGTGCTCGTAATCAGTCCTGGGATGAGGTATTGCTATGTAGTATGTAATCAGTCCTCAGAAATCCGATAAGTTGAGTTGTGTGCTCGTAATCAGTCCTGGGATGAGGTATTACTACTGAGACATGTAATCAGTCCTGGAGATCCGATAGGTTGAGCTGTGTGATCGTAATAAGTCCTGGGATGCTCTTTAGAGATATTGCCGGTCGTGATGCAGCACATAAATGTTCCTGGGATACTCTTTAAAGGTATTGTCTATTCACATGTAATCAGTCCTGGAGATCCGGGAGGTTGAGCTGTGTGCTCGTAATAAGTCCTGGGATGCTCTTTAGAGATCTTGTCGGTCGTGCTGTGGCACATAAATGTTCCTGGGATGCTCTTTAAAGGTATTGTGAAGGAGATGCATGTAATCGGTCCTGGGATATCTTGCCAGTCGTGCTTAGGCACATCAATGTTCCTGGGATGCTCTTGTCAGGTATTGCATCCGCACATAAAATTAGTCCTGAGAGACCACCTCTATCAGACCGTTCGCACAGATGATGAAGACCTGCAGGCGATGGGCCTACATCCAGTATGAAAAAGGACTAGCTGTGTAGAACTTCCTATGACGAGTAGATTCAGAGATTGGTTGAGATAGCAGCAGCAGTGACGATGCATCGATGACAATGATCCAGAGAAGAAGACTTGTGCTAGCAGATCTATGTCGAGAAATACCTTCCTAGTTAAGAGGGAGTGTTGATGTATATGTAACTTCGGAATGTATTTCATCCATGTATTTCATTTATATATTATTGTACTCCTATAGAGATGTGTCATTCCTCTATACGGAAGTGTCGTCATATGTATTGACAAGTGTCGCAAGTGTGTGAACTTACCGATGGATTATTAGACCACCATGTGTGGGGTCAGCCCTGATTTATATATTATATGGTTGATGTACCTAGCTAGACAAGTCGACCCCATAAGGATATTGGGCAAACAGGTCAAGTATAAATAGAGATCGGGAGATCTCTATTTGGATCATTCGGAAACTCATTCTTCCTTCACTCAGAAAGTGGCACACTAGTGAGGAGGAGGATCATCTGCTACTAGGAGACTATATCTGTGTATTTTGGTTGTACTTTGGTTGATCCATTGCTCTCTCTATCTCTGAGGAAGTTGTGGGGTTTTTCACCTTAGGGTTTTTTCCACGGAAACTCTGTGTCTCTTGTCTCTCATGCTTTTGCTTCTTGTGATGATTGACATGCCTGTTATGATTGATATGCATTGATATACTATACATGTTGTTCTCTCAGTAAAGATCCTAGAGTATTGTGAATTAATGCTCAAACTTTAACAAGCATCACCGAAAAGGATTTTCGACGCAAAAGTGAAAGTTGCGTCGATCGAAGACAAAGAGAAAGTTGTGCCGAAACGGTCGGCGCAAAATTCATAAGCCATTGAAACAGGTCGGCAAGAAACGGGAAATGCATCGATCAGAGCAAAATTGATAAGTCACCGAAATGGGTCGGCAAGAAGCAGGAAATGCGTCGATCGGAGCAAAAGGGATAAGTCCATTGAAATAGATTAGAGGAGAATTCAAAAGTCCCCCGAAACAGGGAAATTGGTCATTTTTCGAGGGATATTTTGAGGTGCCAGAAATTGAAAAATGGAATTGAACTTATGCGTCAAATTGCGCGAAATTGAAAGATTTACCAAAAAAAAAATATGAGGGCGCTACCTTCAACTCGGGGGGCAAGCCCCCTTGACCCCTGTCGTCCCCCTGAGACGTCGTCGATGGTGAGAAAATTCTATGGTAATGAGAAGATTCATAGAAATGGAAATGTTGCATCATGATAATAGTCCATGGGACAATTTGGCAAGTTCTGGATTATAAAAAGGGTGATTCATATGCTTATGTAATTTGGAAAAGTTGGCAATTTTGAAGGGCTGCAGTTTTTGCTCAATAAGTAATGAAATAGGTTATCAGGTAAGGGACGTGTAACTTGTAAAGATAATGAGACAATCATCCTTGTGGGAAAGTGCATGCATGATCAAAGAAGTTGCAACATATGAGTAAGTAACAAGAATGGGTAAGGAAATTCCATTCACCCAAAAGTTGTCACTCATAGGGATAAGGCATTCTAGTATGTGGAATTGCCATGTCACTCATGATAGTGACATGGTGGCCATGCAAAGGCTACTAATTGGGGAATGAGGCATCCCATGTGTGAATCAGTGCTCATAAGTGGAGGGAATCCCAAGAAGCTCAAGTTGGACTCGACCATAATTTCTGAAAGCAATTGGAGAAGTAAGGCAATGTTGATAAAGAGGAAAATGTCTCACCTTAAACTATTTATGTTTATAGCATAAGAATTGCATGCTTGGAATGTAGCAAGTAGGAATGTTATACCTGAGTATATGTATTGAGTTGCTACTTGGTGAGAAAATCATAGCTAATGATTCCTTGTGTGCTCGCTAGAGAGGCCATGAAATTGCATCATCTATGGATCATCTATGATGTGGAAGAGGAAATTCCATGATTTGATTGGAAAGGGAGAATTCCTTAACTCCTCTCTTACTATTGAAATTATATTTTACAGAAATTATGGCATAGAAATGTTGGAAATGCAAGAGATTAAATAGATGAAATGAATATGCACTAGTGGGCATATTGTCAGATATTGCATAGTGCATGTGAAGATGTTTTTGCATGTATATGATGTTGCATGTCGGTAAATCTAGTGAAGTTTTACATATGCAATAAGCCGCTTAAGATAATTATTGTGGTTGTTAATAATTAGTGGTGTTCGCATTGGTTGCAGGACCAAAGACAACCGAAGCATGGCTAATGATGTTGATGATGTTGTCGCATGTGACGAACAACCTTATGAAGAAAGGTTGGGGAAACAAGTCTATGATCATGAGGTTGGTGGAAGGATCATGTAATCCTTTGCAGGAGGCCAACTACTCAGGTAACATTAAAGATGTTAATGGAAGCCATGCAGGTAATGGTTAATCATGCTAATTGTACAAGTGTTGAAAGGGGATTGGGTAAGAATCCCTTGAACCATATTTTGTAATCATAGAATGGTATGCATGTAAGGTTAAATGCATTTTATGTGAATGCCATACCACCATGCTATGGTGAGGTATGGGGTAGTAAGGGCAAGGAACCTTCTACCATATAGCTGCTTAAATGTTAGAATGCAATCATATGAATTATAGCATGCCATTTGTGTATGTTGGTTATTATTTTAATAACCAAGCAAGTGAGGACTTATAGTCCTGTTGTGGTAGTGCATGCCATATGAGATAGTCATGGTTAAGGCCATAATGTGGTTGTATTGGTAATGCTATAGTGTTACACAAGTGTCCCGTGAACCCCCTATTGGTGTTAATTTGGGATGAAACATCTTTTCCAACAACCAAGGGGTGAGTAAACTCCTGATGTGTTGTTCGGGTGGAGAAGGAAGGCACCCATATAAGTTAACCCAGTGATTGGGGAGATGGTTGGGTGATGTGTTGAGGCAATAGCCATACTTTCCAAAACATCATGGTGGATTGCATGACATGACATTATGTTATTCATGAATCCATGCAAGAAAGGCATTGAGTGAGTTCACATTAAAATATTATGTGATTGTTGTAGGTGTGCATGCATGTGTGTGGGTGCACATGTTGAGATGCATTGTGTGAATGCATGGTTGTGTTATGTATGTTTAATTGCAATTAGATAATAGATGAAATGATGAATTAGGGATACTTCTGGGATCATTTCATGAGTTGATATGAATGCAGGAGAAGGATTGCATGAAGAAGGTAGTCATTAGAGGAAGTTTGGGGTCTAAAATGGGCCTCCTAAGGAAAATAATAAAATAATAGTTAAAATAATGAAATAATATTTATTAATTTTGGAGGAAGAAAGAAAAAAACTACTTTTTTGTTCGTATTTTAAACATATCTCCCTTCGTCAACGAGTACCCACACTGCATACTTTTGACGGACCCCGCTGCCCCAAAAACAAGAAATACCTGGAAAAACGTGATGATGAATGTCATCATCACGTTTTTCCAGGTATTTCTTGTTTTTGGGGCAGCGGGGTCCGTCAAAAGTATGCATTATGGGTACTCGTTGGATGCAGAATTTAATTCCGCATCCAACGAGTTCCCTCGCTCAAAATTTGAGTAAAAACGAAGGGAGATATGTTGAAAATACGAACAAAAAAAGTAGTTTTTTTATGACAAATATCTCAAGTCAACCATTATGGTTGACTCATTTTATTGAAATTCTATTGGTTCTTGAATTCCAACTCATAAGAAATTACGGTTGGCTCGTTTTCTTATCAGGCCCATTTTAGACCCCAAATTTCCTCTAATGCATGTTTGATGGTCTACCAGAGTGCTCTGTTGAAAGGACGGAGTTGCATAAAATGATATGGTTGTGAAGTAATGAGTATTGAAAGTTTTATTAAATTGCATAGATGGTGTGATGGTATCTTGCAGTTTCATTGTGATAATGATGCATATAGAGTACATATATATTTCATTACCCTTGAGATGTGAACAGTTGATAGTGTTTGAATTATTGGGTATTATAATTATGAGATCACTTCAGTGAGTGTTGTAGCAATGAAAAAATGATATGCATGGATGCTCACAAAGTGTTTGGTTGACTGTAATTTCAGATTTCAGGTAGAAATGTCTTGAGGATGGAAATGTGGGTAAGTCCATGATAAAGACTGAAATTTACCATGTACAAGAGCCAAAAACCGGGGACATGTTGCAGATGGATGTTCATGTATGGTAGCAATCATAAAGTCATAATGGACAAAGTGATGCCACTTATAGGAGCCAAATGATATGAGGATGGCCTCATGGTTAAACAAATCAATTTCTGTAGGAGACAGAATTGTAAATTCATGTTTGAACTTAATTATTAATGCCATTGACTGATTAGGGAAATCAAATTTGAATTTTACTATTAAATGTTGTTGACTGTTTGGTTGTTTGAGGAGTGTGTCAAGAAGACACCTTGCACTATGATCATGTGTGATGGCATGCAGAAGCCAAACTCCATGGGAAGGATCCTGTTATCACCTAAATTGTAGTTACCCCTGTTGATGTATCCATAAATGGATGGCAATAGGGAAGGGAAACTCAAAAGGTGCAACCACGATCACCTCGACCTCCAATATATGGTTGTCACGCAAGTCAAGGAAACCTTCACTTTATGTTATCTAGCCCAGACAACAAAGGGGGAGACCCGATCTACTCCCGACAAGAGAGATCAAAACCAAGACACCAAATCAAGTTAACTATAAGAGAAGTAAGGTGTATGGTTTATCCTAGACCTAAGGATGAAGTCACAAGACAAGTGAGGGGTTCAATGCATATAGCTTTGGTTCATTGTTGATGTGAGAGTGACTTATAATATTTGAAATGAGATCTAGGATTAAAGTACTAGTCAATGGGAGAAAATCCACTGCCTTGGGAACCGTGTCCAATGCAAGGTTGAATTGGGGCTAACTAGTACAAGTGACAAGCTTGATCATGAAGTATGATGGCATCAAAGGGTTTATCTCACCAATCAAGGGTCAAACCACAAGTTAATCCAACAATCTAGGAAAGTCGAATTGACTTGGAGAGAGACCAGTGCCTTGAGAATTGGGATAATGGAGTCAAAGTAAAGTTAACTTGTGGTCAAGGACTCCTATTTCATGAGACAAGTGGGCAATTAAAGTCTTGATAGATGAATAGGTCTAGATCTAGGTTTGACCTAAGTGGACCACAATCCCTTAAAACAAGGAATGCTATCCCCAAGGCAAGATTTGACAAGGTGACCTACTAGACCTAGGTTTTGAATTACTCTCGTTCCAAATCCACTGAAATCTCAAGTACCCACGTCCTATAAGTGGGATAACTCACTTCTCCAAGGTGGTGCGACTTTACCCAAGGAGGCCTAAAAGTGGGATAAGTGGGGTCAAAACAAGTCCAATGGCATCCAAACTTTAGATCCAAGTGGTTTAAGCAAGTGAGAGTATGGATCTACAAGTTCAAGGCAATCCAATGGTTAGATCTTACTAGATCTGAGTTTGAAGATACCAAGTGGTCCAAAATGGGGATTAAATCCCTTAAAATGTGGAATATATCCCACAAGGTAGAAATCAGAAAAGTGACAATCTGGGGGTAGGTTATTGGATGTGTAGATCATGAATCAAGCAGGATCTCAACTACCCACATACTAGATCTAGGTCAACCCACCAAACTAGGAAGTGTGCCCTTGCTTGGAGAGGCTAAATGCCTTGGGAAGAGGGTCAAATGGAGGCCAATCCTCACCAAACTATAGATCCGGGATTCCATGGTTACTATAGAGGTGGGTTTTCAATATCTTACCCAAGAAGCCACTAGATCTTAGTAGATCTGAAAACATGTAAAAATGGGGGTTTTGATTAATTAGGGTTTTAAATGTTTTAGACAAGTGGATAGATCATGGAGATAGAAATTACCTTGAGATCATACCTGAGTGATGTGAATGAGATGCCTTGATGTTGAGGAAGATTCCTGCAGAGATCAAATGAGAGATTGTTGATTTTGCTTTCCAAATTGATGCCCTAGCCCACAAGTGCGCCCTCCTCTACCTGTCAATCCAAGGAAAATCGATTTCAATCAGAGAGGTCAAGTATGGAGGAAATACAAGTAAAATGCAATGATAACATAGAATAGAAGGTCCTGGGATAGTAATACTCCCTATTACCAACGAAGAGATCCAAAGAAGAAGTAGGGAGAGTCTTCCCCTACCAATACTTCCTCCTCAAAGCAAATCGACCTCCACCTGTAGATGCAAAAATGTGGTACAAAAGATATGGCAAAACAAGATCTCCAATAACTTAGTGCAAAGGAAGAACCAACGAACAAACACCAAAAAAATTCACCACAACACTGGAGATAGATGCAATAATAATTTTCTATTCCAATAATCCAGAGCCACGAGTCCCTTTACAATGAGAAGCTCTCTCCTTTAAATAGGAAGGAGAGGCATCAAAATCCTAACCACTTTTTGAATGAGTGGCTAAGATTAAAAGATACAAATGTCTAATCAATGGTTGAGATGAGCTCAACAATAGAATACATGGATCACTCATAAAATATAACATAAGTGGACAAAATCACCCTAGAAGAGGGGAATCCCACCAAATCATGATGACAAAATATAATAGGAAGCTTATGTTAAAATTCAATATGCTAAAACAGAAAATAGCAGCATTACATTCCATTTCACAATAATAGCATATACAGGATCACTGAAGAAACAACAAGCATAGCATAAACACAAGAGATAGAGATTTATCCTGGGAAACCCTCATGGGGTAGAAAACCCAGCAAAGCTTCCTCAATATAGATGACCAGCAATATACAAAGATGAAACCCTGAGATATGATCTCCTCCTCCACAATAGCAGACCTCTCCTCCACAAGTGCGCTATCCTCAAGTGTGTGAGTGTATCAAATGAGGAACACACCTCCTCTATTTATACACTACTCTGACATATCTTTTACACAAGTACACGTAGGCTCGTATTTAACCAATGGGTTAAATACCCCACTTCAACTGACTGGGCCGACCCCTCTAGGGTGGTCTAATAACCCTTTGACCCACATAACATATACAGGGCCGACCCCCACTAGGGAAGTCTAATAACCCGAGTTACCACATTCTGACGGAGGAGTAAACATCTCCGGATTCATAGTATAATTACATCGGAGGTATGGAACATCTCCAGAATAAATAATATACAAATATAATATTCTTTGAAGTTACAATATTTTAACACTCCCCCTTAACGAGAAGGATATTATAACAGTATCTGCACGAGCAAGGAGTCATCAACATCATACATGATACATCTATAAATCATTGGAAGCTTTCTCAACATCATCAGTAACTTAAGCAGTTACTGGAACATTTTCAATACTGGAACATCAACATCTTCAGTACTGAGTCTTTATCTTCTGCAGCATTCGAACAGCTACAACGACATCAACATCTGGATCCTCACAATCATCAGTATCATCATCTCACGATCATCAGCATCGTCATCACACGATCATCAGCATTGTCATCACACGATCATCAGCATCATCATCACACGATCATCAACATCGTCATCACACGATCATCAGCATCGTCATCACACGATCATCAGTATCGTCATCACACGATCATCAGCATCGTCAGCATCGTCATCACACGATCATCAGCATCGTCATCACACGATCATCAGCATCGTCAGCATCGTCATCACACGATCATCAGTTTCCAGGGTGATCAATCCTGCTCTCTTTAGGACATACATCCATGGATGATGCAATCCAGTCATGTACCTTTTGAATCGAAGTCCATGGACGATCCAGTCCTGTCATGTACCTTTTGAACCGAAGTCCAGGGACGATCCAGTCCTGTCATGTACCTTTTGAACCGAAGTCCAGGGACGATCCAGTCCTTTCATGTACCTTTTGAACCGAAGTCCAGGGACGATCCAGTCCTATCAATTCTCGAAGACCTCATGTCTACGGCTCAGTTCACAGGACCAAAGTCCAAGGATGATCCAATCCTTACCGTACATTTAGGACCACGTCCAAGGATGACTTAATCCTCAACCGTACATTTAGGACCACGTCCAAGGATGACTTAATCCTCCACCGTACATTTAGGACCACGTCCAAGGATGACTTAATCCTCCACCGTACATTTAGGACCACGTCCAAGGATGACTTAATCCTCCACCGTACATTTAGGACCACGTCCAAGGATGACTTAATCCTCCACCGTACATTTAGGACCACGTCCAAGGATGACTTAATCCCTCACCGTCCACCAAGGACTTCATTCTCGAAGACTTACGTCTACGGCTCTTATTTAGGACTGAAGTCCAGGAATGATCCAATCCCTTCACATGTTCACCAAGAACTTCATTTTCGAAGACATATGTCTACGGCTCTTCTTTAGGACTGAAGTCCAGGAATGATCCAATCCCTTCACATGTTCACCAAGAACTTCATTTTCGAAGACATACGTCTACGGCTCTTCTTTAGGACTGAAGTCCAGGAATGATCCAATCCCTTCACAACATGTTCATCAAGAACTTCATTTTAGAAGACATACGTCTACGACTCTTCTTTAGGACTGAAGTCCAGGAATGATCCAATCCCTTCACAACATGTATAACGAAACATGTATCCTCATCATCAAAACATGTATAACCACAACATGTGTCATCATCATCAAAACATGTATAACCACAACATGTGTCATCATCATCAAAACATGTATAACCACAACATGTGTCATCATCATCAAAACATGTATCATCATCATCAAAAACTAACATCAAAAGTATGTATACATCTATCATGTATTCTCACTAATACATCTAACACCAAAACATGTATACATCACATCATCAAAAGAAAGAATATAAGAGTCCTAAATCTAAATAATTATAAGTAACTAGGTGCAGTAAATAGGTAACCTCATCATTGATGAGACAGACTTGTTATCAGATACTATGCTACTCCCCCTTTCGAGGAGAGTTCTTTTGAACTATACCAAGCTTGTCTCGAAAGTATTCAAACTTCACTCGAGACAAAGGTTTAGTCAAGATATCAGCAATCTGATCCTCAGTGCTTATATATACGAGCTTGATAGCTCCTCTTTGCACCATATCTCGTATACAGAAGTATCGGATCTCTATGTGTTTTGACTTATCGTGGAACACAGGATTTTCAGTCATCTTAATGCAGCTTTGATTGTCACACATAATCACAGTGGGATCCATTTCTAAGTCAAACACTCCATATAATAGCTTCTGAAGCCACACTGCTTCACAGCTGGCAGAGCAGACAGCTATATATTTTGCTTTAGTAGTACTGAGAGCCACACTAGATTGTTTCTTGCTAAACCATGAGATCATGGTAGATTCAAGACTATAACATCCACCTGATGTACTCTTTCTGTCTGAGACACTTCCTGCCCAATCAGAATTTGAGTAACCATGTAATCGGAGTTCATGACCTCCAAGATAATATAGACCAAAATCTAATGTACCTTTTAGGTACCTCACTACATGCTTTGTAGCTATTAAGTGAACCTTTCTAGGTTCTACTAGATACTGACTTAGGGTATTTACAACAAAGCATATATCTGGCCTAGTATTTGTTAAATACATCATTGGCCCAATGATTTGTCTATATAGGGTTAGGTCCACTAAATCCGATGAGTCATTAACTAATAACCTCAAGTTGGAGTCCATGGGAGTGGTCATGGCTTTACACTCCAACATATCAAATCTTTTTAGAAACTTCACAGCATACTTACCTTGATTTAAAAGATTCCTTTTGGATCTTGCCATACTTCTAGACCTAAGAAGTAGTGCATTAATCCGAGATCTTTCATTTTTATTTCTGCAGCCATTTTCATGATCTGTTTCTCATTCCTTGTCAGAAAGAGATCATCGTCACATAATAATGGTATGATAGGTTCATCATCCACAACCTTAAGGTAAAGGTTAGGATCAACTTTACTTCTGGTAAAGCCCAAGCTTTGTCATGAAGTTGTCAATTGTCCATTATTCACACTCTGCATTGAGTGATCTTCTGCATATCTATCTGTGCCATCTCTCGTCAGATGGGTCTACTAATATGAGCCTCAAAGTCATTCTAACTCTATGGTGAGTTCCTTCTTGCATCCATGTCATATGTGTATAGAAGCCATATTCAACCTTGTAGCAAGGGTTGAGATCCACATCACCCATGATGATCATTAAGCTCATCAATTTACTACTGATCCTAGGAACCCATACAAAACCTAGTCCCTTGGAGCAAAACATCTCATCATGATTCTCTTCCTCTTTCTAAGAGAATCTTCTAGCCACGAGCCTTCTATATTTTGTTTGATTTGTAAATCTTCTTGTTTGAACATCCATCACTTGTACGGTGTCCATCATTCTTCATGACCTTTCCTACAAATCAAAATTAAGTACATGATTAGTAATACTTCATAATCATCAAATCATATTGACATGATAACCTATTATGCATACAGATATCATTTACATAGTTATGCAACTAATTTGACCAATACTTTGGCACAACACCTTCCCATATCCTGTATGCATACAGTGGCTATCTAGATGCCTTCCATCTCTACCAGAACATACTATCGAGAGTGTGCACAGCTCTCAGTATGTCAGCAAAGAGGTTTCATTCTAGACAAGGAACAATGGAATGTTTGTCCAACTTACTAATCATATGTATATTAGTAGTATACTGTTCAATGTTCTATGAATGTTTACACTCAGCATCATATATTCTAGGAATACAAATATGCATACAACCTATTACAGGCAATATCATTACTATTTCAAATAACAACTCGAATACTTATCTTTTATGTTTGTGTGGTTGCCTCCCGCTTGATCTTTTGTATGTCTTCTGAACTTCTATTCATTCTGTACCACTGTGCATGCTCAAGTGTGCACTAGTGTCATCCTCATGATCTCATACACAAACATACGTTTTATTAGTATATTATAAACATTATCAAAACATCTAAATAGTCTTGAATATGTATGGTCACGATCATAGGTAATAAACATTAGTATTCAAGATTTCAGGGAAGACTTCGTTTACTCATGCATATCATCAATCAAGATAAAAGACATAATATGCATAATCCCTTGATTACTAACTTTATGAATAAGCATATCTAATCATGCCAAGTATACTTATATAGGGGATCCTTGACATAGGAAAACATACCTGGATTAGTATACCTGCTTAGTTATGTACAACATACCTAAATAATATCTTCAATGATTTAGAGATCCTGAGCTAGAACCTGCATGTCTCATAGGTTAAGCACAATATATCAAAGTTATACATACCTCGTAAGTAGAACAAAGATTATGGATGAGTCTTTGTCTTCATGTGGAACTTGATTTGTCTTTCGTGATGTATCTGAATCTTGTTAGCAGACAACATCAACCTCACACAACACCATAATGCATTAGTACAATCATATAACCCTAATCAATGAATGTCTTCGATCATTCACATGCATTCATACTGTTACTAGGGTGATAAGATAAGTCTAACATTAATCAAGATTGTACTAACAAATAATATGAAGACAAACACATTATGAACTTAATCAAGAATCAGATTTCAAGACATACCTGAACCTTCTTAAGTCATACCTGTCGAGACTTCTTGTAGTCTTCTTATGTAGGGCCTTAGCCTCAACTCCCCCTGAAACTTGATCTGGATCTTGATTAGGGTTTGCTAGAGAAACCCTAAAAATTCAATCTTTGACTTTCACACTTCTGAATGGATGGAAGGATGTGACTTGCTAAGTTGATCAAACCAACATACTTCAATTTTGAAATCTCCAAAATTTGACCCCTCAAAATTGCCTTCGAAACTTCTGGATCTTCTGGACAGGAACCCGAACTAGGGTTTGATGAAGCCCACCTTTCTGTCCAATCAAAAGGTTCGATCCAAGGATCTAAACTCTTATTTTTCTGAGGAGCTTCCAGCCATGGTTACAAACTTCAAAAATTCCAACTTTTGTTGAAGCCCTAATTTTCCATCTTTCTGATCAAAATCCCGAGCTAGGGTTTAATCAAGCCCGGTATTCTACCCAACCAAAGAATTCGATCTTGGTCTCTAAATTTTGATTTTCCTGAGTAGCATTCAGCCGTGGACTCCGATTCCAACAATTCTAACTTTCTCCGAAACCCTAAATTCCGGAAGCCATGAATAAAGGTGCTCCAAAAATAATTCTGTTTTGACAGAAATATGCACTTGATTGTTTCTTCTATAACTCTAAAATTTTTGCTCCACAGGGTCTGAAAACCTTTTCTGCAGTAGCCTGACCTGTCATCTTTCCATCCTAATAGGTCTGACCTCAATTGGATTTTCTGAGAGAGAGTTATGCCAAGTGTCGCAACGTGACCTGTTTATGGGATAAAACAGGAGAGCGAACTTGTATGGAGTGCCACGTGTCACTGGTTCACCTTCGGACTCTCAAAAAAGTTTCCTGAGATAGTGCAGTCTGTGTACTACCTGTCACATTTTACGAAATTTCATTTGGAGCTTCCTAGCCCAAATTATGCCAAGTGTCGCAACGTGACCTGTTTATGGGATAAAACAGGAGAGCAAACTTGTACGACGTGCCACGTGTCACTGGTTCACCTTCGGCCTCTGAAAACGTTTTCTGAGATAGTACAGTCTATGTACTACCTGTCACTTTTTACGAAATTTCATTTGGAGCTTCCTAACCCAAGTTATGTCCTTTTTTCCAAGGTCACCTGATTTTGACTGAGATCTGGAAGAGGCAGAAACCCTAACTTGTACTGATCATAACTTGCAAAGTACAACGAATCTAAGGATTCCCTTTGGACACAAGGTACCTGGGGATGTTATCTTCGACCTGTAAACTTTTCAGACCCTGAACCTTTGCCAAAATGGATTTATAGCGAGAGTTCCACGATGACTGGTTTTTGCTATGTAAAACCCTAACCTTCAAATTGTCGTAAGTAAAACAAGTGTCGTAAGTGCCATACCTTGTCTTCCTTCAGGTTAGCTCTGATACCATGTTAAAATTCAATATGCTAAAACAGAAAATAGCAGCATTACATTCCATTTCACAATAATAGCATATACAGGATCACTCAAGAAACAACAAGCATAGCATAAACACAAGAGACAAAGATTTATCCTGGGAAACCCTCATGGGGTAGAAAACCCAGCAAAGCTTCCTCAATATAGATGACCAACAATATACAAAGATGAAACCCTGAGATATGATCTCCTCCTCCACAATAGCAGACCTCTCCTCCACAAGTGCGCTATCCTCAAGTGTGTGAGTGTATCAAATGAGGAACACACCTCCTCTATTTATACACTACTCTGACATATCTTTTACACAAGTACACGTAGGCTCGTATTTAACCAATGGGTTAAATACCCCACTTCAACTGACTGGGCCGACCCCTCTAGGGTGGGCTAATAACCCTTTGACCCACATAACACATACAAGGCCGACCCCCACTAGGGAAGTCTAATAACCCGAGTTACCACATTCCGACGGAGGAGTAAACATCTCCGGATTCATAGTATAATTACATCGGAGGTATGGAACATCTCCAGAATAAATAATATACAAATATAATATTCTTTGAAGTTACAATATTTTAACAGCTTATGTTGGGTCCAAGGGGTAATTTTAGCCACCCTTGGTCAATCCCCATAGCACAATAATAATAAAATAGTCATCAATATACCAAATCGTGCCTCTATGGACAAATCGTAGGCCTCAAAAGACCTCAGAAATCATCAGAAAGTGCCATAAGTGATGGATGCGGGCCCCGATGAAGCTTAAATTGCTGGAGGGGGTGTGGAAGACATCAATCCATCATCATTGATCATCCCATGCCAAGACCTTGCCTCAGTATCCCAAATCGAATTCCTAAATAGCCATTTCTACCAATCCTGAAATGCCTCGGGAAGCGTGAAACTGCCCCAAACTGCCTCCTGGAGTGACTGCGCTGTCAAGGTGAGGGCACCAATGTGTCCGGGAGGGGGGAATATGGTAAAAACAAGTAGCTGGACCACCCCCTCCAAGCACAGCGCCCTAGGTCAACCGGATAAAAATCACATATGCTCTAACGGGGTCTCTGACAGACCAAAACTGCACTGGGATAGCCTATTGAGGCTCAATCATCATTTTAAGTGCCCGGAACTGAAAACAGACTATCTCATTGGACTCAAAAGGTCCAAATCTATCCAATATGTGTACTCATACACCATATGAATCTCTGCATGATCAAAATATATATCCAATATACCGGAACAGGTCAAATAATAATAATCTGTAAATGATCAAATACTACTGTAAACCATGAATCATCATCATAACCTTGTAGCTGCTGCATAGAATCATCATGTACATGTACATATACCATATATCATCTATCCATATCATCACAAGGTCTAACCATCTCATATCCTATGGTTGACCTTGGTCAAACTAGGTTTGACCAAGTCAACATGACCAAATATAACTCAGACCATCACCAGAAGCTGTTGCAAAGTGTCAAAGGTTAATGCATGCTCTACAACTTATTCAAATAACAATTATAACACAAAGTAATCATTACTGGCGATCTAAATCCAAATATATAATGTCATTAATTATTATTATTACTCAGACTAGACTTTCAAGATCATACTCACTTCATAGCTGTGATCAATTTGCTAGTGAAGGGTGAAGACTAAAATAAATGGCTAGGCTAAGGGATGAATTGACTGACTTAACTTTGTGACACTTTGGCAAAGGGAAAGGGATTACACACCATAGTATATACTGAATGAGCAACAACACAGGGAATGGCGGTGTCTCACAAATGGATAAGTTGTGTAGAGAGTGCTTATTCAATTTAGGCATCATGTCTATATCAAGTTGATCTAGGTTCATTAGGATCATTCAATTTCATTTCATGGCCTTTTTGGCCTACATAACCCTTCGGATCTCAGGTGTGCTGATAAGCACAACTAGTTGCAGCTTGCATCCAGGGCATGTTTTTTATACATGTATAAGGTCAACAATTGTTTAGATATAGCTTTTAAGAATCATTGCTTTTTGGACCTTTCTTATACTCTTCGAGGAGTATTTTTCAGTAGTTCATCGCTCTTGCCCTTTTTAGTTTCCATGGGCGAATTTATCCGTTTCCATAAATAGTACATGAGCTTTCAGTTTTAGCCAACAACATCTCAAGTGACTAGGGGGAGTTCGAGCCAATGCCAAACATCGGGACAACCGACCAGAATGATTTAGGCCTACAATCCAACTCACCAAAGGTAAGTTTTGTCACCAACTCAGAGCCGAGACACAGTAAACAGGGAAGCTCATCCAATACAGAGGCTACAGTGGGGAAAATTCCTCCATGCCACTAGTCAAGTAGTAAGTCAGGGTGATAAACTAAAAAGGTAGACAATGGATGGATGAAGACAATGAATAATGGAGCCAACCCTAGCAAGCCAAGGTATGGTGGAATGATCACCTCTATTCTCCCTAAGGAGGGTAAAACCAATGAGTATGAATAGTGAACTTCTAAGTATGAGTAGGGACAATGTAATATATATAATAAGATCAACCAGGTCCATATATCTATATGATCGCCAGATCATGACACTAGGTGCCAAGACATGCTATGAGAATAAGTATCAAAGCAATATAACCATAACACAATGATATACCTGCTGAGTCATATACCTGAATGCTCATCAACCTGTACCATCATCTGTCCTCTGAAACTGCTACTGCAACTCTGGGCACTACTGACTGCTCTGTACAACTGGTATAATGGCTACATCGGTCATCTCTCTGAGTGCCCTGAGACTCAGTCATGGCATGGGGAGTACATACTGCTGTCCAAAATCTGATAGTGATCCAATATAGATGCTCATATCAGCATCTCAATGTAAGGGAACTGGCTGAATAGTGTACTGGCATCAGAAAAATAATGTATGGTAGCCCGGCTACTATATATGTGATAACATATCCCATGCTTTGGAAATGGATTTTGGGTGAAACACCATTTAAATTTTGATAATGTCTCATTTGAACTGTATGTTCGTAAACAATGCGGGTGAGATGGTCAAATTAAGTCAATAGGGCATATGTTGTCTATGGAACGTGAAAGAGATTGGGATGGAAAATTGAGGGATTGTTGAATCAGAGAAGGGATCCCCCATTCCTCGCAAAGGAAGAGAATATGCATGTGCGAAATGGATAAGTGTTATGAAACCCTAACTAAGAATGTGCATGTCTAATTAATAGGGTTAATATGCAGAGCATGTTTTATTCTTGTTTATATTATTTCAAACTGCTTGAGTGTGATTAGGGCCTACATGGCTCACACCATAAATGGGTGCACACCTTTCTAGTGCTGGGTTATGATAGGGTTGTCAATATTGACTACACCCTAAGGGAATGGACACATTCCTGGTGTTTCAATATTTGATAGTGAATGTTATGAAAGATGGTTACAATTTTAAAGCAGCAATACTGATGAGCTTGCTTATCCTTCTTGTGTTGTCATCTTACACAGATGCAATTTGGTGTTGCACGTTAAGGGGAAAAGTGAAGAAAGGGTACTCAGGAGGACTATATGGGAATTGGTAACCTTTCTATGCTCACGCTAAAGAACACTGGAAGGGATGGATAGGCCCAAGGAGTTGTGTAGTAGAAAAGGGGTATCATCCTTGTGTAGTGTGAGTGGGTATTGTGGGGGCATTCTATCCTGTAGTCAATAAAGTTACCTATATAGTTCCTAGAGGGAACCACTGGTTTTCATAAGAGAAGTAGTGCTATCCTTGTGTGGAAGAAGAGTTGGTGTGTGTGTGAAGGTGTGGTGATATTGATGAAGTCATAAAATCTCTATTGGGTCAGCAGTAAGGTGGGGTTCCGAGACTGACTGGAAACCCTGAGATGCCTATGGATCCATAGTAGAGCTTTGAACTAGAAATGGTCATGGTGCAGTTTCCTTCCATTGGTCGTTGACCTAGACAGATGTGTTGGCTTGGAAATGGAGAGAGAAAACCAGGTATGGAACTGGTTTTGCACCATAAATGCTTGGTAAATCCAGTCGGTGAACTGGTTTGGAATTGACTACTTGATGTTGTGGAGCAGCACATGTGTTGACCAAGCATCCACCCCAGAGGTGATCCAAGGCTTGTAAAGAAGAGAAGGAAACCTATGGAGTAGCGAGGAAATGTCCAATAAAGATAAGTATTTGGTTTATCTTGAATCTTCTTGCTCATTTAATATGAAAATACATGTGTATATAATTTGGTTATGATTTCTTAAACTCTTGTTTAGAGATAAACCCTATGAAAATAAACTAAACATGTGAATTGATTCAATGTTTGACTGTAGGTATTGCTGGAAGCAAGAGCCTTGAAGGCATCCTAAGGATGCATGTGGACATGTGACTGTCCTAGAAAGCTCAGTATGAGCAATAATGAAGAATGGTGCTAGTGGACTTGTGTGGGTCCTAGCAGCCAAAGGTTCTGTAGGAAATCATGGGGGAATTTTTCCCTAGATGAAAGGCCTAGGACAGAGCTTAGACACTAAGTTTCATAGCCAAGAAAGGGCAAGTCAAGCATTCACATTGAAGTGAAAGAGGATAAGGATCATGGAACCAAAGTGGTGGTGTGACTCCGGATTGGAACAAGACTAAGAGGGGGAAACTCTTACTCTCCTATTTCCTTTTAATTGATGCATTTCAGAAAACAGAAAATTGTTGAATGCATGTTGTGGCTGAAAATTGATTGTGTTTAATTGCTTGAAATAAATTGTGAATGTTGAGATAGTGAATTCCCTGTGGAAGAATGAACATGAATGAGTTCATGTGTATGATTGGGCAAGCACGAAAAGTGTGGAAGTCTCATGAGTAAAGCATGGACTTTCCATGTCAATTGGGCAAATAATTGACTGATTTTAATATTTATGTTATGCTTGGCCTAACAGGAATTTCCATGATGAATTTCACAGGTGAAAAATTTAAAGCCATTGATTGCAACTATTACAAGGCAATTGGTGTTAACAAGCAAAGTGTGGGCAGCTGTACATATTGACCATGGAAGCAAACCAAAAGCTATTGGATTTGGCTGAAAATCTTCTTCAAACGATTACCAAGACCCAAGAAAATATTGGAGAGATGCTCAAGCTACAAAAGCAACAAAATGAGATGAACCACAAGGTTTTGCAGGACTCTATTTGTCTGCAAAGAGAGGTAAAAAGCATTCTGGGAGCAATCAACAATGGGAAGGAAATTGGATCAATGAATAAGCATTCATTCAATCATCCCATTAAGAAACGTTCCAGGTGGGAAGACTCAAGTGAAATTGAGCAGGAAAAGATAAAGAAGCCACTGAAATGTTGGAAATGTGGAGGAAATCATTGCCGTCACAACTTCCCAACAAAGGAACAGCAACACGGTAGCAACCATAAATTTTCCAGACTTGTGGATCAGCTGGAAGGTAAAGAAAAGAAAGAGATTGATGTGGAGCAATGCCCACCTGTAGAGTTAGAAGATCAAAGCCAACAGGAGCAGCTTGTGGAATCCAAAGGGCTTGGTCCTGAAAACCCAAAGCAAAAGATGAAATGCAGGATAGACCTGCAACATTTTTGTGAATTTTGGACATGTGTAAATAATGTGTAAGTATTCCTAAGTGTTGGAACACCGAGAACGGTGTTATTCCAAGGGGGAGGGGATTGTAATATCTCGATTTTGACCCGATTGCATTAAAATGTAAATGAGGTAATATTGTTATAAAATCATGGTGAGGAGCTCAAGGCCAAGGTCCCACCATCGATTTAGTGATGCATATGGTTTGCGTGCTAGCCAGGCACAATGGAATTGCAAATATCATGTAAATATGCATTTTAATAAAATACCCACAACTAGCTATGCAATGCAATGCAATGCAACAAGAGATGGGGGCATGATTTTTACAAGGAATTGGGAGTGAAATATTCAAACCCTAGAACCAATCAAGTCAAGCCAAGTGTCAATGAGAGAACCCATGAACCCTCAACTACCCATGTTAACTTTTGTACCCAATCATTTATTTCTTCCAAGAGTTGGTTGAGGTAGTTAATGCATTGGGAATGGGGAGGTATGGTTGTCCAAATTCGAGTATGGGAAAGCCACCTTTTTGGAAAAACGTTGTTGGATTCATTGGCAAGAAAATAGCCACGAAATTTCTCCCCAAGCCATTATTCACCCATTGCTTTTGTGGCCTTACGTAGTCTGAGCTTCCTGGACGTTTTTCTCCATGTTTTTGTTGTGGTTTCCTTCATGTTTCTAGATGGGAAGGGCGTTTTTTGTATTGTATAATAGTGGGGAAGAGGGGAAATCGATTTGGGATTCCATAGAGGTCGTATTGGCCATCCGAATGTTCACATACCCGTGGGAGAAATCATTTTCGTCCCTGTGGACAAATTTCTTTCTCACAATTCATTTTGGGTGTGCCATGAATTGGAAGAATATGTGGGAACCCTTTTTTTGTATATCCCATAGTAAAATTGTTTATCCATGCCCAACCTTTAAGCTTGTTGTGTGTGTATAGAGTATGTTGGGTTATGGGTATCCATTGTTTTGGCTTGAGCTTGAGTGCAAGCATCTAGAAATGAAGATGGTTTAGATTTAGCCTGATAAACCCAGCTATGGATTGGATTGGCTTAGATGTGATAGTCATTTTGTTGTGTATCAAATGTAGGTTCCCATTCCTTGTAGAAATCATGCCTGGATCGGGGGGTGGCAACTATGTTGAAAGATTGATGAGCATAGTTGGCCTATGGCTAGGTGGAACGTTGCAGTTGCGTAGCTAGTTTCCTGGGACATCATTACATCAAGATGAGTATTCTTTATGTGCTAAATACTTTTTCATTGTTTTTATTTGAAGACAGTTATGTTCATGCTGATAAATGTGTGTGGATAGTTAAATTCCATTGTGCATGTTTATTTGATTATGCGTCTGCACACATATGCATTTTATTTATATGAATCTAATGAATGGCGCTGAGTTATTTGGTAAAAATCCCAAGACCTATATTCATGTTTCCTTCCTTGCGTTGGAGCGATGGGAGGAGACTTGACACAAAGAGAAAGTTTATATGCCAAAATTTGTTAGGCATCTCTATCTTCTATTAGGCTCCTGCCATTATTCTTCTATGTAGGGAGTTATTTTTTATGAGAGTGAAAATGGATTGATTATTAGGGAAATATCTATGGCTTTAGTGTCTATAAAAGTTAGAACAATATTTTCTCCATGATAAAAATTGAAGCAATATACAAACATGCACGTTATTATTCTAGGAATCAATTGTAATTGAGCCAATGGTGTACAACTCCATTTATATGAGGACAATCATTTAGTAGAGAAGAGAAACCCTAAAACTTGTATTGTCTTTGATTACGAGGAAGAAATCCATGGTTAATTGAAGGATTGTTGAGATGGTTAGAGGAGGTGGTAGGTGTTTGACATTGTTTAGATTCCTAAGCAATGTGGATGAGGTTGAGTGAGAATAAACCTCATAGGTTTTTTTCAGTCTTGTGACTTCACTTGTTGGAATTTGCAACTAGTTTGAAGGAAAGATTCTTTACAAAAGATATAAGCATTTGTCTTTTTATATGTATGAAACATTTCTATATTTGTTGATTAATTTCATAATAATATTTATATCTATGACTTTTATTAATTTAATTTCCATTAATAGATAGAAACAATTTAAGATCACATTCCAAGACCAAATTACAATATCAACCTAAATAGTATTTATAAGAATTTACAAATATCTTTTAATGACGCGTTTGCAGCCCAGATCTCGGGCTCTAATAAATCCAGTGTTGCTCCCAAATTGACTATCTGCTTCATTCTCTCTAACTAACCACATGACCAGGCTGATGGCTCTCCATCCACCAAGGTTGAGAGGAATTATAAGATATGGATTTGTGATCATAAGGAGGCCAACTAGTAGAATCCCATAAGTTCCCACCTAAATTGATAGAAACTGCAGAACTGTGCTGCATTTGAATGCAATCATTTTCATCTTCAGCAGGCATGTTCAGATCCAACGCTTGAGAGCTTCTAATTGCTGAAAGGTTCTGCTGCTCGGTGATGGAAAGGCTTGTGGAGTTGTTTGTACTAGAAGCAGGGGGACTGGAGTGAGTCCTCTTGTGACCGCCCAAAGCTTGGCCAGATGTAAAATTCCTGTGACAGACAGGGCATTTGTGCAGCCTTTCTTTCTTAATCTCAGTGCCTAAACTCCGGCTATAAGCTTCAGCAGAAGAAGGCCTATAGAAAGAAGCTTCTTCCTTAAAGCCCTCATCGTTCTGAACAGGCAGCCTGGGAAAGACGGATTTAAAATCCCTTAACTGGCAGCTCGTCCTGTGGCCGCCCAGAGCTTGGAATGAAGGGAACTTCTTGTTGCAAGACTTGCATGCATATAACCGCAACATCGTCTCTTGTTTGAATCCATCCTCCCATTCCAGACTGTATGGAGAATCTGCATCCCCAACATCAAACCTCTTTGGCCTCTTGATTCTCCGTCTGATCGGGTGGAGTGTAGAGGGATCAAGAGACTCAGAGGAAGATTTAGTGGTTAGCGAGTTCGAGTGTCGATCGCTGCCATCGGCAAAAAGCATCATCAGGCAACGTGCAGCCATCTCCTGCTCATCTTCTTCTTCTTGATCTTGATCTTGTTCTTGATCTTGATCTTGATCTTGTTCTTGATCTTGATCTTGTTCCTGTTCTTGTTGTGCAGTCATTTTTGATTTGGGTAGCGGAGGAAGTCCATGTCTTAAGGTTTTAGATTTCTTGCCCTTGGCGGTAGAGCAAACGCCCGAAACAAAATGCGGAGGCTCCATGTCCATGTCCAGAGATAGAGATCGAAACTGGAAGAGAAAATCTTCTCCTTTTTCTACTTCTGCAACGTATGGTGTCGCTGATGCTTACTGAAAGTGCAACTACAATTGCGCTTGATGGGGTGAAACTGGAAGCACAAGTAAGCAGGGGAGACGTGCGATGGGGAAGAATGGTAGATAATGGATAGATATAGCTGGAAAGAATGCACTGGATTCGAAGGCGAGTTCGTCCAACCATTTCTGATGCGGCCTGCTAAGCGAAGAGACACGGAATAAGCGCAGGCAATGGGTAAGATCTGTTCCACCCGCTACACGGCAGCCTCGTGGCTTTGACTGATCTGGTCACCATTTTCATGGGAAAGAGTCCAACGCGACATAGAAGATTGAAAATTCAATGTCCACTGCATTGCATAGGTTCATAAGAAAGAAAGTTCCCAGCGGTGGCCATTGCGGACCTTCCAGGCCAGCACCCTCGCGCGGGTTTTAATGACCTTGGAGTCGCTTGAGTGGTCCACATCAAAATCCTTTTAAATGGCCGGAGCCCTCATCAATCAATATTGGTCAAGATTATTCGGGCCGGGTGAGTTTACTTATATTGGTCAAGATTATTCGGGCCGGGTGAGTTTACTTTAATTGTGATTGTTTTTTTTCTTCTTTAGTACGATAATAAGGTTATAAGAGTCTAGTCGCATGTTTAGGTTTACTTTGATGTATAACTGTATTGAAGACACTTGTAAACTCGTCATATTTCATAGTGTGCTCGAGGAGCCTTCTTAGGGAAGACCTTGAACCTTTCAAAATTGACGGTTTAAATAAAGCCTCACCATTAAGCCCTAACCTCAGACCCCACTTACCACCCCAAAATATGATGTAAAATCTTATTACAAGATAAAAGTACAACGACCTAAACAATTTCCAACACACCCAATATATTTTAGAATAATAATTAAAATTAAGAGGAAAACATATTTTTATAATATATTATAAAAATAAATATATTTGTTATTATCGTTTATTTTAAATTTGATAAATTTTATTTGGAGGAAAAAACAAAAAAATATTCATTTTAACATCGAACCAAATTCTCAAATAATAAATGTAGAAAAATGAAAAAAAAAATTGAATCTATTTAATTGATGGACTTCACATGTAAATATTCTTATCTTGGCGTGCAAGGCAAAGATTTGATAAGTGAGTGCTGAAAAGTCAAAATCTTTTACTTAAACTAAAGTGTGTTATGCTTCAATGTATTATTTAACACGTAAATATGTATGTTTCAATGTATTATTATTTACTATGATCATGTTTTAATGTAAATATGGTTTTGAATCTTGAAATTATGTAATGAAGTTTTTATAGTTTTATATCGTGCTTTATGCATTTGTGGAATGTATTAGATGCTCATTAATGATCAATGAATATGTTTTTTTTTTTTTTTTTTTTTTAAAAGTAAATTTTTCGAGTAGAAAAAAAAACTATATTTTTGTTATTCATTATAATTAAAAAGTACATTTATTGTTCACAAAACACTCTAAAAAACTGAATGTAGAAAAGATAGGTGTCCTTAAGAGTTAGGCACCAAAAACAAGACACATCCGTCCAACTGGTACAGCTAAAGCAAAAAGTGAAGAAAGACCAAAAACACACCAAACTTCATAATCAAAAATACATAAGTGCATGTTAAGAGAAAAGAAGTAGACCCCTCAAGTTTCATCTTATCTTCAATGTAGAATACCTTCGTGCATCTTCAAAGCCTCTTTAGATAGATTGTCTTCACAGTTCTCATACACCATTCTTGAAGGGCAATGGCTTGCAGGTAAAATTTCTTCTTGGCCCAATTAACAATAATCATAGAATCCCCATAGATATTAATTGAATATATGCCCAAAGATACAACAAATTTAATCAAACACCAGAGTGCAAGAAGCTTGTCCTTAGTATTTGTTTTGGATCCACGATTAAGCTTGAGCATAAAATGTTGTTCACTATTATTTTTAGATGAACACCAACAACACACAATCCTTCATGTTCCGCACCATCAAAGATACCATAAAACCTAGTATGAAGAGGAAGATCAACAATCATTCTCTTCTTCATATCTTAACCTCAAGCAGAATAAGATTCTTTTTAATAATTTAAAATTTTAACAGTAGCAATTGATAACTTAGGCACTCTGTCTTCAAATATGGCCACATTCCTAATTTTCCAAATCTCCCATCAAACGTAAGTTGGCAAATCCTGATGATTAGGAACATAGTTATAAACGAAACACAAAATAACTCCCATTGTTCAGTAATTTGGGTTGATCCCATGATTCTGTATCGATAAAGAGACCATCAGGTTGCCCACGTGGTTGACTCTAAATCAATAAAAAAACCATTCTTGATCAAAACTCGTAGAGTAGAAATTCAAGCTTAGGTTTACAGCTACTTGGTAGAAGAAATAGACGTCAATTATACCCATTAATGTATGCTTGGAAAAATGCCTTTTTAAGCTACTAGGTGCGGAAACCAGCATGGAGGACTACATATGGCATGTTGTTAAGTGACTTAAGGACATGATTAATTTGCGGTTTATATGTCTCAATATTAGCCTTAATTAAGAAAAGATAAACACGTGGAGTCCATGAGCACATTCGCTAGGTATATCGCCCCAGTCCCATCTTCTATAGACAATTGAGAGCTATGTTTGAGAAACACGACTAGAAGACAACACTTTGATCTCTTTAGTTGCGATTTTGGTATGCTAACAATTCTTCCATTTATATGAGTTTTGTTGTATGTCCTAGTTCAGTAAATGAAGATGACAATTTTGTACAGAACCTTGTTGATATTGCAAGGAGTGGACGCACATCTCACTCTCTTTTAGCATGAGTTAGATTGAAAGAAGGTTACCATATTAATCACATCTTGCTTACCTTGGGCACTATAATTAGGAAGCTCAGGTCTGCTTCTACCCATTCGTCTTTTGTTTTCAAAGTTTATGTTAGACATCATTCTGGATAACATTAGGTTCCAATTTCGATCCAAAATAATATTCTAGACATCGACGATGGAGAACATTGGAATTATTTATGTTTATGAAGATAATATGAATTTTTGGCACTGTTTATGGCTTCAAATTCAAACATTCTTCACTCTTGGAAGTTCATTGGTCTCGGCCTGTTCTTGCTGCTACTTCAACTAAGACATCGAAGACACCATTGCCTTCTAATTTGAATCTTCTTTTAAATACGTTATCCATGCCTCTTCAAATATTCATACCCTCTCAACTCATACCTCTTCAAACTGGACAAACACATCTCATAAACACGCCTTTCAAAACAGGCTCATACCTTTCTCCTTCACGCCCCTTGAAATATCTGTTTTAATAAACTTGTAATTCATAACTCTGTTTATGTTTATCAGTCATGACTTTCTGCAACAAAAATATTTCCAAAATTGCCTCTCTGCAATGATAATTCTTCATCAGAAATCCTTCTAAATTTTCCTTTTTCCACAATGATATTTCTGCAACAAAAATCATTCCGCAATTGCCTTTCCGCTACGATCTTTCTGCAATTACCTTTCCGCAGTGATATTTCCGCAATTTCCTTTCTACAGTTGTTTTTCCGTAATTTCCTTTCCGCGACAACTTTTCCGCAATCTCCTTTTCGCAGTGATCGTGGATCGTCTGATCTTGATCAACGGTGGATTCTCTTTCCGCAACTTGCGGATTGCAAAACTATATTTTGATTTTTACAAACTAGTTTCCACAATTTGTCTCCCGCAAGACTTCTTCCGCAAGTCTCTTTCCACAAGGTTCTTTCCGCAATGATCGTGGACCGTCAGATCTTGATTAGCGGTGGATTCTCTTTCTGCAGCTTGCGGATTGGGGATTGCGGATGTGCCTTCAACTTTTCTCAAAATGGGATTTTGCAATTCCTTTTCCGCAACTCTTTACAACCGTTGATTTCTTGCGGGTTATTTCCTGACCATCGATCTAAGATCAGATGCGGATCTCACCTTATCTTTGCGGATCTGTTATTTTCCTTACACCTTTCTCTTGCGGAATTTCTTTGGGGCGTCAGATCTCTTGCGGCTTTGATCTAGGCCGTCGATCTACTGTCTCCGATGGAACTTCACTTAATCTTGCGGATTTCTTATCTTCCATTCACGTTCATCTCCTGATATCTTTCCCATCGTTGATCCATATTTTCTCCTTTAATCTAGATCGTCCAAATCTTTGCAAACTTCAATCTTTGCAACTCTGATTCTACATTGATTAATCAGAGAATCAATCAATCACTCAATTCATCACCAAAATTGATTCCCTTATTGGATCTGCACATCAACTCCGTGGTTTTACACACACAGAGATCATTCATACATCTGCTACAACATTCAATCCTCAAAATCCCTTACTTCAGGCTATGCATACACGGAGTGATTAATCAAGCATTTACACAAATATCCCAAACTATCAATTGATTCATTGATACATAGATACACAAATATTCAACTATTAACACTGCAGACATAGATTCATGCATACACACAGAGACAACTTAATTAACTTTCTTTATTCACACAGGAACCTGATACAAACAGGGTCACTTTATAATAGCACTAAAACACCACCATGTGTTTTTTACATGCCACATCATCATACATGCCATGTCATCACCTCCTTTGTCTTTCACTAAGTTCACCTTGCAATCATGTCCTTGGTTATTCCTTTGTCATTACTAAACTCCTTTGACATCAATGAAAACCATATCCAATAGTGGAATCCCTCAAGGAGGGAGTTCCATTGCATTTTTCATGAGAGATCATCTTAAAGCTTAACAATCAAAGCTCATTTATGATTTTACTTATTATATAAAGAAAGTGAATGTTTTACCCAAGGAATATGGTGGACTCCAGGAATGGGTACCTATTAGGGTAGCTATACCAGAAGTATACTTTAATTATCAACCAGGGAGCGTACAAACTTAAGAGATGCTAAGCACTATATTTGCACTATAGGGTGATCTTTGTCGTTCTGAATGTTCAATGTATCCTAAAGAATGCTCTAAGGGAATAGGAAGTATTGTTCTAGAAAAACTAGGAAGCAGGAAATATGAAAGCATGTAAATCCATTAATCCAAAATGATAAAAAACTAATAAATCTATTCTATTAACCCAATGTTGAAAACTGATAAATTTTATTCTAGGTATTGAATGCTGAAAACTGGTAAATCTAGTCTAGGAATTGAATGCTGAAAACTGGTAAATCTAGTCTAGGAATTTTAATGCTGGAAGACAATCAAATCATGTCTACCAAATCAAATACTTAAAGCGATTAAACCCTATTCTATTCAAATCAAATGCTGAAACATTTAACCTCTATGTGATCAAACTTAAATAAGGAAAGTATGCGTGAAATCATAGATCTGAATCGTTATATGGAAATGGTATAAAAATGCTGCAACTCAAATATAAAATATGCACGTGCAGATGGCACACACAGGACTACGGATAGTGCATTACAAAACTATGGAAACAGTGTTATCGAACTACAGAAGAAAATTGTTTGTACTGAAATCGGAATATGATGTCTAAACAAATGCCAAAGTAATTTTACGCATCATAATGATTGAAACAATAAATAAAATGCATGAGAAATACTTGTAATGGAACACAAAAATCCTGATCTACGTATTGAGGGGGCCCTCCCCAACACGTATTTCAGCAGGAAAAGAAACTTATGAACTCAAAGGATTAATATAACACTGATCTTTCATTATCAAGTCATAAATCCATGTTTCAGGAAAACGTAAAACATAGCTGTCTCAAATACAAAAATATGTTGAAGATTATTTTCTCAAAATGTCTCCAGACCCCCTGCTATTCAAGAGGTCCCTATTTATTCTTAATTCTAACCTAGCTCTACGTTGTAACAACGATCCTACTTAACATGAGTCATTCCTATAAATCAAGGGAAAATGGATCGTTGAGTCACTAATGATCTTCAGTCTTGAGGTTGATTACTTATTACTTTTTCAAGTCACCTACACCCTACTCACACATGCCTACATTCATAGGATTAGCACATAAAACACTTAAAGCATAAGAAAAGATAATCGCTAAACTATTTCATTAAATAATCAAACAAATTCCTTCTCCCCTACAAAAAGAGGTGTTTTCATTATCCTTTCTTGCTCGTGTGTGGCATAACAGGGGTCTATAGAGTACCTATATCATGGGCTCATCAACATAATCTCTATAACTTTTTTTATTTTATACTCTTAGACTAACATCAATTATTTTTAATTTTATGAATTGTTTGATTAAATTAAACTATATTTAATTTGTAATCCAAAAATTTACCATCTAAGCAACCCTTACACAAAAAAAAACCATAATTTACAAGATTTCTTAAAACAGGAAAAGGACTTGCCAATTTTTTTTCAAAACCAAAATTCACATTGTGAACAATCAAAACCTATACATAAACTAAAGGATTAAAAATTTTATTATACTTACGAAGCCTACATAAAATGATGCTACTCCTAATTCTCTTATAAAAACCCATAATCAAATTCTAACATAAATTACAAAGTCAACCTAGTGAGATATTTTTGTAGCTTGTGATTGTATTGTGGAGTTCCTTTGAAGAATTTTTTTTTCAGGAAAGAAAAAATAGCATACTATTAATATAGGAAAATAATATAACATAGGATCATAACAAGGGCTACAACCCGCCCATCAAAAGTATCTATCTAGTGTTGTATGTCAAATCGCCACAAACAGGCACCAACTGAACATAAACCCAAAAGATATAAAGTATAATCGACAGTGCCACATATCAACAACAACAAATCATAAACATTAAAGACCAAAATAGTCGAGAAAAGACAACCAACCTAACATTAGGAAAAATTAACACAATAGACAGTCCATAGAAAGGCACCAGGACACCAAGATCAATCCAAAGGAAATCAAAGAAATCACCACCACTTTTTCATCTAAGGAACCATCGCTAAAGTATAATGAAAACTGATGAAAACCAGCCAACCAAGAAATAGCACCAAAAATCCAACAAGATGTTGGTCTCAAAATGTGGCTATTCACCTACAAAAAATTTCTAACCACCGCATATAATATGTCAAAAACGAACATAAAGGAAAAAAGAAATCCCACTAATACCGGTGTAATAATTCCAATCCATGGGAAGATACTTGATCATCTCTCCATTCCTCCCACAAAATTATGTCCTCTTGAGTAGATAAATCCGTCTTTGAAATTTCATCCGCCAACTGGTTTAAGTCACGGTAAACATGGGAGAAAGAAATACTTTGAAAGCTATTGATGATTGCACGAGTTTCCTGCATCCAATGAGTAAGCAACAACACATTTATAGTTTCCAATTCCATCGCCCACTTGATAATAACCATAGAATCCTCCATTACTTGAAGAATAACCATCGACTGGGTCAAAGAAAAACGAAGGAGGAGCCAAAGAGCTATTAGTTCGCTGCGGGTGTTGGTTCCTTCTCCAGTATTCAACCATATCTTGAAGAAAATTGATGAACTGGTAAAGGGGACGACCCCAACACCACTGGAGGAAGCACCACAATTTGAGGCCCCATAAAAAAAACTGCATGGATAAACCCTTACACTTGTGTCAACATGTCGGATAGATCTAAGAGAAGGGTCGACCGGTACAGACGCAGATGAATTGTACTCTTTAAACGCCGCAATGGCTCTACATATTAGATACATCACATTTGGATGTAATCCTTCAAAAATATAGTGATTACGAGCTAACCAGACTTCCCATAACACAAAACAGGGAAGTGAAGCCCAGTCCTTTACATTGTTAAGCCAATGACAAAATCTCTAATCTAATGAAAATGAACGCCAACATATATGCAGACCAATAGAATTTCTGATCACGAACCACAATTGTTTTACAAAAATACACCTTGTGAAAAGATGATCTACCGATTGTGCTTGTAAACAGCATAATGGACATATATTAGGACCACAACCACCCCTCCAGCGTAGGTTATCCCATTTCATAATGTTGTTATTTAAAGAGAGCCAAATGAAACACTTTAGCTTGAGAGGAATGTTTAGGTTCCACACCCACTTATACCACCAATGGGACTGAGAAGAATCATAGTCAAAGAAATTTTCATAAGCTAATTTTGCCGAAACCACCCCATTTTCCTCATTCCATGACCAAACAAGCTTATTAGGAGCCTCACTTAATTTTATATTTAGACTCCGAAGTCCCCTAACATAAGTTGGCCATTCATCCCCCAGACTGTAGGGACCCTAACCTAGGTCCCCAGTTTGTTTTAATCTCTCAAAAAAAATCTATCTTTTATTGTTTACATTCTGGTTCATGTTTATGTTTTCTAGTTTCTGTTGGTTCTACTGGCTGTAACAAAAATAGTATTTACAGTTTTGAAATAAATATATTTTCTAGTTATTGTTCTAACATCAATAACAAGTTTTCATTTTCAGTAGAATACATATATGCATGTAATTTACCATAATAATTTCTTAAGTCATATCTTTCATAAGTAAAATTTAAAGAATTAAAATCCATTTATACCTGAATGAGAAGTACCTGTAGATAGCTACAGTAGATCCCCATTGCTACTTTTTTTCTCTACTGTATGCCCTGTTGTAGCCCTGCAACAAATCCTTCCCCAAACCTTTGAAACTCAACCGACTAGACAAGTATGCCACCCTTCCAACTGGTGAGGTATCGCCGACCACCCAGCTCCAAAGGTACCCCTTTGGACCCCCAAGCCCAAACCAAGTACAAGTCAACCAGCTAGATCCTTCTGTGAATTCTCCAACAAGAACCCCATTTTTGCTCTGCTCTGTAAAAATTCTATCTCTGCTATGAAAACTTCCCCAAGATATCCCAAAGTAAAAGATCCCTTCTCCTCTTCCTCTTCTCCACGTTATCCTCCCCTTTGCTGACTCTTTTCCTTCCACCATTAATACCATATCTCTAACATGAATGTTCTCCCCCTTGTTGCTTGGGATTTCTCCCAAGCATGTGCAATGATGCACCTGCTAACTAGTAGCAGCAGACTCAATAAAAATATGTAAAAACTTTGTTGAATGTAAGAAGTAAACAACTAATCTATCATGTGCAAGCAAATAAACTAGATTAAAAAATGGTAAACAATGAGATTCATACAAGAAACAAGAAGTAAAAAATTTGAGATTTTCTATTAATGGGCAAGCAATGGCTTGCAAAAAATGTACCTCAATGGTGAGGATTGTTGAGTTGGGGCAGCTTCAATGTTGAGATGCTCCAATGCTCCAAGGGTCTCTTCTTCTCCAATGCTTCAATGGTTGGGCAAAGCTCAAAAGGAATTTTTACAGCATGAGGATAGGATGAATGTGGATGAATAGTGAGGAGCCCCTATCACCTTTTTATAGTTTTTTGGTGATGGGGAATACCATTGTGGTTTGAGGAAACCAATGGTATTGACCAAAATAGTTTAGGTCTTTTTGTCCCTCTTTTTCCTTTTTTGAATATATTTTATATGTTTATTCCCTTTTAATTAAGTTTGGGAATTCCAAACCCTTTTTGAGGGTTTTTTTTGTATTTTTTGAGGAAAAATGAATAGTTTGAGGGGAAAAATATGGGTTTTGGTCTTTTTGGTGACCTTTTGAAGGTTTCAGAGGCTCAAATGGTGGAAAAGTTGACAAATGGGTCATGTGAATAGGGAAATGAGCTAGTGAGTACTTTTTGGGTGTTAACAAATTGCCCCCTGATGTTTGAGGGCGGGAACTCATCGTATGGTCGATACACATCATAGTTATTTTGTCTTTTTCTTGGGGTTTGGAGGAGAGAAGAGACTGATTGGAGATTGGAACACCAGGCCCATGCAAACTGCACAAACTAAAAAATACATGGCCTCAAAATGAATGAGGAATAATATCTGATAATGGATGAGGCGGGCATTCCCATGCTCGTATCATGACATATAAATAACAATGAGGCCCAAGAAGGGGACCTGAACAATACATATAAACTTGTTGTGTACATCATAATGGTACATAGGGGACACAATTTTGGGACATACTCATGGTCGTACCATGACTGATCTGAAGAACTGATACACTGGAAAAGAGCAACAACCATTCTGGATAAGGTGTCAGAAAAGTTGAGGAACTGCTGAATTTGAAGGTATCCAACAACTGTAGGGGCTCAATAACTGTGAGTCAACTTCTGAAAAGTATATATGGAACTGTATACTCGAGGGAGTATGAATCTAGGGATCTTCGAAATACTGTCACCGAGCGCAGCCCGGATATCTATAGGAACATGTGACTGGTTCTTCCGAAAGTAGACTAATCAATGTGCGAGAGTCGAGTGACATCCGGGGTCTTCAACTAATAACTGAAAGGACCTATACCCTGTATGGATCTCAACGATGCGATCAAGTTGTTGATGTCGAGCATGTGAGAAACAATCATTTAGAAAGGCATTTAGGGCTCCTTTCAAAATGATCTGTAGGCACTCACCATTGATGGTGATGAGTCTAAGGCATAGGGACCTTTGGGTCTATCTTCTGGAATAGATTGGTTGATGTCGATAGAGGGAGAACAACAACTACCAAGGAAATGATGTTTCCTTGAAAGGAGCATGAGATGTACAACCAAAGTGTGATAATATTGATGGTGGGACTGACATACTGTGGGGATGGGGTATAACTGGGGTCATAGAGTGGGTGGACTCAAACTTCCTTTGTTCAAAGTATGATGACATGGTTGACCTGGCAGCATATGAAATTGACTTTTAGGTGTGGGGATCATAGCTTAAGGGATCAGGATTATGTATTGCAGACTGGAGTGACTTTAGGGGACAAGTTGATGGATGCTATTCGGAGACTCTCAGGGTGACATACTGCAGAATACTCTGAACAAAGGCGACCATACTGGGGAAGCTGCCGTATAAGTAAACATGATCTGTTGTGGCACTGACATGCATCGTTGGGGCCTTCTTCGTGGTTTTGATGAGCTCCAAGAAGGGATAAAAGTGTGCTCTAAAATGGTACTGTCATGTAGATTTGTGTGAGCCCAGGACTATTCATGCTCATGCGTGCTTTCATTTTTAAGGAGTCTGAAAACAATAAGAAGACTCTGAATTGGTGGAGGAGTACTGTCCTGTGGATTTATACGAGCCCAAGACGATGATTGCTCGTGGTTGATTTCATTTTTAGAGAGTCTGAAAGCGGTAAGTAGACTCCATTGGTGGTCTTTTTCATATGTTAGTCTCCAAGGCCCGAAAAAGCATAAAATGATGCAAATGGAGAACTCTTCTAGCCGATGTGACTAGAGTATTCCTTTTTTGTAATTAGTCTACAAGGTCCGGAAAAGGGGTAAAATTATACCAGGTAGACGCCTTTTCAGATACTTTTAGAGAGCATGAAAGGAAGCAAGATTGCTCGACGATCTTTTCATTGTTTTAGGAGTCAAAAAAGAGCTTAACAGAAACTCTCTAAGTGCCTTTTTCGTAAAGGAATTGCTCGGCCCGAAAAAGGGATAAAATTATACCGAACAAAAAAAGTATTGGTGAGAGAGAGAAATGACTTCGATCATCGTCATGAGCGCAGAAAACTGAATCCGGTGATATGAGAAATCTTTAAAAAGGTTAGTGGCCAATGTGGCATGCAAACCGAGGCGACGAGGGCTTTTTGAAAAAATGCCCAAAAATTATGGGGGTGAGAGCGAGAAATGATCTCAAGCACCATCACGAGCGCGGAAAACTGAATCCGATAATATAAAGAATGCTAAAAATGAACAATGGCCGATGTGGCACGTAAACCGAGGCGACGAGGGGCTTTTTGAAAAAATGCCTGAAAATTATGGGGGTGAGAGAGAGGAAATGATCTCAAGTATCATCACGAGCGTGGAAAACTAAATCTGTCGATATAAAGAACATAAAAAATGGACAATGGCCGATGTGGCACGCAAACTGAGGCGACGAGTGTGTGAAAAATTGTCCGAAAAATCTAGTGGTGAGAGCGATAAATGATCTGAAGCATCATCACGAGCGCAGAAAACTAAATCCGGTAATATAAAGAACATCAAAAACAGACAACGGTCGATGTGGCACGTAAACCGAGGCGACGGATGGCTTTTTGAAAAAATGCCCAGAAATTATGGGGGTGAGAGCAAGAAATGATCTCAAGCATCATCACGAGCGCGAAAAACTGAATTCGGTGATATAAAGAACGTCAAAAACAGACAACGGTCGATGTGGCACGCAAACCGAGGCTACGAGGGGCTTTTTGAAAAAATGCCCAAAAATTATGGGGGCAAGAGTGAGAAATGATCTCAAGCATCATCATGAGCGCGGAAAACTCAATCCAACGATATAAAGAACGTTAAAAATGGAGGACAATCGATGTGGCACGCAAACCGAGGTAAAGGGGACATGTGAAAAGTGCCCAAAAACGGACCTGATGTAATCTAGAAATGGAGAGGACCATTGTCAAGTTCTCGTCATGCTGATTCCAATGGTACCAACGGTTCGAAAAACGGACTTCGTATGACTCTGGAATGGTGGACTGAAATTTGGTCAAAATTTTATAAATAGTGATCGGACCCAATGTGACAAGTGTCATTTTCACCGTTGAGTTTACAAAGTAATTGATTAGGTCAGAGCATTTTTTGCATTTGTGGGAGTTTCGATCGTTGGTTTTTTATTCCGCAAGTTTCAGGTAAGCCTATGAACCTTAGCCTTTCAAATTATTTGCTTTTGAGGGGTCTCAGTGTTTCAGAAGTGGTGAATACTCCGCGTTGGCTTACCAACGTGGATTATCGCGTGTTTTGAGACGTTTTGCGCGATGTGCATCGCGTCTATGCACCAAATGGCTACGATGTGCATCGCGGATGTGGGTGCTTACAGTCACGATGCACATTGCAACTATGGCCTTCAAAGCCGTGATGTACATCGCGGTTATGGGCCCTGAAGTCGCGATGGGGATCGCTTGCTTTGGAAAAAATTTATTGTATTTTTCTAATAAATTTTCGTGTTTGGCTTGGCAGGATGCTCAGGAGGCCGCAGGCATCGTGGAGGGAGAGGGAGATTGATGAGGAACTGATGGAGATTATTCAAGTGAGCCCTCATGTGCGGGTGGCATTAGCTTTGGGCGGACTACTGAAGTTTGCACATATCCCTCTTATACGTTCAATCAAATTGTTGTTGAACAAGATGATTGACTTTTGGGACCCAGCGGAGCTGGCTTTTTTTTTTCAGGGTGAGCATCTGGATCTCACTTCGACAGATGTGTATTTTCTCACTGGCTTACCCCGTTTGGGCGAGATAGGGGACACCCAGCCCAGGATTCCGACTGGTATGGACATAGAGGATCTCCTTGAGAGATTTTGTCGGCGAGGGGCCCACATTCAGAATAGCGCACTGAATGTTTCAGATCTGTGAGAGCTGAAGATGCAGGCAGTGGCATCTTGTGTTTTGCGGGTGCTTGGTGCATAGGTGCCCCACCACTTGTTGGGGGGGCAGATGTTGATGGTTCATCGTGTCATGACTGGGACTTACTTTGCATGGGGTCAGATGTTCCTAGCCTGTGTTTAGCGTGAACTGAGCAAGGTGAGGCACCATGGAGGTGAGTTCAGTTATGCCTTTTTCATATGTTGCTTCTTTTTAGAGCGGGTACCTACCTTGCAACCACGTGTGTCGGTTCGGGAGGGTCTGAGGAGTGAGTCACGGATGGTGCGGTGGGGGAGATGATGCCCCGAGGTGGTGGTGGTATACGACAGTTCTTCACTGCGGAGATGTATGAGTGGTGAGAGAAGATGCCAGTCGTGTTTGACGACTATCTGTACCAGGGCATGGACTTCCGAGGGGACATTGAGATGTCTTGGGATCAGGGGCAGGCTTGGGGATTAGATGGTACGTCTTTGTTTTTATTGTTCTTATCATATCATGTTTTGTATATTTGTTTGTGATGATAGCTAGAAATGTATATATGATATTGACATGTTTTAGTGTGGTTTATTGCAGATGTGGGTCCGCTGCCTCCAGCAGATCATCAGGGCCGTAGGGGACATGTGGTGGTGGTGGTACCGCCACCGATAGTGGCACCTCCGCCTCAGGCACGAGGAGTTGTACGTCGTCGAGACGACGCCATAGAGGATGTATGGGAAACTTTTGAGGATCTGTTGGGTGATGTACCCGATGATGGCTCGAGAGACCTAGAACGATGTGTGTTGGACCGTTGTTTCGATGCTCCGCGTGAGTGGAGATCGATTCTGCGGAGGGTAGCTATGTTGGTAGTTAAGAGGAGAGCTCGGGATCAGTATGATACGGAAGAGGAGGAGCCGGAGGAGACGGCTGACCGTGATGATGATGATTAGGTTATCTTGTACCTGCCCCCAAATGCTGATGAGCATATGGGGACGTTTTTGTTAATACATATTTTGTATAGCTGGTGTATTTTTTGTATATTTGGGTGCTGAGGGTGCTCTTGACATTATGATTATATGATGATATATATATATATATTCATGCATATGGATGCGTTTTTTATTATATAGTCGTGTATGCACGTGGATGCACATCTTGTCATTGCTTTTATGTCTTGTTGCACGTGGATGCAATTGTATGTTGTTTGTTTGCCCGTGGAGGCACATTCTATGCACGTGGATGCAATACTATGGTTTTTGTATGCCCGGTGTGGGACGTGTTATGCACGTGGATGCAATATTATGATGGTTTATTTAGTTTGTTTATTTGATTTTTTTATGCCTATGTGATGAATGTTGTGATGTCCTACATGTTTTGGTTGACGTGCCAACCTAGAATGTTGTTAGCCATTTGGTCTGCTACATTGTTTAGATTTCTTGGGACATGAATGAATGAAATGGATTCAAAGTGTCGAATCATTTGTTTAGTGCGCAGGAATTTTCTAAATAGACAGGGATCGCATACCTGGTAACAGTTGTTGAGCTGGGAAACAAGGAGCTAGGAGTCTAGGAAGACGCTAAGGTCACTTATTCCCATCTGGAGAGTAGCGACTAGGAGACTGGTCACGGCGTTGTACTCAGCTTGATTATTTATGGCAGCACCTATGCACACTCCGTCGAGGTGGATCAACTTGTGTGAAGGGGAATAAATTACCCAAGCTGAAGAGGCGAGATTTGGAGACCAACAACTTGCACCATCGGCAAAGCCGATATGGTAGAGTGGAACAGGATCCATTTGTGTTCATGCAGGAAAAAATGAAAATGTAAGGTTTTGAAAGTTTATAGTGAAAAAACAAATTAAAGACTGCACAATACGGACTATGGTGTCCAAAAATATTTTTATGGATAGAATTGTTTGAGGTACAACCCGTTACGAGGGTTGTGCATGGGATTTCCTTCTGAGTATGTCAAAAGGTATGCCCCATGTCCAAGGAAAGTGTGTATGATGTATGGGCCTTGCCACATGGATTCGAACTTTCCTTTGCCCATTTTGTCATGGGCTTGATCGTAAACGAGTACAAGGTCTCCTTCACTAAATGCTCGTGGGTGAACATGTTTATCGTAATGGACGTGCGGCAAGCCCATAATGCGGGAAAAAGCATGTGATGCCAATTGGACTTATGTCGGTCGACAGTGCACAGGAGGATGGTCTTCAAAATTTTGTTAATAGCTTCAACTTGGTCGTTCCCTTGGGGGTAGTAGGCGAAGGAGAAATGATGTTCAAACTTAAGAAGTGTTGATAATTCTTGCCAAACAGAGTCCTCGAAGTGAGAACTGTGGTCTGAGACAAGTTTCTTTGGTACTCTGAAACGAGCAATAACATGGTTGAGGAAAAAATAGGCTGCAGTGTCGGATTTGCAGTAGTAAGTAGGCATGGTTTCTGCCCATTTGGTAAAGTAATCGACTGCCACAATAATGTGTTTATGGCCACCAGCTGATGCAGGATTGCAATCCATGAATTCGATGGCCCATTTGCAAAATGGTCCAATGGTGATGACTGGATGAAGGGGGTCGGGGGGGTTCTTGCCTTGGGGGCAAAGAGCTGGCAGTTTTGGCAATGTTTGACTGCTGTGATACAATCAGTGAATAATGATGCCAAAAATAACCTGCGCAGATTACCTTTTGGGCGGTGGCCATTCTAGAGAAATGGCCGCTGTAGGCACCGCTATGACATTCATTAAGGACTTGTTTTGCTTCTTCTTGGGAAAGGCACCGTCGTAGGATTGTGTTGATGCCACGTTGATAAAGGACATCACCTAAGAGGAGATAACGGGGGGCATGGTGACGAATGCGACGGCGTCTGTCACGGTTGATATTGGGTCGAAATTTTTGTGTGCGGAGTTATACCAAAATGTCGCGATACCAAGGGTTGCTAGACGAGATGATGAATAAATGTTCGTCAATTATATCGTATGGATAGCCGGTGATGATGACGATGATGGTAGGTCTGTAATGAGCTGAGCGAGTGGTAGGGATTTGGTGCTCTTCAGGGTTTTAAAATTCAGGTCATATTCTTGTAGGATAATCACCCATTTGGCAACACAGCCTTGCAGAAGGTGGCAATTCCAGAGATAGACCGTTGGGTTGGAATTTGCCACAACCATGGTATGTCTTAGGAGAATATAATGGCGCAAATTCTATACTGAAAAGACGACGTCGAGGGCCATTTTCTCTTCATGTGGGTAGTGTAGTGGTGGGCCTGATAAGGTTTGGCTCACATAGTAAATGACATGCTCTTAACGAGTAGAGTCTTCCTGGACGAGTACTCCAGAAACGACGTAATCAGATGCCAAAATGTAAACGATAAAGTCTCTTGTGAAGTCTGGAGGAGAAATCAGGTCTGTGAAATCTCCTTTTGCTTGGTCATCCCATACAAAACGGGTATGAAGGCGTAGCAAACGGAGGAAACCATGTACTGTCGCAGCGTAATCTAGGACAAAGCGACGGAGGAAGTTGGACTTCCCCTGAAGGATTTGTAACTATGTTAATGTACGAGGTGATGGTAGGTCTACTATGTCTTGGACCTTTAGAGCGTCGATTGTGATCCTTTTTTTCTGAAATGATGAAACCCAACAGACGGCCTGTTGGAACGCAAAAGACACACTTGAGTGGGTTCAAGCAGATTTGGTATTTGCGACAGCGCAAGAAAACTTGTCGGAGGTCGTCTAAATGGTCTGATCGTTTCTTAGATCGAGCTGTGAGGTCGTCTAGATAAACCAATATGATGTTAATCAGGTCATGAAAACAATAATTCATAGCTCGCTGAAATGTGGCTCCAACGTTCTTGAGACCAAAAGGCATTACACGATAGGTGAAGGTGCCCCATGGGGTAGTGAAAGCAGTCTTGTATTGATCTTCCTTGTGGATATGGATTTGGTTATACCCGGAGAAATTGTCCATGAAAGACAATATCTCGTGCCCCGCACATTCATCAATTAGTTGATCGATAAATGGTGTTGGGAAGTTGTCTTTGGGACAAGCTAGATTGAGGTCTCGAAAATCAGTACAGACCTGTATGGTACCCACTTTCTTATTGACTGGAACTGGGTTGGAAACCCAGGTAGTATAAGCAGTAGGGTATATGAAACCTACTACTCGAAGCTTCTCAATTTCGGCTTTCACGGCTGGAAGCTTGGATGGGTGAATGGGGCGTTGTTTCTGGCAGACCGGAGATATGTTGGGCCAAGTATCTATATGATGTTCTACAATGGTAGGATCAAGACCAGGCATCTCGGTGTAAGACCAGGCAAAGACATCGCGAAATTCTTGGAAGAGTTTTTTATAGGCTTGGGTTTCCTTTTCAGTGCATGATGCACCTAAAGAGATAAGTTCGGGTTTTCCGGCGATGGTGGAGATGTCAATTTTTATGATCGACGAAATGTTGGCCATGTTACCTTCTTCAAAGGCTTTTGGTGCTAGGATTGGATCTTTAAACCAATCGACCTTGGTTGGTAAGAATTCTTTGGATTCAACGGACAGTTGGTTTGTCATGGTGGAGGTAGATGCTTCAAGGATGAAGTATGATCGATGGTGCATATCATCCCAGGGGTAGTTCGGTGCTGTGAGCATTTCTAGGATTTCCTCATCGCTACGGAAGTAGTGTGTCATAAAATCAATTGGTTCAGGTTTGTAGGTAGTTGAAATCATATAAATGGTATTGATTTCTTCTGAAGGGGAAGATTCTGGGGGGAATATTTCCTCAATGAGTGGGGGGGATATCTCTAGGTCGGCATTATTCAGTTCGTATAGTGCTTCTCTATAATCTAGGATATCGGGGCAGTGATGTGAATAATGGTCGTAGATGCCACAGATCGCACAAGGGTGTTTTGTACGTGATGATTTATTGCGAGGCTGAGGGGGTAGCTAAAGTTTAACAACTGGAATGTTCGTGTTGTCATCCAACATATTCATGTGTTCTTGAAATGCCGATAATTGTGGACATAGATGGGTAGCATGGCCTATATCGTCGCACAAGGAGTGCTTGGGGGGTATGCATATTGTTGGGGGATTCTTCTCTAATTTGGGAGTCAATGGGGGGGTGTGAGTTGTGGGTCCAATGGTGTAGTTTTGTGGACCTTTGCCCCCAGTGTAGCGGGATTGAGGGGGGACATAACTAGATGTTGATGTAGTGGCCCTTGTTGGAGGTGGTCGATTTTGGGGGTTCGGTACACTAGGTGGTGGATGGTTTTGGGGGTTCGGTACGCCAGGTGGTGGCCAGTTCGAAGTATTGATGGGTTGTACCGGTTGTAAAACAATGGTCAGTGTCGGGGGAGGGGTTGGAGTAGGTAGGTACCATACAGGCAATCCTAACGTTAACCCTGGAAGGTTAAGTGTAGCCATTAATGGTGTGCTGACAACTCCTGAAAATGGAAACAAGAATGGGATAGTGTGAATCGGTGTTGCTTCGATATGACTAGGCATTGTGGGTGGTTATGGTAGTGGTTGAGGTTGTTGAGTATGCTGTTGTGTGTTGTGTGAGAGGGTGCACAAAGAAGATATTTCAGTTATCTGCAGAGGGGGTGGGATAGATGGGAAAGTGGAGGTCATGGGAGTATTCGAATATATCCCGGGTCTGACTGAGGAGACAAACTATGTGGGAGCACTCTAAACAGGTTGTTCAATCATGGGTAGAACATTTTCAGGTGTCGCAGGGGCGTTAGGATCATAGTATGTTATTTGGTCGATTTTGACTACGCGTCCTTCATGGGGAAACATCATGAGGTGGAAAACGGAAGAAGTGACAACTTTCATTTTATACATGTAGCTTCATCCCAAAAGGAGATTGTAATCAAGTTGAGTGTTGATGACCTCTATATCTATGAGAACTCTATTTCCCCCAAGTTGTACGAGCACATTGACTAACAGACACTGCGGTTGAGCTACACGACCATCGTAAGCTCACAATGCAGTAGTGGATGGTTGTAGTGTTGGGGATCCAAGTTTCTACCAGAAAAAAGTCGACATAACGCAGGTGGAGGCACCTTCATTGATGATGCATCGATGAACGACAAGGTTTCGAATGGATACAGAAACCTGAAAAGCTAGTGGTGAAGGCAGACGAGGTTTAGCTTGGTTTAAATCGAAATCCATCATATTGGAGTCGTTAGGGTCTATGGCACCAATGGCAGACAACAACAATTTTCTCTGTGCAGGACAATTTTTCAGGATTTCTAGAGAGGACATAGCAGTGGGGGACTGGGCTAAGTCTTCTACAATGTTGTAGTTCGAAGCTGCACGAGCGTTAGGATTGTTGTTGATCCGTCTTAAAGGGAAGCGAGGGGCTTTTGGACCCCCGTCCATGGGCATATTAGGTATACCTAGTGGCTGATCAATTGGAAGGGTACTTGAAGATGGATCAGTGGGCGTGGTTTCAGGGGTTGAGCTGTATTGGTTGCGGTGAGTTTGAAGGTTGACATCATTTGATAACATCATTAGCAAATGGTGAGTGTTGGACTCTATATGCGGGTAATCGGTTGCCGCATAGGTAATTTGTTGTTGTGGTGTAGTGGATCCTTGTGGGGGATCCATTGGGCAGGTGTTTACTACACCTTGGTTGGGTAGAGGATTTTGCAATATCATGGGTTGCGGCTGAGGAGGTGGTGCTATATGTGCAACGTGTCCTTGTCGTTGGGCGTCGTCGGTCCAGAGTTGACATGCTCGGTACAAATGGGGGCAATTATGCGTGTAATGGCCATATACACTGCATATGGAATACGGGTGGTTTGTTCTCAAGTTAGTATTTTTTCCCTGTTTTGGTGGACGATCGGGGTTTTGATTTGCAGGAGCAGCATTATTGTTATTGGGAGGATTAGGTGGCTGTCCTCCTTGGCCAGACAAGTATACCACCCTTCCAACTAGCGAGGTATCGCCGACCACCTAGCTCCAAAGGTACCCCTTTGGACCCCCAAGCCCAAACCGAGTACAAGTCAACCAGCTAGATCCCTCTGTGAATTCTCCAACAAGAACCCCATTTCTGCTCTGCTCTATAAAAATTCTATATCTGCTATGAAAACTTCCCCCAAGATATCCCAAAGTAAAAGATCCCTTCTCCTCTTCTTCTTTTCCACCTTATCCTCCCCTTTGCCGATTCTTTTCCTTCCACCATTAATACCATATCTCTAACATAAATGTTCTCCCCCTTGTTGCTTGGTATTTCTCCCAAGCATGTGCAAGGATGCACCTACTAACTAGTAGCAGCAGTCTCAATAAAAATATGTAAAAACTTTGCTGAATGTAAGAAGTAAACAACTAATATATCATGTGCAAGCAAATAAACTAGATTAAAAAATGGTAAAGAGTGAGATCCATACAAGAGACAAGAAGTAAAAAATTTGAGATTTTCTATTAATGGGCAAGCAATGGCTTGCAAAAAATGTACCTCAATGGTGAGGATTGTTGAGTTGGGGCAGCTGCAATGTTGAGATGCTCCAATGCTCCAAGGGTCTCTTCTTCTCCAATGCTTCCATGGTTGGGCAAATCTCAAAAGGATGGGCAAAGCTCAAAAGGGATTTTGGAATCATGAGGATAGGATAAATGTGTATGAATAATGAGGAGCCCCTATCACCTTTTTATAGTTTTTTGGTGATGGAGAATACCATTGTGGTTTGAGGAAACCAATGGTATTGACCAAAATGGTTTAGGTCTCTTTTTCCCTCTTTTTCCTTTTTTGAATATATTTTATATGTTTATTCCCTTTTAAGTAATTTTGGGAATTTTGGAACCATTTTTAGGGTTTTTTTTGTATTTTTTGAGGAAAAGTGAATAATTTGAGGGGAAAAAGATGGGTTTTGGTCTTTTTGGTGACCTTCTGAAGGTATCAGAGGCTCAAATGGTGGAAAAGTGGACAAATGGGTCATGTGAATAGGGAAATGAGCTAGTGAGCACTTTTTGGGTGTTAACACACCCCTAAGTCTTTTCTCGATCCCATCCCATGACTCCCATTAATAATGTAAAATATTATAAAATGTGTTGGTTGGGGGTCACCTGTCAACCATAACTTCTCATTAAAATAAATTTAATCATTTTTAATTCTCTTAATCATTTGTTGACTCATAATTCAATATTGCACAATTTAATTAATATTTTAATTAATTAACTCAAATACAATTTAAAAACTTATTAAATAATGGCATAAGGTAATGTCTTCCACCACATTCAATAATTTGAACTGTAAAGTATTTACCCTAATCAATACTTATTTATTACTGTAACCTAATTAATTAATTAATCCTAATTATTCATAATTTACCTAATAATCATTCATGGCACTATTACCATTCAACATTATCTCTTAATTACATTTAACTTGATTAATAATTATTACTAAAGATAAGATTAGCCCAATTAGCATTAACTAATCACTATTAACACATAATGAACATTAATCAACAATAATTAACATTATTCCAAATTATTAATATTAATCCACAATAATTAATCATTAACCAAATTTATTAACATTAATCGACTTTATTATCATTTAATTAATATTAATCGAATCAACGTTATAATTACAATTTAACATTTTAACCCTTAGTCTTGACTAATTAAATTTATTAACAATCAATCAAGCATTACTAATTAATTGCATTAGTTACTACCTAGGTTAACCATAGTTCATTTATTAATCAACACTAATTAATTATTAATCGAGAATAATTACATTATTATTCAGCATTATTTCACTCAATTTATAAATATGTAAGCGTAGCTATTGCTTACACACCTCGCGTAAGTACACTAACAGTAATAAATCATACACATCAATCATAATCACGAAACTTATTTTTCACTAGCACATGTTTAACATAGTTTGCAAGGTACAGTCTTTTACCTAACTGCATCTTATTAAGTTATGGCAATTCATACATTATTGAGTTACGACACATAATCAACCAAGGGTTTTCCACACACAGTTAGATCTTGTTTTCATCCTCACTTCAAGATACAACTATTTACCTACATCATCTACCTAAATAACAACTAACTTCCACATCCTATCCTTTCCTTTGCTGGACTACTCTGAAGTCTCAAGCCATGACCAGCTCCAGCTAGAACCTGTAAGCAGAACTGTTGACTACATCGACCAAGATTCCCCAGCAGGAAACCACCAGTCATCATCACACACATTGGGGAGCATTCCATAGCACAACCCTCCCATGACTCTGGGTTTCGGGGATAAATGGTGGGTAAAGCCTCCACCCCCCTAATGGAACAAGGGACTATGTCTACCTGACATAATAACTACGTTTCACTTATACTCAGTTTGTCATTGTATAACCAATCTGGGCGGTTGAGTTTCATGAAACCCTAACCCACCCATAAATCATAATAAATAGCATAATAAACATGCGAAAGTAAATAATGCATCACTCGCATACCATTTATCTTTCGAAGTCCATGTCCCCAAGGCTCTCCCACCTCGTTGGATCCATCTATTACTCAGCCTTTTAACTTGTAAGTTAGTCTCTGACATATATTCTAGAATATCGTGCAAAAATCCTCAACATGTACACCTACATTTCATCATAACATAACAACAATAAATTCATTTATTTTCCATACACCTGGCATAACATTCATTTATTCAACATATAAATGTAATGGTATCCACGTACCCATGATTCAATAATTTGCATATATGAGACATAATTAAAACATGATATATATCTAAATATGACTACCGATCATAATACTAACATCACACACACACATATATATATTGAAAAAATAATAGAACCATATGTCCACAATGTCATCAAACCGACGAAGTCTCACAATCAAACAAATGCAACATATAATAGTAGTTCATGTAGTAATGTCAAAACGAGGCATTACATACACCCACCCTTCAGGAAAATTCGTCCCGAAGTTATGGTCAAAATAGTGTGGGATAATCACGACGCATGGTCTCTGTGTCCTCCCAGGTATAAGACCCTGGGCTATACTGGTCCCACTGGACCTTAACCTGGTCCACCAAATGGTGCCTGAGCTGTCTAACTCTGTGGTCCAATATATGTAATGGTTCGACCCTGATGGTCCCCTCGTCCAAAACCTGCAGTTCCTTCCAATTTATTTTATGAGACTCATCGGCTACATAATGTCGTAAAACAGATACATGAAAAACATTATGTGTTTTTTGCAAATGGGGTGGCAGCGCAAGACGATACGCAATGGGTCCAACCTTCTCTAAAATTTCAAAGGGTCCTATAAATCGTGGCGACAACTTTATCCCTTTCCCAAACCTGATGGTACTTTTTCTAGGCTTGATGCGAACGAACACTGCATCACCAACCTTATAGCTTCGGTCAACCCTATGCGCATCGGCATAGTTCTTCTGTCTATCCCGTGCTTCCTTTAACTGCTGTCTAATTTGAACAACCTGATCTTCCATCTCCTGAATCAACTCAAGTCCTATAATTACTCGATCCTCTAACCTTTCCCAACTCAATGGTGTTCTGCATGGCCTTCCATATAACGCTTCATATGGAGGCGTCCCAATTAAGCTATGGTAATTGTTGTTGTAAGCAAATTCTACCAAAGGTAAGTGCTTTTCTCAATGAGTCTTTTGATCCATGACATACATCCTAAGCATGTCCTCCATCACCCGATTCACTCTTTATGTTTTTCCATCTGTCTCTGGATGGTATGTGGTGCTTAGGTTCAACTAAGTACCCAACGTCGACTGCAAACTTGTTCAAAACCTAGACGTAAACCTGGAATCTCTGTCCGAGATAATCTTCTTGGGAAACCCATGGAGATGCACTACTTCATTTATGAGCACAGGAGTTACATCCGTGACATCATAGGTCTCCTTAACTAGAATGAAGAGAGCAGTTTTGGTCAGTTTGTCAACGATGACCATAATGGCATCATGCCTATGAGAGGTAAGAGGCAATCCCACCACAAAGTCCATGGAGATAACTTCCACTTTGACATGGGAATGTCATGCGGTTGCAATAGTCCTGTCGGGTGATGATGATCAACTTTTACCTACTGACACTCAAGGCACCTAGCGACGAATTTGACCACGTCTCTTTTCATCCCTGCCCAAAATAAGAGTTGCTTCATGTCTGCATACATATTCCTTACACCCAGGTGTGTGCAATACACTGCTCCGTGGGATTCCTTAAGGATAGTCTCTCTGATATCTCCCTCCTCGGGAATATACATCCTCCCTTGATACTGTAACAAACCATCGGCTTCCAAATCATAGCCTTCAAACTTAGGTCCCACCAGTTTCCCACTCTGGAGTGCCGATGTGACCTTTAGGTACCAACTATCCCGGATTAGCTGTCCTAAAACTCTTTCCCTCAAATCAACCTTCAAATGTATAAGAGAGAAAAGTATTGGTTTTCTGCTTAAGGCATTGACTACCACATTCTCCTTCCCTTTGATGTATGAAATCCCAAAATCATACTCACTCATGAATTCACTCCATCGCCTTTGCCCAGCATTTAGGTCTCTCTAAGTGAAGATATACCTTAAGCTTTGGTGATCAAACTTGAGCTCAAAGCTTCGTCCAACAAGGTAATGTCTCCAAAGCTTCAAAGCTAGCATTACCGCAGCCAATTCCAGGTCATGGGTAGGGTACAGTTCTCTTCATGTGTTTTTAACTTTCTCGACGCATAATCTATTACCCCACCTTCCTGCATCAACACTGCACTCAAACCTTGTCTTGAGGCATATGTGCAAACTGTGAATTCCTTCTCCATATCTGAAACTCGTAGAATTGGTGCACTCGTCAATAGTATTTTCAACTTAGCGAATGCGACATCGCATCCATCCGTCCATTCGTACCTAGTGCCTTTACGCTATGTAATACCTCATTTTAACCCTTATGGTATATTGACTTTTATGTAAATATTGTGTTCATGCGATGTATGTTTTCCTAGAGTGGAGCTCAAGGCCAAGGCCCCGCTAATGTATGCTCATATTTTATTTAGAAAGGCAAGTATTTGATATTTTGCTATCCATGTGCTATTAAGCCATGGAACATTGTAAAATGATGTAAATATTAATATTTCAATAAAATACCGAAACTGGCTATGGAAGCAACTAATGAAAAGGGGCCATGTGTATTCCACTAGGGAGTGGTGAGGGGGCTGTGGGATTGAACCATAGGCTGCCAAATGTCATTTTGAGAACCCATTTGACTTTCCTTGCTGAAATTTATTTCTGTTGTAAGAAAGTTGTTAAGAAATCAGTCCATGGCTTCAATGGAGCATGGACAGCCCAGAAATTCGTATGGAAGGTATGGGATCTGTTTTTCTTGTACCACAAGTCACCCTACCTCATGGGATTTGGTTCTTACTCATTCCCATTCCATTGTTGAGCAACCCAACATCAATTTTTATCTATTACGAATGCCTAGTAGTGGGAAAAACCAGAAATCGCAACTGTGAATGAACCCACGTTTTGAAGTGCCATAAATGCCCAAAATTTGGTATTGACAGTGAAATCCAATGGGGGATCCATAGATATGAACCTTGGAGAAAAATTGAGAGTATTAGATACCCCTAAATCCATTGGAAAACCCACTTTTTAGAGCCCATAAATCCAGTGATAGGATTGAGTTATTTCATGACAAAATTGTGAGAAATCCAAAGGTGAATGATTGAACAGAGGTTGGGTTTGCTTGATAAACTTAGAGAAGGTTGGAATCTCAAGGAATTAGCAGTTGGAGATTTCTATGCCCACCCTGAATAGCACTGAAGGGAAGGGACGCCTGAGGGACTGTGCAGCAGAGAAGGGGGCCTTCCTTGTGTTGGGTGAGGTAGGTATTGTGGGTGCCATGACTGTTGAGTTCATTTGAGATGCATGTAGCTCTATGGCTGAGATCACTGGCTTAGCATCCTCCTCCTTGTTATTGCATGCTTGATAAACCCAATTGTTTGGCTTAGCATGACTGTTTGAGTGAAACCATGGCTGTGAGTGAGCCTGTTTAGTTCCTCCTTAGTGAATACACAACCCAGCTCGGGGGTGATCTCTTAGCTAAAAGAATATAGGATGGACAAAGATCTATGGTTGGGTGGAACATTGCTCTTACATATCCAGTTGTTTGGACAACTTCAACTCAAAGATAAGTGTTCTCTATGGTTTAAATTATATGCATCTGTTTTTTGCAATGTGTTAATTCTAAATGATAATTATTCATGTTAATGGATTGAAATTATTATCTTAATATGGTTGATATGCAATCTGTGCATAGCATTGGAATGGGATTGATTCTCTGCATGTTGAATCATCCTCTGCTTTTGATAGATATGTTGATGCATTATCATTTGTGTGTGTGTAAATATGTTTTAATTTCGCTGTGAAATTTCAGTATGCATTTTATTTCAATGGTAAAATTCAGTCTTATGGCTTTGGGGAAGAATCAAACACCCCCATGTTACAATGATGTTCCCTCTGTGGTTTGGAATGGTGGGAAGGGACGTGACAGAGTGGTATCAAAGCCCATGTTGCAGCACTAGGGATGCTTGGGCCAAACTGTGAGTTACAGGCAGATATTAGAACATTTTAATGCGGTATTGAAGAAGTTTGGGAAACATTTTGGATTTGGAATATGGCAGGGTCAGAGTTCTAAGATGTGGTAGAGGACCACACAGTTGCATAGAGCTCTGCAAGAGATTTCCAATGGTACCAGACTCATCTCATTTGGTCAAGGGACGAAGGAGATATGAACCCCGCAAGTTGCAGGAACGGAGGTGTTTCCACAGTTGTGGATTGCGGAAACATAACATTTTCACAATTGCATTTTGGGATTTCCACAATTCCGCACCCGCAATTGTGGATTGTGGGATTACAAGATTGCGGAATGGAGTAGTTTTGGGTTGGAAAATTTACATTTTTGCACCCGCGGTACGGATTGCGGATTGCAGGATTGCGGATTGTGGGATGGAGTAGTCCCGAGTTGGAAAATTTGCATTTCCACACCCGCAATACGGATTGCGGGATGGAGTAGTCTTGGGTTGGAAAATTTGCATTTCCGCACTCGCAGTACAGATTGCGGATTGCGGGATGGAGTAGTCCCAGGTTGAAAAATTTTCATTTCCGCACCTGCAGTACGGATTGCGGGATTGCGGGATGCGGAACCTGCAGATTGCAAAAAAAAAACAAAAAAAGAGTATAGAGCTCGAAACTCAATTTTTGGATAGCAGGAGCATGCGGAATCAGAATTGGATGAGTTCAGTGGCGTTTTGAGGCCATTAACGAATGCCATGAATGAACTAGTGAAGATCTTGAGCTCATTATGCTCCAATTTAGCATAAAATTGAAATTAATAGCTTTTACAAATCAGTGTCCCAATGCTTGGCAGAAGGTCGGATTGAGATGAAACTGATATGGAGCGGTCATGGAGCAGGCACGGTGTTAAGTTTGGAATTTTGAAGCCAAACTCCAAAGGTTGTGGAGTCAGGGTGAGTGAGAAGGCCAAAAAGCACTATTCCGGGCCACTTTTTGGAGATTTTGAAAAGCTTGCAGTGGACAAAAGAGACCTTAGATGGAGGATTCAAGAAATTTACTGAACTCAACATTTCTTATTCCCATTAAAACTAGAGTATTTTTTAAGGATTATAATATTGTACTTAAGTATAGTATTATAGGTGATTATTTTGGATTGAAAAAAACATATATATCGATAGGTAGGCAAATATTAAATAAGAAACATACAATTTACAACTAAAACTTGTGAATTTTGACGAATATTATGATAAAAAAAACACATTTTATGTAAATTTAGGCAATATTAGAGACTAAAAATGACTAAATAGCGAATTTATCTTTTGAAAAAAAACCCTAAAAATAGCCAATGGGCTAAATTTCACCCCTAAAACTTTCCCTGATTAAAACAGACAATTCACGTTAGAAAAATATTTTCCATAAATGCACTGTCTGGGAAATAGCCATTTTTGGCCCAAAATTTGAAATTTTGGAAAAAATGTCAAAAGTTAAAAGTAGTCAAACCCATAAATTTATAGAAGATGAATGGTGCATCGGATCAGAGATACGCAAGTTTCTGATTGTTCCTTGTTGTATGGACTAACTTCGCAAGTTTCTGATTGTTCCTTGTTGTATGGACTAACTTCGCCTGATAGAAAAGTTTTCCTGAATCTTTCTAGATTTGCTTTTACAGATGGATGAAGTTGGTCGTTTAGTATATTTTGCAACTGTGTAGATATATGCAGAATTGTGGTGAAAATTGTCATTTTTGGAGTAATGCAATTTCCACACCCGATGTCGGAATGGAGCACGTGGATAGGCATTGGAAAGCTTGTCCAACAGTGAATAATGGTGCATGACCAGAATTTGAATGAGATTATCATATCCCATAGATAATTAGAGCATAAAAGTGCCAGTGACTGTTTTGACAAATTGTTGACAATATGGGCAATTTCCAGAATTGCATGAATGGGCAAAAGAAATGAGGACATATTAACTCTGTAAATGATTCCATGAGTTTGATTACGTTAAATATTGATGTTTTATATTTCTATATGCATTCTTAAGGTGTCTAATAAATATTGTCATAATGCACAGTGCTTGCAGCTCATAAGATTTGAATAGTATAGCAGAAGTAGCATATAGGGAAGAGGGTCTCCAAAGAAAAATGGTGACTATAAATGATGCTCAGGATCCTTATGTGCATGATGAAGATGTGCTAGGAGAAAATGTACAAGAAGGGAATCTAATGGGAGAAGGGAGCAAATAACTCCTCAGAATTTGGTTGAAACCATGGTGAGCTTCAATGAAAAATTGATGATGGCTCAGGAAGAACAAAACCAACTCAATGCTGTTATTTTGCAAAGCCTCACTGATAAGCAGCAGAAAATAAACCTTGGGTCCAACCAAGCAATGTAGGTGAAGAAGGAAGAGATGCAGAGATTCGTTCTAGAGGTCGTTCAAGGAAGTGGACTCCAAGCCCAAGGAAGAGTTCTGTGAGGAAGAAGCATAGAACACCTTCCTCTAGATCTTCTTCTAGCCAATCATGTGACCCCAGAGGCTCTCAAAGAAGTCCAAGTCATATGCCCAGGAGATTTGATGGAAGAAAGAAGTTTAAAGGAATTCCACAGGGAGAATTAAGGAAGGCAAGGCCTCCCACATTTGATGGAGAAGACAAGACTATCCAAGAGGCAGAGGCATGGCTTCTTGGAATGAAGAAATATCTAAGAATTCAAAACTACTCAAGAAATGGAAAGGCCAAAATTTCCATTTACAATCTAAATGGTAGAGCTTCAATTTGGTGGGATCACCTCTTGCAAGTGAAAGGGATCAGTGAAAGGAAGATCAGCTAGGAGAGATTTAAGAAGTACTTCAAGGAAAAATACCTTTTTGCTAGGTATTATGACAATAAGAGAAAATAGTTCAATGAACTTAGGTTGGGGCAGAAATCTATGGAAGAGCATGTCCACAAATTTTTGGAATTGTTGAGGTATGTGGACTATATCAAAGATGAGAGGATAAAGATCCAATGTTTCCTTGGAAGTATACCTCAAAGTTTCAAGGATAGAATTAATTTTGTTAACCCACCAAGTCTTGATGAAGCCATTAGAATGGCAATGCATTGCTATGAGAAGAATAAAGGAAAATCAGAGGTTAACCCAGCATGGAAGGGAAATCCATGAGGGAGGTTTGATCAAAAGAAAAGTGGCTTCAAACCGCCATTCAAAATTCAACCAAAACCTTTCCACAGGGGTAGCAAGCAAGGAGTGGATTCAAGCCAGTAGGATCAGGAAATAAGACATCAAAAGGGCCACTTCAATGTTGGGGATGTGGAGAAAACCATATGCTAAAGGATTGTCCACATCGGAAAGAGAATCCCCAAAGGTTGTACAACTTAAAGGGAACAACAACAATGGAGGACATGGCAAGGGAAATGCCCCGAATTTATGCAGCGTTGGATAATCATCAAGCAGATTATCAATCATTAGTGGTGGAAGTTGAAGGTAAGATTGCTGAGCAATCTATTTCTGTTTTGATTGATCCAAGATCTACTCATAGTTATGTTTCTCCAAAAGTGGTTGAAGGTTGTTCTCTTAGAAAAGTGAAGCACAATAAGTCTTGGATAGTTCAATTAGCCACAGGGAGCAAGAGAAAAGTTAGTGAAGTAGTGGTGGAGTGCCCTATAGAATTGAATAGACTCCACACACATGCAGATTTAAATGTACTACCATTAGGATCTTATGATGCCTTAATTGGCATGGACTGGTTGGAAAGACATAGAGCCAAGTTGAATTATTATGAGAAAGCACTTGAATGCATTCATGAAGAGGGAAGACCAAGATTGGTAAGAGGAATTGCCAAGCAAGTTTCAGTAAGACAGATTTAGCCTTACAGTTGAAATTTTTTTATAAGAAAGGTTGCCAATTATATGCAATTCATATGTCAAATTCATCAGAGGACAAAGGACTAAGGATAGAAGACTTCCCATTGTTGCAAGAGTTTAAAGATGTGTTTCCAGATGAAGTGTTGGGACTACCACCAAAGAGAGATATTGATTTTACCATCGATCTTGTTCCAGGGGCAGCGCCGAATTCCAAAGCTCCTTATAGAATGAGCACGCCGAAATTGTAGAGTTAAAGATGCAGCTACAAGAGTTAATGGATAAAAGGTATATCAGGCCAAGTGTGTCTCCTTGGGGAGCATCGATGTTATTTGTTAAGAAGAAGGATGGGACTTTAAGGTTGTGTATTGATTACAGGCAGCTCAATAAAGTGACAGTCAAGAACAAGTATCCATTGCCAAGAATTGATGATTTGTTTGATCAAATGGAGGAAGCTAAAGTGTTTTCAAATATTGACTTGAGGTCTCGGTACCATCATGTGAGGATTAAGGAGAAGACATCCACAAGACAACTTTCAGAACTAGATATGGTCATTATGAGTTCACTGTGGTGCTATTTGGTCTTACCAATGCACCTGCTACATTCATGTGTCTCATGAATAGTGTATTCAACAAATATTTGGATAAGTTTGTGATTGTGTTCTTGGATGACATTCTTGTCTATTCAAGGAATGAAGAAGAGCATGAGGAACATCTAAAAATGGTGTTGCAAGTCCTTAGAGAACACCAGTTGTATGCCAAGTTAAGCAAGTGTGAATTCTATCAAAAAAATGTGCAATATTTGGGTCATGTCATTTCAGAAGAAGGAACTGCAGTGGATCCAGAGAAGATTAATTCCATCATGGATTGGCCTACTCCAAAGAATGTTTCAGATGTTAGATCTTTCATGGGTCTTGTTGGTTACTACAAAAGGTTCATTGAAGGATTCTCCAAAATAGCTCATCCAATCACTTCATTGCAGAGGAAGAATGTCAAGTTTGTATGGTATGAAAAATGTGAGAAAATTTTTCAGCGGTTAAAGGAGTTACTTACCAGCGCTCCTGTTTTGAAGATAGCAAATCCAAAGAAGGATTTTGTAGTGTGCATATATGCTTGCATTGAAGGGCTAGGTGGAGTGCTCATGCAAGAAGGATTTGTGATTTGCTATGAGTCAAGGAAATTGAAAGAGCATGAAAATAATTATGCCACACATAATTTAGAATTAGCAGCCATAGTACAAGCTCTCAAGATGTGGAGACACTATTTGTTGGGAAGAAGATTCGAGCTCAGGAAAGACCACATGAGCTTGAAGTATTTGTTTGACCAACCAAACTTGAATGCTAGGAAAGCTAGATGGATGGAGTTTCTTTGTGAATTTGATTTTGAAATTAAGCATGTGAAAGGGAAAGAGAATAAGGTTGCAGATGCTCTTAGCAAAAAATTTCATGTTGCAATAGTAAGTATGTGCAAGTCAGATTTGAAGACAAAAGTCCTTGAGGCTCAAACTAGTGATACAACTTACCTTTAAATTAAAAGTTGCAACAGAAAAATATAAATGAAAAGTGTGCGGGATATCAGCTTGGTGAATATGATATCCTCATCTATAAAGATAGAATGTACATTCCAAATAGTGCATATTTGAAGAAGCTAGTGATCCGGATTTTATGAGCAGAACGAAATGAATACATATTATTATCAGATTCTTAACACAAAATAACAAAGATACAGTAAAACTGGTTTTCTATTCAATAAGGAAATAAGCTAGAACTGTAAAATGCAGCGGAAAACAAGCTTGCTGGAATGGTGGCGGCTTATCTCTGAGAAGAGATGTGACGGCTACGCTCATTTCGCAAGAAGATGGTTACAATGAGGCTCTCAAGGCCTTTTACAATAAAGAAGAACGTCAAAAACCCTAGACATCCAAAAACCTAACCCTAGGATATGAAGCGCCAAAAGTCATGTGGGCCCCATTTCGGTAAGTTAGTACATCAACTTCCCGGGGTCGTAACTTTTGCATACGATCTCCGTTTGGGGCGCTCGGTAGCCCGTTGGAAAGGTCTATCCGAGATTTACAACTTTCGACTGGGGCCAAATGTATGCCAGGGGTGACCATTTGCCCCCCCAAATTGCCAAAAAAAGTCGTTTAGGGCCTCAAAACGGCCCTGGAAGTTCAGGACCCGAAAAACTGCTAAAAATAGTACAATACCAAAATTGCCACAAAACTGTTTTGAGCCAGTTGGAAAGGTGGGTGGCCACCAATATCCACCTGGATCAGCTAGTGATGGATGAAATACATCAAATGCCATACTCTGGACATCCAGGATATCAAAAGACTATAAAAGCAGTAAGAAAACAATACTTTTGGCATGGTATGAAGAAGGACATAGCTGATTACATTGCTACGTGTCAAAAGTGCCAGCATGTCAAGGCAGAGCACCAACATCCAGCAAGATTGTTGCAGCCCTTACCCATTCCAGAGTGGAAGTGGGAAGTGATCTCTATGGATTTTATAACAGGTCTGCCCATGACAGTGAAGAAGCATGATTAAATCATGGTTGTGGTGGACAAGCTATCAAAGGTAGCTCACTTTATTCCAGTCAAGTCCACTCACAAGGCTAATGACATTGCAAATATCTTCATAAGAGAGATATTCGGATTGCATGGATTTCCCAAAGAAATAATTTCTGATCGTGATACAAAGTTTACTTCCAATTTTTGGAAGGGATTATTTCAGGAATTGGGAACTAGATTGAATTTCAGTACATCATATCATCCTCAAACAGATGGCCAAACTGAGAGGGTGAATCAGGTTATTGAAGACATGTTGAGAATGTATGTGATGGATCTACATCAAAGTGGGAAGACTACCTACACTTGGTAGAATTTGCATACAATAATGGACATCATGCATCATTGGGAATGAGTCCATTTGAGGCATTGTATGGAAAAGGATGCAGGACTTTGGTGAACTAGGATAGCCCGGTGAACATCATAGTACTTGGACCAGAGATGATCAAGGAAATGGAACAGGAAGTTGCTAAGATCAGGCATAATTTAAAGGAAGATCAGGACAGGCAAAAGAGTTATGCAGACTTGAAAAGAATGCATAAGGAATTTTAGATTGGGGATCATGTTTATTTGAGAGTGAAACCAAAGAAAAGTTCCCTCAAGTTGGGGAGTTGTGCCAAGTTGGCACCAAGATATTGTGGGCCATTTGAAGTCCTTGATAGGATAGGACCAGTTGCATTGCCTGCTAATATAAGAGCTCATAATGTTTTCCATGTATCTTTGCTTAAGAAGTATGTACATGATCCTAATCATATGATTGATTGGAATGTGATACAGGTGGAACCCGAGGGAGAGTTCCAAGTAGAGCCTATGCGCATCCTCAACAAGGAGGTCACATTGCTCCAGAATAGAGCCACCGAGCAGGTAAAGGCCCAATGGGAGCACCTTAGTCCCGATGAGGCTGCATGGGAGCTAGAGGATGCCATGAGAGAGGCATTCCCATTTTTGTTCAGTTTTGAGAACACCGAGGACGGTGTTGTTCTAAGGGGGAGTGGAATGTAATACATCATTTTGACCCTTATGGTATATTGGCTTTTATGTAAATATTGTGTTCATGTGATGTATGTTTTCCTAGCGTGGAGCTCAAGGACAAGGCCCCGCTAGTGTATGCTCATATTTTATTTAGAAACGCAAGTATTTGATATTTTGCTATCCATGTGCTATTAAGCCATGGAACATTGTAAAATGATGTAAATATTAATATTTCAATAAAATACCAAAACTGGCTATGGAAGCAACTAATGAGAAGGGGCCATGTGTATTCCACTAGGGAGTGGTGAGGGGGCTGTGGGATTGAACCATAGGCTGACAAATGTCATTTTGAGAACCCGTTTGAATTTCCTTGCTAACATTTATTTCTGGTGTAAGAAATTTGTTGAGAAATCAGTCCATGGCTTCAATGGAGCATAGGCAGCCCATAAATTCGTATAGAAGGTATGGGCTCTGTTTTTCTTGTATCACAAGTCACCCTACCTCATGGGATTTGGTTCTTCCTCATTCCCTTTCCATTGCTGAACAACCCAACATCATTTTTCATCCATTATGAATGCCCAGCAGTGGGAAAAAACAAAAATCGCAATTGTAAATGAACCCACGTTTTGAAGTGCCATAAACGCCCAGAATTTGGTATTGATAGTGAAATCCAATGGGGGATCCATAGATATGAACCTTGGGGCGAAATTGAGAGTATTAGATACCTTGAAATCCATTGGAAAACCCAGCTTTTATAGCCTAGAAATCCAGTGACAGGATTGAGTTATTTGATAACAGAATTGTGAGAAATCCAAGTGTGAATGATTGAACAGAGGTTGGGTTTGTTTGATAAACCCAGTGAAGGCTAGAATCTCAAGGAATTAGCAACTGTACCTTTCTATGCCCACCCTGAATAGCACTGGAGGGAAGGGACGCCTGAGGGACTGTGCAGCAGAGAATGGGACCTTCCTTGTGTTGGGTGAGGTAGGTATTGTCGGTTCCATGATTGTTGAGTTCATTTGAGATGCATGTAGCTCTGTGGCTGAGCTCAGTGGCTTAGAATCCTCCTCCTTTCTTATTGCATGCTTGATAAACCCAACTGTTTGGCTTAGCATGACCATTTGAGTGAAACCATGGCTATCATTGAGCCTGTTTAGTTCCTCCTTAGTGGATACACAACCCAGCTCGGGGGTGATCTATCAACTGAAAGAATATAAACTAGACAAATATCTATGGTTGGGTGGAATGTTGCTCTCACATAGCTAGTTGTTTGGACAGCTTCAACTCAAAGATAAGTGTTCTCTACGATTTAAATTATATGCATTTTGTGTTCTGCAATGTGTTAATTCTGAATGATAATTATTCATGTTAATGGATTGAAATGTTTATCTTAATATGGATGATATGGAATCTGTGCATAGCATTGGAATGGGATTGATTCTCTGCATGTTGAGTCATCCTATGCTTGTGATATATATGTTGATGCATTACCGTTTGTGTGTGCAAATATGTTTTAATTCCGTTGTGAAATTTCAGTATGCATTTTATTTCAATGGTAAAATTCAGTCTTATGACTTTGGGGAAGAATCAGACACCCCCATGTTACAATCATGTTCTCTCTGTGGTTTGGAATGATGGGAGGGGACGTGATATGTTGTAGGGTAGTTATGGGTTTTGGAATGTTTTAGAAACCCTCAACAAACCTTCTATAATACCCGGATAACCCCATGAAGCTTCTCACTTCATGCACATTCCTTGGCACGGGCCAATCCATTATGGCCTTCACCTTCTCAAGGTCCACTGAAATTCCCTCACCTAAAATTGTATGCCCTAGATAATGGATCTCCTTCTGATAAAATGAGCATTTGGACAACTTATCGTACAATTGATGCTCTCTGAAGCATGACAACACTATTTGCAAGTGTTCCTCGTGCTCCATTTCATTCTTGGAGTAGATGAGGATGTCATCCAAGAAGACTTGCATAAACTGATCTAAGTATTTTCGAAACATGTTATTCATGAGACTCATGAATACATCTAGGGCATTGGTCAAACCGAAGGGTACCACTACAAACTCATAGTGCCCAAACCTTGTTCGAAAAGTATTTGTAGGTATATCTCCTTCCTTAATCCGTAGCTGGTGGTAACTTGATCGTAAGTCGATCTTGGAGAAGATTGTCGCCCCTTTCATTTGATCAAAGAGATCATCAATTCGAGGTATTGGGTACCTATTCTTCACGATGGCTCTATTCAAACCTCAGTAATCGATGCAAAGACACAAGGAACCATCCTTCTTCTTCACAAAAATTACTAGCGCACCCCATGGTGAAATACTTGGTCTTATGAACCCTAGGTCTAGCAATTCCTTCAACTGCATTTGCAACTCACAAATTTCTGGGGCCGTCATCTTGTATGGTGTCTTCGATGTTGGCTCTGCACCAGGTTTTACCTCAATGGTAAAATCAAGTTCCCTCTTAGGAGGTAACCTAGGTAATTCCTTTGGAAATACATCACTAAACTCGGCTAACACTAGATACTCATTAAAGGAGGTTCCTTTCTCATTGTTTACCGCTTCAACAATATACAACGGACATCCCTGTCGCATACATCGCTTTACGTTCATCATGGATATGAAACGCAAGGACACCTTCTGTTTTATAGCCTATATCTCGATGGCCTCTCCTTTGTCATTAATGAAAATAACTTTCTTTCCATAACAATACAAGAAAGCTCGATGTTCCTCAAGTCAATTCATACCTATGATGAGATCATAAGTTCCGAGGGTGGTGACGTACACTTTGAATTGTGTAACACACACCCCGATATCCACTACGCACTTATCGACACTAGGTCCTACTGCTTGCTTTATCCCTGAAGCCATTTCGACTAAGGTGAATTCGTCATGCTCGTAGGCTTCCAACCCACATTTGTCTAATGCATATGGAGAGATGAAACTATCTGTAGCACCAAGACCAAACAATATTCTAATTTTAACGTTATTGACTGTACCTGAATATTCCACCACAGGGGATTGGTGCTCTGCCCGATGGTTGTTTATAGCTGTCGAGATCTGATGCCTACTACTCCCACTCCCCATTGGAGCCTTTCCTTCTCGATGCACTGTACCGGATCGTAATTCGGGACAGTCATGCTGGTAATGTGGACCTCCACATCCCCAACAAGAAACCTGTAATGGAGTGGGTGAGATAACCTATTCAGACCCTGAGAGGGGTTCCTCCCCCTGGGACCCCTTCCCCTGTCGACTGATCCCCTAAAATTCCTCACACCTTGATGAGTTCCTGTGGCTGACTCGGGCACTGCCCTAGTTGCCATTGATATGTCTACCACCGCAACTCTTGGTGTGCTCCTGTTTCCATAGGGAGGTGGCCTCGCATACCCTCCCCGAAGGTAGCTTCGAGGGGCCTTCCCTACAAACCCTTATTGTTGAGAGTTGAATGACCTGATGGGATTTACACCCAACATATCCTCTGTGTAACTAGCGTAATCAACCGCTTTGGCAACCAAAGTCAGTTTCCACATCCGCACTTGGGCCCTGATCTTGGTATTGAGCCCATACACGAAGCGCTCAACCTGGCGTTCGTCGTTGTCCAAGTAGGGGACATACTTGACTAAATCCATAAACCTCTCTTCATAATCCTCCACTGATAGATGCCTTTGTACTAAGGCACGAAGAACCCCTGCTTGTTCTTCTTGGTAGGATGTGGGTAGGTACTTCCTTTTGAACTTTTCCACAAACAGTTCCCATGGGACCGTGTCTGGTGTAAGGTGCAACTGCCTTTCTTGGTTTCCCCACCAATTCAAAGCGGCCCTCTTTAGTTGAAATATCGCTATCTTGGACTTGGACGTGGAAGTGTACTCCTATAAGGTTAAGCACCTGGTCATCTCTTCCAATCAAGACTCTGCTTGTATCCCTGCTCGACCCCCTAAAAACTCTGGAATCCTTATCTTTTGAATCTCCCTTGTGATATCCTGATGCAAAGGTCTCGGTACTGTATTCACTTCTACCACAGGAACTTCCTCCCTTAGTGGAGGGGCCTCCACTTCTACCTCCGAGGTAACACTTCCTCTCTGTAGTCCATAGAGTGTTTCGTTTATTGCTTCTAGCAAGCACAACATAAGGATGGTCTCTAGCGATGGTGCCGACACATTTGGCTCAGGTAATGCTGTCGCCTGACCTCGTCCCTGACCTGCTCACATTCTTATGTTTATCCCTGTAACATGGTGTAAGATGATAATTAGCATATGACGACATCAGGACTATGTTATTATTTAAACTCAACTATTAGTCTCAAAGGTGCATCAGACGATTGTTTTTACGAGTGTTTTTACTCTAAGAGCTATAGTTATGGGTGTTTAGATCAAGCCATCTTGAGGCCACCTGGTACTAAATCTACCACAGTAGTTCTATGCAAGTTCAAGTATTGGATTCCACACAATCTTCATTAAGTTGCATCTCAACCCTACACAAAATTTAATTAGTACCTCGTTTCTTATTAATAACCATTTATTAATGAAATTACCACCTTATTTACCTTAACCCTAACTCCATTAACACTATACTACATTATAATACGAATTTAAACCTTAATTATTAATGTGCATTAATACCCTTATACTAATCTCATTAATAATTAATAATTTAATAATAGCATAATCTAAGTAAGTTTTTTTTTTTTTTTGAGTCGTGTTTATTGAACATATCTATCATGGAGTAGAATCAGTGTCCTAGCAATCAACTCGTCATGATGGTCTCTGTGATGTCTCGTTTTCGAGATTTTGTGTCCGTCTTACCCCTTCGACTATACGTCAAAGTTTCAACAAGGAACATTTTCAAGAAGAAAATAAACTAGTTAGTGTTAATTTCAACTTGCAATTAATGCTATCTAATGGTTATGTATTTACTTTAATTTTAACATTTAACATTCATTTCATTTAATAATTATTCTACATTACCATTTATTTATTAATGTAATTCCCACATTAATAATTCAACATTAATAATTACTAATTAATGTAAATTAGTTATTATGTAATAATTAACATTAATAACACGTTACCCTAACTTTATAAATCATTACAGTAGTATGTTATTAATTAATATAACCTTAATAATTAACCTTGGTTAATGATTAATCTTCGGATTAAGGTTATAAACATTAATTATTAATTAATCTTAATTATTAATTCTCATTAAATTTTTTAACAAAGTTTACTAATCCTAAGGTTTAATCTTAAGTATAAATTGTGTTAAATGTTTATATATACAATATAAATACACAATTTAACAAATACTTAATATTCCTAATACATTATACATAAAAAAAAAAAAAAATTATACTATATACGATTATTTATAAAAATTAACATAATTAAAAAAAAATTAATAATAATTTTTTTTGTTTTATCGGATCCTCCCCTTAACCCAAGAATCGACTAGCACGAAGGCCACGTAGCCGACATGCAAATAAAATAATATTAATTTTTTTATAAAAAGGTCAAGCCCCCCGCCTCCCCGGGCGGCTCATTTCTCCTTCGATTTTTCCCTGGCTGAGCCCTGCTCTACACTCGGCGAGGAGCTCTGCAACTTCACCATGCACGAGGCCCATGTAAAGCTCTCACCTGTTTACATCTTAACTTTTCTTTCAATTTTTTTTGTATTTTTTCTTTATATTTTTGTCGGCTGCATGCTTGCCGCAGCACAGGTTGTTCGCCGAGTTGCCATGGTCGCACCCTACGGCTGCTGGCCGGCCTTGTCAAATACAACATGAGTTAAATTTAATGGCACAGGAAGCTTATTGAGAATTTATTTTGCTCAGTTAAGAGAGATTTAGAGACAGTTTCTGAAGATTGATTTACTTATCAACAATTTTTTTTTGGTAAATTTATTATGTATTTTTTTTGCTAGTTGGTTGCATGCCCAGGTCGCAGCTGGTATGAACACTCAGTTTTTTTTTAAATTATTGGCAATAATGCGAGCAGGAAAAATCACAGTGCAACAGACGCTAACCCATGGAGGCGGTTCTCATAGGGGAGAATGCCCACAAGTGCGCCCTGTTGGGCTGCTAGCCGACTTGCCCAGGTCGCGCCCTGCGGGATGCTGGTCGGGACGCCATGGCTGCGCCCTGCTGGGCTTCTGGCCGGCTTGCCCAGGTTGCGCCCTGCGGGATGCTGGCGAAGCCGACATGGTTGCGCCCTGCTACTGTCTGGCCTCGTGGGCTGCAGGCCGAGCTGGCCATGGCCGCAACGCCAAGGTCCAACATGGACCCAAAAACAAATTATTTTATATTTTTTTGTTTGTTTAATATTTGTTTTGTAAAAAAAAAAAATACCTATATCCATTTGTTTATAATATTTCAATAAATATTTTTTTTATATAGTTCACGATATATATATATTTTTTATAAAATATATATCTTTGTATATATATATTTCTAACTATCATACTTTATAAGTTAATTTAAAATCTATACATATATATAATTTCGTTTTGTTTTAAATTTCTTTTTAAATCCATATATATATATATATTAGTTTGGTTTTAATTTCAAAATCAGAAGAAGAAGTACAGTTTATATATATATAATATATATATAGCCTTGTTCATAAATAACATTTTCGCTTTTAAGTTAAATTTAAATTAGATTAAATTTAACCTAAAAATTTAATTTATATAAATATTTTTTTTTCCCAGTTCATATATATAGAACCATTTTTTTTTGTTTAAAAAAAAAAAAAACTTATGTTATATATATGTATCTATATATAATTTTCTCTTAACCCTTAATTTGTTTCTATTCGGTAGAATAATTATTACATTAACATCATTGTCTCGTCTTTGTATTTTGCAAGTGTGTAAGAAAAATGGTCCAAGGTTTCTAGCAAGAAGTTACTCGGCATTTTGTTTTATGTTTTTACACATAATAATTTTCCCGTCACTATTTTGCTAATTTTGTGCAAATTAGCAATTAGCTTAAGGCAGGGTAAATCCCTCCTTAATTTTGTCTCTTTTTTTTCATTGCGATGAGCCCTTTGGTTCCATATTTGGAACCATGGCTCTAATACCATGTGTAGGGACCCTAACCTAGGTCACCAGTTTGTTTTAATCTCTAAAAAAAATCTATCTTTTAGTGTTTACATTCTGGTTCATGTTTATGTTTTCTAGTTTCTGTTGGTTCTACTGGCTGTAAAAAAAATAGTATTTACAGTTTTGAAAGAAATATATTTTCTAGTTACTATTTTAACATCATTAACAAGTTTTCATTTTCAGCAGCATACATATATGCATGTAATTTACCATAATAATTTCTTAAGTTATATATTTCATAAGTAAAATTTACAGAGTTAAAAGCCATTTATACCTTAATGATAAGTACCTGTAGATAGCTAGTAGATCCCCGGTGCTGCTCTTTTCTCTGATGTATGCCATGATGTAGCCCTGCAACAAAGCCTTCCCCAAACCTTAGAAACTCAACCGACTAGACAAATATGCCACCCTGCCAACTGGCGAGGTCTTGCCGACCACCCAGCTCCAAAGGTACCCCTTTGAACACCCAAGCCCAAACCGAGTACAATTCAACTAGCCAGATCCCTCTGTGAATTCTCCAACAAGAACCCCCTTTCTACTCTGCTCTGTAAAAATTCTATTCTTCTATGAAAACTTCCCCCAAGATATCCCAAAGTAAAAGATCACTTCTCCTCTTCCTCTTTTCCACCTTATCCTCCCCTTTGCCGACTCTTTTCCTTCCACCATTAATATCCTATCTCTAACATAAATGTTATCCCCCCCTAAGTCTTTTCTCGAGCCCATCCAATGACTCCCATTAATAATTTAAAATATTATAAAATGTGTTGGTTGGGGGTCACTTGTCAACCATAACTTCTCATTAAAATAAATTTAATCATTTTTAATTCCCTTAATCATTTGTTGACTCATAATTCAATATTGCACAATTTGATTAATATTTTAATTAATGAACTCAAATACAATTTAAAAACTTGTTAAATATGGAATAAGGTGATGTCTTCCACCACATTCAATAATTTGAACCGTAAAGTATTTACCCTAATCAATACTTTTTCTTTTTTTTTTGCTAGGGGAATTGGCAACTGGAGATTGGGCTGGTACTTGCGTGACACGGGGTCGAGGGATCCAATCTCGCTATACCCCTAGGCGCCCCACACAGCCCGCAAGCATGGGACACGGGTAAAGCCGAGTGTGATTTGAACTCGTGACCTCTAATATACAACATGTGACTTCATATCAAGTGAATCGCCAATGAGCCACACCCGTGCGGGCTAATCAATACCTATTTATTACTGTAACCTAATTAATTAATTAATCATAATTTACCTAATAATCATTCGTGGCACTATTATCATTCAACATTACTCTCTTAATTACATTTAACTTGATTAATAATTATTACTAAATATAAGATTATCCCAATTAACATTAACTAATCATTATTAACACATAATGGACATTAGTCAACAATAATTAACATTATTCCAAATTATTAACATTAATCCACAATATTAGTCATTAACTAGCTTTATTAACATTAATCGACTTTATTATCATTTAATTAATATTAATCGAATCGACATAATTACAATTTAACATTTTAATCCTTAGTCTTGACTAATTAAATTTAAGCATTACTAATTAATTGCATTAGTTACTACCTAGGTTAACCATAGTTCGTTTATTAATCAACACTAATTAATTATTAATCGACAATAATTACATTATTATTCAGCATTATTTCACGCAATTTATAAATATGTAGGCGAGTTATGTAAGCGTATCTATTGCTTACATACCTCGCGTAAGTACACTAACATTAATACATCACACACATCAATCATAATCACGAAACTTATTGTTCACTGACACATGTTTAACATAGTTTGCAAGGTACGGTCTTTTACCTAACTACATCTTATTAAGTTACGACAATTCATACATTACTGAGTTACGACACATAATCAATCAAGGGTTTTCCACACACACAGTTAGATCTTGTTTTCATCCTGAATTCAAGCTACACCTATCTATCTACATCATCTACCTAAATCACAACTAACATCCACATCCTATCCTTTCCTCTGTTGGACTACACTGAAGTGTCAAACCATGACCGGCTCCAACTAGAACCCGTAAGCGGAAGTGTCGACTACATCGACCAAGCTTCCCCAACAGGAAACCACAAGTCATCATCACACACCTTGGGGAGCACGCCGTAGCACAACCCTCCCATTACTCTGGGTTTCGGGATAAACGGTGGGTAAAGCCTCCACCCCCCTAATGGAACAAGGGACTATGTCTACTCAACATAATAACTGCATTGCACTTGTACTCAGTTTGTCATCGTATAACCAATATGGGCGGTTGAGTTTACTGAAACCCTACCCCACACATACATCATAATAAACATGCAAAAGTAAATAATGCATCACTCGCATACCATTTATCTTTTGAAGTCCATGTCCTCGAGGCTCTCCCACCTCGTAGGATACAGCTATTACTTATCCTTTTAACCTGTAAGTTAGTCTCTGACATATAGTCTAGAATATCGTGCATAAATCCTCAACATGTACACATACATTTCATCATAACATAACAACAATAAATTCATGTATTCCCCATGCACCTGGCATAACATTCATTTATTCAACATATAACTGCAACGGTATCCACGTACCCATCATTCAGTAATTTGCATATATGAGGCATAATTAACACATGATACATATCTAAACATGACTACCGATCATAATACTAACATCACACACACATATATATATCGGGAAAATAATAGAACCATATGTCCACAGTGTCGTCAAATTGAGGAAGTGTTGCAATCAAACAAATACAACATATAATAGTAGTTCAGGTAGTAATGTCAAAACGGGGCGTTACACGGACTGCCAAAGAGACCCAGTTGATGAGTAGAAATCCAATGTGTGCTTCCCTCACCACTCGGGATAGATTCTATTGAATACTTTAGATAATAGTAACCTTTAGATCTCAAAACCCAAACTAAAACAGGAGAAAGACTAAAAATAAGTGGCCCACCCATAATAGGATCTTCCCCAAGTCTGATCTGACTACCGTCCCCCGACAACCAAGTAAGCAAATTTGAGATAGTAGAGAAAGAACCCAATAGACCATTCCATATGTTTGACACACCTTTTGAACTAGGGAATCCTTTTCTAAACCACTCTGCAACTGAAAGGGGTTTTAGATATTTTTATTTTGTTAGTATGCTCCAGGCAGAATTTAAAAAAAGTGCTCTCCACAAGGGTTTTGCTTGAAGAGTAGTAGCAAATAGATCAAAAAAATTTAAAACCCATCCACCTTTTTCCAGGGGCGAGCCAACCATTGCCATTTTAAAATATGGATATTTTCCTTATCAGCTCCACTAGACCAGATGAAACCAAAGATCCTTTTGCTCATCCCATTTATGATCGCCTTTGGTATTTTGCAAAGGGAGAGCCAATAGACAGCTAGATTTTGTAAAACATATTTTGCTAAGGTGAGTCTTCCCCCCAAGGAGAGCCACCGCCAGCACCAGTGATTAATCCTCCTATCGAATCTCTTTAGAGGCCATAGCTAGTCATTGATGAGATACATGGTAGGCTTAATGAAGAAACCAAGATATTTGGTTCCCCTTGACAACTCCTTAAAATTGAAAGGGAGGATATGTACAATCTATTGTTTTGTCTTAACATCCACATTATTCTCTAAGAACCATGATTTCTCTGAACTCACCAACATACCAGAGACATTATAGAAGAGGTCCAGGATTTTTTTTTATAATTCAGCCATTCTGTGTATGTACCATCCCCAAAAAGTAGAACATCATCTACAAAAAGAGTATGAGTCACTGAAGAGCGCATAGTCACCTTTAAACCATGAATGTTTTCCTCATTATTTGCCTTGTGGATAAGTCTACTCAGGCCTTCAATAACAAATAGAAAGAGTAAAGGTGAGAGAGGGCATCCTTGCCTGAGCCCTCTAGAGCCCTTAAAAAAGTCCGAAGGAAATCCATTAACGAGGACAACAAAATTCACAGAGGAGACGCAGACCATAATCCACCTTACCATCACCCAAGGCAGACCGATCTGAATAAGTATGAGACGAAGGAAAGTCCAATCCACCCTGTCGTAAGCCTTAACCAAATCAAATTTGAGGAATAATGCATTTAACTATTTTGACTTTGCACTATGAAAAACCTCTTGAGCCACACCAACTGTATCCAGAATCTGTCTATCGTCCAGAAAACCAACTTATTGTTCCTTTGAAATATATTTGGGCAGTCCCGGTTTGAGTCTCACCACAATGATTTTTGAAATTAGTTTGTATATCAGATTGCAAAGAGCAATAGGCCTGAAGTCACTGAAATCCTCCAGATGAGATGCCTTAGGGATGAGAGCTAAAAAGGGTAGAGTTTAGGGTTCCTATTACCATTCCTTTTATACGAGATTCTTCCATAGTAGCCCTAATGTCTGGACCCATAATGTCAAAAAAAGTGATAAAGAGTTCCACGGTCCATCCATCCAGACTAGGACTCTTGTCCATTGCAAAACCCTTCAGGATCTTTTCAATCTCTTGTAGTGATATTTCTTCAAAAAATTGGTCACCCTCCTCATCTGAAAAGAGTTGTGGATATTCTTTTATAACTTTGAATTGTTCAATCATGGACAAGGATTTTGGATCCTGACAAATACCTTTAAAGTAATTTATAGCCTCTTTTTGAAGTTCATATTTTCCAAAAATTCTCCTGCCTTCTCCATTATTTAGATCCCAAATTGTATTTTGAACACGACGGGCTTCGAAAAATTTGTGGAAAATTTTTGCATTTTGATCCCCAGCCTTGATCCAAATAGCACGACTTTTCAGTCTCCAAGATTTGTCTTGAATTTGAAGAAACTTTTGTTTCCTCCCTTCAAGCAAAAGAAGTGTAGCTTGTTCCTTTGGACCAAGCTTGTTCCAATGACCGAGCTTCCTTCGAAGAAGTTGCACATGGGTTCTTACTTAACAGCTTTATGGGGTTTTTGAGTTTTTTTAACATGGTAACATTTTTTAATATGTTTCATTTTAAGTTTTTTTATTTTATTTTAATTTGACATAGTAAAACTTTTTAATATTAAAAATTTAAGATATTAATGATTTTTTAATTATTTTTAAAATATATTTATCTATATTTTATATAAGATTGTAATTTTTTTTTTTAAATATTTTTTTTAAATTAAAATATACTACATCAATTTTACTTCCTTGTATCTTTATGTCACACTGGAGTGTAAAATGCCAAAATTGTAAAACCCATCCAGAATACTCACCACTCTTAAAAAAACAAAATCATTATAGTTGAATTAAAAGGTTGATAGTTATCCCGTAAAGTTTAAAGTTTGAGAATGGAAAAAGCCATTATTGTGGGACAAGGCGCATTTCTATAGCTTCAGTGGGGGAGAAGTGTTCGTCTATCCCATAAAAATAAAAATAAAAAATAATTAAAATTAAAATTAAAAAAAGTAAAAAAAAAAACATAGTGGAGTCCAAGTAGGGAGAAGTGTCAGTCTATCCCATAAAAATAAAAAATAATTAAATAATTAAAATAAAAATAAAAATAAATAAACAAAAGCATAGTAGAGCCCAAGTGGGGAGAAGTGTCCATTTGCCCCATAATAATAAAAAAAAATATATAAAAAAAAATAAAAATAAGAATGTATGCATCATTAGTGGTGATGAGAAGGATGTGTGTTGTAGTTTAGAGACAAAAGATTTGTAAATTTGATTTCTCTGGGCGCTTTGAACAAGCGAAATTACATGTAATTTGTGATGTAAAATAAATGATTTTTATTATTTTAAATTAGAAAAATTAGATTGTACATATCAATATTATTTCAATTTTATTATTGCATTGATTAAGGTAATTAAATTTGATAAAGTAAAATAAATCTATCATATATATTTAATAGATTAAAAAAATAATATTAAATTTTAAAAATATTAATTTTTTTCACATTAAAAATAATTTAATATTTATTTGTTTTAATTATAATTTGTAAATATAGAAATTCAAGAATAAAAATACTTTTATAAATTTGTGACCAGGTTTAAAAAAATTACTTACATATTATTTTTTTCCTTTTTGAGGGTTGAGTAGTTATAGAGAAAAGTCAAGTTTCTCTTTAAACTAGTATTTATAAAACCAATAGCTATAATAAGTTCCCTCATTAAATAAATGAGTGGATTTGGTTTGATGATTTCTAAGAATTTCAAAGCAAGAGCAAAACGTAATTATCACGTCACATAATGAACCAGATAATTCACCCAAAACGTAATCATCACATCACATACTGAACCATATAATTCACCCAACTCATATTTCACTTCATAAAAAAATGCATTTAACCAAATCCAACAACTTTGAAAATAATACACATATTTAAGGAAGAAAAAATTCATATATTTTATTTTTATTAAAAAAACTTAAAATTTTCATTATGGGTGGGTGTATTGTTTAAAGCTTTATGTGATGTGTTAGTTTTTTAAAGAACAAAATAGTTTTAATTTAAAGTTTAAGAGTACTTTATTTATTCTAAGTTTTGGAATTTAATTTATAAGGTTTTGGTTAGAATTAGGTAAAAAAAATAGTAAAATTTAAATTTGAAACGGTTTAAATTATATTTTTGAATTTATATAGATTCAATATTCTCTAATATTCTTATATCTTTTTAATATCCTTGTGACATTTAAATTATACAATTTACATAACTAATATATATAATTCTAATTTTTTTTTTAAATTTCTAAGAAGAATTTTAGACCAAAATTTAAAATTACTTTGAAAAAAAAAACATACATGATTATGAGTTCATCTTTTATTTAAATATAATACACGTGATTATGAGTTCATCTTTTATTTTTAACATGACACTTTCATGTAAAACATATTTACCTCGCACTTTCAATTTATTGCTTACATGAACCTTCCTTTGTTTTTTCCATCCGTGTTCACACCTGCTGGGAATATGGCTAATAATTCAACTACACATCAAAGTAGTGTTACACTCCAACAACCCTCAATAGAATAAACTTTTTCCATGCAATACAAACAAGTATAAGTAAACTAACCGGGCCGAATAATCTTGACCGACAGTTATAAATATTGATTGTTGAACGCTTCGCCCATTTTAAATGGATTTTGATGTGGAATGTTAAGCCGCTCCGAGGTCATTAACCACCCACGTGGGGGACTGGCCTGGAAGGTCCGCAATGGCCACCGCCACCGGTGGGGACTTTTCTCTAACGACTTATTCGCAATTAAAATCTCATCTAATTTGACTTTTTGATCGACAACCTAATCTTATCGAATGTACAGCAAATAGGAGAACTCGAATTTATATATTTTTAATGGAAATTTGATGTTTTTTATTTTGTAAAATTGAAATTTAACTGTGTTTTATAAAGATTTTTTATGTTAAAAATAGCTTCAAAAACTTTATAAAATTCAAAATTTTAGAATTTGGAAACTCTAACTTAAATTTTCCAAAATTACTGTTCATCTATTCCCACTAAAATAATGGAAAAATCTTGAGCATTAAAAAACAAAGCTAACTTTAAAGTGGAACTAATTTTTAAGCAGAAAAAGCAGGAAGTTTCAAGGTGGAAGTGTAACAGTGTCTGCAAATTCTATCAAATTCAACACAAAATCAGAAGTCGTTTACCACACGTTTAACTTATTGCTTTACAAAACTGGAAACCTCGGGGCGGCTCCCGGATTTGTGCTGAGTATGCAATGCACGGAACATGAACTCTACTATCTCCTATGTCGCCTTAGGCTCTTTTCCGATGAAAATGGTCACGAGATCAGTCAAAGCCACGAGGCTGCTGCCCTGTAGCGGGTGGACCAGATTTTAATAAACACATAGAGATTCACTCACTACTTCGTGCCCATTGCCTACGCCTATTCCGTGTCTCTTCGCTTAGCAGACCACATCAAAAGTCGTTGGACGAATTCGCCTTCGAATCTACTATATCTATCGATTATCTACCATGGTTTCCCCCATCACACGTCTCCCCTGCTTTGCTTTGCTCTGCTTTGCTTGTGCTTCCAGTTTCTTCCCCATCTTGGTATCCACCTAAAGCGCTAGTCTAGTTACAGTTTACAGTTTCAGTAAGCATGGCAGCGATCCCATATCTTGCAGAAGAAGAGGAAGGAGAAGAGTCTCTCTTCCAGTTTCGATCCCCAGACATGGTGGACATGGAGCCCCCGCATTTTGTCTCGAGCATTTGCTCTGCCACCAAGGGCAAGAGATCTAAACGCTCAAGACATGGACTTCCTCCGCTACCCAAATCGGAAATCACTGCACGACAAGAAGATCAAGAACAAGATCAAGATCAAGAAGATCAAGATCAAGAAGATGAGAAGGAGATGGCTGCGCGTTGTCTGATGATGCTTCTTGCCGATGGCAGCGATCGACACTCGCACTCGCTAACTACTACATCGTCCTCCGAGTCTCTTGCTCCCGCCACACTCCACCCGATCAGACGGAGAATCAAGAAGCCAAAGAGGTTCGATATTGGGGATGCGGTTTCTCCGTACAGTCTGGAATGGGAGGATGGTCTCAAACCAGAGATGAAGATGAGGTTATACGCATGCAAGTCCTGCAACAAGAAGTTCCATTCATTCCAAGCTCTGGGCGGTCACAGAGCAAGCTGCCAATTAAGGGATTTTAAATCCGTCTTTCCCAAGCAGCCTGTTCAGAACGATGAGGGCTTTAAGGAAGAAGCATCTTTCTATAGGCCTTCTTCTGCTGAAACTTATAGCCAGAGTTTAGGCATTGAGATTAAGAAAGAAAGGCTGCATGAATGCCCTGTCTGTCACAGGAACTTTACATCTGGCCAAGCTTTGGGCGGTCACAAGAGGACTCACTCAAGTCCCCCTGCTTCTAGTACAAACACCTCTACAAGCCTTTCCATCACCGAGAAGCAGAACCTTTCAGCAATTAGAAGCTCTCAAGCGTTGGATCTGAACATGCCTGCTGAAGATGAAAATGACTGCATTCAAATGCAGCACAGTTCTGCAGATTCTGTCAATTTAGGTAGGAACTTATTGGATTCTACTAGTTGGCCTCCTTATGACTACAAATTCATATCTTATAATTCCTCTCAACCTTGGTGGATGGATAGCCATCAGCCTGGTCGTCTGGTTAGAGAGGATGAAGCAGACAGTCAATTTGGGAGCAACACTGGATTTGTTAGAGCCCGGGATCTGGGCTGCAAACGAGCCGGTTTGCCCTTGATTACTCCTGTAAATTAGGCGTGCGCTTGAGCAAGTATTTCTTTGGTTCTTTCATATTCTTGTAGTTCAATGGATGTCAACAGGATCTAGATGGAACAGTGGGCGTTCGTTCCAGAGTTCAAATTCTTTAATTCATTCTTCTCTAATGGCAAATCATCTAGATTTGTATTTTTCTTTAATTGCTCCTTGAATATATGTAACTCAATTGCTCCTTGAATATATGCAACTCCTCTGGTGGAATTATTCTGTTATAATCAGCCTATTGCAGTATACTGCTAAATGGTGTTTGCTATTTGATTGTATTGCACTTTTTCCTTCCTTTTTAACAATTTTTTTCCTTGAATATATGCAACTTCTCTGGTGGAATTATTCTGTTATAATCAGCCTATTGCAGTATATTGCTAAGTGGTGTTTGATATTTGATTGTATTACACTTTTTCCTTCCTTTTTAACAATTTTTTTATTTGACCTTATGCATGGATGAGGCTTAAGGGTCACTGTAAAGAAATGTTTAGATACCCATGAATTCAGAGATGAATGGAGAGATTTCCTTTCAGAATTTAGAATGAAATTGTGTACCGATTCTCCTTTCAGAATTTAGTATGAAATTGTGTGTTTAGTGGAGTGAATCGGTCCAACGCCCATTCATCCCCTTATCATGTGACTGTAGCTTTGACCTGGACATGGAGATATCAGTACCCTGTTTGAAAGTATACCACACATAAGGGAAGTATTTGACGTAAGGCAAAGTCTGTATAACGAATTAAATGTTTAAGATATCAGTACCCTGTTTGAAAGTATACCACACATAAGGGAAGTATTTGACGTAAGGCAAAGTCTGTATAACGAATTAAATGTTTATATAATTTAGTTTTTAAATGTTTAAATTATTTAATTTCGGTAGTATGAGTGGTCTCTAAAGTCAAAGTTTTATCATTAAAGTTCCTGTCAATCAAGTAAAATTATAACTATTAACCAAATTTCTACTTGATTTGGGGAAGAATTTCCATCTAAAAGAGAAATCATTTAATAGTAAAACAACCTCTCTCCGCTTAAGAAATAAAAAATTAGAACTTCCATTGATCCAAAACTTTGGTCCAATTTTTTTTATCATATATGTCTAATCAAAATTCCACAAAACCCATATAAACATTAGTGAACCATACATCATTTAGATAATGATAAAACTATATTCATTAATTTTGACTTCTTATCATATTTATGACAAAAAAGATATATTCATTTAAAGATTAATTTACTCTTAATGATTTCAAATTATACATCATAATCCATGCACTCTAAATCTAATTTTTTTGACAAATGTTTAAAAATATATATAAAAAAATTCCATTAAATATTTTTAAAAAGTTCATTCATATTTCTTAAATATAGCTGTATCTTTTGATTTTGATATTGCCCTTTAATTTTCATTGTTTCTCCCTTCTTAAATTCTTTATAAAGTTGAAATAAGTACTAAAAGAGAAAGGTGTATCAAAGGTTGAGAAGTTAAATATCTTGTACAAGCTTGAAAAAGTTGCAAAGATTCCTAAATAAAAAGTTAAGTCAAATCTACCCAAATCGCCTTCAAATGAGTGGGAAAAATGAAAAAGTGCAATTGAAAATCACTTTGAAGGTATACAATATTGAAAAATGTATTAACATTGTTCATGGTAGTGGAATTAATTATTTCATTTACTCGCTAACTAAAAACAAAGCCTTAATGTCCAACCTCGCTGCATTGCCAATGTCAGGACCAACATCTCAGGGAGAAGATTGGAAATATGTTTCCTTACCACTTTTGGGAGATTGGTACTGGTTTTGGGTATCTTGGTTATTTTCTCAAACCTTGTGGATATAAAACGACGGACTGGAGGTGGCTCATAAAAAAAGTACAATACATAATCAATTGTTGGTCTTTCAAATACCTTTCGTTGGGTGGCCGACTTACCTTGCTCTGTTTGGTGCTCCAAAGCATCCCAGTTTTTTGGTTTTCCCTCTTCATTGTCCCTGCGGTGGTCATTGATACTCTACGTAGGCTTTTCTCAAATTTTCTATGGACGGGGGCTGGAGGCACTTCTAATTATCATTTGGCATCATGGGACTCTATCTCAAGGCCCAAGGGTTTAAGTGGATGGGGCATCAAAGACCTTAGATCTTTCAATTTATCTCTGTGTGTGAAAGCCCTATGGAGGAGTTTGCATGATGATGGCCTATGGGGGAAGGTTATCCAGGTGAAGTATCTCAATAGATTACTTCTTCCTCTTTGGTTCCGAAATGGTAAGAAGAGTCCTCCTGGATCTTTTCTCTGGAGGAGTTTGATGAAATCCTTCCCTATTATCAACCTTGGTATTGGATGGGAAGTTGGCAAGGGTACTCATATTTTTGTGGGTATTGACCCAATAGTCGAGCTTGGGGTTGAGTTCAGACTCCCTTTTATTTTAACTCGTGCACTACACAGCCATAATATCTTTGTTTTGAAGCAAGCTACCTGTCACCCAGAGAGTGATGGCTCTTATTGGAGATCTGCGACTGATTTAGATTTGGATCCCCGTTTACATGTTTATTGGGATAGTTATGTTATGAAGTTGGTTCACGCGGGGATCACTTTATCTTCGGAGGAAGATGCTCTCTACTGGTGTTTTGATAAGACCACTGGTATGGTCTTGGTGTGGATGACTTATGATTGTACTTTGGAACTTGTGAAGGGTGTAGACCTCTGGCGGCATTGCAGGCTGATTTGGAAGGTCAAATGCCCTCTTAAAAGTCGTTGCTTCATGTGGTTGGTAATTCATAACAAGATCTTAACGTGGAGCAACCTTATCAAGCAAGGTTTTGCTGGATCAGGTCATTGTACCCTTCGCTTTGCTGATGGTGAGGATGTTGACCACCTATTCGGTAAGTGCACATTTTTCAGGAGTCTGTGGGTGTGTCTCGAATCCACTCTTCATTCCACTTCACCTGGAGATGTGACTCTGTGGTGGGTAATTTCCTTTTGTGGTTTGAGAGCCATTCTTATGATTCTGCTCTTCTTTTTATCACGATATGGGAAGTTTGGAAATGTTGTAACTGCTCGATTTTTCAGGATGTGAAAGGTTCGGTTACTGTGCTCTGTGCTAAAATTGTTGGTTACTTCTCCTCGGCCAGCACTAAAGTTCATAAGAATGAATGTAGGGTCTTACCTTTCTCGGAGATTGAGTATGGCCTGCCTCTTGGTTTCTTCGATGGTGCTGCCCAGGAGGGCTATTGTGGGGTTGGTACATTTCTCAAGGTATCTCAGAATCAGTATTACAAATTGCAGATGCGAGCTGGTAAAGGTTCCAACACCAGATCAGAATTGTTATCTTTATGGGGTTTGCTTTTTTTTGCAAATTCTATTGGCTTGTATTCTCTTACTGTCTTCGAAGACTATAGAGTGGTTATATTATGGGCTAAGGGGGAACAGGGCCTCCATTCTTTGGAGCTGAGTGGATGGATCAAGCATACTCGGGATATTATGACTCTTTTCTCTTCCATCTCTTTTGTCCACATCTACAGCGAGCACAATATGGAGGTTGATAAACTTTCCAAACTGGCCGTGGGTGATTTGGATGGGCACATTCTTGTTGAAGAATATAGAGAGGGATCTCTGCAGAGGACTGAACGTTTGCAGTTTGCTTGAATTGGCATAATAGACTTTCATGCCTCATGTATTTGAGTAGGAACAACTTATAGCTTTTTGGTAGGCGCCATGAATGAAAGCATGAGATATATGCATCAGACACTTTTTGGTTTTTCTGTTTTAAATAGGCACCTCGCCTAATATGTATCTTTTGACACAACTTTTCTCTTAATAAAAGTTGTCTTTTTTGTCTGGAAAAAAAAGCCCTACTTGAGGATATAGACGGGATAAACTACACCCAACAATCAAACTATTAATGAATGGGTAAAAGGGAGATGTGACAACTTAGCTAATAGGTTAGTATCCCTTTGATTTTTAAATGTTAAATATATATAAATTATTAATGAAAAGATGAGATCTATATTTGGCATTTTTAATATGAAATAAAAGCTAAGTTATCAAAAATGTTTAAAAGAGGAAAGCTATGTAGTTTACTATCAAGTTCTTTGAACACTATGTCACATTACCATCTATCGGATTGAGCAAAGGAGGGGGTATTTATGAATTCTAGGCTTCTAAATCTTACTCCATGGGCTATATTACAAATTCACAAACAAGAAATGCATGTGCTATTGCATCAATGTAAAAAACAGTGGACATAACACTATATACACACTCACACATCATGCATAAATAGGCATATTCATTAACAAGCAGAAAAGATAAACCATTGCATAAACACAATATACAATGAATACTTATCTCTAATGGAAATTGGTCCAAGCAAATGGCTGAATAGGAGCAATGTTCCACTCAACCGCAGGTCTAAACCTCTGATACCATCCCCGAGTCGGTCTATGAGGCCACTGGGGTGAAGGACACCTACATGCTTTTCTCTCCCATCCCAAAACTCAAATGCTCTCAATGCTTAGCCAAATGCTCATCCAGAGCTTCTACAAGAACCTCCCTTAGACATCATAGCCATGGCACTCATTCCAACTACCACACGAAACACAAGGAAGACATTTCATTATTCTACAGTTCCTTCAGGAAATCCAGCCCTGATAATGCTTACAAGTGTGTGCAGTAAGAGTCCAAGTTGTTGTGGTCCTTTCATGGAAATTTTTGTTTGGGGATTTTGGCCCAGTTTCAGATGACCCAAATCATCGATTTTTAGAAGAAAAAAAATGTAGGGAATGGGTGGAACTATGTCTTGCTGGAAAATTACCAATGTCAAAAATTCGGTGATTTAAGTGCCCCATATCACATGTCATTTTTCATTATATCATCGGTGAAATCAATGCAACCCATTTTTTGTGTTATGTCACTGCTAAAATCAATGCAACTATTTGATTACTCCAAATCATTTTTCACGATATCATTACTAAAATCAATGCATCCCATTGGTTGCATTATTTCATTGTCGAAATAAATGGAACCCATTTTATTACATTATATCATTTGCTAAAATCAATACAACTATTTGATTACTCTAAATCATTTTTCGCAATATCACCATTAAAATAAATGCATCTCATTAATTTGTGTTATGTCATTACTAAAATAAATACAATTACTTAATTGTTTTAAACAATTTTCCATCATATCATCACTAAAATCAATATACCCTATTATTTTGTGTTATATGTGCATGACATCTTCAAAATATGACATATACTTTCATGTGCATTATTATCTAAACTTTATTGTGTTGCAAGTATCCATATTATTCTAACCTTATTGTTTGCATTTACCTATATTCGTAAGCTACAAATGATTTACTCTTCCTTCTATCTTTATTGTCATATAATATTCAAAGTATTTACTAATACTCTCAATACTATAATTTATATAATACATTCAAACTCATCTTCTATGTGTATTGTCGATTATATTTAAACCAATTGATTGGCTTGAATTTTAATTGTGATACTAGTTTCATAGCGCATATTATTGGCTATTCTATTGCTCATTATGACTATCCTGACTTCATTTCTCGTTTGTATAAGGGACTCCTCTATGGTACTCGAATTGAAATATTTCACAACGGATTCTTTCATATTCCACTCTTATTGTGATTGCAAACTCCTTATGTTAATGTCAGCCAAAGCCTACATAAATTGAGCTTATATCATATTTTTGTGCTTTTATGGTGATGGAAGAGGGAATCATATGTTTACTACACGTTATTAGTTGGTTTCCCATTTCATCCAATGGAAATGGAAATTATATTAATTCGATAAATGGTTCTATATATATAAAAGAGAGTGTGATGGAATAAAGAAATTAAGTTTATTATATGTATCTATGAGTTGTACTATTAATTTAAATTATCAGTCTAGATTAATATTTCATGTCTTTATTCAAACACGTTTTATGCTTTACAAATGAATAGAATAATATTTTTTGTTTATGTAAAACTCAATCAAACCTCCAAGAATTCAAACATGGAACTATATGTGGTGAGGAATTTGAAGGTAGAAGGAATGCATCATGAGTTCCATGATTTGCTAAAGAATGCACACAAAGTTACATTTGTAGGGTGAGTGACCTTTTTTATAGGTATTGAATTTGTGGCTTCTAAACAAAAGTTGTTGAGGAAGAACTATGTTAGATGGGCAGGGAGCTACCCATCGAGGACATTTCTGTTAAATTCAACAATGTCGCTCAGTTGAATATCGCATTGTATCTTGTCGATGCAACAATGTGATCATCTGAAGAAGAGTTCTAATGCAAATGGATTTAGTTCCAAGTGCAATACTATGATATTGATCTAAAAATTCTCCTTTTGAGGTTGCAATGTCAAAAACTTCATGTGGTCCACTGAGAATCACTACATATAGAAGCATATTATACATAATGGGAAGAATGGGGCTTCCAAGATCCCCATGGTGTCATTTGCAACATGATAAATTTTTATTAGAGTATACAAATATATTCCAAGAAGCATCTTGAAGGTCTGATCAAATGGATTCATTTATATGAAGGGTAGCTAATCTCTTTTCCATTGTCCAAAAATGTTTGATGCTATTTGGAGATCAATCCATAGTAAAATAATATGGAATTAAACAGGAAGAAATTAATATGGATATTAATTTGGGAATTAGATAGGAAGCAATTGATCCCAAGGGTGGTTGATATCTTTCTTGGTTAGAATTAAGAGTTTCCTTTAATGGACGGAATTTAATCTCTTATGATCTTTCACCACTTCATGGGAGCACATTAACCTTGAAGTTTTAAAATGCTTATTTCATGTAAATGAAAAGACAAGAAAAAATGCATATGAACATCACAAGGACAACGATCGATGATTATATAGTAAACATTTTGGTTTGAAAATATACATATACCTCATCATTCAACAATGACAATACATACATACATAAAACATTAAAATCTTTCAGAGCTCTCCTCTATTGATTAACTTCATCACCAATATTGCAAAATGGAAAAAATGCAATGTTGCATATGCACGAGGAAAATGAGTATATCTAGGATTATGGGTGTGGTTGCCATTATGGAAAAGACCCTTTAAGTGCTTTGACAAAGAATGTCTTCATACTTTCTATAGGAATTATGCTTTTTCAATTTCATTTGTTGATGGAAACTGACAATGAAGGCATTGTTCAATTGGTTGATCTCCTCCTCCCTACACAATATACTAGAGCATTTGTGGTCTTCATCAATTTTTTGTAGATAAAACAAAACCAAAATCTGATATGAGGGTGCATCGACTTAGTAATTAATAGGCTTAATGTTGCACTATTGATGATGATGATTCAGATGAAATGAAGTACTAGACATTGCGGCAATGGTGTCTGAGCATCTTAATGGATTCTCCACGTTGAGATGTGTAGAAATTGTTATTGGAGAGTAGCATTGCTTCTTCGCCTTGAACAACGATGAATTAATATTCACAATCAACTCCTTTACTCAACATTACGGGCATACTATCTTAACACAACTCCTTGGAAATATAGATCATTCCGTGCAACATTTGGAATTCATGTTTTGCCCAGGGATACAACACTAATAACTCCTTAATCAAGCTCATAAAGAGTTAAACTTCCATGGATTTTTTATAATATTTTGCGGCAAATTGTAGAGTAAGACTATCCACTTACTTTCATAAAAATTTTAGTTTTAAATGATTTGAATATATCTTTGGTTTTGAACTTTATGTTAGAGCTGACATTGTAAAAATTTTATTTACTCAATATTATGTTTTTTAAGTGCCAAGTGTCAACTCCACGTTAAGCACAAAATTACACTTCTCCCTCACACTGGGATGTCGAAAGCGACCCTTGGCACAATGAATGTTGTTAGGATAATAAAAAATATTGATGCGTATAAGTTGGATATGATTCACAAATTATTAGGTAGTACTCTTGGAAATGTCCAAGAATGAAGTGAACTAATAAGTAAATAAACTTAATTTTTTTGGTGAGTATATTATTTCAATAAAGTTTTATATTATTTCACTTATTTTTTTGAAATTTTGGCAATATAAGTTGTTTTATAATGGGCCAATATCCCTAAAGTCCAAGTTCTATGAACAAAGTTCACATCAATCAAGTGAAACTATAATTATTAACAAAATTTCGACTAGATTTGGGAGGATTTCCACCTAAAAACAATTTTTTTATAAGTTTAAAAATTATATTAAACTCATAATAATATATGGAGCTAAGAAGTGTCAAAAACGTTGCACTATGAGTCCATATGGAACTATTTGGACCGTTACCCCTACTAAAAAATTGTTTATGAAGAAAATATAAAATCCTGAGGACTAACAGTCCAAAGAAATTTATCAAAATGCCCCCCCACCGGCCGAGGCTTATAACCAATATAACAAAAATGAGATTGTCTAAACTAGAAACAAGACCTATCTTGACACCAAAGAATTCATAATCGGAGCTAATAATCATCATATACGAGGATATGAGAAGAGACTGGATGGATAACACCTAAAGACTCGGTCTTGACCGCTTGAGGAGCATCGTCGGTGCTGACTGGTGTGAGGGCATCGTCGGAAGATCATTTGCGAGGTTGAGGTGCTCGATGGGGGCACTCTATTGAATGTCTTTCCGATCAATTCTCTAGCCAAAGCAATAAGCTTTGCATTAATTATTTCATTAGCTACTAACTGGTTATGAGCCACATCTACATACCATCCTCCAAGCTAGCAATCTGGGCTACCGAGATTAAGCCATTGGGGTCTTCCTAAAATTTTCCTTCCACGATATATTCCATTTCCAAATTGAACAAGGACTTCATGTTCCACAACATGCCCATGGTTTGAGTGTAACGGGTCTCTCACGTCCTGGTGGAGCCCGAGTTCTCAACCATGCCCCCCAATTCTTCAATTAACTGCTTTAGTTTCATTTTTTTTCCCCTGTCGCAAAGGATATTTTCTAGCTTAGAGATGTGTTCTCTAGCTCCAGGCCTCACCTGTTGTTCAAAGTAACCCTGAGCATTCTTCATATCTTTAATGACCCAAGGCATGTGCATCCATTGGGGACCTGCGACAATCTTCTTTTGAGTGACCTTGCTATGCACCATTGCGTAAGGGGGCTCAAGAAAATTTTAGATTGAGAAGCGTGCATTGCGAACGAGGGGGTTAAAAAACATAGAAACTAGATGACATCAATACCATGAAGTTATCCCTCTAAAGAAACTATATGAACCATATCTATGAAGACGCCTACACTAGCACTTCCAAATTAGAAACCACATCATGATGCAATCACCCGTAGAGTGATGGACATGACGGAAGTTATTCGCCATGAATTCTCACACGAAGGAAGAGCAAACGAACATAATGTCGGACAGGAGAACCCCAGATCACTTGTACGAGACAACTAAACTAACCATGATAACGAGAGGGAGGCTCATGCTCTTATAAACTTTGGGGTGGACACATGTGGACACATGCAGACATACATGGTCTAACCCTCCACATGCTCAAATGGCTAGACATGATCACTTTGTGTGGCTAGAGGAAAATCACACCCACCATGTGGATCCACCTAAAAAGAGTTGAACCATCTAATCTAAGAATTTTGGAATCATCTAATCTTGTAACAAACTTCCCTCTAGCCGTGAAAATCCAACGATACATAAAGTTAGAGTTCCCATTAATCCAAAACTTTGATCATAATAAAACTATACTCCTTCCCCAAACTTATGTTAAATTTTTATCATATATATATATTACATGATTAATTTACTATAAAAATTTCCCTACCAAATTATACATCATAATCAATGCTTAGAAATTTACACTTAATCTACAAAACATTGAGAAATGCCCTTTAAGAAAATGCACAAATTTTTCCACTAAATTAAAAAAAAAATTCATTGATACTCTTAAAAATAGCTCTATCTTTTGATTTTGATATTCCACTATATTTCACCGTTTCTCTTTTTCTTATACTTTTTTTAAAGTTGAATTAAGTACTAAAAGAAAAAAGGGTGGATCAAAGGTTGATAAATTAAATCTTGTACAAGCTTGAAAAAGTTGCGAAAGACACCTAACTAAATGAGTTAGGTCAAATCCACCCAATCCGCCTTCACATGGGTGGGAAAAATGAAGAGTGCAATTGGACTTTATCACTTTGTAGGTATTAAATATTGAAAAATGTAATAACATTGTTCATGGTGGTGGTGTTAAGGATTTGATTTCCTCGAGTGACCAAAAACAAAGCCCTATATGAGGATAGGGACGGATAACTTGAACCCAACAACCAAACTATTAATGAATGTGTAAAAGTAAGATGTGACAACTTAGCTAAGGGGTTAGTGAACTTAGCTAAGGGCTTAGTGGTTAGTGGTCTTTGGATTTTTAAATGTTAAATATATAAAAGTTACTGAAATAAGGTAAATGTTTTATGATTTGCATTTTTTTTTGTTATTTTTTTTTGAATTTGGTGATATGATTTTTGTTGAAATCATAATTTTTATTTTTCAAATTGCAATTTTGATTACAAAAATGGATTCAGCGCCTTTAATTACCCTTGGGTACACCGATTATACAATTTCAACAACCTAAAACTGCAATTGGAATAATTTTGGTGGGAAAAACCGTTAGAAAGTGGGTGCAAATCATAGAACGTTTAGCTTACTCCAAAATTATTAGTTAAAAGATGAGACCTATGTTTGTAGTTTGGCAATATTAAATAAAAGTTAACTTATAAAAAATGTCTACGAATAGGACGGATAGTTGTTCTTTGGAAAATGAGATGAAGGGGGTACGAGTTGGAACCATCACTAAAGCGTTTGCGAGCCATATCCAAATTGTTTTTACTTATTTTCTAAAACATTTTTTGATTTTATGAAATGTTTCAATTATTATAGGGCAAGATTTTGGCCAAAAATAATGATTTTTTGACATTAAAAAAACAAATAAATAACTTTAAAGGAAAACTATAAACCTCTTACCCTAAATTGAGCCTAAAAAATTATATATTAAACCTCAAACTCTAAAAATCAAGACCTAAACCCCTATCCTAAATTGATGAATAGTACTTTGAACTTTTTATGTTTCATGGTTTTTTTATCATTGTGTTTTTCTACAAATGATCGAGGTTTACTTTTGCTTCAAAAACCATTGATCTGTGGACACTTTATTGCATCAAATGCTTGTCTACTATAATCTTAGTGTAACAACCTAGTGTAGAAGTACAATGACTATGTTTTAATGTCCTTTTCTCGATGTTTGTGTCAATTCTTTAGCTTTGTTGCAAATAAACCCGAATGACTTGCATATGTGATAAAACAACTTGCATATCAAAATTGATATGTGGCAGTTTCAACCCTACAAAATAGTGGAATGGATTTATGAAGGCTCACATGGACCAACACTTATTTCCAATAATATTCCAACATGCTTCAATTTTTTTATTTTCCTTTTTTGAATCAGTATGAAATCTTGACTTATGACTTGATTTACTCCATTGCTAGTACACTCGCATGCCCTTGTTCCTATGTTGTGGAGGAAATTTTGATGATGCCACGTTTAACAAATTCTTCGTATGATATACATGTGATATTTTAATCTTATTTCAAGCATTTTTATTAGTATAAACCATAAAAGTAAACAACACATCCAAAATAATTCAATGTTGTCTAGAGATAATGTTATCGCATAGAGTGCAATATTGCGTGTCATCATGCCTTTTATGATATCACTCAACACATAAGCTCATTTATATTTGAGTGCATAACCAGTCCCCTTAAAACATCACTAATTAGGTCAACTTTGATCATCCAAGTCGATCCCAAACATATAGGCAATCTCATGAATTTAGGCCCTTTATGCGTTGGCAGGTTAGTTTACAGACCCTCACAACACTGAGTTGATTGTCTAGTCAGTCAGTGGACCAACCCAAACACACCTCCATTGAGTCACTTACTTACCTCCAAAATTGTGTTTAATCACAAATTCCAACACTTCTTCTAGAGGTGTAATTAGCATATTCTTTTGTTAGATGCTAAGAATTGGTTTCGACCTTCGAGTAATTTTAGGGTTTGAATCGATTTTTATAAGAAGCTAACACGTTCTTCATTAAATACATAAAGGTTGGCTAATCTATGCCACTCATCATAGAATAATATTGTCTATAACAATATTTGTGTTTGCTAATTTTAATTGTTATAAACTACATGAATGCCCCTAAATCTTATTGATAAATAGTAATTTGAATTATGTATGTTTCTTAATGTTTTTGAATAGATGTCTATGTGTGTGCATGACCATACACACATTATCATTTCCTCACCAATTGTTTTGATAATTTTTCATATCCATATTCGTTTCAATGTAGCTTAAAATAAAAGTGAGATATGATATGGCGATTATAAAATGCAAGTGGATTAAAACATAGTCGAAAATCTATAGTGTATCAAATATAATGTATCGATGGTGTTGCACAAGATGGTTTATGTGCAGCTGGGGGTGCTATTTTCTTAAATGAATCACATTGTGGCTCAATTGTGGGAATGGGACAAACATGAAAGCATAACTTCTTGCATTATGGTGTGTTTTGAAAGTGGCTTGTATCTTTGACATTGATGATCTGAAGATTTTTGGGGACTCTAGGGTCACCATCAAATGGGCGCAAGAGGGATATAAACTAAAAGTGTTATCACTGGTCCACTGGTGTATCAGGATAAGATCAACTATCCTTCATTTCAGGAACATATCTCTGGAGCACATATACTGGAAACATAATCATCTGGCTGACAAACTCTCTAAGAAAGCTTTGTGCGGTGATTTTGGTTATTTAATTTGGGAAGAATTTCACAATTCCCGGGTTTTGAATTTTGGCTCTCTGAAAATATTTGAGTAACTGCCTGTATCAGGTCGATGTATGATGAGTTTATTTTGGGTAGATGTAATTTTGGGGTTTTTGTATACCTCTTATGATGGTCAGTTGCAACACTTTGATGCTTTTTTAGATTTGATGGCTTGTCTTATTGCCTCTGCTTAGTTGAGTCTTCCTATAGACTTGTTAAATCATGTACCTTTTGATTTGTTATTAATAACATTGGTTTGCTTTTTTTCAGCTGGAAAAAAAACCAAATATAGTGAGAATAAGATTTATAATATATCATGAGGAATCGAGAGTGGCTATAACATATTCTTATTACGAAGTGGTTTAAATATAGTTATCTATTTGGCAAGAATTGTGATTTCAAAATAAGAATTTGAGTTTTATTTTTTTATGCATTAAAATATTAAAATTAATCAATGTATTGAAAAATTGTGTTATTTGTAGAATCGTTTTTGTCCAAAATTAAAATTACCATTATTTGCAATTATGGCTTTAAAAACTCATAATATTGTTAACGAAAACCTTAAAATCAACTCTCATATAGAAATGGTAGCACTCTTTTTATCTAGGATTAAAATTACAATTTGTTGGAGACCATGATTTTAACAACTGGTATCGTTCAACCAAAATCTTAAAACCAATCCCTGAATCAAAAACTGGTGCTACTACTAGCACATTTTTTTCGGGGTTAAAATTGTAACTTGTTTCAAACCATAGTCTTAAGAGCTGATGTTGTTGAAATCAAAATCTTAAAATCAACTCTTGAATTGATAAGAGGTGTTGCCGGTGGCACCCATTTTCTTTTCAAGCTTAAAATTGCAACTTTTTTCAAACATGGTCTAAAAAGAAACACTGTTGCAAACAAACCCATAAATAAAAACCTACGAAAAAATAAATAAAAATACGGGGAAAACCTCGAAAGCTATGGGGAAAACACGTTTAAAAAAAAACAACAACAATAAAAGAAAAAACAATATAGGGAGGGAAATGCTAGGCATCGTCGTTCCTAGACATGTTCATCCTCACTCTCCTTTAAAAAAAACATACTTGTCTTCTCTGCTTTTGGGCTAGGACATTGTTCAGAAGACAACTTGAAGTGTGCAGGAAGTGGGTTACTAACTGGTTTTTCATTATGCATATTGAAGCACTACATAATATTTTCTATATATGACTTTTGACTTAATTGGATATTCCGACCTATTCTGTACCTATGTATCTTTATCCCTATAATTTGATTTACTGCTCCTTAATCCTTCATTTCAAATGTCCTAGTCAACTGAGCTTTTAGATCAATGATTTTCTTCATGTTGGGGCTTGCAACTAGCATATCATCAACATACAAGAATAAGATAATAAAATTGTCATCATCAAACCTCGTATAATATGCACAATGGTCAACTTCACTTCTACTACAACCTTGGCTCTTCATGAAGGTGTCAAATTTTATGTGCCACATCCTTGGCACATGTTTCAATTTGTATAGATATTTCTTGAGTCTACAAGCCAAATTCTCTTTGCCTCTTTCTTTATATCCCTCAGGATGATCTATATAAATTTATTCATCAAGATCACCATGCAGGAAAACAATGTTTACATCTAGGTGTTCCAAATATAAATTATGTGCTGCTACAAGTGTAAGTAAAACCCTTACAATAGTAAGATTCAAAATTGGAGAGAAGATTTCATTAAAATCTATACCTAACTTTTGCACACAACCTTTTGCTACCAAGCGAGCTTTATAACATTCCAATAACCCAACATTGTTTTTCTTTACTTTATACACCCACTTATTTCCAACAACTTTTCTTCCTAGTGGGAGATCCACAAGTTCCTTTGTTTCAATCTTGTGTAATGCTCTCATTTCTGCATCCATGGATTTCCTCCATTTATTTGCATTCTCATATTCTCTAGCTTCCTAAAATAAATTAGGTTAGCAAAGCGAAATAAGACTGGAAATCAGGAGAATACCTTTCCGGACATCTCTTGGGACTGTATATCTTTTGAGTTGTGGTTATGAGCTTGTTCTTCTTCATGCTAATTAGAAGCTTAATTTCATCCCCACTCATTTCTACTTCAACTGGTACAATCTCAAGTGTCTGTTGTACCTCCTTTATTTGCATGGATTTTTCATTAAAAATAAAATTTCGGCTAACAATTACCTTGCAGTCAGTAGGATCCCACAATCTATACCCCTTTACTATATTATCATAATTGAGAAAAACACATTTCCTTGACTTTGGGTCATACTTGGACCTCTTTTCTTTAGGCACATGGGAAAATGCATCACAACAAAAAGTACGCAAATGAGAATAATCATTTGACTTACCACACCAAACCTCCTTTGGAATATTTCCATCCAACGTAGTTGTAGGTGATCTGTTAATTAGATACGTAGTTGTATTAACAACCTCTACCCATAATCCATTATCCACCTAGACATATTGAGCATGATTCTTGCATGTTCCATGATTGTGTGATTTATCTGCTCAACAACACCATTTTGTTGTGGTGTATATGGAGCAGTCTTTCGGTGCTTAATTCCTTTTTGCATACAAAATTTATCAAATTCATTGGAGCAATATTCTCCTCCATTATCATACCCAAGACATAAGATAGACTTTCCAAAACTTTTCTCCACTTGTGCCTTGAAATTTTTATATTTCTCGAAGGCATCTAACTTATTTTTCAGAAAATACACCCACACTCTTCTAGAATAATCATCTATAAAAGTCAGAAAATATCTAGCACCATTTATGGATAGTGGGGAGTGGTCCAAATATATCAAAATGAATAAGTTGAAAGATCAGAACTTATAGCAGAGCTTGTAGTAAATTGAAATATCTTATGTTTACCAACAATATAGTGCTCACACAAGTCTAAATCACAAGGCTTAATCCAAGAAAGCATACCTTGATCATGAAGAATTTTCAAACATTTTTCACTCATATGTCCAAGTTGTTGATGTATTTGTAACTTCGGAAGATATTCACTTGTATATTGTATGTATTACATTTGTACTTTATTGTATCCCCAACGAAGATGTATTATTCCTCCGATTGGAAGTGTCGTCATTTGTATTTGCAAGTGTCGAAAGTTACATTGTAAGTGTCGTAACTTATATTTGATGGGTTATTAGACCACCTAGGTGGGGTCAGACCTGTATGAGTCATGTGGATGGGTTATTAGGCTTCCTTAGGAAGTCGGCCCAGTTAGGGTTAAAGGCAGGTTAATTTGTTGTATAAATAGAGAGTGTGTCTCTCTCATTCTATTCATTCACTCACTCACTTCACATTAGTGAGAGAGAGGAGGAGTGCACACAAGTGGAGGAGGAGAAGCTGCTAGGAGACTATCTCTTGTTTTGGGGTTTGATCTTTGTGATCTTTGTATTGGTGCTCATTCTATCTCTGAGGAAGTTGCGGGGTTTTTCACCTTCTTGGTTTTCCTCGGTGAAATGCTTTGTGTCTCTTGTCTCTTAGGTTTGATATGTTGTGCATGTTGTTCTCTCAGTTAAGATCCTAGATCATATTGAATTAATTGATGAAAAACTAACACAAGTCGTTCATGGCACAACATGACTACATCCAAAACATTCCTTGACTATGTTGTTGTTGCATGATTTGTTATTGTATCACCACATAAATGATACAAGGTCCCATAAGATTCTCCTTTTGCTACCACACGAGATCCTCTGGTAATTTTTCATCATTTGTCACCAAAGGTAGTAGAATACCCCAGCTTATCCATCATCTTGATTGAGAGCATATTCTTTCGTAGATCCGGTACATGTCGTACATCACACAACTTCCTTTCGCTTCCATCATCCAACTTGATCTTAATGTCTCTTCTTCCCGTATTTTCTAAAGGATGATCATCACCCAAGTAGACCATTCCACCACTATAGGGATGGTATTTGACAAACCAGTCTCTATGTGGAGACATGTGGAAAGATGAACCTGAGTCCAAAACCCAAGCATATAATAGGGATATGTTGTTACTAAGACATAAAGCCTCACATGTTTATGTCTATTCTGAATCTACTTTACTAGCTTCAACTGATAGTTGATATGGATTTTCATTTTTCTTTTCCTTCTTCAAATATTAAAAGTCCTTCCTCGATTGCCTTGGTTTCCCATAGTTCTGACACCTCCCTTTCTTGCGTCCTCAAGAGTTGGATCTGGACTGTGATCTCCCTTGTTTATCCCTTTCACTAGATCACCCTCTCACAGATAGGGATTCATTGGTAAATGGATCCAAAGATTATTTTCGCCTCAACTCTTCTTCCAATAAAGCAGTTACCACATCATCAAATTTTAGAGTTCCCGATGATGAGTTGGTGATGGTCACCACCATATGATCCCAAGTATCTGAGAGGGAACAAAGTAAAATGATTGCTTTTTCCTCATCCTCCACCTTTAGACCAATTGAGAATAGTTTTTTATTAGGGTATTAAACTCATTCAAATGATTTGCCATAGTTGAACCCTCCTTCATCCTCAGATGAAAATTTTGTTTTTAGGTAAACCTTATTTGTTGTTGGTTTACTCTCATATATCTTCCCAAGTTTCTCCCAAAGGGGTTCTACAGTCTTTTCTTCAGCAACATTGAACAAGATAGAGTCTTCTAGGAAAAGATGAATTGTAGAAACTGGCTTTCTATCCATATTTACCCATTCCTCATCTTTCATGCCACTCGGTTTTTACGCAACCCCTTTCAAGTCTAGGGCTTGGTCACTCTAAACCAACAAATCCTCCACCTTCATTTTCCATAGGGATAAATTATTTCCATCAAACCTCACAATTTCGAACTTGGTTAAACCTCCTAACATTGTTGAAGCTCCCATTCACATAAAAACCTATGTTTGTTAGTTTTTAGGCTTTGATACCAGATGTTTGTAAAATATATAAAAACAAAATAAAACAACAATAACAATAGAACATGATATTTGTTGGTGCACTTTTACTTCGATTAGGGTTCAACACTTAACGTTTACCAACAAACATCATAATCCACAAACACCGGCCCAAAAGTGATTAAACACTTCCGGCAACACCTGCAGAGCAGGTGAAGTCTCACTCAAAGTATCTATGGGGACTGCATGAACCAGAATTCATGCAGTACGGAAGAGGACTATTCACTAAACAATACACTTCATCATCTCATCCCACATACAAGATATCGACAAACCAAAGCTTCGACAGATTCATAGCCACGACGAACCTCGTAACCTTAATCCAATGGACATATTGCATCGAGCCTTCACACGGTTAATTCCATTCATTTATTCAATCAATTATTTAATAGAGGAAAGAAACACATATCATAAATCATACACACACAATCATCACACATGAAGACACCATATTTTACGTGGAAAATCCATGGAAGCGCTTTCATTTTATTAGAGTCACAGCCTTATAACACTTTAGGTAGGACCTATAGATTTATTCATTACATACAATAGATCTGCGCACACATCCTGCAGATCAGCTACTTGGCTTCTCCAAGATTGTCTTCGACATACATGACATAGATCTCTATTACATCGCACAAAAGTAGTATTTCGGAATAATCACCATAACAACAACATCCACAAAATTCCCTTCCTCAAACCTATTTATAGAGCGCACTAAGCTAGCATTGCTCCCACTAACCCACTAACTTCATAACTGACTCATTATTACATTGTGGACCAATTCTAACTAACTAACTCGACTTGCGGTCTTTGACACGGTCAACATGACCGTTTTCTTCATTTTATGGACGCTTCGTCAGAGCTGACCTCGCGTTGAACTGGTTCCATCTTGTCTTCGTCCACACTAGATTGTTTCTTAAAAAATGATACCTCCAAAAATGCTAGGCCCAACAAGATTTACGTGGAAACCCTAATATATGTAGGTAAAATCACGGGGCAATAGCGGCTTCAATATTTTATTATTACTTGGAGAAAAAATTTACAATGCTTTCTTTCTTTTTGGAGCTCCACCCCTGAACCCCCAAAGTTTGAGGGCTTGGCTCCACCCCCCCCCCTCTACGTGCATAGCGCATGGGCCTAGTCAGGAGCTCCACAGGAAGGATATTGGAGATCTAGATATAGGATTAATCTCCTAACACTTCCTAGGATACCTATTCATAACCAAAATGATGAGGGATTTAAGGAAGCAACTTATTTCTATAGTCCTTCTATTGAAACTTATACACATAATTTATGCATTGAGATTAATAATTAAGAAACAAGGGGTGCAATAATTCCCTATCTATCATAGGAATTTTACATCTAATTAAGCTTTGGGTGGTCACAAGAGGACTCACTACACTCCCCCTGCTACTAGTACAAACACCTATACAATTAGCCTTTCCATCGACGAGCAACAACAACTTTCAACTGTTAGAATCTCCCAAGCATTGGATCTTAACATGCCTATTAAAGATGAAAATGATTGCCTTCAAATGCAAGATAGTTCTATTGTTTCTATCAATTTAGGTGGGGACTTATTGATATTACTAGTTGGCCTCCTTATGACTGAAAATGCACATCTTATAATTCCTCTCAACCCTGGTGGATGGAGAGCCATCAGCCTAGTCATGTGGTTAGATGGGATGGAGTAGATAGTCAAGCGGGGAGCAACACTGGATTTGTTAGAGGTCGAGATTTGTGCTGCAAATGAGACGATTTTCCCTCGATTACTCTTGTAAATTAGGTGTGTGCTTGAACACATATTTTGTTGTTTCTTTCATATTCTTGTAGTTCAATGGATTTCAACAGGATCCAGATATAATAGTTGCATTCATTCCAGAGTTCAAAATCTTTAACTCATTCTTCTCTAATGTCAAATCATCTATTTGTTTTTTTCTTTAATTTCTCCTTGAATATATGTAACTCCTCACGTGGAATTTTGAACATTTAATCTATTATAATCAGGTTATTGCGGGATACTACTAAATGGTGTTTGCAGCTATTTGATTATATTACACATTTTCCTTTCATTTTAACAATTTTTTTTATCTGACCTTATGCATGGATGGATATATACACATCATCATCTTTAGAGATGAATGGATAGATCTCCTATCAAAATTTGAAATGAAATTGTGTATTGATTCCCATATTCAATATAGTATTCAAGTGTTAGACCTACAATGCCAATATCTAGTAGCTCTGAAAAAACCCACATTGCACCTACAATGCTTGTGTGTTTAGTAACATGAATTGGTCCAATGCCCATTCAATGTGTCAGTAACTTTGACCTTTATCATGTGGACATTGGAGAAATCACTACCATGTTTTGAAGTATACCACACATAAGGGAAGTATTTCACGTAAGGTAAATTCTGTCTAACGAATTAAATTTTCAAATGTTTCAATGATTTAGTTTTTAAATTTGTTTACATTATTTAGTTAGTTTATTTGAATTATTGAGTGGTTTGATTTACATGTAAGAAAAAATATGTGTTTATTTGGAGTAAGTTAATAAATGTACAAAATTAATTATTTTCTAGTTGAATATCTTTTTCTAATATGATTATAATTATGTTAAGATCATAAAAAGCATTAATGAGTTTAAGTTGGGGATTATTCACAAATTATTAGGAAATACTATCAGAAATGTTTAAGAATAAAACGAATTAATAAGTGGACAAACTCAACTTTTTAGGTGAGTAGATTATTTCAGTGAAGTAAATTACTTTTCTAATTCATTTAATTTTTTGAAATTATGAGAGTATGGATTGTTTTAAGATGGGCCAATATCCTTAAAGTCAAAGTTCTATGATCATATAACTATTAACAAAATTTCTACTAGATTTGGGGAGGAATTTCCACCTAAAAAGAATTGAGACATCTAATCTTAGAATTTTCGAGTCATTTAATCTTACAACAAACATCCACACAATTGCCAAAATATGACAATGTTAGAGTTCTCGTTTATCCAAAACTTTGATCAATTTTTTGACAATATGTGTCGATTCAAAATTTATCAAAACTTAAACAAACAATAGGCAACCATGCACTGCTTGAATCATGATAAAACTATGCTCATTCCCGAAATTTATGTTGAATTCATATCATAATTGTGAAAAAAAAAAAATTATTTATTACAAAATTAATTTAATCTAAAAATTTCCATATCACATTATATTTCATAATCAATGTTGAGAAATTTACACTAAATATACAGGTTACACTAATCTACAAGCTTAATTTACTTTAATTTATTTTGGTAATGCGTTACCTTTCATCATTTCTCTCTTATATTGTTTTTAAAGTTGAAATACGTACTAAAAGCAAAAGAAAAAGGTGGATCAAGGTTGAGAAATCAAAGATATTGTGCAAGCTTGAAAAAGTTGTAAGTATACCTAATTAAAGACGTGGAGTCATGTTGAGAAATCAAAGAGTGCAAACTTGAAAAAGTTGCAAATATACCTAATTAAAGACGTGGAGTCAAATCTACCCAACTCGCCTTCACATGGGTGGCAAAAGATAGAAGAGTGCAATTGGACTGTATCACTTTGTAGGAATTAAATATTGAAGAATGTAATAACATTATTCATGGTGATGGTATTAATGATTTGATTTACTCACTTGCTAAAAACAAAAACAAAGCCCTAGATAGGGACGTGATAACCTACACCCAACAACCAAACTATTAAGGAATGATAGAAGTGAGATTTGACAACTTAGCTAAGGGTTTAGTAGTTTTTGGATTTTTAAATGTTAAATATAGTTAAGAGAGGAGGGATAGGTTGTTTTTCATTTTGGAAACTGAAACTGATATGGCTTAGAAACGATACTAAATGTATCTAAGTATGTTTTAGTTGTTATATGGTAATTTTTTTTTTCAATTTTTTTATATAAAAATAAAATAAAATTTAAAGGTAACTATAAAACTCTAACTCTAACTCTAAATTAAATCTCAAAACCGAGATATCAAGTTTCAAAACTCAAAACCTAAATCCTTATTTTAAATTGAAGAATGTTAATCTGAACTTTTATGTCTCATTTTTTTTTTTCTCGTTGTATTTTTCCAAAAAATGATCGAGGGTTAATTTTGGTTCAAAAACCATTGATCTATGGACATTTTATTGCTTCAAATGCTTGTCTACTATAGTGTTACTGCAACAACCTAGTGTATAAGTACAATGATTGTGTTGTAGTGTCTTTTTCTCAATGTTTGTGTCAATTCCTCAACTTTGTTGCAAATAAAACTCTATGACTTGCATATGTGATAAAACAACTTACATATCGAAATTGATATGTGACACTTTCATCCCTACAAAATAGTGGGCTACATTTATGAAGGATTACATGGACCATCACTCATTTCCAATAATCTTCCAATAATCTTCCAATAGGCTTTAGTTTTTTTGTCCTTTTTGGAATTAGTATGAACTCTTGACTTATGATTTGATTTACTCCATTGTTGTACAATCTAATGCCCGTCTTTAAGCAACAGAGAAAACTTCGATGTTGCCACATTTAACAAATTATTTCTATGATATACAGGTGATATTTTAATAGTATTTCAAGCATTTTCACCAGTATAAACTGTAAAAGTAAATAACATATCCAAAAGAACTCAGTGATGTCTAAATATAGTGTTATAGGATAGAGTGCAATATTGTGTGTCATTACACCTTTTATCAAATCACTCAACACATGAGATCACTAAGTTATACTTGAGTGACTAACCAATCCCCTTAAAACATCGCTAATTAAGTCAACCTTGATCATCCAAGTTGGTCCCAAAGAAGTAGACAATCCCATGAATTTAGGCCCTTTATGAGACGATTGGTTAGTTGAACCACCCTCGCAACACTTAGTTGATTTTTTAGTTAGCCAATGGACCAACCCCAATACACCTGAGTTGAGCCACTAACTTACATCCAAAATTGTGTTTAATCACAAAGTCCAAAACTTCTTCTAGTGGTGCAATTAATGTATTCTTTTGTTGGATGCTAACAATTGGACTCAACCTTCGAGTAATTTTAGGATTTGAAATCAATATTTAGAAGTAGCTGACATGTTCTTGTTTAAATGCTTGATAAAGATTGGCTTATCTATGGCACTTGAGATAGAATACTATTATATATGATAATATTTGTGATTGTTAAATTTAATTGTTATAAATGATACAAATGCCTTTAAATTTAATTGATGAATAATAATATGAATTGTGTATATCTCATAATGTATTTGAATATGTGTGCACCACCATTTCCCCATAGTATCATATTTTTTTTTTATTTTTCATATCCATGTTTGCTTCACTTAAATTTAAAATAAAAGTGATATATGATATGATGATTATGATTATGATGATGATGATAGTAGTTAACGTCCACTTAGACTAACTTGGGTCTACCAGACCTTAAGAGGATTACTTGGATTCTTGTAGAATTTTATTTTGATGCCCAAAAAGCTTAGAAAGAAGCATTCCTAGGTCGCCATTGTTTTAACAAGTAAGAAGGTTAGGGAGGTTTGTATTGTAGCAAATATTATGAAACTGTGATCTAATGTGGATGTACATAAGGGAATCTAAGAGAAATTGATTTTCATCCTCCATGCTCGTAGTCTCACAGATGCCAAGTCCTTTCCATCCATAATGTTTTAGGAATTGTCCAACACCCTGTTTCACTATGAAGCTCATAAGAGTTTGATTTTATCTTGGCTATATTAATTTTCTTCTTTGAACTAGTTAACAAAGAGAGATGCTTTAATATGCAACATATTAAAATATAGGTCAGAATATGTAGTTATTAAATATAATGAAATGAGATTTATAATAAATAAAGAGTAGAGAGAGTGGCCATAACATATGTTAATTAGGAAGTGGTTTAAATATAGTTACTCATTTTAGTATTTTATTTTTAAAATAAGAATTTTGGTTTTATAAATTGTTATTTTGCATTGAAAACATTAAAATTTATTATTGAATTGAAAAATGATGTTATTTGTAGAATTATTTTTTTCAAAATTAAAATTATAATCATTTGTAATCATGACTTTAAAAACTTATAATATTGTTAATAAAAAACTTAAAAGCAATCCTCAAACATAGATGGTAGCACATTTTTTAAGTTTAGGATTAAAATTACAACTGGTTAGAGATTATGTTCTTAACAACTAGTACTATTACAACCAAAATCTTAAAATTGATCCTGAATAAAAAGTTGGTGTTACTATTAACACCATTTTTTCAAGGTTATAACTACAACCATGATCTTAAGAAGTGATACTACTGTAACTAAAAGCTTATCGATTCAACCCTTGAATCGATAAGAAGCATTACCGTGGTGCCCACTTTCTTTTCGAGCTTAAAATTGCAACTTTTTTAAAACGTGGCCTAAAAGCCAACATTGTTGCAAACAAAATCATAAATAAAAACCTAAAAAACTAGAGGGAAATAACTAAAAATAAAGAGAAACCCCCGAACTCTATGGGGAAAACATGTTTAAAAAAACAACAAAAACAAAAGAAAAAAAATATAGGGAGGGAAATGTTATGTATCGTTGTGCCTGGTCATGTTCTTTCCTCATTCTCTTTTAAAAAAACTAAAAAAAAATTAAAAAACAAAACTAAAAACTAAAAACTAAAAAAAATACAAATAGGGGGCAAGAATTATTATTAGGATCACACCCCCCCCCACTCTTCCACCCACTTTTCCCCCCTCCACCTGCTTTCCCCACCCCTCTCTCCATGTGTCTCACTCACTAAGGCAACGTGTTGGTTACTCGTTGACATTTGTCCCTTCCTACCTCTCTCCATCCTTCTCTTTGCAAATGTTTCCCATTGAGGTATTAGATTGGTAACCAACTTCCCCTTCCTCCATGTACACAACCCACTAAGTGTTAGACTTTGAGCATTAATTCAATATACTCTAGGATATTTACTGAGAGAATAACATGTACAGTATATCAATGCATATCAATCATAGCAAGCATGTCAATCATCACAAGAAGCAAAAGCATGAGAGACAATAGACACATAGAGTTTCCGTGGGGAAAACCCTAAGGTGAAAAACCCCACAACTTCCTCAGAGATAGATAGAGCAATGATACAACCAAAGTACACAGAGATAGACTCCTCCTAGCAACTGATCCTCCTCCTCACATGTGTGCCACTTTCCGAGTGATGGAAGTGTGAGTTTTGAAGTGATCCAAATAGAGATCGGGAGATCTCTATTTATACTTGTCCTGACTGCCCAATAATCTTATGGGGCCGACTTGTCTAGCTTAGCACAATAACCTCATGTTACATTAATCCGGGCCAACCCCTTACAAGGTGGTCTAATAACCCATTGGCAAGTTAACACACTTGCGACACTTGTCAATACAAATGATGACACTTCCGTACAGAGGAATAATACATCTCTATAGGAGTACATAAATATATATATGAAATGCATTCCGAAGTTATATATACATCAACACTCCCTCTTAACTAGGAAGGTATTTCTCGATACAAATCTGCTAGCACAAGTCTTCTTCTTTGGATCATCATCATCGATGCATCGTCCTCGAATCATCGTCATCATCACTGCTGCTGCTATCTCCCTCAATCTCAGAATCTACCCATCATAGGAAGTTCTACAGAGCCAGCCCTTTTTCATGCTGGATGTAGGCCTAGCCTCCATGTAGGTCTTCATCATCACTGGTCATACTGTGGAAACCTCAAGACTCATTATGTAGATCGACAAAACCTCGCAAGAGCATCCCAGGCCTTTTACGAGCACACAGCTCAACCTATCGAATCTCCCAGGATCTTTTACATGCCACTGCACAACCTGTCCACGACCACAGAGTATCAACTTGATACTCACCATATATCCACCTGATGTATATCATCACATGATCATCCTGATCATCATAATCTCTGCGAGCAAGACATTAAGTAGGTACACCTCAGGACTGATTACACTACCTCTGCAAAACCTGCAAGATCTCTCAGGACTAATTACATTGCCTCTGCAAAACCTGCAAGAGCATCTCAGGACTGATTATATGCCTCTGCAAAACCTATGTACCCAACTGTCATATCATCATCTTTAGATCACCACATAGTCCACGGAGCACAACCCAGATGCACATCACACAGTCTCCAGTATGGGAGGACTTTCCTACCACTATACAAGACCTAGTCTACCAACATGTGAGGACTTTCCTACCAGCATGTGAGACACAACACTTACATCAACGACCATGGGAGGACTTTCCTACCACCATGCCGGAATGGCCCCGACACTTATGTCAAAGGCCATGGGAGGACTTTCCTACCACCATGCCAGACTGGCCATAGCCCTTACATCTTCACCATGGGATGACTTTCCTACCACCATGTGAGAATGGCTCTAGTCCTTACATCCTACCATGGGAGGACTTTCCTACCACCATGTAAGAATGGCTCCAGCCCTTACATCCTACCATGGGAGGACTTTCCTACCACAATGTAAGAATGGATCCAGCCCTTACATCCTACCATGGGAGGACTTTCCTACCACCATGTAAGAATGGCTCATGTGCATCTATGTCTCCTGACTTCATCACTTCCCTTTGGAAGGCATCTCGATCTAAAGGAAACCAATTCTCCCTCTGAAGTATTCAAAATTCACTCTGGCCAGTGGCTTGGTCAACACATCGGCTATCTACTTGTCCATCGCAACATACAGGAGCTTCACTGATCCTCTCTGCACCATATCCCTGATATAGTGGAACTTGATCTCAATGTGCTTCGACTTGTCATGGAACACTGGGTTCTCTGCCAACTTCACACAACTCTGGTTGTCATATTATATACAAGTAGCACTCAACTGGAGATAAAAAAAATCAGACAGTAGCTTCCTAAGCCATACTGCCTCACAACTAGCCGAACAAGCTGCGACATACTCTGCTTCGGCTGTACTCAGTGCCACACAGGACTGCTTCCTGCTAAACCAAGAGATCATATCAGATCCCATACTGAAGCAACACCCCAAAGTGCTCTTCCGATCAATGGCACTGCCTGCCCAATCCGAATCAACATAACCCTCCATGTTAAACTTTTGATTCGCATCATACTTGAGCCCATAATCAACTGTACCCTTCAGGTACCTCAGAACATGCTTTGCAGCTATCAGGTGAACATGTCTCAGATCTGTTAGATACTGGCTCAAGGTGTTCACCGCAAAGCAAATGTCTGGTCTCGTATTCGTCAAGTACATCAAGGACCCAATTATCTGACGATACATTGTAGCATCAACCAGCTCAAATGAAGCATCACACAGAAGCTTCAGGTTCGATGCCATAGGTGTGGCCATGGCCTTGCAGTCCATCATCCTGAACCTCTTTAGGATCTCTACTGCATACTTCCCTTGTCCAAGGAAGATTCCATCTGCACTCTGCCACACCTCCATACCAAGAAAGTAGTGCATCATACCCAAGTCCTTCATCTCGAACTCGGTAGCAAGCTTCCTCTTCGTATCGGCAATCAATCTATCCTCACCTGTTACAAACAGGTCATCCACATACAATGGTAGAATCATAGGATTTCCTTCCTCAACCTTGTAGTAAAGGTTGGAATCCGCTTTACTCTTGGTAAAGCCCAAACTAGCTAGGAAGCCATCTATCCTACCATACTAGGTCCTGGGTTCCTGTTTCAAACCATACAAGGCTTTCTTTAGTTTGCACACATGAGTTACTCTATCATGTGTCTCAAACCCGAGTGGTTGCTTCACATACACTTCCTCTTCAACTACACCATTCAAGAAAGTAGTCTTGACATCCATCTGGTGTACCTTCCATTTCATCACTGCAGCCAAAGCAAGTACTGATCTAATGGAAGTGTACCTGGCCACAGGAGCAAAAGTCTCTTCATAATCAATTCCTTCTTTCTGGGAGAAGCCACGAGCTACAAACCTAGCTTTGTATTTCTCTATGCTGCCATCTGCAGCATGCTTGATCTTATAGATCCATTTGGAAGTCACCACAGACTTCCCATCTGGTCTTGGGACCACATCCCAAACATCATTCTTCATGATCGACTGATACTCTTCGACCATGGCATCCTTCCATTCTTTCTTTTCCGCTGCTTCATCATAAATAGAAGGTTCTTTATCCATAATGTCACAGAGCAAAGCAACATAACTGGTATGTGATCTTGTCCTCTTCCTTTCTCTATGTTCCTCTTCTGGAATGCCATATCTTTCTACATCTTGGATGAGCTCTCGAGCCCATGTTGGTTTCCTCTTGTGAGAGTTCTTCTCACGAGGTGGATCTACAGGTTCTTGTGGATCTTCCATTTCATGGTCTTCTTCAGGAATTGCTTCATTCATAGTGGTGTCTTGTGTTCCGGATATTCTGGGTTCTTCATTGTCTTCAACAGGTGTCTTTCTTGATTTGATGTAAGCTGAACCTTCATCAAATGTTACATCTCTGCTGATGTCAATCTTCTTGAATCCTGGAAAGTAGATTCTATAAGCCTTCGAGCTTTCACTGTAACCCACAAATATGCCCTTCTTTCCTGAAGATCCAGCTTTGACCTCTTTTCTTTTGGGATGTGAGTGTATACTGAACAACCAAATATTCTGAGATGGCTAACTTCTGGTTTCTTACCAGTGAACACTTCTTTTGGTGTTTTGTTGTCAAGTATCTTATGAGATGTTCTGTTCTGTACATACACAGCTGTCCTGGCTACTTCTTCCCATAAGTGCATAGGTAAATCTTGGTCATGAAGCATTGCCCTTGCTGCTTCCATGATTGTTCTATTCTTTCTTTATGCAACCCCATTCTATTATGGATTCTAAGGAGTAGTCAACTCCCTCTTAATCCTTGCATCATTGCATAGTTTCTTGAAGTCTCCTGAAGTAAATTCTCCACCATTGTCAGATCTAAAGATCTTAATCTTCATGTCAGTTTGATTCTCTATCAAGGATTTGAATTCCTTGAATTTATCAAACACTTCATCTTTGTTCTTCAAGAAGTAAACCCAAGTCTTCCTAGAGAAATCATCAATGAAAGAAACATAGTACACATACCCACTCAGAGAACTGGATGACATCGGACCGCATACATCGGAGTGGATGATTTCCAAGATTCCTTTTGCCTTGCTTTCACTACTTGGAAATGTCTTCTTTGTGTTCTTTCCTTTTGCACAACCTTTGCAAATGCCTTCATGCTTTGTCTGGATTTCAGGAAGACCTTCCACTGCTTTGCTTGCAATTGGTAGTGCTCTGTAATGCATGTGTGTAAGCCTTCTGTGCCAAAGTTCACTTGGCTCTACTGAGTCATGGACCATGGCTTGTTTTGGTTGGCCATTTAGTTTGTACAATCCTCCCTCTTGCTCTCCAATCACAACTGCATCATCTATAGTCTTACCCTTTGGCCACATTAGGACATGGCCATCTATAGATACAACCCTCATGCCTTTTGCATCCAATGCAGATATGGAGAGTAGATTCTTCTTGAGACTTGGAACATAAAGTACATCTTTCATCTTCATAGACTTTCCAGATTCTAGTTTATAGGAGGCTTCACCACTCCCTTTTATTGGATACTGGGAGTCATCCCCAAGTTTCACCTTGTGGGGTGAATCATGTTCAGATAGATTCACAAATGATTCTTTGAATCCTGTCATGTGTTTAGAAGCCCCACTATCTATAAGCCAATCATTACTTCCATGAGTAATGGTTCCAGTGAGAGAAGAAATCAAAACATATTCTTCATCACTAGAAGAATCTTCACTATCTTCTCTAGCCCTCTTCCTAGGAGGTTCATCATCTTCTGTAGCATGAGCATGATGTCTTCTTTTGAAGTTCTTCTTCTTGTGAGAACCCTATTTCTTATTCTTGGGACAATCTCTGGAATAGTGTCCTTTATCATCACATGTATAGCAACGGACATAGGACATGTTCCTTCGAGGTCTGGGACTACCTCTTTGATTCTGATGGTGATGTCTTTCTTTCTTGCCATGGTTGTGAGCTTTCTTATCACCATGTCTTTTGGAGTGAGATGTGAGAGCTTGGTCTTCATTTCCCATCTTCTCTTCTCAAGCTACAATTCGAGCTTCTTCCTGTGAGCATTCTTCCCATAGCCTACTGAAGTTGATGAGTTTCTTCCTAGAACAAATTCCTTGGATGAAGGAATCCCATGACATAGGAAGGCCATTAAGAGTGGTCATCACCACTTCTCCATTCTCTATATCTTCACCCACAGCTTCAAGTTGTTCTTTTATCTGGGAGACCCTTGAGAAATATGACTGCATAGTTTTTGCACTCTGGATCTTGATATTCTTCAATTGATTCCTCAGGGTCATCTTCCGATTTATGTTCTTCCCTTCAAATAGTTTGGTCAAGGAATCAAACATCTCCTTTGGTGTCTTTAGGGATGACACATGGGGTATGAGATGATCTTTGATAGAATTAGCAATAATCCTCTTTGCCTTGACCAAGTTCCTTTTGTGAAGAGCCTTAGCCTCTTCTCCCTCTGGGATAGGGACCTCTTCACTTATATAAGTGTCCAACTCATTTTCTTTGAGGATTAACCCAATCCTATACTTCCATGCATGGAAGTTATCAGCCTCTTCAAGCTTATCCTCAAGCTTGGTGTGGTGAGACATCTTAAAGAGTACTTCAAATGGAAATAGAAGAGATTTTAGTTCTTACCACTTAATTTGCTAAAAACTGGATCTAGTGCCGGATTAGGGTTTGTCAAAGAAATCCTAAAATTTCAAACTTTAAGTTTCAACTTTCTGAAAGGATAGAAAGATGTGCCTTGATGAATTGATCATCCTAGTATATTCAGAAATTGAGATCTGCAAATTTTCACCCTTCAGAAATGCCTTTTAGTCTTTCCGGATTCACTAAGGAGAACCCTGAATTAGGGTTTGAGTTTCCCGAAGATTTACCCAGCCAAAAATCTCGATACAAATCTCTAAGCTTCAATTTTTCCAAGGATCTTCTAGCTATGTCTTCAGATTTTAGAAATTCCTAATTTTGTTGAAACCCTAATTTTTAGGGCCAAAACTGAAATAGCTCAGAATTGAATTCTGATTGGACAGATAGATTCACCTTGCTGAGGAGAGTCAATTTATCATTTTACTTTTCCAAAATCTGTGGGGAGAAACCCAAAAACAAGAAGCCCTAGCTTCCGGAACTGCACAGTGTCTTCTTCTCAGGTTAGCTCTGATTCCATGTTAGATTTTGAGCATTGATTCAATATACTATAGGATCTTTACTGAGAGAATAACATGTACAGTATATCAATGCATATCAATCATAGCAAGCATGTCAATCATCACAAGAAGCAAAAGCATGAGAGATAATAGAAACATAGAGTTTCCGTGGGGAAAACCCTAAGGTGAAAAACCCCACAACTTCCTCAGAGATAGATAGAGCAATGATACAACCAAAGTACACAGAGATAGACTCCTCCTAGCAGCTGATCCTCCTCCTCACATGTGCGCCACTTTCCGAGTGATGGAAGTGTGAGTTCTGAAGTGATCCAAATAGAGATTGGGAGATCTCTATTTATACTTGTCCTGACTGCCCAATAATCTTATGGGGACGACTTGTCTAGCTTAGCACAATAACTTCATGTTACATTAATCCGGGCTAACCCCTTACAAGGTGGTCTAATAACCCATCGGCAAGTTAACACACTTGCGACACTTGTCAATACAAATGACGACACTTCCGTATAGAGGAATAATACAACTCTATAGGAGTACAATAAATATATATATATGAAATACATTCCGAATTTACATATACATCAACACTAAGATGGCAGGTTGGTAAACAACCACCCATCCCTTCGTGCACATTTGCCACTATGACGGCGAGTTGCTAATTGATTACCTCAATGGGAACTCAACCCATTGTCATTTTTCCCTCCCCCCTTTTCCCTCCCCCTCCCTCATCATGCATCGCCCACTAAGATAGTGTATTGGTAACTCACTACCCCTCCCTTTGTGTGCACTACCCACTAAAATGGCAGGTTGGTAACCAGTGACATCAATAAGCCACACATGTGGAGGAAGCAATAGGAAATAGGTGGGGGGGGGGTAAAGGGGGTGAATGAAGGGGAAAAAGTGTGGATTGTAGCCTCCTCCCAAACAACGACAAGTTACCAAGCCACTACCTCAATGAGAAACTTAAGAGGAAGCGCCACGGAAAGGAGTAAAATAGGTAGGGGAAGGGGCAAGATGGCGGTCATCCCCTTAACCCCACCCTATTTGTATTTCTTCTTCTTCTTATTATTTTTAAATTTGTGGAGGGATAGAAGAGTGAATCAACCCCTCCCCTACTTTAAGTTTTTTTAAAGAAACAATGGCAGAGGAGAGGGGTGGGTTGGTAAGCCGAATAAACTCTTCTTTGAGACTCTCATCACTCTTGTTATCTTATATGGATGTGAATTTTGGGTTTGCAACATCTCTAGAGAATCATGGAGAAGAATAAAGCAAATCCAAAAGTGCTTTATAACATATAATCTCGAAATTAAAGGAAATACACCATATCCTATCCTCCTCATAGAAGCCAGTCTCTGCCCCATTGGACTTGGCACCTAATGTAAAAGAACATGATAAACATGGGAGACAAGAAGATTCCAAATATTGCTTCATATTCTACTCAAAAGAACCTACAACTTAAGCGAGATTGACATAAAGATGCTCGGTCATGGCTAAATCAATTGGGAGTCGAGAAAGAGGCCATTTTGCATAATAGTGGTGATATTAAAAGTACTATTACATCTAAATTTAAAGAGATGTTGTGGTGCAATAAAGATTTAGCAGATAAGTGAAAATTAAGATATTTTAAGGAGGTGATCAACCATAATCTAGAAGATCAAAAGTGTCTCTCTATTTTAACTAGCATAAAGAAGAAAATCAACATTGTTAAAATAAGAACAAACTCTCACAAGCTCCATAGTGAAACTAGGTGTTGGACAATTCCTAAAATGTTGCGAGATGAAAGAATATGTCATCTTTGTGATACTAAGAGGATTGAAGATGATAATTAATTTCTCATAGAATGTATTGCATACACCGATATCGGAGCTCAATTTCAAATATTTGCTACAATAGTGACCTTCCTAACCTTTTAACTCATCATAATTGCGGTGATCTAGAACTGCTTCTCTTAAAGTTTTTTTAGCACATTAATAATTTTTTTAAGAAAACCAAGTGATTCTTTACCTTTTTTAAGGTTCGATAGAACAAATTTTGTCTTAATGGACATTAATAACCACCATCATCTTCATCATTATTAACATCTTGGAGATATTGTTTTAAAAGAAATTAATAAATTAATTGTTTATTTTTTCTTAATTTAAAATGATTTATTATTTTTTTAAATTGAAATTATATTTTTTTGCTTTTATATTTTTTATTGCTTTTGTTGTTTTTTTTTTTAATATATATATAGATAGATAGATAGAAAATATGTTTTTTTAGTTTGGATGTTTTTTTTCATTTATCTTTTTCTTTTTCAAAAGAATTCTCTAGTTGTTCATAAGGATAATTTTTTTTCATTTCTTGTGGTATTACATTTAAATTTAAGAAGTTGTGGTGCAATAAAGAATTAGCCGATAAGAAAAAATTAAGATATTATAAGGAGGTGATCACCCTAGTTCAGAAGATAAAAAACATCTTTGTGTTTTAACCAACATAAAGAAGAAAATCAACATTGTTAAAATAAGAAGAAACTCTCATGAGCTCCATTGCGAAACAAGGTGTTGCACAATTCTTAAAACATCATGGGATGAAAGAATGTCATATTTGTGATACTAAGAGGGTTGAAGATGAAAATCAATTTCTCATCGATTGTACTGCATACACCCACATCAGAGCTCAATTTCAAAATATTTGCTACAATAGTGACCTTCCTAACCTTTTAGCTCATCATAACTATGATGATCTAGAACTGCTTCTTTTAAATCTTTTTGAGCATATAAATAAAATTTTAAAAAAACCAAGTGATTCCTTACCTTTTTTAAGGTTCGAAAGACCCAAGTTGGTCTTAGTGGAAATTAATAGCCACCATCATCTTAATCGTCATTAACAGCTTTGAGATTTGTTTTAAAATAAATTAATAAAATATTTTTTCTTTTTTCTTTATTTGAAATTATTTTTTTAAATGAAATTATATTTTTTTATTGCTTTTATATTTCAAGTCAAAATCACATATGGCTCAAGTGATGTTGGCATAAAGATGTTATGTCTTGGTTAAAGATGTGGGGGATTGACAAAAATGTCACTTTTCAAAATATAGATGATATTAAAAATATTATTACTTCAAAGTTCAAAGAGAAGATATGGTGCGATGAAAATTTAGAGGATAAAAGAGAATCAAGATATTTCAAGGATGCCATTAACCCTAATCTTGAAGATCAAAATTATCTCTATTTTTTAACTAGCATAAAGAAGAAGATCCACATAGCTAAAATAACAACAAACTTTCATGAGCTACATAGTGAAACGAGGCATTGGACCTTTCCTAAAACTCTGTGGGTTGAAAGGATTTGTTTTCTTTATGAGACTATTAGTGTTGAGGATTAAAAGCACTTCTGCTTAGATTGTCTTGCGTACACCCTTATAAGATCTATGTTTCAAATTTTTTGTTACAACATGAACCTGCCCAACCTTCTATCTCATCAACATTATAGTAATTTAGGGATACTCCTCTACAATCTTTTTGAGCACAGAAACATAACTCTAAAGCAAACCAAGTAGTTCCTTGCTTTTCTTAAGGTCCGATAGGCCAAAATTAGTCTAGGTGAACATTAACTATCCTCCTCCTTATCATCAATATTGTTTATTTTTTTATATTTTATTTGAATCATTTTGTTTTATTTTTTTATTTTTTTTATTTAAAGAAAATATGTTTTTTAGTTTAGAGATCTTTTTCCTTTTTCTTTTTATAAGATTTTGTTTTCCATATTATCATTTTTAAATTACAATTTCAAATTGTTACAATTTTAAAACCAAAAAAAGTATTATTATTAATATATATATTTTTAATAATACTAGTTGTTAAGGTAATTAAGGTTATGATCTTTTGTATATGGAAAAATGGGGAGAATGGTAGAGATAGGGTTTTCAAGAATAGGAGGTCCTTTGTATCATAACGTGGGTGTTTCTTGTGTCATCTTGGAGTCCAACCAACTGTAATGGTTGGCCTAGTACCAACCAAGAATAAAAAAGGTGGGAATTGTTTCTAACGCTGCAAGAAATATTCAGGTTTTTGATATGAAACCTCTTGTTTCTGATTTTTTGATTTTGTGGGGTGTTTATTTTCAGTTTGATCTTCCTTTGTTGGCTAGAGGGTCCACTCGTAGTTTGATTTTGGTGTTTCTAGGGGTTTGTCCTATTTACGTTTTCTGAAGTATAGTTGTTTGTCATAACTGTCAGTTGATGTCCTGTCGGTGATTAGGTGGTTTACTTTTGGGTTTATCGATTATGGCAGTAAAGGATTTTGATTCCCCCATGTCAAAATGTTCTTTCCCATCGGGTTTAGATGGTGGTAGGGTGTTAGGAACCCATGTCTTTACTTTGTTAGTATATTGTTGTTGGATGCATATGCTTTGTAAGTCGTCCCGTAGTATTTGTTGATCCATAGTTTGTGTTATTGTTGTTTGGCGCATATGCTTTGTAAGTCGCCCGTAGTATTGTTGATCTATAGTTTGTATTGGCCCATGGTTTTGACCCATAATATTGGCACCTAGACTTAGTATATAAGTGTGTGTTGAGGCCTATGAAGGCACCGTGAAGTTATTTATATTGAGCTTGCTCAAAGGAGGTTTCCCCCTTGAAGTGGCCTGCAATCAATAAAAGTGATTCTGAGTTCTGTCATTTCTGCTATTTTGCATAATCTTATTAATTAATTGTTGCAGGTTCTCCGCATTTGGTATCAGAGCACTTTCTGGGGCTCATTGGGTGAAATTTCTTCCCAAATTTTTTTTCGCATCTGTTACAGCTTCAAATCTGGGAATAATCCGTATCCACTTAACTATGGGAAGTACTTGGGCATAAGCCCTAAAAATCATTGTGAGGAGTACCACAGGAACCCCAAAGTAGCTGGCCCATTGAGAGGACCTGCCAGTGAAAAGGGTAACGACCCCTACCTGATTGACTAGGTCCCACCCATGAGGTAAACCAAGAGCTGTCGTTTGTGGCAAAGCGGTTATCAGCTTTGCCTGAGCCGTGAAGTGAGGGGTACTGCCCCAATACGCAAGTCGTCAGATAGCATTGGTGGCCGAGTGAATCCCCTGAATTGATAGGAAGCCACACATACCTGGGGTCCATATCTATTTTCAGCTAAACTGTTGCCGGTCACTGCCGCGCCGTTTCAGATCCATTCTGAAAGCCGTTCCGGATCCATCCGTTTCAGATCTATTTCAGATCCAGTCGATTTCAATCCATTCAGCGCCGTTTCAGATCCTTTTATTTCTGATCACTTCTACGCCGTTGCAGATCTATCTGTTTCAGATCCCTTTCGCTCCGTAGCAGCTACATTCTAGAAAAAATCTCCATATCTCCCTTGTTTTCACTTCGTTTCCCTTGAAACTTCCTTGGAACCCCTGTAATCCCATTTTGCATATTTCATTCCTGAGGACCCTATCCCAAATTTCACTTCCCCAATCCCGAAATCCCACATTTGTCTATTTTTAGGGTTTGCCATAACTTCCTTGGATTTCACCCAATCACCTTCAAATTTTACCACAGAGTTCCTTTCCTAATTCTGCATCTTTGTCCCTCTCTGCCAAATTTTCCCATTCTTTCACCTCACTTCCGAAATCCTCCTTTCCTGCTTCTCTGTCCATTCGATAGTGTTCAAAACCTAGTCAAACCCCAATTACCCTTCAGATTTTTTCCCAAATCTAGATTTTCCTTTACTGAAACAGTTTCTGTTTTTGTTTTTCTACCCACTCAAAAAAAAAAAAAGAAAAAAAACTCCTGGTTATGGTTGTCACCCGCGCAGGAGCAAAAACAATGGAAGAAGCACTTGCAGCCATCCAAGCCAAAATCCACTCTAAGGTCAAAATTTTCTGTCCCAACACAATGATGGAAGCCCTAGGGTTGGCTAAGTTGGAAGAAGACAATATTGCATCCCAACAATGCTCCAAACCCACTTTTTTTTCCTTCCGAAATATGGGTTCTCAACAATCTCCCATCCCGCCAGCTCCTCGACCAACTCCTATCGAGCATTTGTCTGAAACTGAGATGCAGGCACGCAGAGAAAAAGGGATTTGTTATAATTGTGATGAGAAATTCACTCGGGGACATAGATGTGTTTAGCAAAATCTTTATCTCTTGGATATGGATTCTCCACCTGCCTCTAAAATTGGTGAAGAAGCTCCATATACAATGGATGCTCAGGTCGACATTCCGAAGCTGCCTATTGACCCTCCGTCTCAGGATGACCAGCTAGAGATATCTCTCCATGCTTTAGTTGGAATCACCACCCCCCAAACCATGCGGGTCAAGGGTTACTTCAAGAAGTTTCCTCTTACAATACTCATTGATTCTGGTAGCACTCAGAATTTCATTGACCCTCGGATCACCAAACAGGCTGATTATTTTATCCATCCTTGCTCTAACTTTGAAGTCATGGTTGCTAATGGGGGCACCTTCCCTTGCAAAGGGAAGTGTCGTAATGTGCGTATCTCTATGGGAGATTATAACTTGCAATCTGACATGTTTTCCTTGACCTTACGCAGATGTGATGTGGTTTTGTACGCTCAATGGCTACGCACACTTGGCCCCATCTTATGGGATTTTTTCGAACTTTGGATGCATTTTTCCCCCAATGGACAAAAACACACATTGGCAGGATTACAACCAGGGTCTCTCAGCATCATCAACTTAAATCGCATGGAAAAACTCCTTAAGGAGAATTCACAAGGTGTCATCGCTCAAATCCATTCCATTTAGATGCAACCATCAGCAGTCTCCACTACTCCTTTGGATCTACAACAAATTCTGGATCAATATACCGGTGTCTTTGCTGAACCAGTGGGATTTCCACCTTCAAGGCTAGAGGACCATCGTATTCAACTCCTTCCTAGAAGCATTCCTCCCAACATCAGGCCCTATTGCTACCCATTTCACCAAAAAACAGAGATTGAAATGCTCGTTCGAGACTTACTGAAGCAAGGTATTATTCGCCAAAGCACTAGTTCCTTTTCTTCACCAGTTCTTCTCGTCCGCAAAAAAGATGGGTCATGGCGCCTTTACATTGAATTCCGAGCACTTAATCACCTCACTATCAAGGATAAGTTTCCAATTCCTGTTGTTGATGAGCTTCATGGTGCTCAATTTTTCTCCAAGTTGGATCTTCGTTCCGGGTATCATCAAATTCGGGTTCATGAGGATGACATCCCTAAAATAGATTTCTGCACACATGATGGCCACTATGAGTTTTTGGTCATGCCCTTTGGCCTCACTAATGCTCCTTCCACATTCCAAGCCTTGATGAATAAAATATTTCAACCCTACTTTCGGAAATTCATTCTGGTATTCTTTGATGATATCCTCATCTACAGTAAAACTTGGGCTGAACATCTCCAGCATCTGGATATTGTAATGAAACTTTTCTCTGACCATCATCTCCATGCCAAATAGTCTAAATGTGTTTTTGGACAGCAGGAAGTCGAGTATCTCGGGCACATTATCTCAACAGAAGGAGTTCGCGTGGATCCTGCTAAAATCGCTACCATGAACAACTGGCCATGTCCTCAGACACTCAAGAGCCTTCATGGTTTTTTGGGGTTGACTGGCTACTACCGCAAGTTTGTCAAGGATTATGGGAAGATTGCAGCTCCATTAACTGCTCTATTGAAAAAGGATGCTTTTACATGGACACATGCTACTGAGTGTGCATTTGAAAAACTGAAACAAGCTATGTGTACTACACCTGTTCTAGCTATGCCTGATTTTTCCAAGCCCTTCACTATTGAGAGTGATGCTTGCAGCAATGGACTTGGTGTTGTTCTCCTTCAATATGAACACCCCATTGCATTCACTAGCAAATCCCTTTCAGGTAATAATTTAGCTGCCTCTACATATGAGAAGGAAATGATGGCTATTTTGCATGCAGTACAGAAGCGACGCCCATACCTATTAGGGAATCGTTTCTGCATCAAGACTGATCACCAGAGTTTGAAATATTTCCTGGAACAACGTGTATCCTCCCCAGCACAACAGAAATGGGTTAGAAAACTCATGGGTTATGACTATGAGATCACTTACAAGAAGGGTAAGAAAAATATTGTGGTAGATGCTCTTTCTCGCACATTTGATGACCAAGGTTCTCTTTTAGCTATTTCTATGCATGTTCCAAATTGGTTGCAATTTGTTCAACAGGGCTATGTCAATGACTCTTCATTATCTCAAATCATCCAACGCTTGGCCAACAACCCTTATGTTGTACCACATTACTCTTGGGATGGTGCTTCCCTGAGATATAAGAGTCGTCTGGTGCTTCCACAGAGCACAGATATTCAACAGGTTGTCTTCTATGAACTCCATGCTTCTCCATCGGCAGGGCACTCTGGGTTCCTCAAAACGTATGAGCGGGCACGACGTAACTTCTTTTGGTAGGGAATGAAAAGGACAATTCAACAAATGGTGGCTGAATGTGATACCTGCCAGCGCAATAAGGGTGAAACTACACTCCTTCCGGGATTGCTCGAACCCTTGCCCATACCTACACGGTTTTGGACAGATATTTCTATGGATTTCATTGAAGGGCTCCCTAAGTCTGGAGGGAAGACAGTGATTTTGGTTGTGGTTGATCGCCTCTCCAAATATAGTCATTTTTGTGCTCTCAGCCATCCCTATACAGCCTCCTCAGTCACTCAAATTTTCCTGGACCAGATCTTTCGTCTTCATGGCATCCCTTCTTCCATTGTCTCGGATCATGATGCGACTTTCACCAATCATTTTTGGACAGAACTATTTCGCCACACTGGCACCAAACTGAAGATGAGTTCAGGGTATCACCCACAAACAGATGGTCAGATTGAAATTATCAATAAATGCTTGGAAACTTATCTTCGTTGCTTCACCTCTGAACAACAACATCAGTGGGAAAAGTGGCTCCCTCTCACTGAATGGTGGTACAATACCTTTTACCACAATGACCCCATATGAAGCAGTCTATGTTCAGGCACCGCTAGTTCTTCTTCCATACACCCCCAATAGTTCACCAGTTCAGGCAGTTGACACAGTCCTTCGCAACCGCGATCAGATTCTTTGCATTTTGGGGGACAATCTTCACATGGCAAGAAATCACATGAAGCAACAAGCCGATCAACATCGTTTTGAGAGCACTTTTCAAGCAGGTGATATGGTTTTTCTTTGTCTCCATCCGTACAAGAAATCCTCCTTGAAGCTCAAAGGGCCTCATAAGCTCGCTCCAAAGTTCTATGGACCATATCGGATTCTTTAGAAGATTGGGTCCATTGCTTATAAATTGTAACTTCCTCCTTCTTCCCGCATTCATCCAGTATTTCATGTCTCTTGTTTGAAGAAAGTTCTTGGCACCAACATCAGAGGAAAAACTATTTTACCCAAACTGGATAATGAAGGATCCATCCTTTTGGAGCCAGAGGCCATCCTCAATAAGGACACTTGTCAGCTTCTCTCTCGCTCTATCACAGAGGTCTTAATTCAGTGGCATGGCATGCAACTAAAGGATGCTACATGGGAACCACTCCTTCAGATTCAACAACAATTTCCACATCTAAAGCTTTGAGGACAAAGCTTTTTCTAAGGGGGAGGGGATGTTAGGAACCCATGTCTTTACTTTGTTAGTATATTGTTGTTGGATGCATATGCTTTGTAAGTCGTCCTGTAGTATTTGTTGATCCATAGTTTATGTTATTGTTGTTTGGCGCATATGCTTTGTAAGTCACCTGTAGTATTGTTGATCCATAGTTTGTATTGGCCCATGGTTTTTACCCATAGTATTGGTGCCTAGACTTAGTATATAAGTGTGTGTTGAGGCCTATGAAGGCACTGTGAAGTTATTTGTATTGATCTTGCTCAAAGGAGGTTGCCCCCTCGAAGTGGCCTGCAATCAATAAAAGTGATTTTGAGTTCTGTCATTTCTGCTATTTCGCATATTCTTATTAATTAATTGTTGCAGGTTCTCCACATAGGGTTTCCAAGAACCCATGTGAAAATGTTAAGGGTTTTGTTATTGGTCGGGACAAGGGTTTCATAGATGTTGTTGCTCCAAACTCTGGTATTGAGGTTGGGCCACACAGGTCTAATCAAGCTGTTGGGGTTTCTTCTTTTGACAAGAAGTCAGGGGCCAAAAAAATTTCTAGTGAGGTTGGTAGACAGCGGTGGCATTTGAAAACTTACAAGGCAAGGGCTCGTGGACCAGTTTGTACTCAGGAAGGATATGAATTTTGACAGGGTAATCATTTTATCTAAAAGGGTGGTGGTTGGTGAGATTGAGGGTGCTAGGGTTTCAAGAATGGAGCTTATTAAGTGGGTTAAAAGATCATGGACGCCCGAGTTTGGTCTTGCTCCCAGGACAAGACTTCTGTCAAAAGGATGGGTTTGTTTTATATTCCCTTCAGCAGAGGATATTCCTTCTATTATGGAAAAACTTGGCTTATTAAAGAAGGATCCCTGGTTCTGAAGAGATGGCACACTAATTTTAACCCTGATTCAGAAAAATTGGTGAAAAGACACTTCTAGGTGCTTTTGCCGAGTTTTCTCTTAGAGTTGTGGACTTCCAATGTGTTTTAGGACCTCACAAATTTTTTAGGGAAATTTGTCCAACTGGAGAAAAATATGGTTATGGTGTTGACAAGAGAATCACGTCCATGATAGTGGAATTTGATATCTCAAAGGGTCTTCCGACAGAGGTTGAGATTGTTTGGGGAAGCAAATTTTTTCGTCAAAAATTGGATTATAGAAACATCCCCTTTCGTTGTTTTTTATACATAAACAATTTCCATGTGAAGGCTCGTTGTCCCTTTCTGTTGAATGGGAATAATTCTACTACTCATTATCCGAATAGTGAGTCTGATCAAGATTTATCCTCCTGTCCTCCTATTTTGATGGATCTCCATAATTTAGCTGCTTGTATTGAGCCTTCAGGTATGTTAAATGATGAACCTTCTACTTTTTATGAAGGCATTTCTAAGGAAGAATTAGACTTTTACCCATCTGCAGAAAAATCTCTTGATCTTAGAAAAAACTCCCTTACTTCCATGTCTAGGAATGTTTTGGGGGAGATGGAAATGTTGGGGGATTCTTTACCTAATTCTAGGGGCGTAAATTTAAATTCCCCTATTTGGGATTCCTGACTCCTTCGAACCCTGTTGATTTAAACAGGTGTGCTACTGATAGGGTTTTGGAGCTTCATATTGTATCTGATAGTTTAATGACTCTCTCTGGTGTTAATAAGGGGTCTACTATTGATTCATCTCGGACCTTTACACAAGCCCTTCAGTCTGTCCCTAATTCTGAGAGGTGTTTCTATAAATCACCTCTTGAAGTCTTCTTTAAAAACCCTATTTCCCCTGAGGTTAATAACGGTTTCCTTCCATTCGGTGCCAGAATGTTACTATAAGGAACAAGAATAAGAAAAGAGGTAAAAAAGTGGAATCTTCCTTCATTCCCCTATATGTCCGTCTAAATGAAGCTGAGAATTCTAATAAATCTATTGATTATTCCTCTCATTTGGGCCTTAGAGCTGATATGCCTGAGTCTGTGGTTCCTTACTATCTTTTTTATCCTTTAATATTTGTAGGATTGGAGGGGTTGGCAAGGTTAGGGCCATTTCTTGATTCCTAAAAGCTACTAGCCTTGATATGATATTAATTTAGGAAACTATATGTTCTTCCTCACACGCTATAAATATATTTTCCATCATTTTTCCTAGTTGGAATTTCAGTGCTATTGATTCATGTGGTAAGTCGGGTGGTCTACTATTGGGTTGGAATCCTTTATCTTCTAATTTCAAGGCTTTTAAGACTATTGGTGGCTTATTGATTGAAGGGAAATTTTATGCTAACAATATGAATTTAGCTATTTTAAATGTGTATGGACCCTATAAGGATAGGGAAGTGTTCTAGGATGCTCTTGAACAAGGTGGAATCTTAAAAATTCCCAATCTGATAATCGCAGGTGACCTCAATTTTACTCTCTCAATCTCTGGGTGTGGGGGTCTTCTGCTCATGTTGATGAATTAGTAGATTATTTTTGCAACTTGCTACATAGGCCGAAATTGGTGGATGTCCTACCTCTAAAATTGGGGGCAACCTGGAGTAATAAACGCAATGGTGCTAATGGCATTAGCAAAAGGCTGGATTGTCTCTTGTTAGTAGAATTCTTGGTGATTGCTCTCCAAAAATTCAGATCATGGATTGAATACTCTACTATTTCGGATCATCAGTATATCATTCTACAGATTGATGCTCTTACCTCCAAGAAGAATCACCCTTTCAAATTTAATTGCACTTGGATGCAGGATCCAGATTATTACTCTTTAGTCAGGAAATTTTGGTTATCCATGTCTTTTCCAGAGGATATGAATCCAATGGAAGCATTGATTTTTAAACTAAAATGCCTTAAGCATACAACTATTGTTTGGGAAAAGACAAAGAAGGATAAGGAAAGGGGGGAGCTGAAGAAGATTGAGTCTTAGATGAGAGCTATTTTCAAATACAATCCTGATGGTATCTTTACTGATGAAGAGAAATTGGAATTAGAGAGTTTGGAGGAAAGGCAATCTTTACTTTTAAGGCAAGAAGAAAATTATTGGCATTTGAAAAGCAGAGCTACTTGGGTAGCGTTGGGGGATGAAAATACATTTTTTTTTTCACAATTACGCTTCACATAGGAGGAACATTAATGCTATATGGGATATTCATGACATGCATGGTAATTCCATTAGTGCTTAGGAGGATTTGGAAAAGGCTACCAAAGATCACTATTTGAAACTGTTCTCTGATCCAGACTCTAACATAATTGATGATCAATTAAAAGTGTTGCAATACTCTCCTTCTTTCTTCTCCGCCGAGGAAGGAAGGGATGTGGGATGACCGGTCACATTGGATGCAATTATGAAGGTCCTTAAGTCTTTTGCTAGAGATAAGAGTCCTGTCCCAGATGGGTGGATTGTTGAACTTTTCATTGGTTTTTTCAATATAATGGGTGGTGATTTGTTGCAGATGATAGAATTTTCTAGAATGGAAGGTTGGGTTTCTGGAGGTCTTAATTCTACTTTCCTGACCCTTATTCCTAAGTGCAGCAAGCCAGTTTTATTCAATGACTTTAGGCCAATTGGTTTATGCAATATGGCCTACAAGATTATTACAAAAATAATTGCCAATAGAATTAAACCCAAACTATCGAAGTTTATGTAGAAAGAATAGTTTGGCTTCTTGGAAAATATACAAATTATGCACAATGTTGGCATATCTCAGGAGTGCCTTCACTCTATTAAAACCAAGAAGATGAGTTCTCTGATGCTCAAGATGGACTTGGTCAAGGCTTACGACTAGGTTAATTGGATCTTTTTGAGACTTCTGCTTTTGCAATTTGGTCTTCCTCTTCAAGTTACAAATTGGATTATGGCGTGCGTGATGTTTGCAAACTTCGTTGTTTTGATTAATGGATCTCCCTCTTCCTTTTTTCATAGTTCAAGAGGCTTGAGGCAAGGGTGTCCTTTGTCCCCCCTTATCTTTCTCTTAGTTATTGAGGGTCTCTGCAAAATGATATGTCATACAAGGAGTGAAGGTAAACTGAAAGGTATTAAGATCTCCTCCAAAATATTTATAACACACTTACTTTTTGTGGATGATGTTGTCCTTTTTAGTAGGGGAATTGCAGAGGAATGGGGTCTTTTTGCAGACACTATACAATTATTTTGCTCTACCTATGGTATGGAAGTAAGTGTAAATAAGTATGCCTTCTTGTGTAATAAGGTTGAGGATTCGGTGCTGGAACAAATATCAAGTTCTCTTCCTTTTAAGATGTCTAATCTTAATGATGGGTTCAAATACCTTGGATATTTTATCAAACCAAATGGTTTTGGGATAAATGATTGGATATGGATGGTTCATAGATTTGAAAAGAAAATCAATTTGTGGTGTTATAAGTTTCTTTCTCTTGGTCGCAGACTAACCCTTCTAAAATCCGTTCTTGTGGGTATGCCTATTTATTGGTTTTCGATGGCTCAAATTCCACAAAACATACTGAAGAGGATAAATGCATTGATGTTTAGATTCTTATGGTATGGAAACTCTGAGGGTGATCATTTCCATCTTGTTAATTGGGAGTGTATTTCTTTTCCTAATCAATTGGGAGGATGGAATATTAAAAATATCTTTTGGTTCAATATTGCTCCGTGTATGAAGAGCATATGGTGGGGGCTCTTTGGTTCCGGGATTTGGATGGATGTTTTGCACAAAAAATACATTAAGATGGATTTATTAATTTGGATCATATTGCCTATTAAAAATGACAGGAATGCTTCTTTTTATGGTGCGGTTTCATGAGGTCATATCCGTGGATCAATAGTCATTTAGCTTGGCAGGTCAGTGAAGGGAGGAAAATTTTGGTTGGGATTGATCCCTTCATTGTTAATTAATCATAGTATATTTTGTCTTCTCTTATCTGTGACCATCTTGCAGATTTTGGGTTTATTACTTTATCCCAAATACAAAGACCCAGTTGGTTACACAATTCTTCTTCATATTGGTTAACTGCTTAGGATCTTGGCATGGGTAGCATTTGGGATGATTAATGGAACCATTATATTCTCAGATTAAATTATGCAAGTATCAGACTTACATCCGAGGAGGATAAACTTGTATGGAGTAATAACTTAGAATCCAGGCATATTTCCTCAAAGTCAGCTTACTCTATTATTGTCAATTTGCATTTCTCAGCGGCATCTAAGTGGTGGTTTTTGAGGTTGTGGAAATGGAAAATGCCTGTAAAAATTAAATGTTTCGTATGGTTGGTGTTTGAAGACTGCATATTGACTTGGAATAATATTCTCCACAGGGGAAGATTTTGTTCGAACATATGCTTGTTATGTAAACAAGACGGGGAATCTGTCAATCACCTATTTGTCTTTTGTAATTTTGCCAAGCAAGTTTGGTCGCAGGTGTGTTTGAATTTAAATATTTATGATGATTGGGCCGTGGGTAATTTTGAGTTCTCCTATCTCAAGTGGGTTCAGTCACACTAAATTTTCAAGAATCCGCCTGCTTTCGTTTCATGGGAGATATGGAAGATTAGGAATAAAACTATTTTCGAGCAGATCTCTCCTTCTGTTTTTGTGGCTATGAACATAGCGCTAAACTTGTATAGTTTGTACAAGTATGATAAATAAAAAATGAATATTCCTCCTTCTAACAGAGCTACAGGTTTTTTTGATGGTGCTTCTATTGATGGCAAATGTGGTGCTGGCATTTACTTGATTTTAAGTAAGGAGATTTCTTTTAAAATGCGACTGTTTTGTGGGTGTGGCTCCAACACAAAATCTGAATTGCTTGCACTATGGGGTTTAGTCAAGGTTGCTAATATATTTGGTATTGATTCCTTATGTGTTTTTGGTGGATTGTTGGTGGTTGTCCAGTGGGTAAGAAATATTTTCAGTCTGAACATTCTTCAGTTATCCCAATGGTGTCATAGGATTGACTCTCTTTTGAATTCTCTCTATGATTGTTCAATCGATCACATTTACATGGACTTAAATGACGTGGTTGATGCTCTCTCAAAGGAGGCGTTAGATGGGGAGGAATGTTGGCTTTTTTTGGGAAGAATGGTCAGATGGTTTGAAGACTAATGAAGGTTCTATGTTTTTGTTTGCAGACTAGCTCAGTAGTGTCTACAACTTTTCCTACTTTTGGTCTTTTGTTGTCTTGGGGGACATTGGTTTTGTCCCTTAGTTTTGTTTGGTACAAATCTGTTCTGTTTTTGGCCATGTAGTGCCTCTTGCAATTTTTGTAACTATGTGATATGCTTTATTCCTATTTTAGCCAGTGATGTTGAATATTATGTATCTTGGGAATGTACTTTTTTATTCATAGTAATAGTAAAAGTACGTTTTTTTCTTCTTGAAAATAAAATAAAATTATGATTTCAAGTTATAATTTAAATAAAAATACATTTTTAATAGCAGTATTTTTTTATTAAGAAATTGACCTGATAAAAATGTTTTATAACGTTATTAATGATAAAAAAAAGAGATAAAAACAACAATTAAATATTAAAAAAATAAAACTTAAAAAAACTCTTAAAGTAAAAACAATAAAATTATAAAAAGAAATTGCATACAAACGAAATATCACATCTAAATGGAAAACTTAAAAAGCCTCTTATCAAGTAAATAACTATATTTTTATTAAAATCGACATAAAAAAAATATAATTGCATACAAACCAGGAGAAAGGAAAAGCAAGTTATCTAAAGTTTTTGGTGTTTGTAAAGATAGAAGAATAGAAAGGAAGGAAAAGAAAAGGAGAGGTCTCTATTTTTAAATGGTTTTTTTTACAATAATTTTTTTTGTTATTCAATGATTAAATCAAAGTTATAACAAGAAACCGAAAAATCATAAAGTTTGATCAAAGAAACTTAACTAATATCCATCTATCTGATCATGTTGTGGTAGGATCCTTTTAGTTTTGGTTTAAACTTGTCACGAAGTTTTGATTCACATTGCTTTTTGCTTCGAAGTACAAGAAAATAATAAAACCTTTACTGACGTTGGGAGGCATTTCTTTGTGCTTGGTAATTTAAGGGAATAATAGTACCTTTAATTACGTTTGGAAACATTGGTTTGATCATTTACTAGGCACAAGCTTAAAGAGAAGTTTGAAGTTACAACAACCCATGGGTTTGTATCTAGTAATAGTTATCCCTTTTCTTATTTGGAAATTTCTAATCAAGAATATTATTGTTGAAGCTTAAAGAGAAGTTTGAAGTTACAACAACCCATGAGTTTGTATCTAGTAATAGTTATCCCTTTTTTTATATGGAAATTTCTAATTTTATATGGAAATTTCTAATAAAGAATATTATTGTTGTAAATTTACTTATTTTCATTAAAATAATAAATCTATCGATTATAAAATATCATTTCGTTTATTATAATAAATTTAGTACAAACACAGAACCTTATGGAAATGGTTTTTTATAAAAAAAATAAAAATAAATTATCACTACTCTCTCTCTATATAATATTGTTTTAAATTAGGGATTATGTGAATATTAGACATAATAGGAATATGATGGAATACTTAAAAACTTATTTACAGTTTATAAATTTATTTATTAATAAATGGATTTGTAAGTAGTTCCTTAATGACGCTCATAAGCACTTTTGCTAGTTGTTTTACATTCAAAGACTAAAGGTGATTGCCCAAGTACTGAGTCTCTAACACATTTGACAGATGGACCCTCTCAATTGTTGTTTTTTGACACTTCTTCAGGGAAGGAGCTACAAAATGTTGCAAGGTCACTTCCCCAAAATTTTGAAGCTTTGGTGAGTGGAAATGCAATCTCTGAGTTTTCAACCAAGAAGATAGAAGTACTAGGCTCTGGTTACATTGGAGGTAGATTGCCTTTGGAAGAGTTATGTGGAGATTCAGAACCTTTCATTACCATTCTTCCTATAAAACAGAGTTTTGACAGGAAACTCTCAGTAGGGTTTAGCCAAAAGAAAATCAAGAAATGTGTGAAGAAGAAGTCAGAACCATTAAATCTTGTGTTGGGGGAAGATATCAATCTGAATGATGCAGTTATGAACAATGAAAGGACCCTGGTAGGGAGGTTTTCTGGAAGAAAATTTGGTGAAATGGGCCTAAAAGTATGGGTCTCAAAACATTGGTTTGCGGTTGTAGGTTATGATCTGGAATCCTTTGTGCTCTCTCGTGGATGGGTTGCTTTCAGATTTAAGCAGGCCAGTCATGCATATATTATATATAATGGGTCATGGAAATGGGATTCAAATGCTCTTTTTTTGAAGAAATGGTCTTCAATGTTTGATGCCTCCTCGGAAAGATTTGATTTGAAACTAGTTTGGATCAAACTTCCAAACCTACCTTTCGAATTCTGGTCAAAGGACATCTTTAAAGCTATTTTGAATTCTTTAGGGATTTTTAAAGAGGCGGATCTCTCTTATTTAGCTACTGGCAGAATGTGTGTTGCAAATATTCTGGTGTTACTTGATCTACGGGAGGATTTGGCGGAAAATATCACTCTACACAAAAATGGATATAATTACATTAATCCTTTATATTACGAAGGAATACCTTTCAAACGTATCAAATGCCATCTTTATGTCCATCTGGTGGAGGAATGTTCTTTACCATTCAGACGGAAAATATGGATTCAGAAAGAAAAGAAGGGCTCTCCATTAATTACATCGTCTGAGAAATTTGTGCTCTCTCAAGAACCAACTCCAATTGAACCTAAAGATCAGGAAAAGGATAACCAAGTTGTTTCACTGTGAAGTGATCCGGGACTTGGGATGGAGACGATATGCATAAAAAATAACTTGATGGAACAATCTATTTTTAACCTGGTAGAGGGTTCATTGGCTATCGAATATAAGGAGAAAAATCCTCTCCAATCTAAAGGGACCTTGGATATAGATGAAAATTTCCTCTAGAATAAGGTCGTGTTGAAGGATTTTGTCCATGTTAATATAAATGAGAACCATGAACAGTCCTTAGCACTACCATCTCATGCACCAGGAGAATTAACAATTCTTTCCTTTGAAGGAAGTCTATGTATGTTGTTTTTGCTACCCCTTTATGATTACACTCATCCTATGATCAAAGTTGAGGGTTATTAAAAGATGCTTTTATGGTGGAATTTCCCTCAAGTTTTGGTCTTAATTCTAGATTTGATAATCATAATATTGGTTCCTTAATGGAACCTTCAAAGGGAGGGGTTTAAAATACTAAACTCAGATCTTACCAAAGGGGGTATAAAATATGAGTTCTTCCAAGGGAGGATTGGATCTAGAATTGCTCAAATCTTGGAATAGGGGAAGGAAAACATTTTTTCAAAAAGCACAAGAAAAAGCTTTGATGGAGGTTGCAGGTGGTTCACAAAAATCTATGCCAGGGATGCTTAGAGCAGCGAGATCTCAGACTTTGTATCCGCAATGCTTATTTTCTCTCTAAATTGCAGAGGGATGGTTAAACCCTCCGAAAAAATAGCCATTAGGAGACTAATAGTTGCTTATAAACCTGATATTGTCCTTCTACAAGAAATAATTACTAAGGGGGGGGGATGTTAAGGATATTCTTTCTCTCTTAGAAAGTTTGGATTTTATTTTTTTGTCTGTAAAAGGGTGATATGGAGGCCTAATTATGATATGGAGAACAAAAGGTTTTACTCTAACAACTACCTGGACTATGGATTCAGTTCTAGGAAATGGGTTGATTTCTCATGATTATGGTAAGGAATTCCTTGTCATGAACATTTATGGTCCCTATTCATATAGAGTTACCTTTTGGAATAATATGTTCTCTGAATTGATTATGAGAGGAAATCATCTGATTCTAGGAGGGGATATGAATTTCTCACTGGGATGCTTTGAAATTTGAGGGCTTGCAACAAATAAAGATTTAATGTATGAATACTTCATTCTAAAATTGGAAGAAATGAGGTTGATAGATATTGAACCTACTAAGATTTCTCTGACCTGGTGCAATAGACGTGTAGGTTTAGATAGAATAACGAAGAGATTATATACGTTTCTTGTTATATTTTCACAATTTTAATCAATACTTATCTAGAATCTTATCTGAGAGAATATCATGCACAACATAACACAAGAGACATCAAGATTCTCCTCTGGGAAACCATAAAGGAGAAAACCCCACAACTTCCTTGGATATAGAATGATCACCAATACAATGTCACAAAAGTAAAACCCAAAAATAGAGATGGTCTTCAGCATCTTCTCTCTTCTCAACTTGTAGGAAATTGTCCTCTCTCTCACTTATGTGAACTTGAGTGAGTGAGTGATTGAATAAATGAGAGAGACTAGCTCTCTATTTATACTTTACTTTTACTTTACCTGTTTTACTTACTAGGTCAGCCCCAATTGTACCTGACTGGGCCGACTTCTCTAGAATACTTTATTAACCCTAATACAATCTGAATCTGGGGTCTATTGCCCCGACTTGCAATGGAGGGTTAACCTCAATGAATTTACAAGACCAAAATACAACAATGACTTCTCTGACCAGAGGAATAAAAATGTCCGTCGGAGGTACAAATAAAATACAATAATAATACAATATGAAATACAAGTGAATATCTTCCAAAGTTACAATTACATCAACACTCCCTCTTAACTAGGAAGGTATTCTCTTAACACAGACATCGAAACAAGTCTTCAATGTTGGATCATATTCACTGGATCATCGTCGTCGCTGCTGCAATCCTCATCATATCGATCATCGATTGGTGACATTTATCGAATCTACTCGTCATAGGAATTTCTACAGAGCCAACCCTTTGTCATGCTGGATGTAGGCCTAACCTCCATGTAGGTCTTCATCATCTCTGGGAGCAAGCCATCAACTAGGTACATCCAAGGACCAATCATTACATTGCTACAGTAATCACCTGTGTCTCCTACTATTGTCTCATCACATCCATATCATCTCATCGTCACATGAAGCACATCCCGGATGCACATAACAAGTATACCAACATGGGAGGACCAACCTACTACCATGTGAGACACAACACTTACATTGACCAACATGGGAGGAATTTCCTACCACCATTCAAGAAGGGCTTAACACTTACATCAATCGACATGGGAGGACTCTCCTACCACCATTCAGGAAAGGCACTACACTTACATCAACCGTCATGGGAGGAATTTCCTACCACTATTTGGGAAAGGCACGACACTTATATCAACGGCCATGGGAGGAATTTCTTGCCACCACGCTGGAATGGCTCAACACTTATATCAATGGCCATGGGAGGAATTTCTTGCCACCATGCTGGAATGGCTCGACACTTATATCAATGGCCATAGGAGGAATTTCCTGCCACCATGCCGGAATGGCCTCGACACTTATATCAACGGCCATGGGAGGACTTTCCTTCAACCGTGCCAGAATTCCCCTAGCACTTATATCAACGGTCATGGGAGGAATTTTCTACCACCATGCCGGAATGGCCCATGTGCATCTGCATCTTCCAGACTCATCACTTCCCCTTGGAAGGAACCTCGATATGGAGTACACCAAGCTTCTCTCTAAAGTACTCAAACTTCACTCTGGCTAGTGGCTTGTTTAACACGTTGACTATCTGCTCATCCGTCGCAATAAACTGGAGCTTCACTGCTCCTCTCTGCACCATATCCTTGATATAGTGATACTTGATCTCGATATTCTTCGACTTGTCGTGGAACACCGGGTTCTCAGACAACTTCACACAACTCTGGTTGTCACAAAATATACAAGTCACATCTAACTGGAGATCAAACAAATCAGACAATAGCTTCCTAAGCCATACTGCCTCACAACTAGCCGAACAAGCTACAACATACTCTGCTTCAGCTGTACTCAGTGCCACGCATGACTGCTTCCTGCTAAACTAGGAGATCATACCAAAACCCATACTGAAGCAGCATCCCAAAGTGCTCTTCCTATCTACGGCACTGCCTGCCCAATCCGAATCAACATAACCCTGCAGGTTAATCTTTTGATTCGCATCATACTTGAGCCCATAATCAACTGTACCCTTCAGGTACCTCAATATATGCTTTTCATCAATCAGGTGAACATATATTAGATCCGTAAGGAACTGGATAAAAGTGTTCACAGCAAAGCATAAGTCTGGTCTCGTATTCATTAGGCACATCAATGACCCAATCGTCTGACGATACATCATGGCATCACATAGTAGCTTCAAGTTCGATTCCATAGGTGTGGCCATGGCCTTGCAATCCATCATTCTGAATCTCTTCAGAATATCCATTGCATACTTCCCTTGTCCAAGGAAGATTCCATCCGCACTCTGCCACACCTCCATGCCTAGAAAATAATGCATCATGCCCAGGTCCTTCATCTTTAAATCTGCGGCAAGCTTCCTCTTCGTGTCTGCAATAATTCCATTCTCACCTGTCACAAACTGGTCATCTACATAGAGTAGAAGTATCACTGGGTTCCCTTCCTCAACCTTGTAGTAAAGGTTGGAATCCGCTTTACTCTTGGTAAATCCCAAACTAGTCAGGAAGTTATCTATTTTTTCGTACCACGTCCTGGGTTCCTGCTTCAAACCGTACAAGGCTTTCTTCAATTTGCACACATGAGTATGCATGTCATGTGTCTCAAATCCGAGTGGTTGCTCCACATACACTTACTCTTCCACTACACCATTCAAGAATGTTGTCTTGACATCCATCTGGTGTACCTTCCACTTCATCATTGCAGCTAATGCGAGTACTGATCTAATGGAAGTGTATCTGGATACAGGTGCAAATGTCTCCTCATAATCCATCCCTTCCTTTTGGGAGAAGCCATGTGCCACGAACCTTGCTTTGTGTTTCTCGATGCTACCATCTGCAACATGCTTGATCTTGTAGATCCACTTGGAAGTCACAATAGACTTCCCTTCTAGTCTCGAAGCTACATCCCAGATATCAATCTTCATGATCGACTAGTACTCCTCAATCATGGCATCCTTCCATTCCCTCCTCTCTATCACTTCCTCATAGTTGGCAGGTTCCTTGTTAATGATGTCGCACAGCAGGGCTACGTAGCTGGAGTATGGCCTCGGTCTCTTTCTTTCTTTATGTATCCCCTCTGGAGTGCCATACCTCTCTGCATGTTGTAATGCTTCTCGTACCCATGTTGGTTTCCTCTTGTGAGAGTTCTTCTCATGGGGTGGATCAATAGGTTCCTGTGGATCTTCCATCTCGTGGTATTTGTGTTCTTCTGGAATCACTTCTTCCATTACTGCATCTCTGGTCCTAGGAACTTCAGGTTCTTCAGTGTCTTCAACATGTAGCTTTTTGGATTTGTTGTTTGTTCTTCGAAACAAGTCTCTCTTGTAGGTGATGGTACACAATCTTTCCTACAAGTCAATTTTAATTGCATGATTAGAAACATCTCATAGTTTTCAAAACAAATTCTTACACATAAAGACATAGGTCATACAGTCATGCAATTATCTTAGCCAATACTTCAATACAACATTCATCCATATCCCGTAACTTTCTATATGCCTTCCATCTCTACCAGAACATTGTTAAGAGTGTGCACTACTCCCAACATGTTAGCAAAAAGGTTTCATTCTAGATAAGTAGCAATGGAATGTTGTATAGTACCATAGGCCACTTTCCCATCACTTGCATATTAGTAGTATACTGTTCATTAATGCAAATATCCTAATATGCATAATACACAACCCAAATATAGGAACATAAGTATGTACACCACTGGACAATATTATTTAAATAAATAGATATATAAGAAATGACAATTCAAACACTTACCTTTGTTTGGTTGTTGGGTGGAATCCCTCTTTATCTTTGCTTCCTTGTAGGAACTACTGGAGTCTCTGATAGAGTGTTCTTCTTCATTGTCTGATTCTGATGTCCTGTGACTTTCTTGCTTATGATAAAAAAATGTTGAGCAAGTATTCTACATTGTAGATCACTTGTTCTTTGTACTGGAATAGACTCTGTGTTCTCCTTCTTCTGCATCTTAACAAATGTCGAAATGGATGAGAGGATCTTCCATAGAGCATTGATCCTTATTTATTTCTGGAGTCCAAATTTGTAGGATCGTTTCTTACTCCTTTCATGTAATACTGAAAGTCATCTCTAGCTTCACCTTATGAGGAAGAACCATATGAATGAACCCTTGTAACTGGTTACCTCATTACCATACATATTCTTCATCACTTGAAGAATAATATATTTCTTCTTCTCTGCTTCTTTTCCTTGCGGGTTCATCATCTTCAGTGATGTGAGCATGATGTCTCTTCTTATTATTTTTCTTGTTGTGGGAGCCACTTTTGTTTCTGAGACAATCTCTAGAGTAGTGTCCCTTCTCATCACAAGTATAACATCTAACAATAGATAGATCTCTCTTGAATCTTCTAAAGTTATCCCTTTGATTTTGGTGGTGGTGTGTCTCCCTCTTACTATGATGGTGGTGCTCCCTCTTGTTGTTATTCCTCCTAATGCGTGTTGTGAGAGCTTGATCTTCATTTCCCATATTCTCTTCTCGAGCTACAAGTCGAGCTTCTTCTTGTGAGAATTATTCCCATAGTATATTGAAGGTGATTAACTTCTTCATTGCACAAATCCCTTGAATGAAGGAGTCCCATGATCTAGGGAGACCATTCAAGGTGGTCATCACAATTTCTCCATCTTCTACATTTTATTCCATAGCTTCAAGTTTCTCCTTGATCTGATAGACCCATGTAAAGTATGACTGCATGGCCTCTGCATTTTGAATCTTCACATTCTTCAACTAGTTCCTCAAGGTCATCTTCCAATTTATATTCTTCCCTTCAAACAGCTTGGTCAAGGCATCGAACATCTCTTTGGGTGTCTTCAAAGATGACACATGTGGGATGAGATGATCCTTAATAGAATCTGCAATGATCCTCTTGGCCTTAACCAAGTTCTTCTTGTGTAAGGCTTTAGCCTCATCTCCCTCTGGTGCCGTAACCTCTTCATTTACATATGTGTCCAATTCATTTTCTTATAGGACACTCCCAATCCTATACTTCCATGCTTGGAATTTATCAGCCCCTTCAAGCTTATCCTCAAGAATGGTATTGCGAGACATCTTTAATGAGAACCTAAAATGGAAATGACAAAGATTTATATCTTACCAATTTGATATGCTGAGTTGAGATTGGTCTTGGAGCTGGTTGGACTAGGGTTTGTTAAAGAAACCCTAAATTTTCAAACTTGGAATTCGGAACTTCTGATGGGATAGATAGATGCACTTGATTGAGACGAGTGTGTTGGTATACTTGGTTTCTTAAGATTCCAAAATTTCACCCTTGAAAATTGACTTGCGAAATTCAGATCTGCAGTTTTCTGGCTTTTTATGGTTTTATGGTTTTTCTGGTCCAAAGTCAAACTAGGGTTTGAATTCCCTGGAGTTTTACCCAACCAAAAATTTCAATATTGGTCTCAAAATTTCGATCTTGGAGAGGCGCACTTCCCTATGCCAATTGCACTCCAAAAATCCAATTCTAGGAGAAGCCCTAATTTTCCTCTGGCAGCAGTGACGGGCCAAAAAATGAAAATTCTCAGAATCAACTTCTGCTTCGACAAAAAGATGCGCCTTCCTTAGGAGATTTATCCTAGACTCTTTTCGTTGATGATCTATGGAGAGAAGTCCAAAAAATAAGAATCCCTAGCTTCCGCAGCTAGATAGTGTCTTCTTCTCAGGTTAGCTCTGATACCATGTTAGATTTTCACAGTTTTAATCAATACTTATCTAGGATCTTATCTTAGAGAATAACATGCACAACATAACACAAGAGACATGAAGATTTTCCTCAGGGAAACCATAAAAGAGAAAAACCTACAACTTCCTCAGAGATAGAACGATCACCAATACAATGTCACAAAAGTAAAACCCAAAAATAAAGATGGTCTTCAACAACTTCTCTCTTCTCCACTTGTGCAAATTTGTCCTCTCTCTCACATATGCGAACTTGAGTGAGTGAGTGATTGAATAAATGCGAGATCCTAGCTCTCTATTTATAATTTACTTTCACTTTACCCTTTTTACTTACTAGGTTGGCCCCAGTTGTACCTGACTGGGCCGACTTCTCTAGAAGACTCTATTAACCCTAATACAATCTGACTCTGGGGTCTATTGCCCCAACTTGCAATGGAGGGTTAACCTCAATGAATTTACATGACCAAAATACAATAATTACTTCTCCTACCATAGGAATAAACATCTCCGTCGGAGGTACAAATAAAATAAAATAATAATACAATATGAAATACAAGTGAATATCTTCCGAAGTTACCATTACATCAACATTTCTGATCATTAGAGAAATTTTGAGGTAAAAAATGGGCCTCAAAACAAAAGAAATGTACTATAAAAATCAACCAATAGGATTCAAGGTGATTATGTCAACCATGGGGGATGAATCGCCATTTTTGGGTAAAAAGGTAAAAAGGTAAAAAGGTCAAAGTGAAAAAACTACTTCTTCAATTCGTATTTTCAACTTATCTCCTTGTATACATCATCATCACGTTTTTTAATATCTTTCTTCTTTTTGGGGTACCAATGTCAATCAAAAGTATATCGAGTGGCTACTCGTTGGATGCGGAATTGAATTCCCCATCCAACGACTGCTCGTGATCAAAATTTGAGTGAATATATAGGGAGATAAGTTGAAAATATGAATTGAAGAAGTAGTTTTTCTTTTTTCCTCCAAAATTTGATGAGGTATGCTACTATTATTTTATTATTTCCACTATTAGTTTATAATTTTCCCTAGCAGGCTCATTTTAGACCTCAAAATTTCTCTAATTTAGTGAAGGTTTGACAGAATCACATCTTGGGTTCAAACAGTGGGTAGGAATAGGTGGTGATTTAGATCATCATCCTATCTTCCTGGTAATGTCGGCTTCAAGGACTAAACCACCTACTCCTTTCAATTTCAAAACAATCTGGTTAGAAAATATGGACTTTATTAAAATTCTCAAGGAAGCATGGTCCACATATGATCCATCCAGTACAAAATCATCATCCATACAGTTCTTGTTAAATCTGAAAAAAGATAAAGAAGTTTCTTTAGATTGGTCAGTTAAAATGAGATCTTAGAATGAAAAATATTTGAAGGATATAGAATCAAAATTAATAAGTTGGTATGAAACTGATGAAATGGGATTTAGTTCTAAATTGACAAAGGAATATGTCTTGGATTTGGAGAAAAGAAGAAGGGAGCTACTTGTAAAACAAGAAGCAGAATGGAGAATTAAGAGTAGGGATTTATGGCTCGAAAAAGGTGATGAAAATACAAATTTTTTACATCAATATGAAAATAATAGGAAGCATGTAAACTCAATATAGAAAATAAAAACAGAGGAAGTACTTGAGGTCACAAAATTTGAAGATATAGAAAAAGTAGGGATTCAATATTTTGATAAGTTCTTTTAAAAAATGGAATCTGATAACTTAGAGGATGTGGTAAAAATTGCTCAGTTATTTCTAGAAGTCGTGCAAGAGAAGGATAATGATAATCCAATAGAGGTAGTTTCCAACAAATAATTAGAGGAGGTTTTAAAAAACTTAAAAAAGGACAAAAGTCCTGGTCCAGACAGACTGCCAATTGAATATTTTATAGTTGTGTATGATGTTCTAGGATAAGATCTGTTAAGGGTAATAGAGGAATCCAGAACAAATGGAAGGATATTAACAACATTCAATTCTACTTTTATTGCTCTAATTCCAAAAACAAACCGCCCAAACTCTTTCAAAGAGTTCAGACCTATTCCCTTATGTAATACCATATATAAAATCATTTCTAAAATTATATGTCAAATAATTAAACTTTTTTTGAATGCGGGAATACCATAGGAATAGTTTGGCTTTCTACCTGGAGGACAAATACATGATGTTGTGGGAATTGTTCAAGAAGGGATCCATTCTATCAGAACAAGAAATCTAAAATAAGTGGTTATCAAGATAGATATAAAAAAGTCTTATGACAAGGTAAGATGGTTGTACTTGAGAGTGATCCTAAGCCAGTTAGGTTTCTGTACACAGTTCATCAAGTGGGTTATGGCTTGCATGTCCTTTGTGTCTTTCTTTGTTTTAGTAAATGGTAAAACATCCGATTTATTTCCGTCAAGGAGAGGGATCAGGAAAGGATTCCCAATTTCCCCTCTACTATTTCTTCTGGTAGTGGAGGGGTTAAGCAGATCAATCATAAAAGAAAAATAAGTAGGAAGTTTTAAGGGTATTTTTATAGGAGGTTACTGATAGCTTACCCATACTTTATTTGTAGATGACTGCATATTAATATCTGTTAAGGATACCGAGGAAAAAAAATATCTGTTAAGGATCGAATATAAATATGGAAACTCTTTAAGATATTCTAGATCTTTTCTGCTCTACGACAGGAATGCAAGTTAATGAACATAAATATTCCATTGCTAAAGAAGGTATAGATGAAGAAGAGATGGCTTTAGATAGGAATATTTTTCCGTACAAATCTTTTTTTCTTGATAATGGGATGAAATATTTAGGTTACTCTCTAAAACCTGCATCCTAATGCAAAAATTATTGGAGATAGCTAATTTCTAAATGTGAGAAAATAATTTCCAAATGGATCTATAGGTGGCTATCTAAGGAAGGAAGACTACTCTTGGAAAAAACTATCTTGGAGGCTACTCCATTCTACTGGATGTCTCTATATTGGATACCTTATGGATTTTTGGAAGCGATTAGGAAACTTATATTTTGGTTTTATTGGTTTGGGAACCTTGAAAAAAATGGTTTATTGTGGATTAAATGGCAGGAGTTATCCCTCCCTAAAGTACAAGGTGGTTGTTCTACTCATAAGCAAGTTCTGGGTAAGGCACTCATTGATCGGAATGAGGCGCAGGCGGAGATCCTGATGTAGCTTGATGAGATGTAGGACATGCTGAAGCAAATCCTGTGCAACCAGCAACAGTTCATGCGTCGATTCGGGATTACGTTGGCCAAAGACCCGACCACTCAACCTGAGCAGAAGGACTACACCAGTAGTTAAGTCATGCCAGCTTTTTTGGATTTTTTTATTTTCGACCAGCATTCTCCCTGCTTATCTTGCTGTTCTGTTATTTCGTTTTCTAGTAACGATAGCTATGATGATTGTTTTAAAGATTATTGTTTTAAGAGACATATCCATTATTTTTTGAGGTTTGTTTTCTCTTCCATGAGAGGACCTGGGGATTCTGAAACTCTGTATATTTTGATTATGATAATATAAATACCTACATCTAGCTTATAAAAAAATAGTACAAGGTGATTGGGGCATAAAAAACCCATCCACTTTCCCAAGAAATTTGGTTTCTACGAGCATATGGAAGTTAATCTTAGGTACAGGACAATGGAGAGAGGTAATTATTCAAAAGTAAATTAGGCCACTAACTATTTTGGAAATGGATCCGGAAACCAAATAAGTCTCTACAAAATGTTTCAAACATTTGGAAAGCATCTTTTCACTCATTTAAAGTAATTGGAAATTGTTTATCCTAGAAGGTAGGGGATGGAAGAAGCATCATAATAGGTGAATGTTCATGGTTTGGAAGTGATCAAGCTTATAAATTGTCGATACAAATGATATTGCAACTCAGATTCAAAGGGATATTCTTCTTAAAACATATTGCTAACAGAATGAATACTACTTATGTAGAGCAAAGATGGTTGAGTGCAGAAAATATGGGTTTTAGAGATGAAGAAGCTTTAGTATGGAAGACCTTTCACAATCAACTATCTATCTGTCATGTAATACGACAATCAACATCAGATAAATTGCTATGGACTTATAATGATCATGGGATTTATACTCGAAAGAAAGGCTACGAATTTATGATGGGAGTGGATTGCAAAAACATTCTAGTATGGTGGTGGTGCTCTGTAAGGAAATTCAGATGTCTAGCAAATGCAATAATCCTAATGTGGTTTTTTCTGCGAAATAAAGAATTAACATGAGATTTACTACAGCGCAGATGCTGGGAGGTGCCTAGGAGATGTGCCTTGTTTGGAATTGCAGCTAAATCAAACTATCATTTAGTTGTAGAATGAAAATTCACTATCCAAATTTGGAAGGAGTTAGACGTAATATTAAAATTCAAAGCTACATGGGCAAGATTAACAATTCAAGATTGTCTCAAATCTTGGGTCAAAAATCTAGACAATGCAGATTTTCTAAGTCTTCCTATCATTGTGGGTTGGAAAGTATGGAATGGAATAAGATGATCTTTGAAGACAAGTTTACGAGTATCCTTTAACTTGTGCCAACAGAACTTCAACAATTTTTACTTGTTTCCCACAATCTGGTTCGGTAGTCATTCCAAGGCAGTTGGTTGAAGAAAAAATAAAAGAAGACATTCCATGGTCTTATTTTTATGGAGCAATGAAAAAGGATGTAATAGGAGTAGGAGGAGTGATCTACATATCAAAAGTTTCAAAATATTATTTCAAAGTTGGACTAGGTAATGGCACTAATAAAAATACTAGAACTTTGTTCCTTAAAGCTCCTTCTTCTATTAGCAATACAATTGGGTTTAAAAAAAATCACAATTCTTTGGAGATGCAAAAATTATTATAGAATAGATAAATGGGGAAACACCAATTCCAAAATATTTTCCTTTCTCCAATTGTAGAAGAGATCATGAATTTAAAAGCAAACCTGGAGATTATCACTTTTGATCGCATCTATAGGGGAGGAAATATGGAATCTGACATTATTTGCCATGTCCCCAATTTTCCAGCACCAAGGGGGAGCTAAGAATCCACCTAAACCCCCATGGATATTAGTGAAGACCAATGAATTAATTAATAAAAGGGGGGATAACATTAGCCTGGGAAATTATTAACTAGGAGTAATTTAGACTATAGTTGTTTTTAATTAAATTGAAGGAGATGTAATTATTATTTTTGTATTTAATTATTAAATTAAATTTGCTAATGAGTTGGACAAGGGCGCATAAGGGGACAAAGATAGCTCAATGAGTTTTAAACCAAAGAGTAAAGTGAAAGAGAATTAGAGAAAAGAAAAAAAAAAGGAAACTGGAGGAAAGCAGCACAAAGCAAGGTGTCAGGCAAAAAAGAAGGAAACTGACAAAAGCATTGCATAAAGAAGGAAAGGAGGAAAAGTATAAACTTCCAGAAAGATAAGGAGGGTGCAGTTTACAAAAGGAACAAAATCTAGCCAAGTTAAAGAAGGAAGGAAACATCCACAAAAGCTAGAGGGCGCAGTTTCCAAAAGAAAGCAAAACCTAGTCAGTGGAAAAGCAGGAAAGTGCCAACTCAGTCGAGGAATGTGCATTTGATGAGGATGAGGTGGTTCATTAGAAACTTGACTTGCTCAACAATTCATATCACTTATAAAAGGAGGAGGGAACACCACATTCACATATTTTGACTTATTATTGTTTGTATGTGAGTAATCTCAAGCTTCTCTAGGCTTTGGTGATGCACCCTTAGCCACCTGTGGGAGATGTGCCCCATAGTTCCTATTCCATTCTTCTGGACATGATCTAGTGCAGACATTAATACCAATTTTTATATCTGATCCATCATTTTAATGTGAAGATCCATCCTTCAGAAGTTGATGCAAATTTCCAGATGATTTGAGGTGGTTCTGTAGAGTTTCACTGTGAGAGAGTAATCAATTGGAGAGATTGCAAGAATATAAGAAAAATACAAGTGCATCTCCCATGAGAAGCCAGAATCCCATGTTCATCCTACATATCTGATACAGTGACTACATCCCCTCTTCTTACCCCTTTCTGTAACCTCCTTCTTCTATCTTTGTAAAAATTCAATAAAAGTGACTATCTATGATGTTTGAGGCTATGTCATCTTAATTATTAGTTTAATGAGCCCAATTATCATTTGATGTTGCTTTATATTTAATATTAGAGACACATTAAATATTAGAGGAGGATTTAGAGATCCTCCTTTGGATGCTTGAGCCCATATGTTTCAAGACTAGCTCATTATACATTTTCAATTGACTAGTTTTCCAGGATTTGCAATATATGGAGCTCTGAGTAACTATTTTCCTTTCTGAAAGTTGTTGTAGTTTTTCATTCACCTATATAATACATCCCAAATTATAAATAAGATTTTCATGACCCTTTATGACTATTTTTATTCATATTTATGAAGACTAGCTCATTGAGCATTTTTAATTGACTTGTTTTGCAGTAGTTTTAATTAAGAGTTCTCTAAATTTTGAATTTTAGTTTTATCAGTCATATGAGATTCTTGATAAATTTTTGAATACCCTCCAAGAATATCCCTGAGCATTTTTATCCCTCTCAGCATGTTTGGGAGAGCCTGAAAACAATCTAGTTGAGCAGTCCATCCTATCCCTTTTTCTCCCTTTGCCTCCAAACACTGCCAGAACCTCCCAAAACCTTTGTAAAACTTGTCCAGGAGTATATTATGGGGTTATGAACTTTTATACACCTATATTGTATGTCAAATATAAGTGAAAGAGTTTATTAGGCATATGCTGGTGTGCCCGGGAAGCCTTGGAGTAGATTTCAGCCTGGATGATGTTCGAAACATAAATGCCCGCAATACATTGTGCTTAGAACTCTGAATCTAGACTTGATCCTATTTTACTTGATTATACACACTCCCCAATTAATTTTTCTTATCCTAAAGTGTCCATCTGTCAAGCTTTATGTGGGTTAATCAATGACCTAGTCTAGTTCCTTCTTCACTAGTTTAGAGAACTAGTTACTGCTTGCAAATTTTCTCATTTGAAGTTTGAATTTGAGATAATATAATATGATATCATATAAATGATATTATAGTGGTATAAAATCTCTTTCCTTGGCTTATCCTGTGGAAATTAACTCTCAGTGGAAAATATCTAAGAACTATCTTCAAGTTGCAGCAATGGAGCTAGTTACAGTCATGGAAGATGAAGGATTTGAGTTATATGAGGAAGAAGAAATTATTTATATTGATGGAGGTTTACCAAAAGATGAGGGTGGTTAAATTTGTGACTAGATGTACAATAGAGACCAAGGGGATGAATCACTGATGGCTAATCCGAAGAAGGATTTAGCAAAGATGATTTATGCATGTGAAAACTTGCCCTGCCACTACAAGGAGTATCTAGATTTGGGAGAAAATATTTTTTCAATATATTTACTTCAAAGATTATTTTTATTGTAGATTTCAATTTGAGCTTAACGATGAAGATATGGATTCAATGGAGAGCAGAAAACTATCCATAGAGGAACCAAGTTGTTCTACCTCTATGAGTAAAGAATAAGAAGAAGAAACCAAAGGTGAAGATTCAACAAAGCCCTCTGCATCTTCACGCATTATGATATTGTTTGTATTTTCTTCAAGAAAATATTCCAAAGGTTTTAAGGATGAAGAAGCCACCACCAATCCTGCTACAGCTCAGCAAAATATGGATCAGAGAGTAGCTACTAATGGGTGCCAATAAGAGGCATCTACTAATGGTTGCTCAAGTTCTGAAGAAGCATATACTAATGGGTGCCAATAAGAGGCATCTACTAATGGTTGCTCAAGTTCTAAAGAAGCATATACTAATGGATGTTGTGATGATGTACCTATTGATGGGTGCCTAAGTTTTGAGGAGACATATTTTGATGGGTGTCCATATATATATGTTGGTGACATAGATATACCAGTTGATGAGGTTTCTACAAGTACAATTTCCCCTAATATTGAAGAATATGAAGTCGATCTCACTATCACCACATGAGCTTTAATAGGTTGATCCATGGGTAGATGATGAGGAAGTTCATTCTCAACCTTATCCTTTTGAAATGCCACTCAAGATGAGTGAAAGAAATATCAAGGATTCCTTACACATTCTCCATGACACACATGTTTTAGTATCACAGTCTTGCTGGAGAGTTGCTTCATTGGAATATTCATCTTCCCTTGAAGCCATGGAGAAGATTCAGAGAGCAATGTATACAATCCAAGGTAATTAATCACACATGTTTTCTGACAAAAATTATTTGCATGAGCTTGTGCATATGTTTCATGGAGCATCCTTGAAAGATGATGAGGAGATATGCAAGAACAATGATGAGTTGATGGCCACCCAAGATTCTTTGAGAAGCACTCAAAGATCCCTCTTGGAATCCAAGATGGAGATAGATCAACTTCACCAAAAGTTGCAAAGATCACTCATTTTAGCCTGTCTCTTATGGTTGTTTGTACTCAGATTTCAATGGAGGAACCTCATGAGATGTTGGTTCATGAGATGCATGATGACATGCATGTGCTTGAGGTATTTTTAGATGCAAATGAAAAGTTCCAAGAACATACAGTTCCCCAGAGAGAAACTAGGATTCTTCCTGGTGAAGTTGATCTATCTCCATCTTGGATTCCAAGAGGGAACTTTGAGTGCTTCTCAAAGAATCTTGGGTGGCCATCAACTCATTTCAGCCTATCTCTTATGGTTGGTTGTACTCAGATTTCAATGGAGGAACCTCATGAGATGTTGGTTCATGAGGTGCATGATGACATGCATGTGATTGAGGTATTTTTAGATGCAAATGAAAAGTTCCAAGAACATATAGTTCCCCAGAGAGAAACTGGGATTCTTCCTGGAGCGAGTCACTCCTTCATTGAGGAATCAGAAGAGCTCATGTTTGATGGACCAACCTTTGATGGAGTTGATGGATCCATTAGCTTGATGGATGAGGTTTTTAGATATGATATTTTGGTTCATGATCCTACATCAGACCTTTCTACTTCTTCCATGACATTTGAGGATGAAGTTTGGGTCAGGAATTTCTTTTTGATGTTTCCTAAAGAGGAGCAAAAGGCTCCCACATCAATAACTTCAGTTGATTTAATGATGGCACCAGTTCCTAACTAGCAGCTATAGAGGCATCCCATTCCTATCTTTGATTCCACATCACATAAAGGTGCACATATGGTTCCCATTTGACTTCATTGAGTGGGACATACTATGATTGCATGAATACTTTGACCAGTGGCAGACAGTTGAGCCATTGGGATTCTTCACATGGGGAAGCACCTTGCTTTCCATTTGAATCGTTGGGTTGGAGTGTCCCTTCTTTTAATTTTTGGATAAGAAGAAACATGAGTGCTATTCCTGCTTGTTGTTACAACATAATTTTCCACCTTATGAGAATCAACATTCTTTGGCCTACAGGATCCATTTCACTGACTCAGATCCACTTTATATCCTTCAGACACTATTTTTCCCTATTTTTTCCCTTGTATGCTAGCTACATCATTACAATGGGCGTACCCGCGAGTTGCATCACTATAGCCTGTGGGTAGCATGCAAAATGGTAAAAATCACTAGTTTATTGCTTTTTACTCCCAAAAAGCGATCATAGGGTGACCTTTGGCCCTCCATTTTCCCCGAAACGCCTCGATGTGTCCTTTCACTTACCTTTGAGAGGACTATATATTGAGCACATATGGCTTATGGACGGAAGAGGAGAAAGAAGAGCAAGAGAACTCTAGTGGATTTTTGCCCTATCTTGAGTCTACACTCATTGATCCTTGTAGTTGTGAACCCTTATGTTCACCTTCCAAACTCCTATCATAGTTTGAGTTTGCCATTCCATGGAGGATTGAAGTGGTGGAGGTGCAAGTGGATTGACCCAAATCTTGGTTCAAATTGGTTACCAGCAAGAGGTCTTATCACATTGTACTGCTTCTTGTTTATTAATAGAAATACTCATATTCTCGTCCATTAATGTGGTAAATGTTGTTTATACTACATTGGGTTGCATTTACTTGTAATATCATGGGCCATTGCTATTGGTGACGTTAATGCCGTTTATATATTATATGTACTTGTTGTATATTGGTTGTCAAGACTAATTTGCAGATTCAAGTGCATGGATTGAAAGCTCCAATGGGGATCTACATCAAACGTTTGGATCGAGGTTGGTTATATTCTCCATTATCTTAGCATTGTCATTTATATAGCATAGTATTGAGAATTGAGTTGATTTATGGTAGTCAGCTGTCTGTTGTGTTCTACCCCAAGCCATAGTGAGTTTTCTCCAATATAGAAATGGCGACTCCGCTGGGGAAAACATCCATTTTGGGGGATTTTTGAGCAATAGTCCTTAATTAGAGTTGTTGTTTGTCAAAGCTCTATGTCACTGATTGGCTGTTGAGATACACTATAGAAAACTGGTTTTTTCTGATCCATTAGACTCTTTGTTTGCCCATTTTATTTTCCTTACGCATGGGTGAGCTTATCTCTGCCCGCATACACCCACCTATGTTTACTCTACTACTCGTAGGTACCCGCAGGTATTCCTTCGACAGTAGCATACAACTTCGGCTTTGGTTGATTTATGACTTTTGGTTGTTGCTGGGTTGGATTTGGATGATCCCGAGTCTTTGTTGGCCTGTTTCTTGACTATTCCATGCCTTGGTTGTGACCAGAACTCTTCTTTTCTCTTGGTTGAGCCTTGTTGGTTTTTTACCCATCTTTGGATTTAGCCTTGTTAGTTTTTTCCTTTTGAGCTCACTCCTTTGGCTGAGTCTTACTGTTTGGTATCTGTTGGGTTGTCTTAGTGATCTCCTTGGCATATCAATGACTAGATAGTAGGATTTTTCTTGCATTTTTCATTTCCTTATATTGAAAAATACATATAGTTTTGCATTTTCCTTTTGCTTATAAGCGAAAATACAATTTTTTTTTGCTTTTGTGTACTGCATCTTGCATTGCGTGCTTGTTGCCTTCATTTAGATTTTGCTTGTGCATCGAAAATATAAAAGGATTGCATTTTTATTTCGGAACCGTTGGATTGATTTTGCATGCTAGTGGCATTATTTTTATTCGATAGATGAGTCTAGGATTTGAAGATTTTGCATACTATTGAGTCATACACATCACTAGTTTCATGATCATATCCCTTGAGTAACCACAACTATTAAAATTAACGCTTAAGCTTAAAATTGATTAAACCAATTTTATTTATAGGGTACACCAACTAGCATAGGTTTAAAGTCTTGGAATAGATCATTATGAGTTAACAATCCAAGACTACTAGACAAAACATTAGGTGTCTGACCAGGGAGTGGAGGAATCCATGGTATACATCGGTGTTCTCAGGAAGCTCTACTCAAACCAGAGTTAAGCACGAAGTCACGGGAGGTTGGTTGAAGGGATAACCATCTGATACCGGTTGAACGTGAGAGATATTTCCAGGATTTGTTCATATCTGGGGACTCTTGGGGGATTTGACCCTCATTGAGTTTCAGGCTCAGCTACCCTACCCATACGACGGATCCCACCTACGATTGTCCCCCTGAGCATTGGTTATATTGCAGTGACCACAGTTGCCTTACCTAGGTATCGCATAGGGTACTTGCAGTGGTTATGATGTTTGTGTCCTGAGTCAGATAGGGATTGGACAACACGATTGTTTGTTGCCGAGGGTTACGGCCCTTTGCACGCAGTGAAGCTTGGGTGTCTCTATAACTGATTCTGTTACCTCCGGCTATAGTTTGGGAGTCTCAGGCCTCTCCTAGGAGAGATATACCCACTCTAGTGTCGAGAGCTCATTTAGCCACTCTGTTTGTCTGCTCTTGGCTGTAGTTTCTCTAGGTGTGTGCTTTTGATTTATTGTTTTTGACCGATAGTTGGCCTTTAGGGGACGTTTTGATTTTTTATTCTCTCCGGAGATATCATGGCGCGGAGTCCTACTCTCCGTCGATCCTGTCGGTTGGTTGGTTTACAACCTACCGAGCTTTCACGCCGTGTTGCTAGGGGATGCCAGTGGGCTCCCTCCGAGTCTTCAGATTCTTACGAGACATACATCCTAGACGTCATGACTGCTGCACACTCTGATACTAAAGAAATACCTATGACTCCATCGGGTAGAGTCGAACACACTTCAAACACCCCTACTCCTCGTGAGGCGTGGGGAGGTGATCCACCTGAGACTCAACGTAATTTATTTGGTCCGGATCCACCAGAGGATGACCCATTCGATCCTTCGTCTCCACATAATTATATACATGGGATGCCAGAGTTACATGACGACACTAGTCCTACGGTCAACCCCACCGCATTCTCTTTTGGTATGCCTAATTATAACACAGTTGATCCTTCCACTACGTTTTGTAGTCACGCTGGCACTAGCCACACTACGCCCACTGGGGTCAATACCCTCGCCGGGGGCACCACGTTGTCCACTCACACACATAGTATGGGGATCGGTCATATTCCTCCTAACAATGCTAATGTTGGAAGACGACCACCTCCTAGGGCTACCCAACCTAATAGGAACACTGTCCACAACACAACTCACCATCCACCACCTAATACACATGCCGCTACCCATCCAGGACTACTTTCACAAATGTTAATGCTCCTCCTAACCACAAGGGTGGACATATACTACATACTTTTGTGTCCACTGCCGCTACTAGTAATATTAATGTAGGAGGTGGGGATATATCTTATCCTCATGGTCATAACGCCACCATTGCTGCTACTAATAACGCCCATGTTGGGGTTGGGAATACATCTCATGCTTATGGTCACCACACGACTGCTCATGTTGATCCTAATGGTGGGGGTGGGAACATACCTCACCATTATGGTCATTACAACTCGGTTCCCACTACGAATAATACGTATATGCCCCATACTTATGGTGGCAACCCTTACTACAACACAGTCGATGCTGGCCACCAGTACAACCCACCTCAATATGGTACCCAAAACACTTATATACTTGCTTACTCTCATATGGGTCAGGTCAAAGGAGGTTATCAACCCTATGTCCATGGTCAAGCTTATGGTCCGTCAGGTCCTCATTATCAGCAGTTTAATGCTCATGGTCAAGCTTTTGGTCCACCTTATAATTCGGTTCCGTTCAACAAACCTTTTATGGGTGCTTATAATCAAGCTTTCCAGCAGCAGCTCCCGTTCCTTGCACGTTTGAACCTTCTGGATCTTTTGAAGCTCACGAATGATGCGGTGTGTCACGACCCTAATTGGCCTCTGGTCCCTACCAAGCTCCCTTAGGACATTCCTAAGTTTGAGGAGAAAGGTGGTGAGGACCCGGGTGATCATGTCACAACATTTCACCTTTGGTGCTCCTCCAACTCATTGAATCATGATTCTGTTAGATTACGACTATTTCAACACACCCTCACGAGGGCAGCCGCGAAGTGGTATGTTGAGTTGCTTGGAAACACTTATAGGGGTTTTAGTGAGATCGCTTTGGTTTTCTTGGATCATTTCCAGTTGCCGATTTGCTACGATACTGGTACTGAACTTTTGTCTACCTTCTGTCAGAATAAGGCCACACATATTTCTGACCACGTTCAAGAGTGGTGTCGATGGAAGAGGTTAGTGAAAGCCAACATTCCTCTAGAGTTTCTATTGGAATGGTTCCTCAAGTCTCTACTCCCATACATTGCTAAGGATGTTTCGATGTCCAGCATTGTGACTGAGGAACAAGCCATCTTGAAATTCCAGCAGTTAGACTTACTTTACTCTTAGTCTGGCATTCTGTATGACATTATTCCTGACGCACCGCAAACACGCCATGAGCCTCAATAAGTTCCTGGACCGCATGCCGATGGCATTGTGGGATCTGCAAGCACTTGCCCTGTAGATTTGGTGGCTAATAAAATGCAAAATTTTTCGCTAAACCAATCTACTCCCGGACAGGTTCACACCTTGTCCACTTCCACCCCGTCGTCCGATGTACATAGTGTGCAATCGACGAACCAATCAGGTAACTAGCAACCTAGTGGTAAGAAAAAGGGGAGAAACAATCATAAGGGTGGAAACAATGGGAACAACAATAGAAATCGCAATACCCCTCGTAAGGAGAATGCCAACCCTCCTCAGGAAGGCAAAAATGTTGGTGAGGACCGTAAACCTAAGTGTAAGGTGAAGTTTCCTTGCAAGCTCTGTGGGGAAGATCATCTTACTCACTTATGTCCTCGAATCGAAGAAGCATCGAAGCATTTGGCACAGAGCCCAGCTATGTTAAAGGATCCCCTTCCTCATCATCAAAACATGGCTTCGCATGCTCCCACCACTAGTTATGGACCTACTGAGACAACAACATCTTCTTCCAGTACTGGTGGTTATGGATGTGTGAATATGGTTCAATTGGAGGTTAGTGTTGCCACTTGTCAATGCGATTATGGTGCACCACAACCTAATATGGGGAGTGAGCCTCCCCCTCCTCTTGACAATTCCTTGCATATCGAGAAGCCCTCTAATATGCCGCGGATACTGAAAGGTGTTCTTAAACGCTCTATGCATAATCCTAATGCTCGAGCCACCCATAATTACTCCATCGTGGAGGATTTGGGCCAAACTTCGTGTGTCATGTCGGCTCTTGAAGTTTTACAGGCCTATCCTTCTCAAAAGCATGCCCTTTTGAGTGCGTTAGGATTTTAGGATGGGGAAAGTCCCAGTGTTATCAGGTTCAACACTACTGATGTTCAACCTCACTTACCTTACAACGTGACTTTTCAAATCTAGGTGGCGTGCCTTCAGAATTTTGTCAAACGTACGATGGTTGACGAAGGTACTTCCACGTCAGTAATGTCGTTAACTTGTTGGAAAGCTCTTGGCTCTCCTCCTCTGCTCACGTTTAGAACCATGCTCACTGCATTCAATGGTCAGTTATTTAAGCCGCATGGCATTATCCCTTCCCTTGTTGTCTGCTTGGGAGGTAAAACTATGCCTATTGAAGTTGAGGTGGTTGATGCACCCATCGACTACAACCTTTTACTGGGTCAGAATTGGATGTATGCTATGAAGGTTGTCGGTATTCAGAGTGATCTATTTTCCTCACAAAGGCAAGATTGTGACCATTGATCAGCTGGATTTCGTTAATCCCCCTTCCACAGCATCCATGGGATTCGTAGTCCCACAAGTTACTCATTCTCAGCCGGAAACTGGGAACATGGGTGTTGGTATGTACCCTTCATTGATGGGAACTTATGATTTTCCTACACCTGTGAATTTTAATGGAACAATTTCCGACGATGCGTCTCCTCCTTTGCATAATATGCCATTCTGGACTTCCTATTTTAATGATCCATGGACTTTACCATCCACGAGTTCCACATCTGGAGACATTACGCACGTCAGGATGTCTATGCCACTGTCTGTAGCTGAGCTTGCTTACCAGCATATTCAACAAGCCACTGCAGAGCCAGATCTCTCTTCTTCTCAGACAATCGAGGAAGATCCCGTTATGCTGCCAGTTTGGGCAGCCAAATCGTCTTGTTCACATGACTGCCTTGATGATGCATTGCCTTCAGATGAAGCTATTATGGAGGCCATGTGTGGTAGTGAGAGGCCTTGGGAGGATATGCACCATCGTTCTTATATCCTTCCCAACCTCGAGCTCGCCGAAGAAGAAGAGTTTAGGATGACTCTAGCAAAGATGGTTGGTCACCCTGTGGCTCTTTTAGGGTCACATGATATTTTTGCGGAGGGGAATATGACTAATATTTACTCGAATACGTCGATCAATATCTCTCGTACTCCTAGAAAGGTCGAGAATGTTTACATCAGTGACGATTGCGCTCCTGAGGAGATTGCTATTTACACCGAATTGTTTATAGAACTTCGGGAAGCTTTTGCCTGGTCATATGAGGAGATGACAAGAATATACCCCTACATTGTTGAACATGAGATTAGAACGTATCCCAACACTAAACTGGTTCGACAATGCTTACGTGCTGTGAACCCTAGGAAACCAGCCACTATCAAGGTAGAGGTGGAGAAACTGCTCAAAGCTAGTTTTATCTACCCTGTTCCCCTTACCGAATGGGTGTCAAACCTCATTCCTGTGGATAAGAAGCAAGGAACGCTCCGAGTATGCATTGATTTTAGAGATTTGAACCGTGCATGTCCACAATACAACTTCCCCATGCCATTCATCGATAAGATCTTGAATGCTTGTGCGGGAAGTGAGATTTTTTCATTCATGGACGGCTTTTCAGGATATAACCAGATTCAAATCAAACCCGAGGACCAACATAAGACATCTTTCATTTGTCCTTGGGGAATGCTTGCATATCGGAAAATGCCCTTCGGCCTTAAAAACGCAGAGCTACGTTTTAGCGTGCCATGACCTATGCCTTTCACGATCTTAAAAAGATTATGGAGGTTTTCTTGGATGATCTTGCCGGCCATTCTCGCAAGAGAATGGACCACCCCAAGCACCTCTGTATGATTCTCGAACGCTGTATACGCTACAAGATTCAATTGAATCCCAATAAATGCATCTTTGCTGTAAGGACTGGTTGCCTTCTGGGATTCATAGTTTCGAAAGAGGGCATTAGAGTCAATCCTCTTAAAGTTGAGGCAATACTTTGGTTGCCTCCTCTGCGCAACTTGTTACAACTTCAGAGCCTCCAAGGGAGAGCCACTTTTCTACGCCATTTCATAGTCAATTATGCTAATCTTACCAAAGGTTTCGCGTGCTTATTGAAGAAAGACACACCCTTTATCTGGGATGAGCGAGCCCAACAGTCTTTCGATGCCCTTAAGAAAGCTTTGGTATCGGCCCCTATGCTTAGTCCACCAGACTTTGCACGAGATTTTATCCTTTATGTGGCCGCGTCTCAAGAGACTATTGGCATGGTCTTGGTTCAGGTTGATGACGCACTTGTTGAGCATGTCATCTATTACCTCAGTCGAAATCTAGTAGACGCTGAGCTAAGATATACCCATGTGGAAAAGTTGGCACTTGCGACTGTTCATTCAGTCTAGCGGTTACGACATTACATTTTGCTTAGAACAACCACAGTTGTAGCGCATATCAATCCATTTCATTTCATGCTATCACGACGCCTTATAGGGGGGAAGTACAATAAATGGATTGTGATCCTTCAGGAGTTCGATCTCAATTTTGCTTCAGCGAAATCGGTGAAATCGTTGGTGTTTGCTGAGCTTATGTCAGACCTTCCGAGACTTGATGAGGATGTCATTCATGAAGATTCATTTGTGGATGAACACTTATTTCTTATCTCGTCCAAGGACCCTTGGTATGGGGATGTCATTGTATATCTCCAAACTTTAAATTTTCCTCTGCATTATTCACGAGACGAGCGACGGGGTGTGAAACATCACACTAAATATTATACTATTATCGGTGACACTTTGTATCGCCGAGGAAAGGATTCTATTCTCTGTCGTTTCTTAACTCACGAAGAAGCGGAGCGGGTACTTAATGATTTCCATGCAGGGTCATGTGGCGGTCACTTATTCGGGCTTGCTACAGCCCAACCTATTATGCAAGCTGGTTACTTTTGGCCTTCAATCTTTAAATATTGTATTAACGCTGTGAAGAGATGCCACCCTTGCCACGTGTTTTCTCGGAATATACACTCGCATCCAGCGCCCCTTCATCTGGTCGTCACCGTCGGTCCCTTCACCAAGTGGGGGGTGGATTTCATGGATTGCAAACCAGCTTCGACTGGGGGGCATCACCATATTATAGTGGCCGTGGACTACTTTTCCAAATGGGCTGAGGCCATGCCTACCGTAAAAGCCGATGGTGCTACAGTAGCCCATTTTGTGTTCAATCAAATTATCACTCAGTTCAGTATTCCGAAAGAGATTGTCACTGACCATGGCAGTCACTTTCAGAGCAAGATGATGGAGGATTTGTCTCTCAAGCTTGGGTTTCATCAAAAACATTCATCTTCTTATCATCCCCAAGCGAATGGTCAAGTTGAAGCAGTTAATAAGTCTTTGAAGACCATTCTCCAGCGTACCATCCAACAAAGCAAGAACAACTGGCACATCATGTTATATCCTTCTTTGTGGGCGTATCGAACCGTAGTCAAGACTGCCATCGGGTTCTCACCATTTCAGTTAATACATGGTGTGGAGTCACTTTTACCGATTGAATGTGAAATCCCTTCACTTAAACTGGCCATAGAGCTCCTCCCTGATACGACGGGTCTTGAGCAACGTTTAATCCACCTTAAGCAACTTGACGAGCAGCGTTGAGATGCCGTCGTGGCTATAGATGCCAACAAACATCGTGTTAAGGTTCAGTACGATAGGTCTGTCTATCCCCGGCAATATGATGAAGGTGACTTGGTCCTCTTATATGACCAAGCTAAAGAACCCCTGGGGGTAGGCAAGTTCAACCCCATGTGGCACAGTCCTTACATCGTGAGGCATGTCCTAGAAAAAGGAGCCTATGAATTAGAAGACTATGAGGGGACTGTCTTGAAGGAGCCTAGAAATGGGCTCTACCTCAAGTGGTATTATGCTTGAACCTCTGGTTCAGGCTAATACTTTTGTACACTACTGTATAGTTACTTCTATACATAGTTTAGCTTTCTCTTGGTTTTTGAGTCTGTTGATTAGCTTCCGTTTGATTGACAAACGCCAGCAGAGCTTCCTACGTTCTTAGGATTCACGGATGGTGCTAACCGTCATACGCAGCAGCTTGCTTCTACTGCTTGGGTTATTTTCTCACCTGACCACCTAGTTGTGTCCTCAGGAGGTGCTTGTCTTGGTCCCACATCTAACAATGTGGCTGAGTATAGTGCCGTGATTGAGCTACTTCAGGATGTTATTTCACATGGTATCCAGCCTTTAGAAGTCCACCTAAATTCACAACTAGTTGTGTCTTAGCTAAATGGGCAGTACCATGTGTGAGATCATACGCTACTACGGAAATTCCTAAGGGTAAGACTCTTGGAACAACATTTTGTTTCAATTACGTACATTCATGTTCCAAGAAGTGTTAATCATATATATGATGCATACGCTAACTATGTATTAGATTGGCATTTGTCACATTCACAATGAAGCACACAAATAAAAGAAGACATTCACACATTTGTACATATACACATATAGTAGAACTGGAGAACCAAAGTTTTTTATAAATAATATGTCCAAAAATGGTAGTGTCATGATACAAAACTGGACCCCGTGGCCCTCAAAAATATACATATCGGTACAAAAATGAGATCCTGATATATCTACTCCCTACGAGGAGGCCTAGCAGCCACCCCGACAGGATGTGTCTGATAAAAATAATGCATTGCATTCACAACACGCTGCAGTAGTCGCACCCAGTTGCTCAGCACCCCCACTACCTAACACTACATATCCTCTAGAAGCTGTGCCACCTCTACCTGTAGTACCCTGGCAGTCATCCGTGATATGTTGGACCGCAGAGTCTGTAGTGTCCGCTCTGCTGTAGCACCTACCATCTCATCACCCCTGCCCCGGCGATGATGTCTCGGAAATCCATTGGGTCTCACTGGACCCTTGTCTGCGAGAAAACAGTCAAACATTAATACATGATACTACCCCCAAAACGATTTTTGCATTTACATCTATAATAAAAAATCCATAAAAAATTAATACACAAAAAACCTAAAAACAGTACTCAGCAATGTCTCCGAACACTGCATCTAGTGGGAGCGGCATGTCTCGATCCTGCAGGAAGTCTATCCTTGCATAGGGGTAGTCATCTATCGCTATGATCTGTCGATCCCACCAGTAAAATAACTCCTCTATATATGGTGATTCCTGATGGCCACCACCCTGTCGCATCAAGACCTCAGCCCAACGGGTCATGGCTGGGTCACGGAGACTATGAGGAGGGATCTCAATCCTCGGAATGAGCCCCGGAACCCGCTCAAAGAAGAAGCTGCACAAAATACTTCCATACCTGAAATTTTTCGCATCCCCCTACTTGCACTCTGTCAGTTGGGTCTTCATGGACCCCAGTAGCGTAGTACACCAGTCAAATATCATAGGCTTCATACACTATGATACATAGAACATAACAAGCCTGGATGCCTGGTGAAGAGCTTTGGAACCAGTAATACGCACTAAAGTTGCCACGACAACCTTCATGCTCAGGTTGACTATGGCTCGGATGGGAACCTGACTTCCCACTGCTCGAGTATTTGGAACACAATACCTCTCTATGTAGTCGGGGATGGTGATCCCACCACCCACAGTTTGAGACCGAAGGCTTGCCACCTCAACTCGGTGGGAGAAACCTGTGATGAAATAGATATCTTCCACCTCCAGTGAAAGTATTTTCCCGTATAGGTTGAAGTTCTGTGCATCAACATCCCAATAGTCTATCAAACACCGGAGCAATAGGTTTTGGGCCCTCAAACCCCCTATGCTCCAAAATTTATATAGACCACATGCTTGTAGTGCTTGCTATGCATGCACATCGTTACGAACGGCCTCATCTACTAGGTCATGTTCTCTCTCTCTCCACTCTAGAACCATCCTGGAAAGAGAAAAACCCAAAGATTTGGTCAGTTTTGCTTAAAAAACTAACTTCACGGTCGTACCCGTGGGCAGTTGTGCTCATAGAGGCAGGTACCTGTGGTCAACTTGTGTGTTGACTGCGCGTACCCAACCCTACCTGCGACCCACATAGTTATAGCCCGCAGGTAGCGCCGTGACCATGTAGGGCATGGCCAAACAAAAATTTTAACCAATGAAAAATGAAATAAAAACATTGAAATGGAAGGTGGGGATGAGAGTACCAACCTGCTCCTAACGGTTCGATGATCAGACGCCTATAGCTCCCACAATCAGCAGCTGAACTTTGAGGTGAAAACTAACCACAAAACTCCAAATGGGTGAATAGTAAAAATGAATTGTAAATTGTAAATTTTTGTTACTATTTATAATTCTCAAGACCCACTTGTCTATAGTTTTCGCCATTATATGTTGTTGTGGACTAATAGAACGTCTTGGAGTAGCATTTTTTACCAAATCTCTTCGACAGAAGTTGTTTCTGAGCATTTCACACCTACGGTAGGTACGTTTCACACCTGGCATATAGGTTAGATGTCATTTCACAAGAATTATGCATTTGACCTTTTGACCACTTTCATCAACCCTAGGTGCAACCCCGCTTCTTAACTGACATGAAACCTTCACACTATTATAGAAGTGTCGTTATGTGGTGATAAGGCCTTTCTGAACATGGGTACCCTAGATAGGACCCCTTTTTGCATTTTGGTTCCCATGCCGTTGTTTATCCTTAGGATTGGGAGTCCTTTGTAGTTACGCCATGACATTGCGATAAAGACTCATACTCTACTTTGTCTTATGCTAGCCATATCCCATAAGGACTCCCATGTTTATATCAAGTTGTAATTCCATTGCATCATCCTGCTTGCTGCTTGAGCCTTGTGCCTGATCACTTTTCCCTATCGATCCCTGTAGAGCTTACATTTGTCCTCCACAATTTGATGACCTTTTGACCCTGAGGGAACATTCCCCCCGAGTGTCCACATCCTGCATGCACTTCCTTGTATTGATCATAGGTATGTTCCACTACTTGGAACTAGTCTGCTCGCTATTTGACACTCGTTCCCTCATTTGTTGTACTATAAGCAATTTTATTCTTTTTCAAGCTTTCCCCAAATATGAAAAAGACCAAAAAAATCAAATATTCCAAAAAGCCGGACGGGATTATGGTGACTACTTCTTGTTGGCAACTGTTGTGTCACCTTTGAACAGAGAATTCATTCCAATCCATACATCATGAGTCGGGACTATACTTGGACCTTAGGAGTTGTACTTGTTTCTCTGTTTACTCCACCAATTGGTTAAGCTTCCAGTCATTATGGAGCCCTTTGTGGTGCCTCCTGCATCACACAGTCTATATCAAGTCTATGCTGCCTGAGTCTATCCATCTGCTCATGCTCTTGTTCAAAGGAAGTCCTGCAACCAGTGTCGGCCACTCCTCAGATCTCTTGACTATTGCATGTTAGCCATCCTTATTGAGTCAGTCCGTTTAACCTGATTTCTACCAAATCTTTCATCGTAGCTCGTACCTCGTGCTAGTTGATGGGGGATGCCTTAATGCCCTCCTTCCAGCGAGTCTCGTTCTGTCGACTTCAACCCATTTATTTCGGAACTTGAGGCTTAGAGTTCGGTTGAGTACCTTGAGGCTTGCAGTCATTAGTGGCAAGTTCTCTCGCCATCGACAGTTTTGGGAATACATCAATGTCTCCTGATCGATGGATTCATCCTGGTGTTCGACTTCAACTCATCTATTCACACTCCGATGATTGTGCTCTGTGCCTTGATTCCCATTTTCATTATTGGTGGGTTATCTCGCGTATGTTAACGGTATACATCATTGGCCGATAATCAGACGATGTCACATCAGATTCGACCTCAACTCCTTTATTCACTTGATGGGACTTGCACCGTCGAAGACTTGTGTAGAAGACCCTAGGTGATAGTGGCATTCAGTATACTACTTATGATTATGACTTTACATCTGAGATATCACCTCTTAGATATCAGCAGTTTGTACCTCTAGTTTGCACTAGTTGTTTCCTTCTTAGCAGGAGACCATATCTTACTGCAGAGGTGTCATGGTTATGATCACTTATGACATGTATTCACTATTTACTTCCTATTCATGGCCATTGTATCAGATTGTTGTACTATCGACATGTATTCAAGGATACTATTGTATTATGACGAGTGAGCTGCTCCTTCCACTTGTGTCTCCATCACTCCATTTCTGAGTTTTATAATGTATTTCGGCCATCGTAGCATCAGTCTGTGACCTCACACATTAGGGGGCATCTGTTACAACATAATTTTCCACCTTGTGAGCATCATCATTCTTTGGCCTGCAGGATCCATTTCACTGACTCATATCCACTTTATATCCTTCAGAAACTATTTTTCCCTATTTTTTCCCTTGTACGCTAGCTGCATCATTACAGTGGGCGTACCCGCGAGTTGCATCACTATAGCCGACGGGTAGCATGTAAAATGGTAAAAATCACTAGTTTAGTACCTTTTACTCCCAAAAAGCAGTCATAGGGTGACCTTTGGCCCTCCATTTGCCCCGAAATGCCTCAATGTGTCCTTTCACTTACCTTTGAGAGGACTATATATTGAGCACATATGGCTTATGGACGGGAGAGGAGAAAGAAGAGCAAGAGAACTCTAGTGGATTTTTGCCCTGTCTTGAGTCTACACTCATTGATCCTTGTAGTTGTGAACCCTTATGTTCACCTTCCAAACTCCTATCATAGTTTGAGTTTGCCATTCCATGGAGGATTGAAGTGGTGGAGGCGCAAGTGGATTGACCCAGATCTTGGTTCAGATTGGTTGTCGGGAAGAGGTCGTATCACATTGTACTTCTTCTTGTTTATTAATAGAAATACTCATATTCTTGTCCATTAATGTTGTAAATGTTGTTTATACTACATTGGGTTGCATTTACTTGTAATATCATGGGCCATTGCTATTGATGATGTTAATGTTGTTTATATATTATATGTACTTGTTGTATATTGGCTGTCAAGACTAATTTGCAGATTCAAGTGCATGGATTGAAAGCTCCAACGGGGATCTACATCAAACGTTTGGATCGAGGTTGGTTATATTCTCCATTATCTTAGCATTGTCATTTATATAGCATAGTATTGAGAATTGAGTTGATTTTTGGTAGTCAGCTGTCTGTTGTGGTCTACCCCAAGCCATAGTGAGTTTTCTCCAATACAGAAATGGCGACTCCGCTGGGGAAAACATCCATTTTTGGGGATTTTTGAGCATTAGTCCTTAATTAGAGTTGTTGTTTGTAAAATCTCTGTGTCATTGATTGGCCATTGAGATACACTCTAGAAAACTGGTTTTTTCTGAGCCATTGGACTCTTTATTTTACCATTTGCCTTTCCTTACCCACAGGTGAGCTTAGCTCTGCCCGCGTACACCCGCCTCTGTTTACTCTACTGGTCGCGAGTACCTGCAGGTATTCCTTTGATAGTAGCGTACAACTCCAGATTTGGTTGATTTATGACTTTTGGTTGTTGCTGGATTGGATTTGGATGATCCTGAGTCTTTGTTGGCCTGTTTCTTGACTGTTCCATGCCTTGGTTGTGACCAGAACTCTTTTTTTCTCTTGGTTGAGCCTTGTTGGTTTTTTACCCATCTTTGGATTTAGCCTTGTTGGTTTTTTCCTTTTGAGCTCATTCCTTTGGCTGAGTCTTACTGTTTGGTATCTGTCGGGTTGTCTTAGTGATCTCCTTGGCATATCAGTGACTAGATAGTAGGATTTTGCTTGCATTTTTCATTTCCTTATATTGAAAAATATAAAAAAAATACATATAGTTTTGCATTTTCCTTTTGCTTATAAGAGAAAATACAAAAAAAATTGCTTTTGTGTACTGCATCTTGCATTGAGTGCTTGTTTCCTTCATTTAGGTTCTGCTTGTGCATCGAAAATATAAAAGGATTGCATTTTTATTTCGAAACCGTTGGATTGATTTTGCATGCTAGTGGCATTATTTTTATTAGATAGATGAGTCTAGGATATGACGATTTTGCATACTATTGAGTCATACACATCACTAGTTTCACGATCATATCCCTTGAGTAACCACAACTATTAAAATTAACGCTTGATATTAAAATTGATTAGAACGATTTTATTTATAGGGTACACCAAGTAGCATAGGTTTAGAGTCTTGGAATAGATCATTGTGAATTAACAATCCAAGACTACTAGACAAAACATTAGGTGTCTGACCAGGGAGTGGAGGAATCCATGGTATACATCGGTGTTCTCAGGAAGCTCTACTCAAACCATAGTTAAGCACGAGGTCACAGGAGGTTGGTTGAAGGGACATCCCTCTAATACCGGCTGAACATGGGAGATATTTCTAGGATTTGTTAGTATCTAGGGACTCTTGGGGGATTTGACCCTCATTGAGTTTCGGGCTCAGCTACCCTACCCATACGATGGATCCCATCTGCGACTGTCCCCCTGAGCATTGGTAATATTGCGGTGACCATAGTTGCCTTACCTAGGTATTGCATAGGGTACTTGCAGTGGTTATGTTGTTTGTGTCCTGATTCAGATAGGTATTGGACAGCACAGTTGTTTGTTGCCGAGGGTTACGGCCCTTTGCACGTAGTGAAGCCTGGGTGTCTCTATAACTGATTTTGTTACCTCCAGCTATAGTTTGGGAGTCTCAAGCCTCTCCTAGTTGGGACATACCGACTCTAGTGTCGAGAGCTCATTTAGCCACTCTGTTTGTCTGCTCTTGGTTGTAGTTTCTCTAGGTGTGTGCTTTTGATTTACTGTTTTTGATTGATAGTTGGCCTTTAGGGGACGTTTTGATTTTATATCTCTCCGGAGATATCGTGGCGCGGAGTCCTACTCTCCGCCAATCCCGTCGGTTGGCTGGTTTACAACCTGTTGAGCTTTCACGCCGCGTTGCTAGGGGACGCCGACAGGCTCCCTTTGAGTCTTCGTATTCTTACGAGACATACGTCCTAGACGTCCAAAAGAGAGCAAAATCTAATTAGTGGAAAAGATAGAAAGTGCCAACTCAGTCGAGGAGGGAATATTGGATGAGGATGAGGTGGTTCATTAGCAACTTTACTTGACCAACAAGTCATCTCACTTATAAAAGGAGGAGGGTGCACCACATTCACATCTTTTGATAGTTTATTGTTTGTATGTGAGTAAACTCAAGCTTCTTTAGGCTTTGGTGATGCACCCTTAGCCACATGTGGGAGATGTGCCCCATATTTCCTATTAAAATATTCTACACATGATCCAATGCATCCATTGATATTAATTTGCAGATTTGATCTAGCCTTTTCATGTGAATATCCATCCTTCAAAATTTGATGCAAAGATCCAAATGATTTGAGGTGGTTTTGTAGAGTTTCATTGTGAGAGAGTAATCAGTTGGAGAGATTGCAAGAAGATACAAAATCCTATTTTTCCTCCCATGATCATCCATCATCCCATTTTCATCATGCATATCTGATAGAGTGACTACATCTCCTCTTCTTACCCCTTTATGTAACCTCCTTCTTCTATCTTTGTAAAAATTCAAGAAAAGTGATTATCTATGATGTCTGAGGCTATGTCATATTAATTATTAGTTTAATGAGCCCAATTATCATTTTATACCGATGTATATTTAATATTAGAGCCACATTAAATATCAGATGAGAATTTATAGAGCCTCCATTGGATGTTTGAGCCCATATGTTTCAAGACTAACTCATTATACATTTTCAATTGACTAGTTTTCCAAGATTTACAATATGCATAGCTCTGAGTAACTATTTTCCTTTATGAAAGTCGTTTTAGGTTTTCATTCAAATTTCGAATACATTCCAACTTGAAAATCATATATTTGTGACTCTTTATGACTTTTTGTATTCATATTTATGAAAACTAGCTCATTGAGCATTTTTAATTCACTAGTTTTACAGTAGTTTTAATTAAGAGTTCTCGGAATGTTCAATTTCAGTTTTATCAGTCATATGATATTCTTGAGACCTTGTTGAATACCCTACAATAATTTACCTAAGAATTCATATCCCTCTCATCCTGTTTGGGAGAGAATGGAAACAATCTAGTTGAGAAATCCATCCTATCCCTTTTTCTCCCTTTTCCTACAAACACTGCCAGAACCTCCCAAAACATCTGTAAAACTTGTCCAATAGTATATTATGGGGTTATGAGTTGTTATCCAGCTCTGGTCGATTCCAAGTGTAAGTGAAAGAGTTTAGTAGGCATATGTTGGTGTTGCCACAACGGTTATCAATAGGGGTTCACTTCACACTGTCGTCTAACAAACCCAACCAAACACCTTAAGCACCAGCCCAGAAAGGTTTTACCCTTTCTAGCAACACCCGCGAAGCAAGTGAAGTCTCACCCAAGATGATTAAGGGGGCTGTAGGAACCAAGTTTCCGCAGTGGGGAAAGGACATGCAACCAATTCAACTCTACCGCAATAGAAACCACAGATTTAGATTCGCATACATTTATACATTCATCATTCGCGTATTCATCATTTGTAGGTCTAATACATAATGAACATTCACATTAACATGGTTAAACTGATCATTTGCATAAGCAACAATTACTGAACCACAAAACTTTAAACATATCACAAACACTTGTATTCATCATTAAATAGAAACAGAGACAAAATATATAACCATAACCTAACATCTTCATGTATTCATCAAAACATGCGGTATAACCTTCGCAGAAACAATTTAGAACATATTGTTGTGGATCCATACAAAACTATGAAAACAAAGAAATACACAATCGAACCACATAATCACAATGATAATGATTCTACAATCCAGTCTCGCACAGATGCCCTTAGGCTTACATTCATACTCCTATTTATATCAAACTAAATGGTTACAAAATGATCCACATGACCCTTTCTAACAACTTAAACTAATCTTTCAATTCCTTGTTCTCCATGAATGACCCTTTATTCCGCGAATGGTCCTTCTTCGCAGCTGTCATCTTCTGCACTTCATGCGGACTAATACCATGCCAACAGGCCCCCAACACAAACTTGTGGCTCACCCTCGAGCCACCTCAGCTGGGAACCTATGGTAATGTTCTCATCCTTCACTGTGCTAATCTTCTAAAGCTATTCTTGGCGTCTGGAGCTCGCTGTCATGTACTTCTCGAATGCATCCTCGAACCACTAGTTCGTTTTCATGTACTTCTCAAACTCATCCTCGAACCTTTGGTTTGTTGTCATGTACTTCTCGAACTCATCCTCCATCCTCCCGAAACCTTCGTCATCTATCACTTCTATGCTTGCTGGTGTGCTTCATGCTTGTGTTGGGATGGATAAAAGTTCATCGACATCATCAAATTGTGAAACAGGCCAATTGCTCTAGCACATCTGTTTCGCACATGTGATCGTGCACTGCAGGGGCCGACGTGCCTCCACCCTTGGTGTTCTTGTGGTCGCGGGGACCATGGTTCTTCTAACTACTACCACACTCTTAGACATCTTGGGTGAGGCCTCATCTTTGGTCCTCCCAATTGTCTGCGCCGCTTCCTTCACTGGTTGTTCATGCACACTTATCGTTCTTTCCCTTAATGTACTTGGAGTGATTCCGATCGAAATGAAATGCACCATTGCAACTATCTCACTTCCCTTTTCCATATCTTTCTTGGGCTTGCTCGCTCAAATCACTAACTCTCTACATCTGCCTTAGTAACTCGCGTCATGGAGCTTATTGAGTCTCCTCTTCCGACTTATGGATACTTCCTTACGCAACTGACATTCTTCAATCTCTGCGCCTGTATTTATGCTTGCTCCTCATGTCCTTGACGCCTGATTCTTGAATCATTTGCGAAATATTTCCCATAGCCATCTGATTCTATCATCATACTCCTTCGTCGTCTTTCGGTGATGCTGATCCGTAGTAATCATGCTCGGATTTGACTCCCACATGCCAAACGTGCGAAGCATCGACGAGCGACCCGGCTGGCCATGCTTTCCACTTTATGTCATAATTGTTTTTTTTTTTTGCTTATGGTTCTCAACTGCTATGCGCCTGATCATGGCGATAGGGTTTCAACCAATTCCCATTTACCATCTTAGGAAACAATACCCCATCTAAACTTTGTAGCTGCACCGTACCTCCATCAATGACAAAATTTATTACATAGGGACCTAACCAATGCATTTGTAACTTACCTGGGTGTTTGGAAAACTTATTGTCATATAACATAACCGTGTCTCCGCACTGAAAGTGGTTTGGTTTAGCATGGCGATCATGCCAAGCCTTCTTTCGATCCTTTTCTACCTTCTGATGAAATACTGCGATGTACCGATCCTCATCGAGCTGTACCAGATGTGCCAACCGTTTCTCCAATGCCCCGTCATCACTCATTCCTATGGCTGCTGCGATGCGCAGACTTGGGACAATATAATCCATCGGCATTACAGATTCTTGCTCGTAGAAAAGCTTGAACGGTGTCTGGCCAGTCAATCGTTTGCAAGTTGTGTGATACGCCCAAAGTATCGCTGGAATCTTCAAATCCCAATCATCATGATTTGTGTTGCATACCTTCGTGAGCGCATGCTCCAAGATTTTGTTGAATGCGTCAACTGTCCCGTTATCTTGCGGATGATATGGGGTACTCTTCCTATGTCGAATTTGAAACTCCTCGGTCATCACTGTGATCGTCTGATTAACAAAATGAGTCCCTTGGTCACTCATTAGTATCTTTGGGCACCCAAACCTGGTGACCACATTGTCGAAGAGGAATCTTGCTGCGGTTGCAGCTAAGCAATCTTTCACCAGTGTAGCTTCCACCCATTGCGTCAAATAGTCAGTCGCAGTGATTATGTAGTGCGACCATGTTCTTTTTCTTAGTGGGATGATGGGTCCCACAAAGTCAACTGCCCACTTGACAAAAACCCACAGTGTCAATTGAGGTACTAGTGGCATTTCATCCCTTCGTGATGGATTCCCTATCCGCTGACATATGTCGCAGCTTTTGGCGTAGTCCACAGCATCTCCATGCATCATCGGCCACCATAGTCCTGCTCGAAGGACCTTCCTAGCAGTGGAACATCCTCCGTAGTGTCCTCCAACGATCCCATCATCAGCTTCTTCTAAAATCCTTTCCTTCTCATGCGGAAGGACATATCATCGAAGTGTCTCATCTAGTCCCATCTTATACAATTTCCCTGCAATCAATTGAAAATTTGCAGCTCTGATGACTAGCTGCTTCTTCTAGTTGGTAGTGAATCCTTCGGGCGCCTCCCCTATTGCTAAAAATTGAATGATTTGTTCATAATGGTCATCGAAAATTCTAACCCTAAACAACTGAGCATCCAACAATCCTTCGTCAATGCTCCTTGGCTCTTCTTTGGACTCTATCTGCGACAGGTGGTCTGGTCCTGCATTCAGTCATCCTGGCTTTACGATTATCTCAAAATCAAATTCCTGTAAGAGTAACAGCCATCGACAGATCTTCCCCCCCAACAAAGGTTTTTTCACCAGGTATTTTAGTGCTGAATGATCGGTGAACATTTTAAAATTCCCCACTAAGAGATAGTGCCGAAACTTTTGTAAGGCGTAGAGCTGCCAACCCTTCCCTTTCTGTGATCGTGTAATGATTCTCCACACTAGTCATCTTTCTACTTGCGAATGCTATCAGGTGTTCTATTGTGCCTTCTCCTGGTTGGGCCAAGATAACTCCTAGTGCAACTGATGACGCATCGATGTGAACGTGGAAGTCCTTCGTCCAATCTGGAAATGCGAGTATGGGTGCTGCAACCATCTTGGTTTTCAATATATACAGACTCTTTTGGCACTCTTCATTCCATTCAAACTTGGCATCTTTCTTCAGCAACTTCTCCATTGGCGTTGCTATTACTGCATACCCTCTGATAAACTTCATGTAGTATCCTGTGTGTCCCAATGTCTCTCTCAATTGCTTGACTATTGTCGGCGGTGGTTGTTACAACGTAATTTTCCACCTTGTGAGCATCATCACTCTTTGGCCTGCAGGATCCATTTTACTAACTTAGATCCACTTTATATCCTTCAGACACTATTTTTCCCTATTTTTTCCCTTGTACGCTCGCTGCATCACTATAGTGGGCATACCCGCAAGTTGCATCATTGTAGCCCGCAAGTAGCATGTAAAATGGTAAAAATCACTAGTTTATTACTTTTTACTCCCAAAAAGCGGTCATAGGGTGACCTTTGGCCCTCCATTTGCCTCGAAATGTCTCGATGTGACCTTTCACTTACCTTTGGGAGGACTATATATTGAGCACATATGGGTTATGGACGAGAGGAGAAAGGAGAGCAAGAGAACTCTAGTGGATTTTTTCCCTATCTTGAGTCTACACTCATTGATCCTTGTAGTTGTGAACCCTTTATGTTCACCTTCCAAACTCCTATCATAGTTTGAGTTTTCCATTCCATGGAGGATTGAAGTGGTGGAGGCACAAGTGGATTGACCCAGATCTTGGTTCAGATTGGTTGCTGACAAGAGGTCGTATCACATTGTACTTCTTATTGTTTATTAATAGAAATACTCATATTCTCATCCATTAATGTTGTGAATGTTGTTTATACTACATTGGGTTGCATTTACTTATAATATCGTGGACCATTGCTATTGATGATATTAATGTCGTTTATATATTATATGTACTTGTTTTGTATTGGATGTCAAGACTAATTTGCAGATTCAAGTGCATGGATTGAAAGCTCCAATGGGGATCTACATCAAACATTTGGATCAAGGTTGGTTATATTCTTCATTATCTTAGCATTGCCATTTATATAGCATAATACTGAGAATTGAGTTAATTTCTGGTAGTCAGCTGTCTGTTGTGGTCTACCCCAATCCATAGGAAGTTTTCTCCAAAACAGAAATGACGACTCCGCTGGGGATAACATCCATTTTTGGGGATTTGTGAGCATTAGTCCATATTTATAGTTGTTGTTTGTCGAAGCTCTGTGTCACTAATTGGCCGTTGATATACGCTATAGAAAAATAGTCTTTTTCTGAGCCATTGGACTCTTTGTTTTCCCATTTTTCTTTCCTTACCCACAGGTGGGCTTAGCTCTGCCCATGTACACCCGCCTCTATTTACATTATTGCTCGTGGGTACCCACAGGTATTCCTTCAACAGTAGCGTACAACTCCGGCTTTGGTTGATTTATGAATTTTGGTTTTTGTTGGGTTGGCTTTGGATGATCCTGAGTCTTTGTTGGCCTGATTCTTGACTGTTCCATGCCTTCTTCGTGACCAAAACTCTTCTCCTCTCTTGGTTGAGCCTTGTTTGTTTTTTACCTATCTTTGGATTTAGCCTTGTTGATTTTTCCTATCAAGCTCACTCTGTTGGCTGAGTCTTACTGTTTGGGATCTGCTGGGTTGTCTTAGTGATCTCCTTGGCATTTCAATGACTAAATAGTAGGATTTTGCTTGCATTTTTCATTCCATTATATTGAAAAATACAAAAAAAAAAGTTTTGCATTTTCCTTTTTGTTTATAAGAGAAAATACAAAAAAAAAAATTTACTTCCATGTACTGCATGTTTCATTGAGTGCTTGCTGCTTTCATTTATGTTCTGCTTATGCATTGAAAATATAAAAGAGTTGCATTTTTATTTCGAAACCGTTGGATTTATTTTGCATGCTAGTGGCATTGTTTTTATTGGATAGATGAGTCTAGGATTTGACGACTTTGCATACTATTGAGTCATATACATCACTAGTTTCACGACCATATCCTTTGAGTAACCACAACCATTAAAATTAACGCTTAATCTTAAAATTGATTAAATTGATTTTATTTATAGGGTACACCACTAGCATAGGTTTAGAGTCTTGGAATAGATCATTGTGAGTAAACAATCCAAGACTACTAGACGAAACATTATGTGTCTGACCAGGGAGTAGTGAAATCCATGGTATACATCGGTGTTCTCAGGAAGCTCTACTCAGACCAGAGTTAAGCACGAGGTCACGGGAGGTTGGTTGAGGAGATATCCCTCCAATACCAGCTGAACGTGGGAGATATTTCCAGGGTTTGTTCGTATCTGGGGGTACCGGAGGTTCGTCCTCTTGTGCTTCGGGCTTAGCTACCCTGCCCATATGACAGATCCCACCTACGACTTTCCCCCTGAGCATTGGTTATATTGCGGTGACCATAGTTTCCTTACCTAGGTATCGCATAGGGTACTTGTAGTGGTTATGTTGTTTGTGTCCTGAGTCAGATAGGGGTCGGACAGCATAGTTTCCGTTGTATAGGGACTTGAACCTGTGCACGCAGTGAATTCTAGGGGCCATTATAACTGATTCTGTTACCTCCAGCTATAGTTTGGGAGTCTCAAGCCTCTCCTAGGAGAGACATACCGGCTCTAGTGTCGGGAGCTCATTTAGCCACTCTATTTGTCAGCTCTTGGCTATAGTTTCTCTAGGTGTGTGCTTTGATTTACTATTTTTGATTGATAGTTTTCCTTTAGGGGACGTTTTTATTTTATAGTCTCTCCAGAGATATCATGGCGCAGAGTCCTGCTCCCCGTCGATCTCGTCGGTTGGCTGGTTTACTAGCTCCCGAGCTTTCATGCCGTGTCAAGAAGGAATGCCACCGGGCTCCCTCCGAATCTTCAGATTCTTACGAGACATACATTATCAACTCCATGACTGCACACTCTGGCACGGAAGAAATCCTGACCAGTCCATCGGGCAGAGTTGAGCACACTTCAGACACACCTACTCCTCGTGAGGCATGGGGAGGTGATCCACCTGAGACCCAACTTAGTTGGTTTGGTGCAGATCCACCTGAGACCCGACCTAGTTTGTTTGGTCCGGATCCACCCGAGGACAACCCGTTCGATCCTTCATATCCACATAATTATCTATACGGGATACCAGAGTTACATGATGACACAGGCCCTACGGTCAACCCTACTGCGTTCTCATATGGTATGTCGAATTACACCATAGTTGATCCTTCCACTGCTTTTGGTAGTCATGCTGGAGCCATTCATGGTTTTAGCAACATTGCACCCACTGGGGGCAATACCCTCACCGGGGGCACCACGTTGTCCACTCAAACACATAGTATGGGGACCGGTCATATTCCTCCTAACAATGCTAATGTTGGAAGACGACCGCCTCCTAGGGCTACCCAACCTAGTAGGAACAATGTTCGCAACACGACTTGTCATTCACCACCTAGTACACATGCTGCTATCCGTCAACCTAGGACCACTTTCGTGAATGTTAATTCTCCTCCTAACCACAGGGGTGGACATATACCGCATACTTTTGCGTCCACTCCTGCTACTAGTAACACCAATGTTGGGGTTGGGAATACATCTCATGTTTATGGTCACCACACGACTGCTCACGCTAATCCTAATGCTGGGGGTGGGAACATACCTCACCATTATGGTCATTACAACATGGTTCCTGCTACGAATAGTATGTATATGCCCCATACTTATGGTGGCAACCCTTATTACAACACAGTCGGTGCTGGCCACCAGTACAACCCACTTCAATATGGTGCCCAAAACACTTATATACCTGCTTGCTCTCATACGGGTCAGGTCGGAGGAGGTTATCAACCTTATGGCCATGGTCAAGCTTACGGTCTGTCAGGTCCTCATTATCAGCAGTTTAATGCTCATGGTCAAGCTTTTGGTCCACCTTATAATTCGGTTTCATTCAACCAACCTTTTATGGGGGCTTATAATCAAGCTTTCCAGCCGCAGCTCCCGTTCCTTGCACATTTGAAATTTCCGGATCTTTCGAAGCTCACGAATGATCCGGTGTGTCACGACCCTAATTGGCCTTCGGTCCCTACCAATCTCCCTTCGGACATTCCTAATTTTGAGGGGAAAGGTGGTGAGGATCCGGGTGATCATGTCACAACGTTTCACCTTTGGTGCTCCTCCAACTCATTAAATCACGATTCCGTTAGATTACGACTATTTCAACGCACCCTCATGGGGGAAACCACGAAGTGGTATGTTGATTTGCTTGGGAACGCTTATTGGGGATTCAATGAGATCGCTTTGGTTTTCTTGGATCATTTCCAGTTGCCGGTTCGCTATGATACCGGTACTGAACTTTTGTCTACCTTTCGTCAGAATAAGACCACACATATTTCTGACCACTTTCAAGAGTGGGGTTGGCAGAAGAGGTTGGTGAAAGCCAACATTCCACCAGAATTTCTGTTGGAATGGTTCCTCAAGTATTTACTCCCATATATTGCAAAGGATGTTTCGATGTCCGGCATTGTGACTTAGGAACAAGCCATCTTGAAAGTGCAGCAATTAGATTTACTATACTCTCGGTCTGGCATTTTGTATGACATTATTCCTAATGCACCGCGAACATGCCATGAGCCCAAGTTAGTTCTTGGACTGCATGCTGATGGCATTGTGGGATCCGCAAGCACTCACCCTGTATATTTGGGGAATGAGCCTCCCCCTCCTCCTGATAATTCCTTGCATATCGAGAAGCCCTCTATTATGTCGCGGATACCGAACGGTGTTCTTAAGCGCTCTATGCATAATCCCAATGCCCAAGCCACCCAGAACTACTCCATTGTAGAATATTTGGGCCAAACTCTATGTGTCATGTTGGCTCTTGAAGTTTTGCAGGCATGTCCTTCTCAAAGGCATGCCCTTTTGAGTGTGTTAGGAGCTTAGGATGGGGGAAATCCCAATGTTATCAATTTCAACACTACTGATATTCAACCTCGCTTACCTTACCACGTGGATTTTCAAATCCATGTGGAGTTCCTTAAGAATTTTGTCAAAAGAACGGTGGTTGACGAAGGTGCTTCCACGTCAGTGATGTCGTTAGCTTGTTGGAAAGCTCTTGGCTCTCCTCCCCTACTCACGTCTAGAACCATGCTCACTGCATTTGACGGTCGGTCATTTAAGCCGCATGGGATTATCCCTTCCCTTGTTGTCCGCTTTGGGGGTAATCCTGTGCCTATTGAAGTAGAAGTGGTTGATGCACCCATTGACTACAACCTTTTACTAGGTTGGAATTGGATGTACGCCATGAAAGTTGTCGCAACTACTCTATTCAGGATTATTTGCTTTCCACACGAAGGTAAGATAGTGACAATCGATTAGCTGGATTTCGTTAATCCTCCTCCGGAAGCATCCACAGGATCCGTAGTCCCGCAGGTTACAGATTCTCAGCCGACAACTGGGAACATGGGTGTTGGTATGTACCCTTCATTGATGGGATCTTATGATTTCCCTAGACCTATTAATTTTATTAGAACCATTTCCGACAATGCATCTCCACCTTTGCATAATGTACCGTTCCGGACTTCATATTTTGATGATCCATGTACTTTACCGTCCACGAGTTCTACATCTGGAGACATTGCGCACATCAGGATCTCTATGCCACTGTCTGTTGCTGAGCTTGCTTACCAAGATATTCAACAAGCCACTTCAGAGCCAGATCTCTCTTCTTTATAGACAGGGGAAGAAGACCCCGTTATGCTGCCCATGTGTGCAGTTGACCCATCTTGTTCACATGATTTCCTCGATGGTATTCTACCTTCAGATGAAATTTTTATCGAGGCCATGAATGGTAATGACAAGCCTTGGGAGGATTCTCGTCATCAATTTTATTTCCTTCCTACCCTTGATCTTATTGAACGAGATGAGCCTCGAGTACAACCTGCCATGCATTTGGATTTTGATCCAGGCATAGTTTAGTTTAGCCCCGGCTTGACATTAAAGTTTGATTTCCCTAGTGATGAGTCTGTAGACTATCCGATAGATCTGCAAATCGGTGATCCTGATGAGTTCAATTCTACTTCTATAATTTCCAACTCCCGTGATGATCAATTTGCCACTGTAGATTCCTCCACATCCTTCATCTTTTCTCTTCATTCCAAAGTTGATCATTTTGGTCCCTCAGGTGTTGGTACTATGGAACCTTCAGTGGTTAGGTCTCCCTGCATTATGTCTGAGGATGATAATAGTGAAGTTGAAAATGTTTCTACTGCACTGACTTGTATCAGAGTTATCTTTACGTTCGTTTTAAAGATGATCTTGGTACTTATGTTTCTTGGAGACAGGATTCTTAGCTGGACTTATACTTGTTTACTGGTCCTTTTCGACATTTGCTTCGGTCATGGAAGGAATATTTGGAACCTTGCATATGGGTTTAGGCCTCCCCATTGTTATGATGCATTTGAACCTATTACCATCCAAATTCGTAGACACCCCCTGAGTGTCCTTATCTTGCTCATGTTCCTTGCATTATGCATAGCTTTGTTCCATGTGCTTGGAACTAGTCTCACATGTCCCTGACACTCGTTTGCTCTCATTACGAGCATTATTCCACCTTTACTTCGAGCTCGTTAAAAATAGTAAGAAGGTCACAAGTTTACTTTTTCGGGCTCGTTAAACCTTTACAGAAAAGATTTTTATAAAGTCTTTTTTAAGCTCTTGTTAGACTTTTTCAAATCAAATAAGATTGCCGAGTATACTTGCCATTTCAGACTCGTTAAAGGATTTGAAGCGACATCCACTTAGGTATAAGTTTACCCCTTTTCCGGACCTTTGTGGATTAATTACGAAAAAGGTATACTCTAGTCATACGTGACTAGAAGAGTTCTTCTCTCATTGTTTTAAACTTTTTCAGGTGAGGAGACTAACTTTACGAAAAAGGACTTCCCTTTTATGTCGAGTTGTGATTGCATTGCATTATCATGCTTGCCATTTGATCCTTGTGTCAGCTCCCGCTTACTCACTTATTAGCCATGTGCCTGAGAACTTTACCTTATGAGCCAAGCAGAGCCTTAATTTATCTTTCGCAGCTTGATGACCCTTTACCCTGAGGGAACATTCCACAAGTGTCTACATCCTGCATATGCTTCCTTGCATTGATCATAGGTATGTTCCACTGCTTGGGACTAGTCTGTTCACTATTTGACACTCCTTCCCTCACGTGTTGTACTATAAGCAATTTTATTCTTTTTCAAGCTTTTCCAAATATGAAAAAGACCAAAAAAATCAAATATTCCAAAAAGCCAGACGGGATTATGGTTACTACTTCTAGTTGGCAGCTGTTGTGTCACCTTTGAACAAAGCATTCTTTCCACTCCATACATTATGAGTCGAGACTATAGTTGGACCTTAGAATCTGTACTTGTTTCTCAGTTTACTCCACCGATTGGTTAAGCTTCCAGTCATTATGGAGCCCTTTGTGGTGCCTCCTACATCACACAGTCTATATTGAGTCTATGCTACCTGAGTCTATCCATCTTCTCATGCTCTTGTTCAAAGGAAGTCCTGAAACCAATGTCAGCCACTCCTCAGATTTCTTGACTATTTCATGTTGGCCATCCTTATGGAGTCAGTCCATTTCACCTGAGATCTTCCAAATCTTTCAGCGTAGCTGGTACCTCATGCTCGTTGATGGGGGATGCCTTAATGCCCTCCTTCTAGCGAGTCTCGTTCCATCGACTTCAACTCATTTATTTTGGGACTTGAGGCTTAGAGTTCGACTGAGTACCTTGAGGCTTACAGTCATTAGTGGCAGGTTCTCTCGCCATCGACAGTTTTGGGAATACATCAATGTCCCCTAATCGATGGATTCATCCTAGTGTTTGACTTCAACTCATCTATTCACACTCCGATGATTGTACTCTGTGCCTTGATGCCCATTTTCATTATTGGTGGGTTATCTCGCGTATGTTAATGGTATACATCATTGATCGATAATCAGATGATGTCACATATCAACTCCTTTATTCACTTGATGGGACTTGCACCGTCGAAGACTTGTATAGAAGACCCCAGGCGATAGTGGCATTCAACATGCTACTTATGATTATGACTTTACATCTAAGATATCACCTCTCAGATATCAACGGTTTGTACCTCCAGTTTGCACCAGTTGTTTCCTTTTCAACAGGAGACCATATCTTACTATAGAGGGATCATGGCTATGATCACTTATGACATGTATTCATTATGTATTGCATGTTCATGGCCATTATATCAAATTTTTGTACTATACCGACATGTATTCAAGAATAATATTGTATTATGACGAGTGAGCTACTCCTTCCACTTGTGTCTCCATCACTCCACTTCTGAGATTTATAATGTATTTCAGCCATCATAGCATCAGTCTCTAACCTCACACATTAGGGGGCATATGTTACAGCGTAATTTTCCACCTTGTGAGCATCAGCACTCTTTGGTCTACAGGATCCATTTTACTGACTCAGATCCACTTTATATCCTTCAGACACTATTTTTCCCTATTTTTTCCCTTGTACACGAGCTGCATCACTATAGCCCGTGGGTAGCATGTAAAATGGTAAAAATCACTAGTTTATTACTTTTTACTCCCAAAAAGCAGTCATAGGGTGACCTTTGGCCCTCCATTTTCCCTAAAATGTCTCGATGTGTCCTTTCACTTACCTTTGGGAGGACTATATATTGAGCACATATGGCTTATGGATGAGAGGAGAAAGGAGAGCAAGAGAACTCTAGTGGATTTTTGCCCTATCTTGAGTCTACACTCATTGATCCTTGTAGTTGTGAACCGTTTATGTTCACCTTCCAAACTCCTATCATAGTTTGAGTTTTCCATTCCATGGAGGATTGAAGTGGTGGAGGCACAAGTGGATTGACCTAGATCTTGGTTCAGATTGGTTGCCGGCAAGAGGTCATATCACATTGTACTTCTTGTTGTTTATTAATAGAAATACTCATATTCTCATCCATTAATGTTGTGAATTTTGTTTATACTACATTGGGTTGCATTTACTTATAATATCGTTGACCATTTCTATTGATGATGTTAATGTCGTTTATATATTATATTTACTTGTTGTGTATTGGCTGTCAAGACTAATTTGCATATTCAAGTGCACAGATTGAAAGATCCAACGGGTATCTACATCAAACGTTTGGATCGAGGTTGGTTATATTCTTCATTATCTTAGCATTGCCATTTATATAGCATAATACTGAGAATTGAGTTAATTTCTGGTAGTCAACTGTCTGTTGTGGTCTACCCCAAGCCATAGGAAGTTTTCTCCAAAACAGTGGTAGGTCGGAAATAATCGCAATCTTTGTAGGATTGAGCAACATTCCTTCCCTGCAAACTATGTACCCTAGTAAAACCCCAAACGGAGTGCAAAAAATGCACTTCTTTAAGTTCAATGAAATTTGGTGGTGTCGACATCTTTCCAGCATCAACAGCAGATTCGATCCTCGACCAACTCATACACTATCCAGTCATCCATGTATACTGCCAGAAATTTATGGATGTAATATTTGAACACCTCAACTACTAGTCTTGAGAAAATTGTTGGTGCATTCTTTAGACCAAATTACATCACCATGTATTAAAAACATCCCCATTCGGTGATGAATGTTGTTTTGTGTCGATCCTCCTTTGCAATATTCAATTGGTGGTAGCCAAAAAATCCATCTATGAAGGAGTATATTTCTTAACCACCGGCTCCTTCTAACACTTCATCCGTAAATGGTGTAGGGAATGGATCATGTCGGATTGTGTCGTTCAACTTTCTTAAATCAACACAGATCCTGACTTCACCGGTTTTCTTATCCTGGACCACCATCAGGCCGATCCACAACGATTATTCGACTAGTTCTATAATACATGCTTTTATCATTCTCTCAATATTAGCCCTCACCCGCTCCTTGTACCTTGGATTCAACCGGTAGGGTCACTGCTTGACTGGCTTCGCATCGCGTTTCTGGGGGATTTTCATTTTTCCTAAGTCCCCGAAAATTCCCTCATCTCCGAGAATTTTGTTGAGAACAAATCTTGAAAATCATGCAACAGATCAGTCATCTTCGCAATAGTCGAGTCATCCCAATAATCTCCAATACTTGCGAACTTCGGATTCTCCTCCAACCCAATTTTCACTTTCTTGATATTAAACGGTTGTTGAAACTTGTCGAAAGTTATTTCTGGTGCCTCGACACTGCGATTTCCAGGCTTCTGACTCTGGCACATACGTAGCCCTCGGATCATCCTCATCATCTGGATCTCCTGTGATATTGTAGCATTCCATTAACATTCCCGGTGTCGCAATCCATTGAAGCCCCAGTGGTTGCTCTATCAGGACTGCTTCAAATACCTTCTCTCGAATCGCCTGTAATGCACTATGGATGAAGGGGTTTTCGTTGGAGAAACTGAACGTTTGGATAAAGCCAACTGTTAGTTGTTCCCAATAGATCGTTCCACATCGCAGTTCTGCTACAATATACCAACTTCGCGGTACTTCATCTAGTGTGTGGATAAATGCATGGACCCATTCCTGTTTCGCTCGTGGTCCCCATTTTCTTTCACATTCATCCAAATGCGCCTTTGGATCGCCTCTTTATCGAAATTCCTTCCGCCATATCTTTCTGCATCGCCGAACCTAACCATCATTAGGTGTCGACATAGTGGCCATTTAGTTATGGTGGACTTGTGCGCTTCCCACCATCGCGCTGGTGTAGCCTTCAGGGATTCTTCTAAGGCCAAGAGCCACTGTGGTTTTGCCACTTTTTCTTCAAATTCATTGAGAAATGTAGCCAAATTGAGAAATCCCTCATATGTTGGTAGCTTGCACTCTTTTGTTGCTACCCTTCACAATGACTGAGTGATCCTTGCACACCTCCTAAATGACACTTCGTGTAGTCGATTTTTCCAATTTTCAAGTGCTTCATCTGAATCTGATGACGTCAAACCACTACTGCACCATCCTAACTCTCCATCTGCAGTAGGGTTGATGTAATCTTCGAAAATGTTGTACATATTATCCCATCCCTCGGTGAACTCATCCCTTGTTGGTTCAACATACCTATGTCCTTCTGCGGGATCAAAAGGTGCGACAACCCTTATCTCACGGTTCTCGAATGACATAGTTCACTTCTTAAAGTTGATAATAGCCTGGTTCTCCATCGCCCAGTCTATTCTTAGCAGCACTGGGCAGGGGCTTGTATTGTCCACAATTTCGATCACATCGAAATCTGCGTATGTCTTGATGCCCTCGATCTCAATAGGGACCTAGCATAGTCGACCGATCAGGGTGACCTTACTTTGGTTGTCTAGGCGCAGTTGCACTGGGTACCAAGCCAAAGTGGTTTCCCCATTGTTTTCCACATCTATTTGGTCAGGATTTTCACGTCCGACCCCAAGTCCAAGATAATTGAGTCGACATCGAACGCTTCGACTTGCGCAGACATCCGCATCTCTCGTCCTGTTTTTCTCTTATGTATGTGATTGACCATCCACTCCTATCGTGCACCCTCCCGTCGATGCAGCGGGTTAGATATCTCCGCCAATGCATCTTGATCTTTTGCCAGCTCCAGGAAACTCTCCAAAAAGGCTCTTAAGGTGTTGGTCTTTCTCTGCGAATTCGTTGTGTCGAATATCAGTGGCATGTCGTAAGTACCTTCTTTCTGGTGAAGAGGTGGTTGTCTTAGTTGCCTCATTGTTTCCTACACTTTTAAGGAAATATCCCTTTCTGCCTCTGTATCAAATGTGAATTGTTTCCTTGTTGTCAGTCAGACGCTAGCCTGTGACCTGTCAGCCCCTGTCACAGCTCCTCCTCAAGTCACTATTTCGACAGTCGCACTTTGACTTCTAACTTCTGCTGAGATATTCTATATAGGTGGTGGATTATGGTTCTGATTTTGATTTTGCAAAGGTGGGGGCAGGTTCTTAGTTTGCCACTTTGCGATGATCTGAGGACAATATTTGACCCCATGGTCCATAATGCTGCAATAAGTGCACTGTGGTGCTGGATTCAAGAAATCCATCTGATAATGCCCCTGTTTCCCATAATTGTAACATATAATGGATCCTTGACCTCGTCTAGTAGCCCCTCCTCAGCTGGAACCAGCACCTCGGCCTCCGCAAAACCCCCCTCTATATCCTTCTCGTAGTGGCCCATATGGCGGGTACTATGGTTGAGCATACTGCGGCTGCAGATATTGCAGTTGTTGAAATTGTGGTTGAGGATATGTCGATTGGCCATACTGCGACTGACCATACTGTGGTTGCTCATACTGCAGTTGCAAATTATATTGAGGCTGCGGTTGACTATACTACTGCTGCTGCTGTATCGGTGGTTGCACCTCCCCTTTCATAAGGAAAGTGTCTGCAGTCCTTTCTTAGAGTAGGTCATAAGCTCTACAGTCTTTCTCATCATGGCCAACCAATCGACATAACTTGTAATACAAGTTCACTAGTTTCGACACCATGTTCTGCATGTACACACATTCTTCCGGCCGATGTCTTCTCGAGTGACAGACGTGACACCAAGGCAACCCTCCCTGACTGAGGATATTCGGTGCACTTGATTGCAAATATTCTCAAAATTTTGGGCACTGATCCTTGTGATGTCCCTCTGTCCTACACCTAGTGCACCATACATCTTCGCGGGCCTCTTTTCCTTTCTTCATGTCTTGTAGCTGGATCGTCAAGTTTTCTAGCTACACTTGTATTTGATCAATTCCCAAACCCATTTTGCCGATTGGTGAAGACTCCAACTTTATTGCGATCTCCAACACTTCTGCATGAGTAGCTACCTTCTGTTGCATCAGCGACCCACGAATGTGCGGCACCAACCCAGCGATAAACCATTCTTTATGCCGCATATCATTCATCCCAAAACTCACTTTCGCCATTAGTGTTTTGTATCATTGGTCGAAGTCCCATATCGATTTGTTGGGAAACTGTTTGATTTCATTAAGCTCAGTAATGTACTGCCACTCAGATTTTGGTTTTCTGAATTCATCGATCATCCCCGCTTTGATGTCTAGCAATGTTTTACCTAGAGTTCCCATCAGTACCTTAGTAAACTTCATATACCAATCTAGTGCACGGCCCCTAAGGGTCATCGTTATTTGTCCCTTTTTTATATCCTCATCCTGGACCTGCTTCACGATCCATACTACTTCACACAAAAACTAGTATTGTTCGGGATCCTCTGTCCCGTTACCTTGGAAGGTTGGCATCTTCACTTCATCACCCGCCATTCTTGTACTTCTACTATTATCATTTACTGATGCGCTACTCTTACTATTGTTCTGGCACGTAGGATAGCTCTGTTAATAACTTGTATTTCCTCTTATCAAATTATGAGTAGTACGCGGAGTTGAAGGTACGTTGTATCTTAGGGTCCGTCCTTCTTCGGCTTCTGGGGTAGCCTGTTCACTTCCTTCTTCGTTGCAATAAGGTCGCTTCCCCCCTTGTGGTCCTGTTTTGCAGTATTCTATTCCGGTCCTCTCAAGAGACTCTCTCTCAGTCCTCCTCTTCTTCTCAAGACGTCGGAATATCACCCCACTCCTCAAGGTACCACACTCTTCGTCAGCTTCCCTTTGTCGTCGCTCATGTCCATCTACCCCACATCTTTCTACCGGAACCGCATCCACGTGGTACCCACAAATTCCGCACACTAATCTTCTACTCGTCTGAGTTCATCCTTAGTCTGCCCTTTTTGCAGATGAGCATCTTAATCCACAGTTTCAACGACAATAGGAATCTCCCCATGGGTCCTTTGAAAAATTTCCTTTTTGCGCTTCTATATGATTTGATTCCACAACAAACTCAATGATGTATCCTTCTAAGATACTGTCTACCTAGAAGTCAACAACCTGTGATACCTTATTATCGACCTGTCTCAACTGTCGAATCAATTCTGGAGTCCAATGGTCCGACTCAGTCTTTTGGAAATGGTTCTTCTGAAACGTTAGCTGTGCTAACCACTCATGCAACAATACCGGGAATTCAAAGAAGAATATCTCGTGGATATCCGAATAAATAAGCTTTTCTAACCAACTGATTGTCGTCTGCCCGGGGTTTTGCTTTTCTCCTTTTGCGAATTCTTCTCTTTCTTGTCAAACCAGTCCTGGATCTCCGGTTTCGTCGGGTGCCATAGCATGTCCTTATCTTTCTTCTTTAGGTCCTAGCAACAGAACCATTTTTTGACACAGTGGTTATTGACAGGGGTTCACTTCGCATTGTCGTCAACAAACCCAACCAAACACCCTTAAGCACTAGCCCAGAAATGTTTTACCCTTTCCATCAACACCCGCAAAGCGAGTGAAGTCTCACCCGAGATGATTAAGGGGGCTGCAGGAAACAAGTTTCCACAGTGAGGAAAGGACATGCAACCACTTCAACTCTACCACAATAGAAACCAGAGATTTAGATTCGCATACATTTATACATTCATCATTCGCATATTCACCATTCGTAGGTCTAATACATAATGGACATTCGCATTAACATGGTTAAACTGATCAATCGCATCAACAACAATTACTGAACCACAAAACCTTAAACATATCACAAACACTTGTATTCATCATTCAACATAAACAAAGACAAAATATATAACCATAACCGAACATCTTCATGCATTCATCAAAACCTGCGGTATAACCTTTGCATAAACAGTTCGGAACATATTATTGCAGATCCATACAAAACTGCGAAAATAGATAAAGGCACAATCGAACCGCATAATCACAATGATAATGATTCTACAATCCAGTCTCGCATCGATGCCCTTAGGCTTACATTCATACTCCTATTTATATCAAACTAAATGGTTACAAAACGGTCCACATGACCCTTTCTAACAACTTAAACTAATCTTGCACTTCCTCGTTCTCCGCGAATGACCCTTTCTTCCGTGGATAGTCCTTCTTCACAACTGTCGGCTTCTACACTTCATGCGGACTAATCCCGTGCCAACAACTGGTGTGCCCAAGCAGCCTTGGAGTAGACTTCAACTTGGCTAATGTTCGAAACATAAATGGCCTTAGTACATTGTGGTTAGAAATATGAAGTTGGAATTGATGTTTCTTTCCTTGCTTCTACACACTCGCCATTACATTTTGCAGATGTGAAAGTTTCCATCAGTCAAGCTTTGGGTGGGTTAATTAGTGACCTAGTATAGTTCCTTCTTCACTAGTTTTGAGAACTAGTTACTGCTTGCAAAATTTCTGTTTTGAAGTTTGAATTTTGAGATAATGTCATCTGATATCAGATCAGGGATATTACATGCTTTCTAAAAGTGGTTTGAACCTAAAACGTGGAGAGCAATTAATAACGTAGGAGAAGGAAGTTTTGATCATTGATCATCAACAATTATACTTTTGGGATCCTCCTTGAGAGTACTGTAAAGTTTGTACTGTAGGTCCATGACTTACAAAAGAATGTTTTTGCTTTGCTGATATATGATTGAATTAAAATATGACTACTCAGAACAGTGAAGGATTTTATTTTTTGGATCCTCCTTGAGTTACTGTAATGTTGTATTGTAGGTCCATGACTTACAAAAGATTTTTTCTATCTTGTTGATATGAATACTGCTCAGAACAGTGAAGGGTCATTAAACCAAATTTCTGTAAAGTTTTTGAATGTAATATGTAGGAGGCAATTATAATCCTATCTATATAGCTGCAGTGAAGATGTCATGTGACCAATTTTCATGTGAATGTGAATAATGTAACTTTCTTTCATGAATAAAGTTATGATTTTTTCTTGAGGAAAAAAAAAATTTAGGGGAATCGACAACTGGGGCGGTGCACGTACTCGCACTACATGGGGTTGATTCCCATCTACTACCACTATACCCCTAGTTGCACCCACACAACCCGCAAGCATGGGGCACAGGTAAGCCAAGGTGTTTTGAAGCCAAGGGGCACATATCATCTAATTTCAGTTCATTTGCCAATCGAGCTACACCCTTGTAGGAAAAAAACCATGAAATATTATTATTAAAGTTTAATTATTAAAATAAAGGTGGAATTTAACTAAACTAACTAATGTCCATGTTGTAGTTGAACTTGTAACAATGGCCATATTTGTAAATATTCAATTTATATGCTTTTGCATTTATATAAATATAAACTCAAATCTCATAAGAAAAAATGATTTTAGAAATTAAAACAAACTAAAATATGGACACACAAATACTCAAGAATCATTTCAAACAAATTTGTTATTGTTGTTCCACTTAATCTTTTAAATGAATGTTGAGGCCACACACAATACTTAATCATCTTGAAAAAATTACAAACATTAAAGCCATGAGCCCATACTTACGTTGTTATATCATATGTCATCTTTTAACTTTGTAATCGTTTCAAATTGCTTACAATGAAGAATGAATGTTATTTAACATTTTGAATAGGCATGTATTTTTTTAACCTTTTTAAATTTAAAAAATGCATGTTTTTTATATTTATGAGATGTCTACTTCTTATTTTAGGCTACTAGAATTTTTCTTTATGTGTATTTTCTTAAATCATATTCGTATATGTACTCTAATATTGCTACCATGTTTTAAATATCATTTTTTCTTAAATTTTGAAGTGATTTTCTAAAAATGATGTGTTGAACTTTTTTTTTCCAAAAATGATGGAAGGGAAAATACACATTTTTCAAAGCATTAGCACAACTGGCGATGATGATGATGATAGTTATTAATGTTCATTAAGACCAACTTTGGTCTATCAAACCTTAAAAAGGAAAGGAATCACTTGGTTTTCTTTAGAATTTTATTTCTATGCTCAAAACGTTTTAAGAGAAGCATTCCTAAATCATCAAAGTTATGATAAGTTAAAATGTTAGGAATGTCAATATTGTAGCAAATGTTTTGAAAATGTGTTATAATGTGGATGTAGGAAGGACATTCTATGAGAAAGTGATTTTTGTCTTCAACCTTTTTTGTGTTACAAAGATGACAACTTCTTTCATCCCACAACATTTTTTAGGAATTGTTCGTTCCTTGTTTCACTATGGAGCTCACGCGAGGTTGTTCTTATTTTAGCAATGTTGATTTTCTTCTATATGCTAGTTAAAATAGAGAGATAATTTTGATTTTGTAGATTAGGGTTGATCAGCTTCTTATAATACCTTAATTTTCTCTTAACCTCTAACTCTTTATCGCATCACATCTTTTCCTTAAATTTAGATGTAATGATACTTTTAATATTATCGCTATTTTGTAGAGTGACCTCTTCCTTAACTCCCCAATGGTTTATCCAAGATTTGGCATCTTTATGCCGACCTCTCTTAAGTCGCAGGTGGTTTTCACTAGAGTGTGAAGAAATCATAGGAATCCTTTTGTCTCCCATGTTTTTTATCATGTTTTTGTACATTAGGTACCTACTCATAGCCATGCCCTCAATCAAGGAGATACTTGCTTCTACGAGGAGGATAGGATAGGGTGTATTTCCTTTAATTTTGAGATTATAAGTTATAAAGCGTGTTTGGTTTTTCTCCAAGATTCTTTAGAGATACTGCAACCCCAAACTTACAACCATATAAGTTAATAGGAGTGACGAGAATCTCAAAGAGGAGTTTCTTCCTATCCCAAAGCCAAAGGTCTATGGATTTACAACTATTTTCAAGTCCATAATAAGCTTTCGATCCTCCATTAATCCTTTTCTCAATGATATAGTTCCAGTTAAACTTATGATGAAGATCGATTCCGAGATATTTAAATGAAGTCACTTCCTCCAAGTTGTTGTCATACATAATATTTACCAGTAAAAGAAATGAAACTTTAAAAAAATAATATTTTGCAAAATACCATAAACTTTAGAATTTTTTTTTAAAAGATTAAAAATGAAAATTTTAAAATTTCATGTTAAAGAACAATATTACAATAATGTAATAAAATCACATTGTATAAATGATTAATTATTAAAATTAAGTTTAATAGATGCTATTAATGTAAGGTAGTTAGGCTATCCAAACACCTAAAAACTATTTAAAAAGATTCAATATTAATGTATCCAAAGGCATCAATTTTCATCTATGAACATAGAATAAAATCCACTGTCTTTCGAATGCAATGTTCAAAATCCACCGCCTTTCAAATGCAACGTTCATTACTTGCACACATATATACCTACAACCCATTGATGCATTCTAGATTAATTGCCATCAAATATATCATAATAAAAAAATAAATAATAGAAAAGACCAATAACAATACATGAGATCATATTCATCTTGATTAGAAATACACTATGAATTTGTGATAGGTAAAGAACATTTCACTCAACTATAGGTATTTTATTATAGAGGTTGTCCCTAAGACAGGTATATGAATCCACAAGGGTGAAATAATACCGGTTAGCTTTAACTCTTTCATTCAGCTGAATTAAATAAATTTAAAACAAAGAATTAATATTATAGTTTTTTAGCTATAACCATCCTAATCAATTAACCATACTCTTCTCTCTTAATCTCCATAACACATGAAAAGGAATCCCCTTCTCTTCTATAGGGTCCCTTGATAAATTCACTTTCCCTTTAGTTATCTACTGGAAGAAAAGGAATATCTTGTGCTAGGATTCCAAGGATTTCTTCCATGCTCAATGGCTTTCTTTCACCTTAGCATTCATCCCTAATTGTAGTTATGGTTTCCACATGTTCATTATAGCACTTTTATAGGTTAACATTGGTTTCTACATGTTCATGGTAACAATTTTATAGGTTAACACTTATCAATAGGTATGGCAACAACATAAGCATAAAGTAAAATGAATCCATGGATAATAATAAAATCATAGCGAGATGATTCAATTTTTATCATATTCCATTCTTACCATATCTTTTCTTATATATGCTATGGAATTTCACATGATATGAGAGTAGAAAAGTCCAAGACTCCAAGTTCATTGAAGTCCTTCATACATCACATCGTAGAAGGGTCATATCATACAAGGAGATCGATGTATGCACGAGAATGAACAAATGAACAAGATGATAATGCTTCCTTATGAACTACAATACAACTTCACGTCAAAGACCTCACATGATTTATTGATGTAGAGATAGAAGCAGCCGCCTACCATTCCCAAATTAAAGGACTCACTGTTGAGCCACCGTATCGATTTGAAGCAGCCACTTTGAACAAGCCAGCTGTCAGCATGAACCACTGTGAACAAACCAGCTGTTAACGTGAGCCACTGTGAACAAACTGTTGTTGACGCCACCAAGAAAGTCGAGGGAATAAAAACATGTCGCCACCAATTTTGAAGAAGGTTGGGGGAAGACTCTTTGCAACGAAGGTTGAAGAAGGTTAGCGGATTAAAATTCGTACATCGCCGAAATTGAAGAGGAATAAAGCCACTAACACTTTGATATCGTGGTCAAAGCAGAGAATAAATCCTAAGTGCATAGAACAAAAGACTTTGTTGATTAGATAAAATCTACCCGTTTGATAGTGTGGTCAAAGAAAAATCCCATCTTCCATGTGCATCCAAGACTTTGTTAATTAGATAAAATTTAGGTAAGGTATAACTAGCACAACTATTTAATTTGTCGTTGGTGAACACTGATAGGCTACAAGTCCAGTGTCACAAATAAATAATAAGTTATATGTTACTTGTTGTCTACCACAAAGCTCCTTATCTATGCATTAGCTATCGGTTATCCATGTATCAACTATGATTTATTTTTTATATTTACACCGATAGTTGTTTATATCTTAAAATTTGGGGTGGACTTACTCCTATGCTTTTCCTAGATTGCACAAGGATGAGAGAAGTGTACTGTCCAGATTGATTTTATGGCAGTCGTTCCAAATTCAAAATAAACAATAACTAGCACAAACACTTAACTTGTGGTTGGTGAACACCCATAGGTCACAAGTTAAGTGCCACAAATAAGTTATGTGTTACTTGTTCTCCATCACTCGTTATCTATGCCTATCGTAATCACTCGTTATCTATGCCTTCTTCTAGTTAAATGGGTTATCTGCCACGAACTACCAGTCATCCATGAATCAGATGCTAGTTATCCATGCATTAGCTACTAGTTATTTTTTATATTCTTTTTTTTCTTTTATAATTGTTTATTTCGAATTTGGAATGATTGCCATAAAATCAATCTCCACAATACACTTGTCTCATCCTCTTGCAATCTAGAAAAAGCATAGATGCTAGTCCACCCCAAATTCTAAGATATAAACACCTATCGGTGTAGCAAAAAAAAGAATATCAAAAATAACTATAATTGATGCATAACGAGCAGTTCATGGCAGACAACAGTGATTACAGTTAAGTATGGAGTACAAGTGACAGATATCTTGTGTGTGGCACTTAACTTGTGGCCTGTCAGTGTTCACCAACAACAACTTAAGTGGTTGTGCTAGTCTTTTTTCTTCTATAATTGTTTATTTCGAATTTTGAACCACTGCCATAAAATCAATTCGGATAGTACACTTGTCTCATCCTCGTGCAATCAAAGAAAAGCATAGATGCTAGTCCACCCAAAATTCTAAGGCCATAAAATCAATTCGGATAGTACACTTGTCTCATCCTCGTGCAATCTAAGAAAAGCATAGATGCTAGTCCACCCAAAATTCTAAGATATCTTAGAATTTTGGGTGGACTAGCATCTATGCTTTTCTTAGATTGCACGAGGATGAGACAAGTGTACTATCCGAATTGATTTTATGGCAGTCGTTCAAAATTCGAAATAAACAATTATAGAAGAAAAAAGACTAACACAGTCACTTAAGTTGTGGTTGGTGGGTGGACTAGCATCTATGATTTTCTTAGATTTCACAAGGATGAGACAAGTGTACTATCCGAATTGATTTTATGGCAGTCGTTCAAAATTCGAAATAAACAATTATAGAAGAAAAAAGACTAACACAGTCACTTAAGTTGTGGTTGGTGAACATTGATAGGCCACAAGTTAAGTGTCACTAACAAGTTAAGTGCCACGAACAAGTTGTATGTCACTTGTACTCCATACTTAATTGTAATCACTGTTGTCTGCCATGAATTGCTTGTTATGCATCAGTTATAGTTATTTTTTATATTCTTTTTTTTGTTAGTGTTTATTTTGAATTTGGAACGATTTCCATAAAATCAATTTGGATAGTACACTTGTTTAATCCTTGCGCAATCTAGGAAAAGCATAGGAGTTAGTCCACCCCAACTTTTAAGATATAAACACCTATCAATGTAAATATCAATAAACACCTATCGTTGTAAATAAAGAGAGAAGATATATTATAGATCTTTTACTATTATATTTTGTGATCTTTTACTATTCTATGTCAAGTGGTATTGTTTTTTGGAAAACAAAATGTAGTTCTAACAATTAAAAATGAAGAATCGTCTTATATCATCTAATACTAATGATAAGATTAAGAAGTGAAATAATAATACAAAGTAGGTTTGTATTTTGAGAGGTCAAATCTTTGAAGACATACGAGATTTGTAGTAGATGTAGTTCAATATGGCTTGTTGTCCAATAATTCAAAATATTTACAATTTGAGGATTGGGGAATATGAGATTTGGGAACTTGGGAATTCAATAGAGCTGGAATTCTAGAATTATACTTTTGTGAGGGTGATGAGATAGCTTGATGGGGTACTTGCATGATCTTATAATTGTGGAGAAAAAAAATTGTTTAAGAAGATAATTTTTAATGTTTGTTTTTTAATAATTTTTTAATAATTGGTATTGTAGCCTTAAAAGGGGTTAATAATGTATTAAAATCATATTATATAGGTGACTAGCCATTAAGATTAAGTTTAATATGTATCTGAATAGATATCATTAATAGGTGCTCTTAATATAAGGTAGTCAGGTTATCCAACCAACTATGAACTGTATTAAAATAGATTCAATGTTAATGTATTCTTTGACTTCATGATAATAAAAGCATATCTTACACGAGTCCATTGTTATCATATCTTTGGTTTTGTATGTTCTCAAATTTGACATTTTAAAATTTTCAATTCATATAAGATATAGTGATAATAAAAAAATCATTCATTTCAATAAATAAGGGTGCATAAAGTTGTTCCATTAATCAAATTATGTGAAAATCAATACATGCGAGTTCAATAACACTCTTTTTCTACTAATTCTTTTTCATTTAGGATAATAATTAATTTCATTTCTTTATTTTATTCATTTTCTTTTAAGGATATACAACAAAAATGAAGTGTAACGTTCGATGCCTGACAAAGGTATCCCTATCCTATTTTTGCCTCATGGAAAACATTCCCCGCCAATGATCCCTTTCACATTAATCCCCATTTCCCCCTTCCTTGACCCCCTTCCTGACCCCCCTAAATCCCTCCCCCGCTCCCTCCAACCACATCCCCCTAAAAACAAAAACAAAACAATAAATTTAAAAAATAAGAGACACATGATTTCTTTTAAGCTTGCAAGCCCTACCATATGGCACTCTTTCCAAGGTTGATGGGACAATAGTCCCTTTTATTTTATTGCGACCAGTTGCAACATTTCACACCACTAGGGAGACACCCTTTGATGGAATTTGTACCATTCATGGTGAGCAAGAAATTTCTCTCTCTAACTTTCCACAAATGCCATGATTGAATTAGGGTTGTCCAATCATCTTTTGCAGATGGATTTCAACCTTTTTTTTGCAACTATGTGTCTTTTACTCAAGCCTTTTTCAAAACATCATGGATCATCTAGGTTATTGATCAAGAATTGTGGAAGAAAGCCATTTTTGGCAACTACGTACTTCCTTTCTCAACTTTTCATTAACCATTGTGAATCATTATGAGCCCTCGATCTTCTTTCATGGTCATAATCATGACAGATCACAACAAAGGCTGGTTTTAACACCCAAGGCTATTTCATCATGCATGAGACATCCTAAGCCGTTGGTTTGGATTGGCACATCTAGATAAATTTATTATTCACAACAAGGAGATACATGTAGATCAAACCTTTTTCCCAACTACTAGTGATCAACTAGGGCCATTGATTTGGTTCCACAGGTCCAATATCCATTATTCATGGTAAAATCATATCCATTGATCCTATACTTTTCAAATCATTGTGAAATCTTGTTGACTATTTATCTCATTTTAGAAAGCAAAATATTATCCATTTGCAGTAAGGATGCTCTCTCTCCTCAATCCTTTTCCCTAAACATTGCAAGAGACCTTTATTTGTAGATTTGAATCATGAGATTAATTTCTAGTGGTTTGTGGCAAGTACCTACTAATAGTATCTGCAGGTACTTGATACCATGACCAAATTTAAACTATTGATCTGGGTTAGTGGATCAAATCTTTACCATTCACAGTAACATTGGTTCCTTTCCACCCAAAGCTTTTCCAAACATTGCAAGAGATTATGAGCCATATATCTAAATCAATGGATTAAATCTTGACCATTCTCGAATAAAGGAATATGGTATTTGATTTCTCACACACCTATGCAAAATGCACCTGCTTAAGGGTTGTGTGATCCTGAGTAGCATATCAAATGGATAAAAGGAAAATTAAACTAAATTATACCCATTATCAACCATGCATGTAAGAAATAATCGTCCCAAATCTCCTACCTAGTGATTAGTTGACAATCCCACAATTGTGAAAGAAGGAAAATGGTTCTCTTACTTTCTAGTGTAATTTTGACTACATAATGCTATTGTATGAATACATTGAATGGATGGATCTTCAAATGGTGTCCATGAGGGATGCATTTATAGGAAACATTGTGGACACAACTGTGATCTGGTTCCAATGTGGATCCTATCCATTTCATTGATGACTTAGTGGATAGGTTAGGGTTTGGAAGACTGAATCAATAGTTAGTTTCAACCTTAACAGTTGTGTTTTGTCCACTTTCAGCCACTACTTTTCATTGGCAAGTGCACAATAATGAATGATAGCCGAAAATTGAATTGTTGGACCAATTCGTGGGGTTTTGGGAAAAAGGTGTGACCCGGGTCGCAAGTTTTGAATAAAAACCCACAACCTATTTGACATGTTCAAATTTTAACTTATCTGTTAATTTTTGGTCATTTTGCTAAGGTCATATGGATGGATGAGATGGAAATGGGACTAACACTTCCAATGATGATGTATGATGGTGATGAAACTCATGACATGGTAGGCGAGAAAACTAAGGTTGTTAACAGATTGCCCCTTGATGTGTGAGGTCAAAAGCTCATCATATGACCAAAATACATCATAAGTATTCCTTTCTTTCTATAGGGAAAGTAGGATATCTTGGGACAAGAACCCAAGAATACTCAAGATAAAACACCCTCTCCCCCAAGGGGGGTACAAAGTCCCCTACTTGTAGACAAACTGATCAAAGATATGAGATGCATATAATCTCAAATATAAACGAGGTGGCCATTCCTATGCTCATATCATTGTCTCAATACAATATGGGATTAGGACAAGAGGGGTTTGATCAGTATACATGAATAAATTCTAGGTACGATACATCATGAGGGTCAAAGAGGGACCCAATCCAAGTACATAAATATGTTCCAACCATGGTTGATCTAAAGTACATGAATAGGAACAATGGCATCCTAGTGGGATGACAAATCACAGTAACTGAAGCTCTGCTAAAACTGGAGGTGCCCAATATCTAGGAGTAAAAATGAGATAATTCCTCATAGGTGGCTCAAATTACTGAAATATTGAACCAAACAGGTCCAGGGAACTACAACTGAAACTAGATCACTATTTCCAACATATCCCAGACATCGCAGGAAGCAAAAAACTAAAGGGATTCCATAATAGAATAAAAAACTGGAGGGATTCATGAATGTCCAGGGTCTTCGACCAAACCAAATAAAGGAACCATGATATTGTGTTATTCTCAATAGTATGATGATGAGTTGAAGTTGAGCATGTGATAACCAACTGATCCAAGTGGAAATGAGGTCTCCCCGCAATTATTCCAAGTTTATCCATCGATGATAATAATGGGTCCAAGGTACATAATACCTCTAGTTATATCCTGTAGAATACATGTGTTAAGGTCGATAGAGGGAGACCCACTATAAACAAAGCAATGTTGGCTCTTTGTTTAAGAGCACAAGGTATGATACTGGGATGTGAAGAGAAAGGGAACTAAGACATCTAAGGGGGATACAAGGTCACTGAATGATGGAAACTTTTCTTTATTCAAATAATGAAGGCGTGGATAAACTAGTAGCATGTGTGAAAATATTGATAATATTAGGGGAGGGACATAACGAGGATAACGGGGACACAGATGCAATAGGGATACTCATGGAGGGAAAATGAGGGTATTGAGGTCAACTCTAAGAGGCACAAAGATTAGTAATATTCCATGGGTGACACGTCACAAAAGGCTCTAAACAAAGGCGACAAGGGATTCTTTCATAAGAGATCATGTATGGTCTCTTGTAGTGCTAAAGAGCACGGTTTCATTGGTTTCCCAAGTACATGGGTACTTGAGAGAATAGAGAGGCGCAAGGAGATAAGTGTACAATGTACAAGGAAGTGAGTCAATGAAATGTGTGGCAGTAGATGATAGAGACCCAGGTTAGGACACTAATGGAAATATCCTTGAAGGAAGATGAAAGAAAAATAATGTAACTTTTATAGTATGGATGAAGCTATGGGCTTATGAAATGTAAAATGGAATATCAGAATGCCACAAATGAGGGAGTCTAGGGGTAGGCCAATGAATGAAAATGAATATGCATATGTGGTTAAATTTAATATCACAAACTAGATGGATTCCTAATCCTAAGGGAATTAAACGACATGGGGACTCAAAGGCACTAGGGGTACTAATGAATGGCACCCATGTAAGGGAGGCCCTACTACCCGGAAAGGGAAATGAAATGATGGCTAGGCCGGGCCACTTACCCGAATAGAGAAGGTTCCTACTAGTGAAATGGGCTCAAAATAAGTTGATGTATATGATGTTTTGCAAAGGGAAATCACCTATATGACAAGTTTTGTTCAAATCAATAAAGTTCGTATAAACACAGATGGTACTGTGTTCTTATTGATTGGAACTGGGTCGGATACCCATGTGGTAAATGCAATCAAATAAATGAAGCATATGTTTCGACATTTATCGATTTCAAATTTAACAGTCGAAGCTCTGGAAGGGTGAATCAATCTCTGCTTTTGGTGCACAGGTTCAACATTTGGCCAAGTGTCGATATGATGTTTGACAATGGCAAGGTCGAGGCCTGAAATTTCAATGTAATACCAAGCAAAGACATCATGAAACTATTGAAAAATGAGCTTATAGGCTGCAACTTCTTTGAAAATATGTTCTCAGTTACACTAGGATTAGCCAAACTATCCACTTGAATGGTCGGAGATATGCTTTCCACATTACCCTCCTAAATGGAATCTAGAGTAGGGATTAGGTTCTTAAACCAATCAACATGTCACAAGGGAATAAAATCCTTCATCTCAATGGAATATTGGTTTGAATATTGACCTTCCAATGAGCATTCCTATGGAAGGAAATAGGTGCAATGATGCATATCATCCCACGAGAATTCAAGGATGATAAATGCTTCAAGAATTTCCTCATCACTTCGAAAGGTGGGAACAAAAAGGTCCAGAGGGTCCATGACCATGGGGGGTGATGTGGATAGAGAAGGGATTGAAGAGGAGGTCTCGCTAGAAGAAGAAATGTAATAAATGGAAATCATTCCTTAAGAGGATGGGGTAGGTGGAGGTACCTCTTTGATAATAGTGATCCGAGACTCATGGGATTTACGATGTAGGATAGTGAATGTGGCACAAATTTTTCGTAGATTGGCACAATGGTGTGAATAAGGACCATAAATTCCACATGATGCACATGGATGGTTAGTATGCAATACCTTATTTCAATGCTTAGCAATGTTGAGAAGAGTAATGTGAACAATTGGGTTATTATCACCAGGATTCTCATCCTGAGAATGGATATGACTACGAAAAACAAGCAATTCCAAACATTGATGGGTGGTGTGACCAATGATATCACAAATGGAATAGGGAATGGGGGCCTTAGGCAGTGTACGCCAAAGGGGGTTCATATCCATGTCTGTAGCAGCCCCCGGCCTTCTTTTTAGAAGAAGGATGAGTGGAGGAAGTGGCCTCATTCATAACCACGAGTGGTGGGGAATTAGAAGTACCAATTGGCTAGATGGGGGTTAAGACAACCTAAGGGGTGGACAAAAGGTTTGGTGGGGTCAAGTACCAAATGGGGAGGCCTAGAGTTATCCTAGGGAGGTTAAGGGTATACATCACAGGGTTTTCAATAATTCGAGAAGGAGGAAAGAGGAACAATACTTGATGTATAGCCACTCACACCCATGGTGGCCCTATTGAGGGTGTAGGATTGGGAAGAGGCTGTAATTGAGTAAGAGATGTCTCAAAATCAATGGTACACAACTCTGATATGCCCTGTTTTAGGGTAAGAGGAGGAAGGCCTAAAAAGGTTCCAAGGAGAGAGGCATCTTTGAAAACTCCAAGACCATTACTAGTGAATGAGGACATAAAAATACTACACTCAATTTATGGTAGGACATGGTCCAAGAAATTTGATCTCTTGGGATCATAATAGGTGAGTTAATCAAGCATGATTATTTTCCCGTCATGAGGGAACATTATGAGTATAAACATTGTTGAGGAAACCACTTTCATAGCGTACATGTAGCTATGACCAAGGAGGAGATTGTAAATTAATTGAGCGCCTACAACCTTAGTGTTAATCAAGACTATCTTACTAGAAAGTTGAACGAGAACACTCTGGAGAAGACCTCATGGCTGAGAAGGTTGACTTTCATATGCATGCAATGTCATAAGGGATGGGGATAACTCGAGGGAGCCAAGATTTTTCCAAATATGGGTGGACATGACACATGTAGAAGCGCCTTCATTAATGATGCATCAATGAATGATAAAATTATTAATGGTGGTAGGAACTTGGAAAGCAACCTATAAGGCACGTTGGGATCAAGTCAATCTAAGTTGAACGTCATCATATGAGCGTTAGAAGGATCAATCGCACCTAAGGAATCCAAGAGAGCTTTGTGTAGCACCCTAGTGGAGTCACCAAATCTGTGGTGTGTGGTTTCTTACACACTTATGAAAAATGCAACTAATAAGGGGTTGTTTAATCATTAGTAGTTGATCAAATGGATAAAACAAAAAATAAACTAAATTAAACCCATTATTAATCATGCATGCAAGAAATAATGAAAAACTAGGCTTAAAACAAAGAGCAAGAATGTAAAGAAGGGTATATTTGATTAACATAAAGAATGAGGAACTATAAAGAGACACCTTGGTACTGGTTGTGGATGGTGGAGGACCTCTACAGCTGATCCAAGGGGGGTTATTTATTGTCCTTTTCATCCCAAATTGCTAGCCTAGTGATTAGTTGACAATCCCAAAGTTGTGAAAAAGGAAAGGAAATGGTTTTCTTACTTTCTAGTGGAATTTTGGCAGTACGATCGTATTGTATGAATATGAATGGATGGATATTCAAATGGTGACAATGAGGGTTTCATTTATAGGAAATATGGTGGACACAACTGAGATTTGGTCCCAATGTGGATCCTTTCCATTTCATTGATGACTTAGTGGAGAGGTTAGGGTTTGGAAGACCAAATTAATAATTAGTTTCGACCTTAACGGTTGTGTTGTGTCCACTTCTAGCCACTACTTTCCTTTGGAAAGTGTGCAATAATGAATGATAACCAAAAATTGAATTTTTGGACCAAATCGTGGGTTTTTAGGAAAAAGATGTGACTCAGGTCACTAGTTTCTCTTTTTCGAAGAAAAACCAATGACATGTTTGATATGGTCAAATTGTTTACTTGTCTTTTGATAATTGGTCATTTTGTTAAGGTCATATGGATGGACCTGATATGGAAATGGGGATAATACTTCCAATGATGATGTATGATGTCAATGAAATTCATGCCAATGTAAGTGACACAAATTAGGCTATTAACATGACTTAAGCTCTTTTCAAAACACTGATGAGTAATGTGGATCATCAATCTTGATTAATGTGTGTACCATCTTATCCATTCATAGAAAAGTACCCTCATTAAGGCACATGAATGTAAGTTTTGTGGATTGCAATAATAGGTTTCTTCTTGGTGAAAATAGGTGACCACCGATTAGCATCCTCTTACTATTGTAACATTCTTATGTTCCAATATATGCACATATTCATTTCCATTTAAATTAAATACATGAACCTAATGAATTCACATTGGGATCACTATCATAACCTTTTATACCTATTAACTTTATTCCAATTTGGGAATCAATCTTATTAGCTCAACTCTTGGATGCTTACAACACTTATCCCCAATTCTCATTAAGGATTTTTGTTGAACAATTGGCATGCAACCACAAATTCCATTTGACCATTCATATTTTCTGCACATTACTCCTCAATGTTGTAATCAGTTGGGATCTAATTCCATATCCTAACATACCCAATCCTCCTATATACTATTGTTGAGGTGATTAGGCAATCCAAAATCAATTCAAATGCCCTACTAATGCATTCTAAGGCAGACACAATGCAAACAGAGGAAATTTGTTTAAAAAGAACCCTAAATTGAATCCAAAGCCTTTTGATGCTATTCATTTCACATATGCATAATACCTTCATTCAAGTAGAATAAATCCATAAAAAGGATAATTAATGCACAATAGGAAAAGCAATAAATTTTCATAGTCATAAACAACAAGGAATCACTTATCTTTCTTAGAATTCTTCACCAATTGGCTACAAATGGAGATCATTCCACCCAACCATATGCTTTATTCATGGTCTGAGGCATATCTAGACACCTTTTTGAATGGAAAATGATTATGGGGCCCAAAATTCATGGAAATAATACCTTGGCATCCTTACTTTGATCCTAAGATACAGGTTGTGGGAACTGTTGCAATTTGGGTGAAGGTTCTTGGTTTGTCTCTCGAGTTGTGGAGTGACAAATTTATGTGGGACATGGACAATTATCTAGGTTGAAATCAATTCCACTTGTAAATTGAGTGCAAATCAGTTAATGGTGAAAGTTTTAGTTGATATCGACATTAAGAAAGGTTTGAGAAAGAGCATCAACATTGAAGTAGGTGATAAGGTTTATACTCAAACCCTGGATTATATCAATGTCCCTTTCTGTTATGCACATGGGCATGTGGGAGTAGATTTTTTAAGCCTTTTAAAAATATTAGAGGAGGAAACTGCCTAAGTCAAAGGCAAAGAAATTAATAAACCTCCATTTAGGGGTCATCCTGGAAAATGGGGTTTCCATTGATACAAAGCACAAAGAAGCGGAGTCGTTGAGGAATCCTAACAGATTGAAAGAAACAACGTTATCATAGGTAGCTATAGAGACTTTTTTTTCAACATAAATGAAGGAAACTAACACAAATTTGCCTAAATTGATTGACATATCACTGGATGAGCTCGAGAAAGTGGCCAAGCTATTTGAAGAGGAAGTTAGCAAATCACATAGGGAAGATGAAATTGAAGTTTATCCGCATATACAACTAGAAGATGTGACTGACTTATCTAGTAAGTTTATTACTCTTCATAATAAATACGTGCCTAAGGTTTTGATTTCAGATTATAAGGTGAATTGGCCTACATTGTTTGAAGGTGAAAATCCCTCAAAGTCCTATAAAAGGGGTTTGAAACGAGGGGGAATTGTCAACTCCTTAGAATGACTACCAATGTTGAAGGAAGAAATTATTGTTAACTCTCCTTCTGGTAGTGACCAATCCTAGATCCATTTCAAATTTCGTAGGGGAGGGGGTCCCTTCCCCTCAAAACCCAGAATTTGAATATTTTGTGACTAGGGACTGCAATATATACCATCTAATATCAAACCAAATACTTGAGGCCCCATCCAGGGGATCATTATTTGGAGGAATGGGATTGGATAACATGAATAAGGGAGGGTCAAGAACAATAGGTAGGAAATCTAATCTATATCATGCTCAAGAAAAGGTTGTTGATAATGTCCACCAAGGAAAACAAAATCTTATAAACAAGGGGTTGTTAGAGTTGAACAACTCCATAAAATTTTTGTTAAATGAGTATGCTTTCCGTAAATGCTACAGATTTGGGGAGCCACAAAAAAAGGTTGGTCATGTTAAGGTTAGTACAGCTTTAATCACTAGATATCATATTGGTAAAAGAGACCATGTGCAAGGGGGAGGGATTTCTAGGAAATTTAAAGAATTTGTTTAAATGGTGGGACTTCTTGACTTTTGATTATTTTGGGCTCTCTAGGGGCCTACTTAGAGGGTGGAGAAATGATCTAACATTTTCTAACATTTCTCTATGGTTTCAATGCTATGCATGGAGTCCACGTGTAAAATTTTGGGTCAACAAATTATCGTGATGAATGCGTATGGGTTGTATGAAGGTAAATAAGTGTTCTATGAAAGATTTTTTAATTTTCAGAGTGCGAAGGACATTAATTTGATTATTGGAGGATATTCAAATTTTACTTTGAGTCGATTGGAAGTCTAGTGTGATACAACTCTATTAGATTTTATGTCTAATCCGTTAATTCATAAATTGGAGGTTGTTGGTCTAGTGGATGTAGAACTAGCAATATTGAGGCCTACATGGTAGAACAAAGTTTCTAGTCATGCATGTGTTTCTAAAAGGTTGGACATATTTTTAGTGTCCGAACAATTTATATAAAAAGTTGACAAAATTAGGAGTAATTCTTCAACTTGAGCAAAGAGATGAAAATCATCAACCTGATTCAAATTTAATTGCATTTGGTTCTAGGAGACCAAATTTATGGAACTAATAAGGAAAGAGTGGAAACATTTTGACACTAAGAATAGGGGTGCTCCTACTAACACGCAGTTTGTTGAAGCTTTAAAGTAAATAAAAGGGAAGGTGATGGTTTGGGCGACCGAAAGCTTCAAGAACAAGAATGGACTACTCAAGGAGGTTGAACTAGATAGTGTGGAACTATTTATAAATAACCATGTTAGGGTATTTAATGAAGAGGAGTAGTGAAGAATCAATGATCTAGAAACTAAAAGGACAAATATGCTTAGAAATACAAAAGTTGACAAGCTTATGAAAATTTGGGCTATGTGGCTTGAACTTGGTGATGAGAACACACAATATTTCCATAGGTTTTCCAACCATTGGAAAACTTATAACATTGTTTGGGAGTTGAAGGATTTGAAGGGAAAACAATAAAAAGCTTTAAAAATATGGTTGAGTTAAGGGTTGAGCATTTTTCTTCAATATGTAAGGATCTTGATACATTCAATATACCTAAGATTGTCAAAGTAGCATCGTACTTTCCCATATTAGTTACTAAAATGGACAACCAACAAATATTTGAAGAAATTTCCAAGGATGGATTAATGATGATCCTGACCACCTTTCAAAAACATAAGAGCCTGTGACTAGATGGTCGAACCATTGAATTTTTTTGGGGTTTTTTTGACTTATTGGGTGAGGATCCACTTAGATTTGTGGAGGAGGTGAGAAACTCTAGGAATTTGTTGGGCTCATTCGATGCCACTTTCATTGTGTTGATTCCCAAATCAGAAAAACTTGATCCTATGATGAATTTAGGTCAACCACACTCTATAATTGATCCACACTGTAGTTGGAATTGTTGTCGAATGATAACATCTACTGCGACAAGTCATTGACGTCAACACAACTTCGACAAGTTCCGAATTTGACATGGCTTCAACAACTCCGCGACTTCGACAAGTTCTACGACCTCACAGTTTCATGACGTCAATATGTAGCGTCGACCTACGACTTACGACTATCGAACTACGACAGACTGTCTCTCTGTATTCCAATCGACTGTAACGGTTGAAATTCTGAACCGTTCTAACTTCTATTGTAACTAGACGTAATGGGAAGACACCCAAGCGTCTCAGCACTCTCTATATAAGCATGTATAATATTATAATATACACGTCATGAACTTATATCCTATAATAGAGAAATCAGTTCGCATTCCTGCATATTGTCTGTGTATATTTGTGTTATGTCTGTGTAGTGTATTCCTGCTTTGCACATTCTATTTCTTAAGCTTCTGCCATAACAGAGCCGACTCATTCAGTCGAACTGTTGTCCCCCTTGTGCTTCCTGGCCATGTGCGGATCATTGGTATCAGAGCATACTCAATCAAAGCTCTCAACTTTGTTTGTGCTTAAGTTTGCATAGACACTTCCAGCGAAGTTACCGACTTATGCATGTTCAAACACGCTCGCAATATCAACAATCCAAGCAGACGCTACCTCCAGAAATGGAAGAAGAAACAGATGATAGACATGCAGCCAACGAGACAGCACAACTTATTGAGCAAGCACTGACTCGACAACAGATTGAAATGTTCACCCAATTCAATGAAATTCTCACGCGATTTGCTTCGACATCCGGAGGATTTTCGACGAGAACTAACTCCGACAAAATCAACCCCTTCAAAGTGCAAATGAATTTGGAATACCGAATCTAGAAGGCAAGATTGATGCGGAATCCATCGACAATTGGGTGCAACAATTGGAATCCTATTACTCTGTGAATCAACTCTCAAAAGCTGACAAGATCACCATTGCATCCCTAAAGATGTCAACATCTGTGCACTGCTGGTGGGAGAACCTCTCGACAAAGATGGAGAAAATCAGAGACCCCATCAACACATCGGATAAATTCTTCAAATACATCCGAAAGGAATTTTACCCACCCAAATACCTTGAACACTAGTATAAGAAGTGGCAACAACTAAGGTAATGGAAAGACCAATCAATACAGAGTTACACCGATGAGTTCTATCGACTCATGGATAGACTTGGCATCCAAGAAGAAGATAAATTGGTTGTTCTGAAGTACATCAACGTATTGTCCCAGTACATCCATCAGAAGATGGAATTTCAGACTGTCAATACGCTCGCAGATGTATTCCACTATGCCATCAAACTTGAAACCAAGCAGAAAGGGAAAGCACGCTTAGCGACAAATCCGACATCAGGATGACCACCCGACAAGAAGGCACCAGCTAACTTCGACAAGTTGAAATCTTCTCACCCGACACCGCCAATGCCAGATCATGACAAGAAGCCTTTTCAGAAAAGGGAACATAGCAAACAACCGCCTAACGGGAAATGGTGCGATTACCACCACTCATCTTGGCATGATATGTCTGAATGACAAACTTGGAAGACATTTTTGGAAAAAGTGCGACATCCGAAGCATTCGACATGACGGTGGAAGAATCTGATCTAGACACAACGACCCTTATGTTATCGACAAATCTAGCAACCTCGACTATCGTTGGCGAGGAGGAACAAGAGGGCCTATTCCATACATGGATATGGTTTCAGCATAATCCATTGCATCTGATTGTGGACAACAAGATCCAGGAGAAATTTGTTTATGAAGAAATTGTGAAGAAACTAGGTCTTGTTACCACTCTGCATCCTCAGCCTTACAACATCAGTTGGATGAAGGATGGACATGAACTACGGATAACCCGACAATGCAAGCTCGCATACTTCATAAATCCCTTTGAAGATGAAGTACTCTGCGACGTAGCACCACTCTCCATAGCCAACACCCTGTTTGGGAAACCTTACATATGGGATCTCCATGGAAGTTATTAGTCACGACCGCAGAAGGTGATTGTTAGAATTCAGAATCGACGGTACAACATTCTAGAGCGACGACCTACACCAACGGTTTCAATGATATTTGCTAAACAGACAAAGAAACTCATCAATCATGCTCATAATTTCGCGTTAATCATGATCAAGCCGCAAGATTCTAGGAATACTGCAGCGACGAGTCGAATCACCGACCAGTGCAGCTCTCGACATAAGCAGTTGATCGACAAAGTTCTCGACGAGTATCGAAGTTTATTCCAAGAGCCGAACGGATGTAAAGTCCGCTCCTATTATACCAGCATGATAGAGAGGATCGTGATACTAAATCCGGGCATCTAGCCCCATGAACTTTTAACTAAGCATTCACATAATATAAAAGTCATATGGGATGTATGATTATAAGAAAAACACAGCGGAATAATATCAATAACACATCCATCATACATTCAAGATATTCATCAAATAATAATTGCAGAGTTAACACAAGAGAATACTTATCTTAACAAAGTAGTCCCAAGCAACTAGCTATGCAACTGCAACGTTCCACCCAACCATAGGCCAGTTGTGCTTATCAACCTCTTGGTACAACTGCCACCCCCCGAGCTGGGCATGATATCTACAAGGGACCAGGGAACAACAGACTCACACATGGCCAAGCATACACCAAGATGAGCCAAGCCAATCTACAATTGGGTTTATCAGGCTGCTAGGAAATGGAAAGGAAGAATTGCTAAGCTAGTGAGCTCAACCACAGAGCTATGGATACCTCTACAAGATCTATTCAGCTTGGCACTCACAATGCCTACACACCCAACACAAGGAAGTATTCTCTTCACTGCCACACAGTCCCTCAAGCCATACCTTCCTTTCTAGTGATCTCAGGGTGTGCATAGAAAAGTAGCCAAAGACCTCTTGATCTTCTTGAGAGGTTACTCCCTCCACTAGGTTTATCAAGCCAATTCTGTCCACTACCAGTCCAAGTTTCTTGCTCACAAGTTCAAATCAAAACCGGGATGCACATAACAGCAGAACCACACTTATTGGGCATGATAAAACGTTTTTACAGTGAGATACCCAAAGATGGGGTTTTCATTAGCTTCAGAAAAACGTGGGAAACCCAAAAACGAAACCAGAAGATGGGGAACAACCCTCGGAAGCCAAAATCCGTTTTTAGAAAAACGTCCATGGACATTCTGGGGCAAAAACGGCCTCCATAATAGTCCCAAATCATGGCCCTTCTCTCCCAGCTGTTGTACAATGCAAAAATGAGCTCCCAGGCATGGAAATTGCAGGAAAAATGGTGGAAAACATGATGGGGAAAGACCTAGTAGTTCAGATTGCATGAGAGATGAAATACTGTATGTTCATAATGGCTTTGGGCACCATTTCGTGGATGTTTTCTTGCCCAAGGAGAAAAAATACGATTTCCCAGGTTGATGGCTTGCCCATGCACGAAATTGGCTGCCATACCTCTTCATTCCCAAGGCATTAACTGCCTCAACCAACTCTTGGAAGAATTAAATGATTGGGTCCATAACCCAAAATGGGTAGTGGAGGGTTTATGGGTTTCCTCATTGACACATGGATTAACACCATTGGCTCAGGGGTTTGAATAATTTCCCTCCCTATTCCTTGTAGGATCATGCCCCCATCTCTTTGTTGCATTGCATAGCTAGTTGTGGGTATTTTTCATTAAAATTCGTATTTACATGATGTCTTATTTACAATGTGCCTATCTAGCACAAGAACCATAGGCATCTATTTTTTAATTGTCGATACATGAAACGCTAAATCAATGGTGGGGCCTTGGCCTTGAGCTCCTCACCATGATTAAATTACAATATTTACATCATTTACGATTTAATACAAAGGGGGTCAAAATGGGGACATTACATTCCCCTCCCCTTACATTAGCACTGTCCTCAGTGCTCATCAAAATTGAACAAAAATGGATATGCCACCCTCATGGCATCCTCCAGCTCCCATGTAGCCTCATCGGGACCGTAGTGCTTCCATTGCACCTTTACCTATCCGATGGCTCGGTTCCGGAGCAATGTTACCTTCTTGTCTAGGATGCGCACTGGATCGGTTTGGAACTCTCCCTCGGGTTCCACCTGGATCACATCCCAATTAATCACATGGTTAGGATCATGTACATATTTCTTAAGCAAAGAGACATGAAAAACATTATGAGCTTTAGTGCTAGCAGGCAATGCAAGTATATATGCAACTGGTCCTATTCTTTCAAGCACTTCAAATGGCCCACAATATCTAGGTCATAACTTGGCACAACTCCCAAGCTTCAAGGAACTCTTCCTTGATTTCACTCTAAGATACACATGATCCCCAACATTGAATTCCCTATGGATCCTATGCTTATCTGCATAGCTTTTCTGTCTATCCTGGGCTGTTTTTAAATTCTGTCTGATCTTTGCTACCTCTTGTTCCATTTCCTTAAGCAATTCTGGCCCAAGTACAATTATGTTCACTGGATTGTCCCAAGTCACTGGTGTCCTACACCTTCTGCCGTACAAAGCCTCATAAGGACTCATTCCCAATGATGCTTGTTGCCCATTGTTATATGCAAATTCTACCAAGTGTAGATAATCCTCCCACTTGGATGGTTTGTCCATTACATACATGCGGAGCATGTCTTCAAGCACCCGATTTACTCTTTCTGTTTGCCCATCTATTTGAGAATGGTATGCGGTACTAAAGCTTAGCTGTGTACCCAAATCTGCAAAGAGACCTTTCCAAAAATTGGAAGTGAACTTGGTATCCCTGTCAGAGATTATTGCCTTAAGCAACCCATGTAATCTGAAAATTTCCTTCATGAAAATATTTGCAATGGCATCGGCTTTATGTGTGGACTTAACCGGTATAAAATGTGCTACCTTTGTTAACTTGTCCACCACAACCATGATGGAATCATGTTGTCTCACAGTCATTGGAAATCCTGTAATAAAGTCCATGGATATTACTTCCCATTTCCATTCTGGAATTGGCACTGGGAGCAATAAACCTGCTGGATGTTGGTGTTCACTCTTCACCTGCTGACATTCCATGCACTTAGAAATGTATTCAGCGATGTCCTTCTTCATGCCTGGCCAGAAATAATATTTTCTTGCTGTAGCAATTGTTTTCTGATATCCTGAGTGACCAGAGTATGGAGCTTTATGGATCTCGTCCATAACAATTCTCCTCAAATCTGCCGCATTTGGAATATAGACTCTATTCTTATAAGTAAGAAGTCCGCCTTCTTCCAAATGATAGCCTTCATTCTTCTTGCCAAGGTCTTGCTGCTGCAATTTGTCCTTTATCTGCACGTACACTTCATCCTCAACCATATGGTTCACAATCTGCTGCCTCAAATCTGGTTGGCAAGTACTAAGCGTTGCCACATGCATTTCATGCACCTTCCTGCTGAGTGCATCAGCCACCTTGTTTTCTTTCTGTTTTATGTGTTTGATTTCGAAATCAAATTCACACAAAAATTCCAACCATCTAGCTTGCCTAGCATTTAAAGTTGGCTGATCAAACAAGTATTTCAGACCACAATGGTCTGTCCTTAACTCAAATTTTCTTCCCATTAAGTAATGCCTCCACATCTTTAAGGCATGCACTATGGCTGCAAGTTCTATATCATGAGTAGCATAGTTCTTCTCATGCTCCTTCAACTTTCTTGACTCATAGCATATCATGTGGTTGTCTTGCATAAGAACTCCTCCAAGTCCTTGATTGCATGCATCGGTACATATCACAAAGTCTTTTTTTGGGTCTGCAATTTTTAAAATTGGTGCACTTGTAAGAAGATTCTTCAACCGTTGAAAACTTTCCTCACATCTTGGTGACCATTCAAACTTTATCCCCTTCTTTTGCAAAGAAGTGATCGGGTTTGCAACCTTGGGGAATCCTTCGATAAACCTCCTGTAGTAACCAGCAAGGCCCATAAAAGATCTCACATCTGTCACATTCCTTGGAGTTGGCCAATTCATAATGGTTTCAATCTTCTCAGGGTCTACAGATATCCCTTCGTCGGAGATGATGTGACCCAAATAATGAATTCTATCTTTATAAAAGTCACATTTGCTCAACTTTGCATACAACTTATACTCCCTTAGCAATTGCATTGTCATTCTCAAATGTTCTTCATGCTCTTCTTCATTCTTAGAATATATGAGAATGTCGTCTAGGAATACAAGAACAAACTTGTCCAAATATTTGCTAAAAACATTATTCATGAGACACATGAATGTAGCTGGTGCGTTTGTGAGACCGAATGGTACCACTACAAACTCATAGTGTCCATACCTTGTTCTAAAGGCTGTCTTATGAATATCTTCTTCTTTGATTCTTACCTGATGGTAACCAAACCTCAAGTCAATCTTTGAAAATACCTTTGCTCCTCTCATTTGGTCAAAAAGGTCATCAATTCGGGGCAATGGGTATTTGTTCTTCACAGTGACTTTGTTCAACTGCCTGTAGTCAATACATAACCTGAGTGTTCCATCTTTCTTTTTCACAAATAGAACAGGTGCTCCCCACGGGGACACACTTGGCCTAATATATTTCTTTTCCAGCAACTCTTGCAATTGCATCTTCAATTCTAGCAATTCCAGTGTACTCATCCTGTAGGGTGTCTTAGACACTGGTGCCACTCCTGGCACAAGTTCAATTGTAAAGTCAATGTCTCTCTTTGGAGGGAGTCCTGGAATCTCTTCAGGAAAAACATCCCTGAATTCTTGCAATACATGATAGTCCTCCACTTTAAGAGTTTCATGCTCTGCTGCCTCTAAAATGTGAGCTGCATACAGTTGACATCCCTTCCTACAGAACTTCTTCAGCTGCATGGCTGAAACCTGTCTGATAGAAGTCACCTTTGGAATGCCTTTTACAACCCTCGAGTTTCCTTCTTCGTCCATGCATTCAAATGTCTTATTGTAGCAGTCAAGTTTAACCCTGTGTGCTTCTAACCAATCCATTCCAATGAGAATATCATAGGAACCCAGTGGCAAAATATTCAGATCTGCATGAGTAACAGCCCATCCATCTCTAGTGGACATTTCTCTACTATTTCACTAACTTTTCTCTTGGTTCCAGTGGCTAGTTGAACTAACCATGATTTACTATGCTTTAATTTCTTGAAAGCACAAATCTCAACAATTCTAGGAGTGACATAACTGTGAGTAGATCCAGGATCAATCAAAATAGAAACAGATTGCTTAGCAATCTTACCATCAGCTTCAACCACAGTTGACTGATGATCTGCTTGGCGGTCGTCTAGTGCTGCATAGATTCTAGGGATTGTCCTCGCCACTTGACCCACAGTTTCAGCTCCCTGGATGTTGTGAACTTTATTTGCATTCCGATTCCGATGTGGACAGTTCCTAAGCATGTGGTCTCCCCCACAACCCCAACATTGAAGTGGTTCTCTTGGTTCCTTTGGATCTCTTGGCTTGTCTCCCATCATCCTAGTTGGCTTAGTCACAGCCTGTGATGGTTGCCTTTGCTGATTCCGGAATTGAGGAGGCTTGAACCCCTTCTTCCTTTGATCAAACTTTTCGTTTTTCCTATCCTTCCATGCCTTATGGAATTCTGGTTTGCTTCTGTTTTGATCAAAGCAATACTTGGCCTTTCTTATGGCCTCCTCTAGAGTTCGAGGTTCATCGAACTCAATTCTGTCTTTATATGACTGGGGTAGTCCACTCAGGAAACGCTGAATTTTCACCTTATCATCTCGTATGTACTTGACATACCTCAGTAGCTCCAAGAACTTGTTTGCATATTCTTCCATGGTCAATTGTCCCAATCTCAGCTCATGGAACTCTTTGATCTTATCATCATAGTACTATCAGAGAGGTACTTCTGCTTGAAGTATTTCTTGAACTGCTTCCACACAATCTTCCTTTCGTTGATCTTCTTCACTTGCCTGATGTGTTCTCACCATATACATGCTCTTCCATTCAAGTGGAAGATGGAAACCCTTGCCTTCATATTTCCCGAGTAGTCTTGGACTTGGAAATACTTTCTCATCCCAAGAAACCAAGCTTCAGCTTCTTAACCGGACTTTACCTCTCCATCAAATGTAGGAGGTTTTTCCCTCTTAAATTCCCCATGTGAATTGTTCTTGTAGTGCTTCTTCCTCTTACTTCCGCGAGATGAAGAGCTTGAACCCTCAATGGATTCTTCAGAGTCGGATGATTCATTAGAAGAGATTTCCGGAGTATATGTTCTGTTTGTAGAAACTCTTCTTGAGCTACTGGCCCTCTTATGGGAATTCCTTCTAGAACTACTCCCACCCCTTTCTAGATTTGATGTCTGATGTCCAGAGTTTATTTGCCTTTGGATGTCTGTCAAACTCTGTAGCATGGCTGCATTCAACTGATTTTGTTCTTCCTGAGCTTTAATCATCCTTTTATTATCTTCCCTACAGCTTTGCAACTCCACCCTTAGGCTTCTCATGGTGGCTGCAATACCTGGAGGAGTCTCTTGATTTCTTCTCCCATTAGATTCTATTTCAGCATTTTCAACATGTATGTTCTCCCCCATGGCATTTGTCTCAGGCTCATAAGGATCCTGTGCATCATCCATGATGTTGATTTTCTTGGCCCACCCAAGATCCAAAACTTTCCAGCTATACTATCTAGAGTGCTACCCTGATGTAACTGTGATTCTCTGTAATCTATCCAACTTAGCCTATTTAGGCCCAATGCTGAGACCTGTGGTGATCAGGAAGGGACCTTCCCATGTGGTTGTGATTGGATTTGGCCCATAGAGGTCCAATGCTGCAACCAGCAGCTTTGATACCAAACTGTAAAGTCCCCTCCTATTATACCAGCATGATAGAGAGGATCGTGATACTAAATCCGGGCATCTAGCCCCATGAACTTTTAACTAAGCATTCACATAATATAAAAGTCATATGGGATGTATGATTACAAGAAAAACACAGCGGAATAATATCAATAACACATCCATCATACATTCAAGATATTCATCAAATAATAATTGCAAAGTTAACACAAGAGAATACTTATCTTAACAAAGTAGTCCCAAGCAACTGGCTATGCAACTGCAACGTTCCACCCAACCATAGGCCAGTTGTGCTTATCAACCTCTTGGTACAACTGCCACCCCCAAGCTGGGCATGATCTCTACAAGGGACCAGGGAACAACAAACTCACACATCGCCAAGCATACACCAAGATGAGCCAAGCCAATCTACAATTGGGTTTATCAGGCTGCTAGGAAATGGAAAGGAAGAATTGCTAAGCTAGTGAGCTCAACCACAGAGCTATGGATACCTCTACAAGATCTATTCAGCTTGGCACTCACAATGCCTACACACCCAACACAAGGAAGTATTCTCTTCACTGCCACACAGTCCCTCAAGCCATACCTTCCTTTCTAGTGCTCTCAGGGTGTGCATAGAAAAGTAGCCAAAGCCCTCTTGATCTTCTTGAGAGGTTACTCCCTCCACTAGGTTTATCAAGCCAATTATGTCCACTACCAGTCCAAGTTTCTTGCTCACAGGTTCAAATCAAAACCGGGATGCACATAACAGCAGAACCACACTTATTGGGCATGATAAAACGTTTTTACAGTGAGATACCCAAACATGGGGTTTTCATTAGCTTCAGAAAAATGTGGGAAACCCAAAAATGAAACCGGAAGATGGGGAACAACCCTCGGAAGCCAAAATCCGTTTTTAGAAAAACGTCCATGGACATTCTGGGGCAAAAACGGCCTCCATAACAGTCCCAAATCGTGGCCCTTCTCTCCCAGCTTTTGTACAATGCAAAAATGAGCTCCCAGGCATGGAAATTGCAGGAAAAATGGTGGAAAACGTGATGGGGAAAGACCTAGTAGTTCAGACTGCGTGAGAGATGAAAGACTGTATGTTTAGAATGGCTTTGGGCACCATTTCGTGGGTGTTTTCTTGCCCAAGGAGACAAAATACGATTTCCCAGGTTGATGGCTTGCCCATGCACGAAATTGGATGCCATACCTCTTCATTCCCAAGGCATTAACTGCCTCAACCAACTCTTGGAAGAATTAAATGATTGGGTCCATAACCCAAAATGGATAGTGGAGGGTTTATGGGTTTCCTCATTGACACATGGATTAACACCATTGGCTCAAGGGTTTGAATAATTTCCCTCCCTATTCCTTGTAGGATCATGCCCCCATCTCTTTGTTGCATTGCATAGCTAGTTGTGGGTATTTTTCATTAAAATTCGTATTTACATAATGTCTTATTTACATTGTGCCTATCTAGCACAAGAACCATAGGCATCTATTTTTTAATTGCCGATACATGAAACGCTAAATCAATGGTGGGGCCTTGGACTTGAGATCCTCACCATGATTAAATTACAATATTTACATCATTTACGATTTAATACAAAGGGGGTCAAAATGGGGACATTACAACGGAGTACCTTGACATTGCTAGGTAAAACACTCCATTGAACTTGCTCCTGGTTCGTCTTTTCCTAACGCATCTGTTTACAGAAGATCCATTCTCGAAAATGAAGAGATTCGTAGACAAATCCAAGATTTGATCGACAAAGGTCATATCCAACCCAGCTCCTCCCCTTGTGGAAGTCCAGTCGTCCTCGTTCCAAATAAATACGGGACTTGGCGCATGTGCATCGACTACATGGCACTCAACAAAATTTAGGTAAAGAATTGCTACCCTCTGCCGCAAATTGATGAGCTCATCGACTGTCTGAAAGGTGCTAAATTCTTTACTAAGCTCGACCTCAAGTCGGGATATCATCAGATTCCAATCGAGCCCTCAGATGTGTGGAAAACTACTCTCAATACCAAGGAAGGATTGTTTGAATGGTTAGTCATGCCTTTTGGCTTAACCAATGCACCTGCGACCTTCATGCGATACATGGACAACATTCTTCAACCTTTCATTGTCAAATGGGTCATTGTCTATCTTGATGACATATTGATGAGTCGAATTTAAAAATTCCACCGCAAATTTCCTTTAGTTTTTAATATTGATTTTCAGTCGATCATGGGAAGAATATGTTGGACAGCTTCGACAAGTCCTCAACACTCTCCAGCAACATCGACTTTACTTAAACATGGACAAGTGTACCTTTGCGATGAAGATCATCAAATATTTGGGGTATGTAATTGGCTCTGCAGGCATTCACGTCGATCCAGAAAAAGTACAAATTCTCAAATATTGGCCCATTCCTCAAATCATTCAAGAACTAAGAATTTTTCTTGGTTTGGCGAATTTCTATCGACGATTCATACTCAGCTTCAGTCACATAGCCTGGCCCTTGAATCAATTGACGAAGGGAAATGGAAAAACTGTCTTCAAATGGACATCGACACAACAAGAATCTTTTGAACAACTCAAGCACACGCTCTGCATTGCACCAGTACTTGTGTTACCTGATTTGCATCAACCCTTTGATATTGAGATAGACGCATTGAACTATGCCTTGGGTGCAGTGATCACTCACTCAGTCTGGTCACCCAGTCGCTTTTCATTCCGAAAATTTTAACGACACAATTAGAAGATACTCGACGTACGAAAAAGAACTGTACTCCATTGTGCAAGCTCTCAAGCAATGGAGGCATTACATCCTTGGAAAGGAAACGATCATCCTCACTGACCATAAGCCTTTACAGTTCGCTCCGACCCAGTCGAAACTACTCAAGTGGATTAATTACCTACAACAATTCCAGTTGGTGATTAAGTATCGGAAAGGTAAAGCTAACACCACCGCCGATTGTCTGAGTTGACCACCCATTACTCTCATTTTCACAGTGATGAGTATGCAGGGATACGCCACGACCACTGTAAGTTTTAAACCTTAACAGTGAAGTACAAACATATATCGATTCTTAAGCATTTACAGAAAATACACAATGGCACACACATTACACAGAGATTTTCACCTGGAAACCCTTAACCGGGAAAAAACCAGCAAAACTTAGAGCCGCATAGCTCCTTTCTCATTATATGTTTATTTTACATGTACAATACAATAAATGGTATTCTGCAGCATCTAAAACCCTAATTCGTTTACCCGAATTAGGTTACAACCCTAATTCCTTTTACCGGAATTAGATAGAGTACAATGGGTCGAAAATCGCGAAAAAGCAAAAAAGCAACCCAAAAAAATTTTGCGCTCCGCGCGGACTCCGGGGGCCTAACGGCCCCCTCCGTGTCGTTTCGGAACCTAACGGTCTGAAACGAAGGGGGTGGGCCCTGTCGGGCTACCCCCCCCTCTAAACCCCCCCCCTCCGGACGCGCCCGGCGCAGGCGAATCGAAGGTGCCGTAGGGATCGTGTTGTACACGCAGCGACCATGTGAAGAGATATAACATACCCAACATTCTCCCACTTGTTGTTCTCTTCACATACAGGAGAAATTTATGACTTCAACAATTCAGGGCAACAATGCCCATGTTCTCTTTGCACCAAGAGAACTTCTGAGTACTCACAGACTTTGTCAAAGAGTCTGCAACATTTACCAAAGTGTCAACCTTTTCCAGCAACACTTTGTTCTGTTCAACCATGTCTCTGACGAAATGGTACTGCACATCAATGTGCTTTGTCCTCGAGTGATAAGCAGGGTTCTTTGCCAGAAATATTGCACTTGAGCTATCACAACCAATTTTTACTGCATTCTGAACAAAACCAATACCTGAACACAATCTTTGGCAACCATACAGCTTCCTTACTTGCATGGGTAGCTGCCATGTATTCAGCTTCTGTAGTTGAGAGTGCAACTACAGCTTGTCTTCTACTCATCCAACTGATTGCTCCTCCAAATAGATTAAAAACGTAGCCACTTGTAGATCTTCTGTGATCAAGATCTCCAGCCCAGTCAGCATCAGCAAATCCTTGTATATCTATCTCTCTGTTTAGACCGGGTCTTCCTTGGTAGCAGATTGCAGAATCTGTAGTGCCACGCAAATACCTGAAGACCCTTTTTACTGCAGTCCAATGTTCCTTTCCTGGTTTTGACAAGTATCTACTCAAAACTCCCACTGCATGGGCTATATCTGGTCTAGTACAGACCATGGCATACATCAGACTGCCAACTGCACTAGCATATGGAACATGAGACATGTCCTCTACCTCTTCTTGTGTAGTGGGACACTGTTCTGCAGATAACCTTACACCTACAGGAATGGGCACCTTCACTGGTTTGCTTTCCTGCATATTAAATCTCTTCAATATCGTTTCAACATATTTCCTCTGATTTAACCAGAGTTTCCTGTTTTCACGATCTCTTTTTATTTCCATGCCCAAAATGAAATTTGCAGCACCAAGATCTTTCATGTCAAATTCAGAGGACAACTGATTCTTGACATCCTTGATGATTTCTTTGTTGTTTCCAATTAGCAACATATCATCAACATACAATATTACATAAATAAAATGATCACCAATTAGCTTAAAATAAACACAGTGATCAGCTTTGCTTCTTGAGAAACCAAGTCCCAGTATATAAGTATCAAATTTTTGATACCACATTCTGGGAGATTGTTTCAAACCGTAGAGAGACTTTTTCAGCTTACAGACAAGCTCCTTTCTTCCTTTCACCACAAACCGTTTTGGTTGCTTCATATAGATCTCTTCATTAAGATTTCCATGTAGGAAAGCCGTCTTTACATCCATCTGTTCTACTTCAAGATCAAAAGCAGCAGAAATAGATAAAAGAAATCTAATAGAAGTCAATTTTGCAACAGGTGAAAAAATCTCACCAAAATCGATGCCCTCAATTTGGGAGTAACCTTTCGCAACTAGTCGAGCCTTGTACTTCTCCACTTTACCTGCTGCATTTAACTTCTTCTTGAATACCCATTTGCTTCCAATAGGCTTTCTTCCTTCTGGCAACTCAACCAGATCCCATGCCTCATTTTTGTCCAAGGCATCCATTTCTTCTATCATGGCCTTCTTCCATAGTTTACTATCTTCTGAATCCATTGCCTCTTTAGCAGTTCTAGGATCATCATCAGTAATAGATAACACAAAATTAGAACGAAAATCAGGGGGACTGTACCTTTCAACTTGCCTTCTTTCTCGGTCAGATCTCCTCAATACCGGAGTCTGTGGATCCGCCTCTTCATCTGATTCAGACGATTCTGCCTCCTCATCTGATTCAGACGAATCTGGTTCCTCAAAAGAGTCACCTCTTTCATCCTTGATATCAAAGTGTAGCTTCTCTGAATCATTTTCCTTTGGTACATCCTCAATCCTGGAAGTGCTTTCAACTTCTCTGAAGATCACATCTCGACTGTAAACTGTTTGCCTTTTTACTGGGTTCCACAGCTTGTAACCTTTCACTCCATCCTTGTAACCAATGAAGATACATTTTTCCGCCTTATTATCCAACTTGCTCCTTTTCTCCTTTGGAACATGTACAAAAGCATCACACCCAAACACTCTGAGATGAGAGAGAGAGGGTTTCTTACCAGTCCAAACCTCATGAGGTGTCTTGTCAACCAACGCTGATGTGGGTGTCCTATTCACTAGGTAACACGCAGTGTCAACAGCTTCTGCCCAGAATTGTTGTGCTAGCCCTGCACCACTGAGCATACTCCTTGCCTTTTCCATCAATGTCCTGTTCATCCTTTCTGCAACCCCATTCTGTTGAGGTGTGTATGGAGTAGTCTTTTGCCTTGCTATTCCACACGTTTTACAGAACTCCTCAAATTCACTTTCACAGAATTCTCCACCGTTATCTGTTCTGAGTACTTTTATTTTCTTCTCAGTTTGATTCTCTACAAGAGCCTTAAATTCTTTGAATCTATTAAAAACCTCAGATTTCTTACGCAGGAAATAAATCCAAGTTTTCCTTGAGAAATCATCTATAAATGAAACATAATACACAGATTTACCAAGTGATGGAACAGGCACAGGTCCAAAAACATCACTGTGTATTAACTCTAAGATTCCTTTAGCTCTTACAACACCAGATGAGAATCTTACTCGATTCTGTTTACCATATAAACAATGTTCACAGAAATCAAAATCTAATGTGAAATCAGACATGCCTTCAGCCATACTTTTACCTTGTAATAGTCGAAGACCCTTTTCTCCAATATGTCCCAGCCTTCGATGCCATAGCGATGTCTTCTCACTAGAGACAGTAAGGACTCTGTCTCCTTCATTTTTACCCTCAGAAACAATAGTGCTGTTACATCCATTTTTGAAGGTGCTTCCCAACAACTTGTATAGAGTTCCAATCCGAACTCCCCTCATCAACACTAATGACTCTCGAACCATTTTGCATGTGTTCTTTTCAAATAGAGTTTTCACACCTGCATCATCCATTTTACTTACAGATATAAGGTTTCTAGCCAACTTTGGAATGTGCAGAACCCCGGGAAGAGTTTTAACCCTTCCATCTTTGAGCAGTAGCTTGACCTTTCCTCGACCTATGATTTTCGCTACCGAGTTGTCTCCCAGAAATACATCTCCTCCATCATACTTTTCGTATCCAGAAAACCACTCCCTGTGGGGAGTCATATGATAAGACGCACCTGAGTCAATCAACCACGAATCATGCTCTGCATGTGTACTTGAAGATGCCAGATACACATCTCCTCCTTCCTCTGTAGATTCTTTCCCATCTGCGGATGGAGCGTCATTAGGTCCTCTACTTTTATCAGTAATTTTCGATTTACAATCCTTCTTGTAATGCCCAGCTTTTCCGCACTTCCAGCATTTTCTTACAGAAGGTCCTGGAGATTTAGATCTCCCTCTAGATTTAGATCTACCACCTGAAGACTTATTTTTAGATCTGTCTCCAGGGCGACCTCTTACAAATAAGGCATCCTTGGCTGAACTATCTATGGATTTCCGCCTCATTTCCTCCGATAGTAGGGATGCAACCACATCATCGAAGTTTAGTGTGGTTGCATTACTCCCAATAGCTATGACCAGATTATCCCATGAATCTGGCAAAGAGCACAACAGACTAATACACTTTTCATCATCATCAAGTTTAATACCAACAGATGTCAACTGACTTACCAGAGTATTGAAGGCGTTTAGATGCTCTGAAACAGAGTCTCCATCAGTCATCCTCAGAAGGTACAATTTCTTTCGCAGAAATAACTTATTTACCAGGGACTTTGACTGATACAGACTTCCCAGTTTATCCCATAGCTTCTTTGCAGTGTCTTCTCCAGATACGTTCACCAATACCGAATCTGCAAGGCAAAGACGAATAGTGCTCCTTGCTTTCCTTTCCAGCTTTTCCCATTCTTCTTTTACCGCACCAGAGGGCATGGTACCTGGATCTACTGCGATCCATTGTTCTCTATCTACCAGAAGATCTTCCATCTTGAGCTTCCATAGCTCAAAGCTATGACCATTAAATTTCTCAATCTCGAATCTAGAACTGCTCGCCATTCTTTAAACAAAGAATAAATCACCGCTGCAAAGCTCCCACTGAAACCAGGTTTATCACAAATCCAAGATCGAGCCAAACCCCTGGAAACAAAGGCGTCCCTCTGAACCCAAAATTGCTCTGATACCAAATGTAAGTTTTAAACCTTAACAGTGAAGTACAAACATATATCGATTCTTAAGCATTTACAGAAAATACACAATGGCACACACATTACACAGAGATTTTCACCTGGAAACCCTTAACCGGGAAAAAACCAGCAAAACTTAGAGCCGCATAGCTCCTTTCTCATTATATGTTTATTTTACATGTACAATACAATAAATGGTATTCTGCAGCATCTAAAACCCTAATTCGTTTACCCGAATTAGGTTACAACCCTAATTCCTTTTACCGGAATTAGATAGAGTACAATGGGTCGAAAATCGCGAAAAAGCAAAAAAGCAACCCAAAAAAATTTTGCGCTCCGCGCGGACTCCGGGGGCCTAACGGCCCCCTCCGTGTCGTTTCGGAACCTAACGGTCTGAAACGAAGGGGGTGGGCCCTGTCGGGCTACCCCCCCCTCTAAACCCCCCCCCTCCGGACGCGCCCGGCGCAGGCGAATCGAAGGTGCCGTAGGGATCGTGTTGTACACGCAGCGACCATGTGAAGAGATATAACATACCCAACAACCACTTGGTCTCAATTATATCAGGACGACATTGAATTTTCACCAGTCTACCGACAGCTTCAGATTGACAAGTCATCGACCTCCGACTATTTCCTGAAATACACCTTGCTGTACAAGCTTGGACAATTTTGTGTACCGACAGGTGAGCATCGACAACAAATCATTTGGGACGTGCACTACAGCAAGACTGTAGGAAAATTTGGAGTAGCAAAGACACTTGCTATCCTCCAGAAGTATTTCTTTTGGCCCACACTTAGAATTGACGTCAATAAGTACATTCGATCATTCGTGGTTTGTGCCATTGCTAAACAGCCTAATCAATGACATGGATTGTACACACCTCTGACAATTCCTAGTCGACCATGGGAATCTATTTCTATGGACTACTTGATAGGATATCCTACTACCAAACATCAACATGACACGATCTTAGTAGTAGTTGACCTATTTTTCAAGATGGCCATTCTCATTCCATGTAAGAAGACCACGATAGTGCAATAGACCACTCATCTCTTCTTTACACATGTTTGGAAACACTTCGGTTTACCAACAACCATTACTTCCAACCGATATGCCAGATTCATCAGCATATTTTGGAAGACTCTCTAGCAACAGCTGGACGCATGACTCTCATTGTCGACATCTTTCCATCCTCAGACCGATGGACATACGGAATTTGTAAATCGCTTGGTAGTACAACTACTTCGCATGTACAACCAAAAGCATCGACGAACGTGGGATGAAAGTATTCCATACATACAACATAGTTACAATCGTGCTCAGCACAGCTCTATGGGAAAGAATCCATTTGAGATCTGTTGCGTATTTAAACCCTTAGCGGGAAGTTGATAAAGCCTTGAAGTTTCGAGATCATATCTGTGACATCCAGAAGCAAGCACAAGCAATGTTGCAATGAGCAAATGAGAAAGCTAAGGCTCGACACGACAAGCATCATATTCCTCATTCATTCCAAATTGGGGATAAGGTCTGGTTACATCTCAAGAAGGAGCGCTTCACCGGTCCATTCAAGAAGCTCAAACCTTTGCGATATGGTCCGTACAGTATTCTTCCACAGATTGGAGAAAACGTTTTCCAACTTGACATTCCTGCATGCCTGGGTCTGCATCCAGTATTCAATGTGGATCTACTTCGACCATACCATGCACCACTGTTGGAACAAAACAACGTACAAAAAGAAGAACTCGACGACATCAATCCAGATGTTCAGGAGCCTCTTCCTTATGACACCATTGTGGGATGACGGGTACGCCATACAAGGAAGAACACAATTCCCTTGTTTCAGGTTGCTAAATCCGGACAGATCCCAGCACAAGGAAAGAAGTACTCTGCTACTTAACTGACCGACAAGTTTCCTCACTTAAATGAGAAAACAATGGGGACCATTGTTTCTTAGGGAAGGAAGTCTGATCCACATCGCAGTTGGCATTGTTGTCGAATGCTAACATCTACTACGACAAGTCATCGGTGTCGACACAACTTCGACAAGTTATGACTTCGACATGGATTCGACAACTCCGCGACTTCGACAAGTTCCGTGACCTCACAGTTTCACGACATCGACATGCAGCGTCGACCTGCAACTTGCGACTATCGAACTACATATTGTCTCTTTGTCTTCCAGTTGACTGTAACGGTTGAACTTCCGAACCATTCTAACTTCTATTGTAACTGAACGTAACGGGCAGGAACCCAAGCGTATCAGCACTCTCTATATAAGCATGGATAATATTGTAATATACAAGTCATGAACTTATATCCAGTAATAGAGAAATCAGTTCGCATTCCTACATATTGTCTGTGTATATTTGTGTTATGTCTATGTAGTGTATTCCTGCTTTGCGCATTCTATTTCTTAAGCTTCCGCCGTAACAGAGCTGACTCATTCATTCGAACTGTTGTCCCCCTCGCACTTCATGGCCATGTGTGGATCAGTAATTGTGTTTATAATATTGTTGCCAAAATAGAGGCTTAGTGCAAGAGAGTATACACATTTTCAAACCGAGAAGGATTCCCACAATGGTGCTCAAACTTTACCTTTCTGAAGCTTATGATAGAACATGTTGGTTATATCTTTATCTCCACTTGATACACAATGGATTCTCACTTGCAATAATGATTTCGATAATGGGTTGTGTGACTTTTGTGACATATGCAGTATTCATAAATGGATCTACCTTTGCATTTTTCAAACCTACAATATGATTGAAAGAAGGTTTCCCCTTGTCTCCATACATCTTTCCACTAGTGGAAGAAGGACTTAGCCAATCACTCATCGAAGCAAGAGAAGGACTAGGTCTTTACTAGGAATCATGGTAGGGGTAGATGTAAACATACACATTTATTATTTATGGATGATGTATTGATGTTTACAAATGGTTATGTAGAGGGGTTGGGAGGGGATTAGAGGATATATTACAACTTCATAGGAAATCTACAAGCATGGAGATAAAATTTGATGAGTCCATTGAGTTAAGTGAGAGAGAACTTCAAACACTTGAAAATATGTTCCCCTTCAAAACTTTGGATTCATATGAGTGTTTTAAGTACCTATATTTTAATATAATGTCTAATGCCCATGAGAAGAGAGGATGGGGATGCCCATTGAGTAAAATTTTGAACAGAATAAATTTGTGGTGCAATAGATGGTTATCTAGAGGTGGCAAGATGACATTGTTCAAATCTATGTTGGAGGCTACACTAGTCTACTTAGACACTTTGGCACACATCCCCAAGGGGTCATTGGAGAGGATAAGGATAAAAACGTTTGAATATACTATGTAGAGATAATGATGATAGAGTGAGTACTTATTGGACTAGTTGGTAGTCAATTTCCAAGCCCAAAAGAGAAGGCTGGGGTTTAAAAAATATACACATATTTGGGAAATATCTAATAGCCAAAAGCCTATGGAATTTGATTCCCAAGGAAAACTTATGGAAATATTGCTGTACAAAAATATATAAATCCAGACTCATACTCACTCTTGGATTGTATAAACGTGATGGAAAAGTATAAAAAATGTCTCTAACCAATGGAAGGCATTAGTATTAGCTTTCTCTTTGTTGGGGAATCATTTGGCCTACAAGGTAGGTGGTTCACCAATGAGGGTTGGTATTAATGCCATAATAGTGTGTGGAGTTGATATTTTTCTTTCACCATAAATACTACAACAACTTTAACAGTGGATCATTAAAACACAATTATCTAGATACAAGGGTGGAGAACTCTATAGTCTTTAGATATGAGGAGAAGGATACTAGTATGGAATGATTTTGTGGGAAAAATCAAGAGAGCACACATTATATTGAGGGAGGATTCCAATTGCATTGCTTGGTCACAAAATAAGAGATGGAATTACACTGCAAATTGGGCTATCAATTTATGATGAATTATGTAGATTGTGATGCTTGTTGGTGTTGGAAAAAATACAGAATGTTGAGGTCCCAAAAAAGATCAAGGTTTTCATGTGGTTGGCAATGAATAATAAAGTATTAACCTAGGATATGTTACAAAAGAGATAGAAGGACCCAAAATATGCATTTTTGTATGAAAAGGGAGGAACAAGAACACGTATTTTTGAATGTTGAGGTCCCAAAAAAGATCAAGGTTTTCATGTGGTTGGCAATGAATAATAAAGTATTAACCTAGGATATGTTACAAAAGAGATAGAAGGACCCAAAATATGCATTTTTGTATGAAAAGGGAGGAACAAGAACACGTATGTTCATTGCCCCTATACTCAATATGTCTGAAAGGATCTAGAACTGAAGCTTGATGGAAATGCTTTATCAAAACAACGTTTACAACTTCAACATGAAGAATTAACGTTATTGGAATTCAAGGATAGCATTCTAAGTGAGTCCATAATGCATTTATAAAATATATATTTTCAGAAACTTTCAAGATGTGCTTGGCTATTAAAAGTACGTGAAAAGCTTTGGTGAACTAATGTAGTTTTGATCTTGATACAAATATTGTAATGTTGAACAAACATAATAGTAAACTCTTGGTTATTAACATAGAAAATGTTAGAATTTGGTGAACTTTTGGACAATCTTTGATTTTACAAACGTGATACACAAAAATCTTGCTTTTATGTAATGTGCCTTGAGCACATGATGTGAGTGTTTTTAATTCTATTTAAGATTAAAAATGTGATTTTTTCCTTACAAAAACGGTGTTAAGACCCAAATGCACTGAAAATGATTGCACCGAGAGTATCAAGGTGTAAAACTAACATAGATCCATCTTAAACCTAAATTATTATGGAATTAAAATAGTTGTTTTATTTTTAATAATAAAAATCAATTAATTTACAATCAATTAAATCATGGCATGTGGAATATGTTGATGTACACTCATTAGGTATTTGAAAGAAGATAGTTTTGTTTGTTTGTTTGTTTTTTAATATGCATAAGACATTACATGAATTTAAAAAAAGGGCTATGATAATAATTATCACTAGTTATAAGGGATAGGCAAAAAAAACCTAACCAATAAAAACTTGCCATGCAAAGTCAAAAAACATTAAGTGTCATAAAGTGCTACAATGCCTAAGGTAGAAAGCAATAAATACAACATAAACATGCCACCTAGATAAAAATAACAAACATATCAAGATATAGGAGTTGTGAGGGGGGTCCTTGTCCTGGAGGAGAGGCCCCAACCTTCAATTGTAAGATTAGAATCAACCCGTATGGCTCTCACCCATTGTTGCCATGTTTGGATTCTTCATGATAGTCTATTTCTAAAATGGCCAAAGAAACATGAAAGAAATTTTGTAACTAAAAGTCCTTTCGAGTTGGGGCATCTCCTTCACCTCTCACAATATTCTCTTACAAAATATATGACTCAATATTGGTGGTGATGATCACCCAAAGCTCTAAATTGTAAAATGTGTAGAGTGAGAAGGGGAATTCCCTTTAAGAAAGGCTCTATTCATAATAGATAACAATTGGTTGAGTATGAGGACCACTTCCATCTCTACCTTCTGTCCATGCATAGATATTTATCTAGACATATATAAGCTTTATTTATAATACATGACATCGACATTTGATCTAGTATCAGGACCACTTCCATCTTCACTTTCCATTTCCATGTCCATGTATAGATATTTATTTAGAAGCATTGGATATTTATTTAGAAACATATAAACACTTCCACGTCTACTTTCCATGTCCATGTCCACGTATAGATATTTATTTAGAAACATTGGATATTTATTTAAAAACATATAAGCACTTCCATGTTCACCAACAATGTACATGGATATTTATTGGACACATATTCCATCTCCACCTTCCATGTCCATGCATGGATATTTATTTAAAGGCCCATCTTATCAAGTAAAAGATCCATCTCCACCTTCCATGTCCATGCATGGATATTTATTTAGAGGCCCATCTTGTCAGGTAAAAGATCCATCTCCACCTTCCATGTCCATTCATGGATATTTATTTAGAGGCCCATCTTGTCAAGTAAAAGATGCAGTGTATTCTATATTCATTTCACTTTTTCCAAAGATGATGTAAACTATAAACTCTAATCTAGTGTGAAAATCCATGATCCAAGGGATATAATCTCCTAACAAATCCAACAAAAACAAGGAATGGCAAAGCTTGTAAAACCATTTTGTATATTCATTTCACTTTTTCCAAAGATGATGTAAACTATAAACTCTAATCTAGTGTGAAAATCCATGATCCAAGGGATATAATCTCCTAACAAATCCAACAAAAACAAGGAATGGCAAAGCTTGTAAAACCATTTTGAGGGAGATTGAGCATATTTATAAGCAGAAGAAGATGTGAGTTTCATCACTATCACACACTAATATTAAGTGAATATAGTTTGATTTGTTGGGAGGATAATTGTTTTCTCTATATGTATTCAAATAAATTTTAAATCATTAAAAATAATTTATTAAAAAATTAATTAAATAATAATAATTGATTAAAAACATAATTAAATAATAAAATTAGAGGAAAATGTAAAATGTATAACCTTCGTCGAATTTTGTAAATTTATCTACACCTAAACAGAAACAGTCCACCTAATATGAAAATACATTACTGGATGAACGAGTTGGCGTGCTTCAGATAGCTGACACCTACGGCATAGTTGGTGCAACTGTGAATATTACTCAGATCTGCACGGACTTTGACTTTATATTATCATTGTATATGTGCTCACCTTCGATTCTGCAAAGATTTTTGAATGAGAGTGTACCACATTCAAAGTCGTCAATATGTAAGATATAACAAATAGAATGATAGGATCAGATTGTATTACTTGATAACTGGATACAGAATATTTGACCAGGCCTTCAATATGCACCCAATACCAGAATGGGATATACACATCTACAGTTTGAGCCGCCATTGCCCTGTGACGATGTGTATATCATCCAGATCTATGAGGTTTACAGACTGTGATATAAGCATCCATTACCACCTGCACCTAATAAACTGCCTAAGCATAGAAGAATTGTTAGAATGGAAAGAAAATTTGGAATATCATCCAATTAGGAAACAGCCTTCCGAATTTCCTGAAGGCTAAAGGCTGTTTCTAAACTGGCAAATTCACTGTTCAAAACAGCCTGCAGCCTTTAGCATCAGCTTGGAAACAGCCTTTAGCCTTTAGCCTGTTTCCAAAGTGGCAAATTCACTGTTCAAGATTCTCACATCATGAAATCATCTAAGGAAAATCAAGCAGATGATTTGTCATTACTGGAGAATGAATTAAAGAATATTAACTAGATACAAATATAGAATGAATTCAGCTGGTATATCTACACCGTGCTGAAATTCATTGAAACAGATACACCCAATGTAAAGTGTCTGATAAAAAAAATGCAAAAGAAGAAAAGAAAGAAAAAAACTGTGAATGATATGCTTCTTCAAGCACACGACTACTAATTTACAGTAGTAATCCAGGGCAAACCAGCTCGTTTGCAGCCTAGATCTCGGCCTCTAACAAATTCACTGTTGCTAAGCAACTGACTATCTGCTTCATCTTCTCTAACCACAGGACCAGGCTGATGGCTATCCATCCACCAAGCTTGAGATGAATTATAAGATTTGAGTTTGTGGTCATAAGGAGACCAGCTAGTAGAATCCAGTAAATCCCCACCTAAATTGACAGAAACTGCAGAACTGTGCTGCATTTGAATAGAATCATTTGCATCTTCAGCAGGCATATTCAGATCCAACGTCTGATCGGTTCTTCTTGGAGGTGAAAGCTGCTGCTGCTCGGTCGTTGAAAGGCTTGTAGAAGTGTGTATAGTAGTAGCAGGGGGAGTGGAATGAGTCCTCTTGTGACCACCCAAAGCTTGGCCAGATGTAAAATTTCTATGACACACAGGACATTCATGCAACCTAACTTTCTTAACCTCGGTGCATATAAGATTCTGTTTATAAGTCTCAACAGAAGGCCCGTAGAAAGAGCAATGAGCTGCTTCTTCTTTGAAGCCCTCATCAATTTGCAGTCTGGGAAAGATGGATTTGGACTTGTAATGGCAGCTTGCTCTATGGCCGCCCAGAGCTTGAAATGAAGAGAACTTCTTGTTGCAGGACTTGCATGAGTATAACCTAGTCGTCGTCGTCATCTCTTGTTTGAAATCAGCATCCCATTCCAGACTGTATGGTGAATCTGCATCACCAACATCAAACCTCTTCGGCTTCTTGATTCTCCGTCTGATTGGGTGGAGTGTGGCCGGAGCGAGAGACTCAGAGGAAGATGTTGTGGTTAGCGATTGCGACTGGCGATCGCTGCCATCGGAATACAGCATCAGCAGACAACGTGCAGCCATCTCCTCCTCATCTTCTTGATCTTCTTGATTTTCTTGATCTTGATCTTCTTGATCTTCTTGATTTTCTTGATCTTGATCTTGATCTTCTTGATTTTCTTGATCTTGATCTTGATCTTGCTCTTGTTGGCGTGCAGTGATTTCTGATTTGGGTATCAGAGAAAGCGATTGCCTTGAGCGTCTAGATCTCTTCCCCTTGGTGGCTGAGCAAATGCCTGAGACTAAATGCGGAGGCTCCATGTCCATGTCTGGAGATCGAAACTGGAAGAGAGAATCTTCTCCTTCTTCTTCTGAGACATATGGGATTGCTGCCATGATTACTGTAGGAACTAGACTTGTGCTTTAGGTAGAGAGGGCGAAACTGGAAGCATAAGTAAGGCAGGGGGGGACTGGGGGAGACGTGTGATGGTGGGCAAAATGGTAGATAATAGATAGATATTGGTAAGGTGAGGTAAGTAGAATGCGGATTCGTCCAGCGAACCGTGATGTGGTCCGGTAAAGGAATAGACACGCAATGGGGGCGAACTCTACTAACTGCACAGGCGAGGCGAGTGGGGGAATGGATACAGTTTACAGCTGGAGAACGCGTCATGCGGAATTTGACTTATCTCGGAAACGATAAATATGGAGAAAGAGAGAGAGTACAGCCTGAGCCGCCCACAAGGAATCATGTTGGAAAGTGGAATTTTGCATACAGATAGATAGATAGCCTAGGTAGGTAACTTCCAGCAAAAGTTTACTGGTGGCCAGTAGGACGTCCCGAGCGGGTGCGCGTGGGTGGCTATCAATAAGTCGTTTGACGATGGTGGAACTCTAAATAAAGAAAGGAAAACATTTGTCCGTTTCCAATGGACACAAGTAACACAAATGCACGCCTCTGTATACACTTGGTGCGTGATGCACTTTCATTTTTTGTTGGGGAATAAAATATAAGTTTGACCACACCTTTCCAATCCATGATGATGTTCTGAGGCAAACCAAATTTAAACAGGGAATTCTCATAATTGAAGAGATTCATAATTATTTTCTCTTTGTCACTGAAGTGGCCAGATGGTACGTTTGAGTTTGATGTTGATTTTATTACTTGAGATGGGAGAAGCCAAAATCGTTAGTGATTCCATTTGATAATTGGACGTTTTTTAAAATATTATTCCCAAGCTTATCTCTATGTGTAGCAATCATCCTTGAAACCAAGACTTGTGAACTCATAGCAACAACAATTTCCTTAAGCTCAGGGCTTTGTGCAGCAACGATCCTTCTCCAAGAAGACAATTAACTATCTTATTTCATGAAGTACTATGATTTGGCTTTAGCTAGAGAGAAAAATTCAGTTTTTAGGTGGTGAGAGAGAAATCAATAAATGAAAGAGTATGAACAAAAGGAAGGAAAATTTAATTTTTAGGTGGTGAAAGATAAATCAACTAATGAAAGAAGACAATTAACTATCATGAAGGATTATGATTTGGCTTTAGTTCGAGAGAAAAATTCAGTTTTTAGGTGGTGAGAAAGAAATCAATAAATGAAAGAATATGTAACCAAATAAGGAAAATTCAGTTTTTAAGTGATGAAAGACAAATCGACTAATGAAAAATTATGAAACATAAAAAGCTGAGAAATCAACAAAGGAAAGAATATGAAACATAAAAAGATGAAAAATCAACCAATGAAAGAATATAAACCATAAAAAGATGACTTTTCTATGATGCTTTGTATGTCTAAAAAATGTCAATTCAAAAATCAATTCCAAGATTTAAAGAGAAAGTTCTCATAATAACAAGTAGAGAAATAAATAAAAATATGGGAAACAAAACTTTTGTTTGAAGCTTCCCATACTTACAATAAGTGTCAATTCATAATCCCAAAACAAGACAAATCGACTCCAAGTTTCAAAGGAAAAGTTTTCATAAAAAGAAGAAGAAAAAATGTTAAAGGTGTATGTTTTCTTTTCTCTCACCTTTTTTATTTCTCCTTGTTGATTCATAGCCTTCTTCATGCTTTTAAGAAGTTGATACTCAACAATTTATATTATGTTTTACTTTTATAACCTTTATAAATAACTATTGCATATCATGGTGACCTTATCACATGATGTTTAGGAAACATAAAACATGAAGTATAAAAAGGCTAAAGTTACACTCTTTTTTTCATTTCTTAGTCGAAGCATGCCTTGGGGTTTGCACGAGGAATATGCACAAGATAATTGCACTAGATTTGACTAACATGATTTTAGACCTTGTCAAAATAACTATATCACTATAATTGTACATAATCTAATTAAATATAATATGAAACATTAAATAAATAGGTTATATTCATATAAGTTGAATATATTAAGAATATTGTTCACACAAATAGATTAAAGATCAATGATTAATGGTTAAAATTTTTAAAAAAGAAAACAACTTAGAACCCCAATTAACATGGTCACATGAGATAATGTATTAATGTAAGAAGAAAATAGTTTATATGTGAGTTTCTCATAATCAATCATTAACAAATGACCCTCCTTGTTCCTTAAATAGAGATCATGGGCCAATCATGTGTTATGCCACAAATCAAGTGTTGTTAGTATCAAAGTAAAGATGAACCGTTGTGTCACTTTATGTCTATAACATAATTGTGACCATTAGATTATTTAGTTACAAAAAATAAAATCTAAACACACTTTACCTGAAGATGCATTAGACTATGTTGATCTTAACTAACTCTTAAGTGTCTAAATATCCTAACATTCCCCCTTAAGAACAACTTTCGATAGGATTGAAAGATTTACAAAGGTGACACAATAGGAGAATGAATGAGACATTAGAGTCTACCCCCCCCTTAATGACAACTTCGTGAATGCCTAATATAGATCAAAGTTTGGAAAACTTTGCTTCTGTAAGAGTCTTTGTGAAAATTTATGTAAGTTGATCACTTGTACGCCAATAGAGCACTTCAAGAATCTAATCTTGAATATGCCTTTTGATGAAGTGCACGTGTAGCTCATTGTGTTTGTTGTGCGAATGTTGAATTGGATTTTTGGTGAGCTAAATGACACTCTAATTACCACACCAAAGTGTGGTTAGATGTTGCTATTAGAATCCAAACTTTGAAAGGATTTCCCTAAGCCAAATGGCTTCTTTAGTTGCACTAGCAGTTGGTCGATACTCTGCTTTCGTTGAAGAAAGAGAAATGGAACATTGTTTGTTATATGCCTTGTTAGGATATTTAGACACCTAGGAGTTAGTTAAGATCAACTTGGTCTAAAGTGTTTTTAGGTAAAATGTGTTTCTTTAGTATGCATTAGTACTTGTGTAATACGACGATCACGATATTTTCTAGATATAAAGTGATCTGGTTGTTCATCTTCACCTCGACCTTAATGATTATAATATTTGTGGCTTAGCACTTGATTCGTCCATGATATCTATTTAAAGAGTATGGAGGGTCATATGCTTGATGATTGATAATGAAAAACTCACATGTGAATAATTTTTCCTTTTGCACTAATATATTGCCTCAAGTAGCTATTTGGCTGGGACTATGGATAGTTTCCCTCTTTGAGGCTTTTAACCACACAAAACATCGGTGTGTTGATATGTGATATGTTTGTGTGAGCAGTTGCTTAAGGTGCTTGACCTTGTGGAAATACCATGTTTTAGTTGAACATGGTATCAAAGCACTTATGAAGACTCGCTTCCATTGTTGATTGAGATCTTGAACCAGTGTAGTCATGTGCATCATTGGAATTTTATATTATGTTACTTATGTGTATTTTGGGGCTGAGTTAGGTCTTCCATTACATCTAAAGCATTTCTTTTAGTTGGAAAAGCTTTTCGTTTCACACAAAAGGCTTTCGTTTGCCCAATATACAACCATTTTACCATATCCATAGGTATATTGCTTACGTTTATGGATTAAAAAAAACAAAATTCTCACGTTCTTTCATATTTAGCTTGATTTTCTATTTTTTTCCTGGTTTGTTGCCCCTTCGGTCTACATGTTCTCTTTTCCATGCACTCTATGCGAACTCGACAAATAAAAAACATAACATCAAGAGTTTTCTTGATTGTGTATGCTCTTTGTCGTGCATCTTGTGCAAACCATAAATAGTGAGAAAAATTATTTATTTGGGTAAAGCTAACCAAGTACTAACCCAAATTTGAAAAAAAATTGGTTTTGATTTTTTTTTGGGTAGTTGTGTAAAGTGTCTTGCAAGCCAAAAAGAAAGTTTTTTTGGGTAGGCATGTTCTTGAACACCACCACAACCAACAACAACACCTCCATTCTCCTCCATAATATTACTAAACCTTTTGTTTAACTCACTCGGTTGAAAGTTACTTTAAATAGTAAGGGGCCTTCAGTTCAAGTCCTTCATTTTGTTACTTTTTGCAAAAGTTCATGTAATTTTAATTTATAAAGTAGCTACATTGTAAAAATGCTTCCCACTTGTTTTATAAAAGTGGGCCACTTATTTTAAAGTAACTTATTTGTAAAGGTGATCTTATAGGAAAAGTTAGTGAGGGGGAGAATTATTTACTACTTTTTTTTCACCCATCACCATGTGGTTCAACCTCTACTTTCTGCATGGCTCCTTAGATCCATTCTATGTCTCTCTTAAAAATGCATAACTTTGACATTTGAAGGCTATTTTCAATGGTTTTTTTTTTTAACTGCCTATTTTTTTTAGATCTTTGCCTCTATACCATCAGTTTTTGCTTTTGAAGTTATATTACTTGCATATTATAATATGGCCAATACAAGTGATATTCTTCTTACCAGTACCAACTACTTGTCATGGAGAGCCTATATGGAGGATTTCCTAGGAAGTAGGGGACTTTACTAGCTTACATTGGGAAAAGAAATTGCCCCCACTGATGCTATAAGAAATAAAATGTGATAATAAAAGTGGCGAAGCCTATGGATTAATCGAGATGTCAATCTCTAGTGACTTAGGATTCCACCTTCAAGGAATTTACTCACCAGATGCGGCTTGGGAAAAATTGGAAATTGTATTTGGTAAACACAATGAGATTCGAGGTCACCAACTTGAAAATGAGTTGGTTGCTTTAAATCCAAGTGCTTTTTTTGCATTCAAGACTATCTATCTAAATTAACAACACTTAGACTCTTAGTTGAAGAATGCAAGATATATGAGCCAGAAAAGCAATGTATTTATGCTATTCTACTAGTGATGTGTATTATGCTTTTGTATCTACCTTTTACTCCATCAAAGGAGCACTAGCAACTAATTACAAAGAACCCTACATCGAATATTTTGTGATGCTTTGATTAGAGATCAAGATAAGTTTTTGCATCTTGTAGTAATCAACACTACAAGTACATCTAGAAAAGCCTTAGTGGAACAATAGAAGGATAAAACTAAGCACCCCAGGAAGCAACATCCTCACAACAATAAGAAAAACAAGGGCCCCAAACCCTCTCAGCCAACTCTTCCTTCCATTGATGAAAAGGGAACCAAATCAAAAGGTAAGAAAACTAAGCACCATTGCAATTTTGTAGGAAAGATGGTCATGTGGAATCTAAGTGTTTCAAAAAGATGGAATCCTTGGAAGCAGTGATGAAGATGCACAACATCAACCACGAGTCTTCTTCTAACTCTTCTCCTCATGGACATGCACTTTCTTCTTCTAGCTTTTCCTTCAATGCAATTTCTTCCTCTTCTTATAATGAGTGGTTCATTGATTCTTGAACATCTTATCATATGGCTAAGGATAAGTCATTTTTTCTACTCTAAATGAATGTAACACCAAACAAATATTTGTTGGTGATGATATATCTACTTTATAAATATTTTTATAAAGTAGGATCTGGAATAGTTCAGCTAGATGATGGTCAATTCAAAGATGTGTTATGTGTTCCAAGTCTTTCCTGCAATTTGTTATCAATCTATCACATCACTCATTTAGGTGATGGTAAGATTGTAGAGTGTACACCTCACCAAGTTGCAACCAGGGATTTCAAAGATCCTAATCATGTCCTAACAACCATAATTGTTGATAATATTACTAGGTTGTACAAATTCAACAACTTTGGGACATCACCTTTTTCCTCAGTTTTTATTTCTCATAGTGATGACTTGAGAAAAATTTGGCATGAGTGATTTGGTTAGCAGCATCCATGTAATAAAAAAATGGTGATTGGTCTTCCTCTTGTTTCTTGCAGAGATGGTGTTTGTCCCATGTTTGTTCTTGACAAAAATCATCAGGACAATTTTGACAAACATACCTCTTCGCACACCTCAGTCCCCTTGTAGCTTGTTCATAGTGATTTGTGTGATCTGCTTCTTTCTTTGGTTTTGGGTACTTCTTAACTTTCATTGATGACTTCTTCGAATGCACTTTGGTTTACTTCTTAAAACTTAAAAGTGAAGTTTTTGACATGTTTTTGGCCTACAAGGCCCTTGTATAAAAACAATATGGGCATTGAATACAAAAGTTAAGAACATATAATGGAGGTGAATTTGTAAAAAATAAATTTACAAATTAATGCACTTCACAAGGAATGCAGATGTAACATATTGTTCCATATACACCACAACAAATAGTGTTGTTGAGAGAAATAATCGCACATTAAAGGAAATGGCTAATTGTATTATCTAATCTAAGCGATTAAGTCCTTCTTTTTGGGCCAAAGCCATTTAATGTGCCAATTACATAGTTAATCGCACTCCCACAAGGGCTCTACAAGATATAACACTAGAAGAACCATGGAGTCAAATTAAAACTAATGTAAGCCACATTCGTGTGTTTGGTGGTGAAGCATGGGCTCACATTTATGGTGAAAAATGGAAAGCATTACATCCTAAGTGTGAGAAGTGCATATTTGTTGGATATTCTAAAGATGTAAAAGGTTATTGAATTATTCAACCAAATCCAATGACATTATTATTAGAAAAGATGTTAAATTTGATGAAAATATTTTGGTTTGCAAGCCTAATTCGACATCTGTGTCATCTTTGGTGATTGTGCCATATCCTCTACCCAACTTCTCTTCTTATGATCATACTCTAATTTATTTTTTAAATGATGGTAGTGAGGATGAAAATCCACCTCCGCCTACTCATAATCCTTCAGTTGGGTCCATTGTACATGAATCTCCACTAGAACCACTACTTACTAGATGGGCTTGTTTAGCATGTGAAGCAATTGGTGATCTTTCTAGTTATCCCAAAGATAAACAATGAACACGTTCACAGTTCTAGTGAACCTCTTCTATTGTTGCCGAAGTTTTAGAGAATCAGGACCTAGAGACATTTACAGAAGGTTCTGGCCATACAAATTGGGATGCAACTATGAATGAAGAATATCGTTCCTTAATGGTGAATGATGCTTAGGATTTAGTACCTCTTCCAAAATGAATAAAACTTGTCAGATGTAAATGGATTTATCAAACTAAGCATGCATCAAATGGAAGTGTTAAAAGACTTAAGGAAAGTTTAGTTAGAAAATAATTTTCCCAAGTCGAAGGAATTGACTACAATGAAATCTTTTCCCTTGTCACCAAAATGAACTCCATATGTCTTGTTCTATCCCTTCTCAGTTCACATAAATGAGGGGTCCATCAAATGGATGCCAAGTGTTCCTTATTGCATGGGGAATTACGCGAGTATTTACATGGAATGAGCTTCTAGTTATGTTCAAAATTGCCCCAACCTTGTTTGTCACATTAAGAAATCTCTCTATGGCCTTAGCAAAGCTCCTCAAGCTTGGTATTCCAAAATGGATAGCTTTCTCCTTGACATCATTTTTTGTAGATGTCATTCTAACCCCAATGTCTATATTAGAAAAGTAGGAAACCATCCCATTATCCGTATTATTTATGTTGATGACCTTATTCTTACTAGTAGTGATCCTTATAAACTTTTAAACAATTGGAAATCAAGCCTTTAGAAAAAAATTGAATCGATTGACTTAAGACTTTTGCATTATTTTCTTGGTCTCCAAATCTTGCAAACCCAAGAAGGAATTTTTCTTTCTTAGTCTAAGTATGCTTGTGACATTATTTTTCACTTTCACATGGATGATTGTAAACCATCCCCATCTCCCTTCCAATCTAGAGTCAAAATTATTGCCACTTGCACTACACCTGAAATAGATGCCACCTTGTATCGTCAATTAGTTGGTAGTATTTTGCACTTGACTCAAACCTGTCCTAATATTTACTATGATGTTGGTCTTATTGCTCGATATATGCAAACACCCCATGACAATCATTGGAAATCAACAAAAAATATACTTTAGTATATCTAGGGTACAGTTCAGTTTAGGAATGAATATAGTTTAGGAGGGACTCCTTTGTTTGTTGGTTTCAATGATTCAGATTGGGCTAGAGACCTTGATGATCATAAGTCTATTACAAGTTATGTTTTCAGTCTTGGTTTCGAACCCATCACTTGGGATTATGAGAAACAACAAGCTCTTCCTCTTTCTTCAACATAAGAAGAGTATCAAGATGCAATTATTGCAAGTCAAGAATCCCTATAGCTCATACCGATCCTTTCAGAGTTTGGATTCCAACAAAAACATCCAACTACCCTTTAGTGTGACAATCAAAGTGCCATCAAGCTCGTGAAATATCTAGTTCAACATTAGCGCAGCAAACACATTGAGCTCTAGATGAACTTAATCAGAAAGCTTATTCAAGATCGCATTGTCGAAGTGTTATTTTCCCTTATAGATGATAAAGTTGCATACATCTTCACAAAGTCTCTTACAGAAGCGAAGTTTTCTAAACTTCAATCTATGTTAGGATTTTAGGAATTTGTCATTAATGGGGGGATAGGCTCTATAATACCCCTAGTTTTGACTTGGAATGTATTTATCCAATATTATGTAACTTTGTAAATATGCTAGTGTGAATTCCTAGTGCGGAGCTCAAGGCTAAGGCCCGACTAGTGAATGGCTAGGCATGTATGATGTATATATTTTATTTGGATTGTTTGGTTGGATTTTATGATGATTTAGAATATTATGTAAATATTATGCGCATAAATAATAAAATGGTCCAACAATCGTTGTGTAAAAAGCACCAAAGGGGCTATGATTCCACCAGAGGGCAAGAGGAAAGGGGGTCCATGGGAAACTAAATCATTGTTTCCAAGTGTCAACCTTAGAACTCACCCAAAATTTTGTCATGTGATGAGAATAATCCAATTATCTCCTTTTTTTACCATTTTCCAATCATTAATGCATATGTGTGGTTGGTGGGAAAAGTCACCTCATGTAGTTATTGAAGCATGGTATTGACTGCCAGAAATTAGTCTGTAGCTTCCAGGAGTCCTTTCTTCTACTGTCATAAGTTATGTCAGTTGTCTTTTCACCAATTTCTCATATCCTTTGGAGTCAACCCTCATTTCACTCATTCTTTCATGCAAATTTAGACTATGTAGAGCTCTCCATGAACTTACCATGATGCTTTGAACCCAAAAATTCGAATTTGGAGACCATGCTATAGTTTTGGAAGGGAAAATTGTTGGTTGTAGGTGAGCAAAGAGGTTGGGCAAGCTGGGAACCCTTACCCATTGAGTTCTGTTGCTCATAGATTCTTAAGAAGCGACGAATTGAGGCTACAGGTGGTTCTATAGAAACCAATATCAGATTGGACTTCTTTTATGCACACACTGGAAGCACCCAGCAAGATGGATCACCCAAGAGAACCATGGATTGGTGAAGGGGATGCCTGAGCTAGAAGGGTGTTGTGTGGGGCATGTATTGTGGAATCCAAGGCTATGAGGGATGAGTGAGACCGCCACCGAGCTCTATATGAACATTTAGCTAAGCATAGAGAGCAGAATGGGTTGTGGGATTAGAGAGAGAATCATGTGTGTGTTTCCTTCGCCCTGGTGGCCTCATAGCCCAGCTTGAGGGTGGCCTCCCAACAGAAAGAGTATATGTTGGACGGAATGCCTATCGTTGGGTGTAAAATCGCTCTTACATAGACAGTTGCTTGGATCTGCGTTGTATAAAGATAAGTATTCTCATGCATTTGAATCTGAAATGTTTTTATTTTATGCCTGTAATGTTTATGCTTGTATTTGCATGCTAGATGTGTGTGGATAGATTTTAAATTCCGTTGTGCATGTTTATTTACATTTCTGTACACATTGCATTTGTTGAAAATCGTATTATGGATTTGGGGCGAAATTTGAGAGCCCATATTTGGATAAGGTCCCCTCCCGATGGTCAGATTGGGTGAGGGGGGACATTACAGAGTGTTATCAGAGCTTCTCGTTACAATACCATAGCTATATGGGCCAGAAAACATGATTTACAGGCATAAATCAAAAATGGTGCCGTAGAAATCCGTTTCTGTTAAGTGACGGATAAGGGGACGGAAATAATTTCGGATTAATCCTCGTTATTGAAGAATTAAAATTCTGTATAATTTCAAAATTTTGAAAATTTGGAAAATTTTAGTTGGGCCCCACCAGTGCTAGGTGGAAAGATGATGTGGAGGAGCCACGTGGGTAGGAGGTCTGACGTGGAGGAGATGCGTGGGAAGAAGGTGCAATGTGGACCAGCCACATCAAATTTATGTGCACATGTGACTGTAAGGGATGGAGTGTGAAGGCAGAGAAGATCTGACCATTGAGCAGCAAGGAATATCAACGGTCGATAGTGATTCAGGCTCACAAAGATGTGCGAGATTTAATTTATTTTCGCGACCCTGAATGAAAACCGTCACGTCCATGTGTCATCCTCTAATGCGTTCAGGATCGCAAAAGCGGTCTCGGGAAACCACTTCTTGCGGATCCTGAAACCACCTTTTGGGTCCAACAGGGAGTGACGTGATGTGGGGAGATGTGACAGGAAGAAATGTTAGAAGGGATGGGACCCTCGTCAGTCATGTCAGTTGTGGGAGATCGTGCAGATCAAGATTAACGACTCACAGTGTTTCAGGGCCTTGAACATGCACAAAGGATAATAGAACAACATGACCCTGAAGCGTTAAACCTCCCTATGACGTGTCGCTCTCTCATGCATTCAGGCTCGCAAAATCGAGTCCAGGAAACCACCCTCCTTGGACCCTGAAACCGCTTTCTGCTAACAGGAAGTGATGTGATGTGGGGTCTAGACATGATATCCAGAGATGTCAAGGGAGATGGGACCTGCAGCGGTCATGTTAGTCTGGGAGGATCATGTAGATTTGATCAACGGATGAGAGTGATTCAGGCCTATGAAGGTGAATGAAGGTTAATTCATTTTCGTGTCCCTGAATGAAAACCACCCCATCCACGTGTCACCCTCTCATGCATTCAAACACATAAAAGCAGTTTCAGGAAACCACTCTTCCGAGAGCCTAAAACCGCTTATGCATGACAGTGGTAAGGCAATGTAGGTGGCATCTAAAAGGCGTAGATCAGAGGAAAAACAACATTTTTCGCTGTTGATTTTTGGGTGCCCGAAATAAAAAAAATGCAGTCGATCTTATGCGCCAGACTACGCGAAATCGAAGGATTTACAAAAAAAATGCGGTCGATCTTATGCGCCAGATTATGCAAGCCCCCTTGACCCCCGTCGTCCCCCTCATATGTCATTGAGTGTGAGAAAGTTTTGTGATTTGACAGAAATTGTCAATATGGTTTGTTCCCAGGTTGCATGAATATTAATGTTATAATTTTCTAAGACTGTAATAAATACAACAAATGTACACTTTTGAAGATTCATAATCCTATCAGTAACAATTAAGGGTCAACATTTAGTATTGTGTAGTTGGGTAATCTTTGGTCTTGGTTTGGCTAAGAAGATCATCATTATGGATGATGCACATGATCCTTATGATGTTGAGGCAGATGCAATGGGAGAGAATATACAGGTTGAGAATGCAGAGATAGAATCTAATAGTAGAAGAAACCAAGCAACTCCCCCAGACATTATAGAAACCATTAGGAGCTTAAGGGTGGAGCTGCATAGTTACAGAGAAAACAATGAAAGGCTGATTAGAGCCCAAGAGGAGCAGAATCAATTGAATGCAGCTATGCTTCAAAGTTTGACATACATTCAAAGGAATATAAACCATGGGCAGAATTTAGAAATTTGGGAAAGAAGTGGGGGTAGCTCAAGGAGGCATTCCCACAAGAGGTCCCATAGTTCAAAAAGGATTTCTAGAGACAAGACACATACTCTAGAAATATCTTCTAGTGAGTCATTTTACTCTAAAGAATCCATTGAAGTTTCAAGCTCTTCATCTCATAGAAACAAGAGGAAGAGGTCTTCCAAAAACAACTCTCATGGAGAATTTAAGAAGGCCAAACTTCCTACTTTTGACGGTGGGGTTAAATCTTCTCAAGAAGCCAAGGCTTGGCCTCTTGGGATGAGGAAGTATTTCCAAGTCCAAGACTATTAAGGAAATATGAAGGCAAGAGTGGCCATCTTCAATTTGAATGGAAGAGTGTCTATATGGTGGGAACACCTTAGGAAAGTAAAGAGGATCAATGAATGCAAAATTGTGTGGAAGCAGTTCAAGAAGTAATTCAAGGAAAAGTACCTTTCTGATAGGTACTATGATGGAAAAATCAAAGAGTTCCATGAGCTGAAATTGGGACAAATGACAATGGAAGAATATGTAAACAAATTCTTGGAGATGCTAAGATATGTCAAATATATCAAGGATGATAAGGTGAAAATTCGGCATTTTCTAAGTGGACTGCCCCAATCATATAAATATAGAATTGAGTTTGATGAATCTCAAACCCTAGAGGAGGCCATAAGAAAGGCCAAGTATTTTTATGATCAAAACAAAAGCAAACCAAAATTCCATAAGGCATGGAAGGATAAGAAAAATGAAAAGTTGGACCAAAGGAAGAAGGGGTTCAAGCCTCCTCAATTCAGAAATAAGCTAAGGCAGCCACCACATGGTGTGAGTAAACTAGCTAGAATGATGGGAGACAAGCCAAGAGATCCAAGAGAGACACTTCAATGTTGGGGATGTGGAGGGGACCACATGCTTAGGAAATTTCCACATCGGAATGGGAGTGAAAAGCAAGTTCACAACATCCAAGGAGATGAAACAGTGGGTCAAGTGGCAAGGGTCGTCCCTAGAATTTATGCAGCACTAGAGGATCGCCAAGCAGACCATCAATCAACTGTGGTTGAATTTGAAGGTAAGATTGCTAAGCAATCTATTTCTATTTCGATTGACCTTGGATCTACTCAGAGTTATATCAGTCCTAAAATTGTTGAGATTTGTACTTTTAAGAAATCAAAGCATAGTAAGTCATGGTTAGTCCAACTAGCCACTGGAACCAAGAGGAAGGTTAGCGGAATCATGGAGAAACGTCCATTGGAAATGGGCGGACTATCCACTTTTGCAAATCTGAATGTTTTGTCGCTTGGTTCCTATGATATTCTCAATGGAATGGACTAGTTGGAAGCTCATAGAGTTAAAATTTATTGCTACAACAAGACTTTTGAGTGTATTGATGAAGAAGGAAACCCAAGGGTTGTAAAGGGAATTCCAAAGGTAGTTTCTGTTAGGCAGATTCCAGCCATGCACTTGAATAAGTTCTATAGGAAAGGTTTCCAATTGTATGCAGCCCATATTTTAGAGAAAACAGAAAGTGAAATTCCCAAGTTGGAAGACCATTACGTATTGCAAGAATTCAAGGATGTGTTTCCCGATGAAGTTCCAGGACTTTCTCCAAAGAGGGACATTGATTTTATAATTGATCTTGTTCCCGGAGCTGCACCAGTTTCTAAGACACCATATAGGATGAGTACACCAGAATTATTAGAGCTGAAAATGCAACTGCAAGAATAATTTGTTGGAAAAGAAGTACATAAGGCCAAGTGTATCTCCATGGGGAGCACCTATACTTTTGTGAAGAAGAAAGATGGATCGCTGAGGTTATGTATTGATTACAGGAATCTTAACAAGGTTACAGTGAAGAACAAGTACCCCTTTCCTCGAATTGATGATATTTTTAATCAAATGAGAGGGGCAAATGTTTTCTCAAAGATTGATTTGAGATCTGGTTATCATCAAGTGAGGATCAAAGAAGAAGGCATTCACAAGACAACCCTTAAAACAAGGTATGGGCACTATGAGTTTGTGGTGGTGCCATTTGGTCTCACCAATGCACCAGCTACATTCATGTGTCTCATGAATAGTGTTTTCAACCAGTATTTGGATAAGTTTGTTCTTGTATTTCTAGATGACATTCTTATTTATTCCAAGAATGAAGAAGAGCACAAAGAACATTTGAGAATGGCTTTGCAGTTGCTAAGGGAGCATAAGTTGTATGCAAAGCTAAACAAATGTGAATTTTATAAAAATAAGATTCATTATTTCGGTCACATTATTTCAGAGGAAGGAATATCAATGGATCCCGAAAATATTTAAGCCATCTTGAATTGGCCAACTCCAAGAACGTGACAGATGTGAGATATTTTATGGGTCTTGTTGGTTACTACAGGATGTTCATTGAAGGATTCTCCAAGGTCGCACACCCAATCACTTCTTTGCAAAAGAAGGGGATAAAGTTTAAGTGGACACCGAGATGTGAAGAAAGCTTCCAGCTTTTGAAAAAGATTCTCACAAGTGATCCAATTCTAAAAATTGCAAATCCAGAAAAATATTTTGTGGTATGCACAGATGCATGTAAAGATGGACTTGGAAGAGTTCTTATGCAAGATAACCATGTGGTATGCTACGAGTCAAGGAAGTTGAAGGAGCATGAGAAGAACTATGGTACTCATGATTTGGATCTTGTAGCCATAGTGCACACTTTGAAAATGTAGAGGTGCTATTTAATGGGCATAAAATTTGAACTAAGGACAGACCATTATGGTCTGAAATATTTGTTTGAGTAGCCAACGTTAAATGTTAAGCAAGCTAGATAGCTGGAATTTTTATGTGAGTTTGATTTTGAAATCAAACACATAAAAGGTAAAGAAAACAAGGTGGTTGATGCACTTAACATAAAAGTACATGAGATGCATGTAGCAGCCATTAGTACCTGCTAATCAGATTTGAGGCAATAGATTACTAAATGTATTGCTGAAGATGAACAGTATGTGCAAATAAAGGACAAATTGCAACAACAGAATTTGGGAAAGAGATATGAAAGGTACCATTTGGAAGGTGACGGACTTCTTGTTTATAAAAACATAATTTATATTCCTAATCTGGAAGATTTGAGAAGGATTTTTATGGATGAAATCCATAAAATGCCATATTTTGGTCACATGGGATACTAGAAAATAGTTGGTACAACGAGAAAGCAATATTTTTGGATGGGAATGAAAAAGGACATTGCTGAGTATATTTCTAAGTGTATGAAATGTCAACAAGTGAAGGTTGAACATAAACACCCAATAGGTTTAGCCTTTGCCAATTCCAGAATGGAAATGGGATGTGATTTCCATGGATTTTATTATAGGTTTTCCAATGAGAGTGAGGCAGCACGATTCCATCATGGTTGTGGTGGATAAATTATCTAAGGCAACACACTTTATTCCGATTAAATGAAGATATAAAACAGATGCCATTGCAAGGATTTTCATGAAAGAAATTTTCAGGTTGCATGGTTTGCCTAAAGCAATAATTTTAGATAGGGATACGAAGTTTACTTCAAATATTTGGAAAACTCTTTTTGTTGATTTGGGTACGCAACTGAACTTTAGTACCACCTACCATCCACAAACAAATGGGAAAATGGAAAGGGTAAATTAGGTGCTTGAAGACATGCTATGCATGTTTGTGATGGACAAACCATCTAAGTGGCAGGATTATCTACACTTAGTAGAGTTTGCATATAACAATGGACAACAAGCATCATTAGGCATGAGTCCATTTGAAGCTTTGTATGACATGAGGTGTAGGACACCAGTTACTTGGGATAATCCAATTAATAGAATTGTACTTGGGCCAGAATTGCTTAAGAAAATGGAACAAGAGGTTGTAAAGATTAGGAAAAATTTAAAGGTAGCCCAAGATAGACAAAAAAGTTATGCAGATAAGAACCAAGTGCATAGAGAGTTTCATGTTGAGGATCATGTTTACCTTGGAGTGAGACCAAGGAAGAGTCCCTTGAAGCTTGGAAGTTGTGCCAAGCTATCACCTAGATAGTGTGGGCCATTTGAAGTACTTGAGAGAATCGGGCCAGTTGCATATAGAATTGCATTTCCTGCTAACACTAGAGCTCATAATTTTTTTCATGTTTCTTTGCTTAAGAAATATGTACATGATCCTAACCATGTGATTGATTGGAATGTGATCCAGGTGGAACCCGAGGGAGAATTTCAAACTGAGCCACTATGCATCCTAGACAGGAAAGTGACATTGCTTCGGAACCGGTAGATCAGACAGGTAAAGGTGCAATGGAAGTACTTCGGCCCTGATGAGGCTATGTGGGAGTTGGAGGATGCCATGAGAGAGGCATATCCATTTTTGTTCTAAATTTTGAGCAAACACCGAGGACGATGTTATTTCAAGAGGGGGATTGCAATACCCCTAGTTTTGACTTGGAATGTATTTATCCAATATTATGTAACTGATGTAAATATGCTAGTGTGAATTCCTAGTGAAGAGCTCAAGGCCAAGGCCCAACTAGTGAATGGCTAAGAATGTATGATGTATATATTTTATTTGGACTGTTTGGTTGGATTTTATGTTGATTTAGAATATTATGTAAATATTATGTGCATAAATAATAAAATGGTCCAACAATGGTTGTGTAAAGAGCACCAAAGGGGCTATGATTCCACTAGAGGGGAAGAGGAAAGGGGGTCCATGGGAAACTAAATCCTTACTTCCAAGTGTCAACTCAGAACTCACCCAAAATTCTGTCATGTGATGAGAATAAGCTAATTATCTCCTTTTTTGACCATTTTCCAATCATTAATGCATGTGTGTGGTTGGTGGAAAAAGTCACCTCATGTAGTTATTGAAGCATGGGACTAACTGCACTTTTGTGACAGTTCTGTCATGACAGAAGTCAATCTATAGCTTCCAGGAGCCCTTTCTTCTACTGACAGGAGTTATGTCAGTAGTCTTTTCACCAATTTCTCATATCCTTTGGAGTCAACCCTCATTTCTCTCATTCTTTCATGCAGATTTAGACTATGCAGAACTCTCCATTGTTGTCCATGAACTTACCATGCTACTTTGAACCCATAAATTCAAATTTGGATACTATGCTGCATATTTGGAAGGGAAATTGTTGGCTATAGGTGAGCAGAGAGGTTGGGAAAGCTAAGAACCCTTACCCATTGAGTTACGTTTCTCATAGGTGCTTGAGAAGCCACAAATTGAGGCTATAGATGGTTCTATAGCAGCCCATATCAAATTGGACTTCTTCTATGCACACACTGGAAGCACACAGCAAGATGGATCACTCAAGAGAACCATGGATCGGTGAAAGGGATGCCTGAGCTAGAAGGGTGTTGTGTGGGGTAGGTATTGTGGAAGCCAAGGCTGTGAGGGCTGAGTGAGACCCCTGTAGAGTTCTGTATGAGCATTTGGCTAAGCATAGAGAGCAAAATGGTTTGTGGGCTTAGATAGATAATCCTGTAGGTGTTTCCTTCGCCTTGGTGGCCTCATTGCCCAGCTTGGGGGTGGCCTCCCAACATAAAGAGTATATGCTGGACAGAGTGCCTATGGTTGGGTGGAAAATCCCTCTTACACAGCTAGTTTCTTGGCTCTACGTTTGATAAAGATAAGTATTCTCATGCATTTGATTATGAAATGTTTTTATTTTATGCCTGTAATGTTTATGCTTGTATTTGCATGCTAGATGTGTGTAGATAGATTTTAAATTCCGTTGTGCATGTTTATTTACATTTCTGCACACATTGCATTTGTTGAAAATCGTATTATGGATTTGGGGTGAAATTTGAGAGCCCAGATCTGGATAAGGTCCCCTCCCGATAGTCGGATTGGGTGAGGGGGATGCTACAGGCTCTAATGCCTCCTTTCGTCTCCTATTTTTTTCACCTTTGTAAATCCTTCAATCCTAAACCAAGTTGTTCTTAAGGGTGGATGTTAGGATATTTAGACAGTTAGGAGATTTAAAATCAACTTGGTCTAAAGTTTCTTTAGGTACAGTGTGTTTCTTTAGTATGCATTTGCACTTATTTAACATGATCGTCACAATATGTTCTAGACATAGAGTGATCTAATGGTTCATCTTCACCTTGATCTTAATAGATATTGATATGTGGCTTAACACTCGATTAATGTCCACAATCTCTATTTAAAGAGCATGGAGGGTCATTTGCTTGATGATCAATTGTGAGAAAATCATGTAAATATTTTGTTCTTTTACATTAATATAATGCCTCAACTAGCTATTTGATTGTGTTTTTTTACTGTTTCCCTCTCTGGGTGTTTTAACCATGTAAAACATCATTGTTGATTTGTGATATGTTTTTGTGAGTGGTTGCTTAAGGTGTTCAACCTTGTGGAAATACCTTGTTTTAGTCAAACACGCCCAAGTGACAAGTTTGGAACCAAGATTGAAAACATAACCTACACTATACTTCTAATCATCAAGGTTACTATCCTAATCATAATTAATGAAACAAACCAACAAAGGAGTCCATAATGTATTAAATTGAACTATACCCAAGATATACCAAAGTATCCTCTTTGCTTCATTCACATGGCTCTCATGGGGTATTTGCATATACCATGCAATGAAGATCAATATCAAATCAAATATCAAGATGAGTATGAGTCAAAATTATACAAAAGGATACAAACTAACTAACAATACAAAGTGGAATCTACATCGAATGTAGTACATGTGGTAGGAATTTTAACTCCAAATTGGAAGGGATATGGAGTTGGTTTATTATCTTCCATGTGGAAATGAAAAAGAAGATCACTTGCATACTTGGACTAGGAAAGGGAAAAAAATTCCTAGGTTTGCAAGACTTGAAGGCCAAGAAAATAATGAAAATGTCCTAGGTATATCATTTCAAGTTTTTACTTAAGGGTTGATTTCACGTGGGTTAAAAGTTTGTTGTCATTACTAATGAGGATAAGGTCATCAACATAAAGGATAATTATTATCACATGGTTATTGTTGTGTCCAGGTTGTGTACAAACGCAACTAAGAGGTTGTTGCTCAAGATTATGGTCATGAATGAGTTAGTTGGGTAAAAAATGGGTCAAAATGATTTTTAACGTAAGTGGAGCTAGTGGAGCATTTATTACCTACCTCCATTGGGTATGGGATAAATAGAGGGTTTGAGAGGTCATTGAGACATCATGTGTTGCATTGAGTTTTCTTTGTAAAACCGCTCTTAGTCATTGAAGGGATACAAGTGCATAAGAGAGGAAGGGGGAGAGAGTTCTTCAACTCCCTTGCCCACCATGGGCAAGGGAGGTTTCTATAATTATTAATTTTATAATGAATAAAATAAGATCGGAGTTTATATCTAGTTGTTGTTTGTGTCGTTTATGTGTTGTAGTTTTCATTACATTGTTGTTATGAGTTGAGAAATGCTTCGATGAGTTGTGGAAGAATCCTTCTTGTTGTTTTATGCAATCTAAGGTTTTGCAGTAATAAATTGTTGGAAAATGAGAAAAAGTGCTAACATTTTGCACCAATTGAGAAAGTGATCTGCATTGTTTTCTCCATGGACGAGTGGCAATAGCAACATGGTGATGAGATCATTGGAAGGACTTGGACCAATGGGATTTTCTACCTCTGTTGAGATGGTGCAAAACATTTCAATATATGGATGTATGATTCTTTGGTTCCAAAACCTAGATTGGGGTTTGTGGAGGTTGTAATTGTTAGATATTAGTAAGTGATGGATTATTGATGGATGATGTAACTGGGTTTTATGGGTCTTGTGGGTTTTAATAAACTCATATTAGAGATGTAAATCACATTTCCGTTTCAATCTAGTTTTTGTATTGTATTTTCTCGTTGTAGAGGGACCAAAGCTTCAAATAAATATCAAATGAGACAAAATATATGAACCATAAATAAAGTGACTTAATGATACAGGGATTTTATACTAATATCCAAGTACCAACAAGGTTTGTCCTTGATTTAGCACCTTCCTTTGATAATGATGCATGCAAATAAAAAAGAAAATTGTGCTTGCTTTGGTGTCCTTATTCTCAGCGTCAAAACATGAATACTTAGAACCTTGCATAAGGATGGGACCAAGACTCAATTACTTAGCACCTTTTTCCTATTTTAACTTATCAATTTCATGACCCGACTTGATGGGAAATTAGACTCTACTCTAGTAACTGCAATGCATAGCATTCATTATGGTTTGGTTTCTTTAGGATTGGACCACTCCACATAGTAAATATTTTAATTTGGTCGTTAAAAGAATATAAAGTTGATATGAGTGAAATTTGGGGATGCATGCACATTCCATTTCATATGGTTGATGGGAAAAAAAAGTTAAACGAAGCTTTTGTTTCAATTTCACTATATTTTGTTTATGTATAAACATTATTTTTTTAGATAGAAAGGGTTAAACACTATTTTTGGAAGAGTCGGTCTTTTATTGTAAAAAGAAAATTGTGTTTATTTAATTTTTTATTTATTCTGTATGTATTGAATTTGATAGGTTACTTTGCAAATTAAATGTTTGATATAATGTTTCTTCACAAGCAGAAATGTATGTCAAACTGTTTGACATAATGCTTGTATGTTAAGTGTTTGAAGGAAATTTTGGTTTACAAGCAAACTCTAATATAAAGATAGAGATTAAATGTTTTCTTTCTTTTTATCAATCTTTAATGGTAATATGTATATTCAATGGTTTATGTCATTCTATTTCAAATTTGTACTTATGGATTTTTTTTTACATAGTCAAAGCATTGCAAGGTTTACCTTTGCTCCAAGGGTTTATTTAAATACAATTGATTATAATAAAAAAATAGAGGGTCCATAGTTTTGGGGTAGAGATGGGTTTTTGTTACCCCTTGGTTCCTTGATTTTGACCTTCCATTATGTCTATAGCAAAGATGTTAATTTGGGTACAAATCCCAAATTTACCCCTTCATTTTTGGCATTGATGAAATATTAAAGGTATTGGCAATACTTTGGGAAATTACATCAAAATAGATCTAATTCTAGAACATGTGATGAGATTGACATAAGTCAAGGCCTAAGATAAGTTGTTATTACAATATGATAATCTTAGATGGTTTCATATTTTCGATTATGATGATATTGCTTTTGATGTTAACTATGCCAACAACTAGGGAATCTCCAAGTTTCTTGTACTCATGCATGGTCCTCGTCAAAAAAGAACAAAGGACATAAACCTACACTGAAAGTTGGAAAGAATGCAACAACCATATCTAGACACAAACAAACTTTTTTGGATACTGTATTATTTCTCTTCTTCCCGATTTATAGTCCTTTCCTTCTCCTCATTTCACTCTTCCTATTTATGTGGGATATAAATTTTCTACAAAACTAACATCGATTTTCAATTATTTTTTAGACAAACCAAAGAAACATTAAATCACATTTAAAATATTATCTTCCAATACCACCATTAGGTTCACCATTAAACCTATGACTTATGCTTTTGTTTATAGAATATGAAAACTCAACCAAAATGGATATATTAGTTAAATTCACCCAACCAAATTTAGTTTCTTATACTAGGAAGAATAGTAGCACTAGCATTAAGGGTGAGTTATTATATTGACAATTTAGCTATAACAAGTTATAGCTCAATGTTTAAACCAATGATTTCTTAACAATAGATTGTTTGTAAACTTAATATGACAAGATCAATGACGTCGAAGGTATTCATATAATACTTGGAATGAGAAGTCGTTAAGTCAAAATGATTTAAGATTGACCATCTTTAACAGGGCTCTAGATTCATGCAATACCAACAATTCATCATGGAGCCTAGTTTTCATGCTTATTAACTTATAAGATACCACATCCATGCAAATTTACATGGAGATTGTATAATTACTATTTGATTCCTGGTATTGCAAAGTTATCTTATAATGTGATATAAATTCTTATTATATTTTAGCTTTTTTTATAATCCTTATCTTTGAGTATTTGAGTATTAAAATTATCCTCATGGGCTATTTAGATGTGAAGTCCTTTTGAATAAATTTTGTGTGGCTCTATCTCCACATATAAGTTAATATAGCTTGGATCTATGTTAGGTCCCCTTTGCACTATTGAACTTTACCACTTTAAATATTGTCTAATCTTTATTTCATAAGATTACAAAACCTTGTCAAAGGGACTAAATTGGAGATATTCCAAATTTTGTGTGGCTCTAGCTCCATATATAAGTGGATATAGCTTGGATGTATGTTAGGTTCCCTTGGCATTATTGAACTTAACCACTTTTAAACATTGTCTAAGCTTTATTTCATAAGATTGCGAAACCTTGTTGAAGCTACTAAATTGAAGATATTCCTCTAATCCTTAAAGAAAGGATATAGGTTCTAACAATGGATTCCCCCTACCATATACTCCAACACACATTCCCCTAGTTGAGAAAAGAGATATTCCAATTCTCTTTGATGTAATTAAGAGAACTCTAATTCTTTAAGTGAGAGATGTTCATGAAATATTGTTCTATGAGCATATGCATCCTTTGGGAAATCTATTTTATCGAAAATCATATACATTTATGATCTAAGAAGGTAGTCAAGATGCTAAGTAATCAAATGAAAAGATAACCTATCAAAATAACATGGCTTTGTTGAGTCACACAATCACTTCCATGTTTCTTTTACTATAATTTGATCATGTAAACTATAGTTCTAACAAGTCATTTCTTATAAATTTGTTTAGACCACAAAGTTCCACACTACTATATTCTACAGTATTTGAATCCAAAATTATCACCTAGGTTTCGACATAAATACTTCAATATCAATTTTTTCATCTTTTACATTTTTTGTCATTTGGGATGCAACTTGGGACATTACCATCGTTTTTACTTGCAACCAGAGTTTCATTGATAATAATATTTATTGCAAAGACTACATGAGTTTCAATCTTCATTATTGTATAAAAAATTGCATCCCAAACTGAAGGTGGAAATAAATAAATAAAATAACATTGATTTTCTAGATGATGATCACATCAATATTAGTGTTGATTGTAACATTGAATTAAGGATGAAGGACAAACTACGGTGAATTTGACTAAGGAATGTGCTTAAATTTGCCTTAGGAAAGTGAGTTCTTTGACTTGTGCTTAAAATTGAGTTTAACTTATTTTGGGTTGGAGTGTTACAAAAGAGTTTCCAGACCTTCTTTGAGTGGAAAGCTAGGACAAATTTGGTGTCATTGAAACTCAATCACTAAGGCTAGGAGTATTTAGATGGATTAGAAGCGATGTACTTTCCTCAAAATATATTATCATCTTACTATGCAAGTGCATATATTACACTTTGATTGAATGATTTAAGCACTATTTTTCAGTTTTTAATGATTAAAAAAAGGAAACTTCATACCTAAAATCCCCTCTTCCAAAATAATAACAACACCACTTATTTCTAGTGGCTTAAAACTGAGAATTTTTGCTATCATGGCATTGAAATATCTATTTACCATGAGACATCTCAAGAGAAACCTATTTCATTTTCTACAAAGTATATATATATATATATATGTATGTATGTATGTATGTATGTATGTATGTTTTTGCTATCATGGTGTTGAAATATCTATTTACCATGAGACATCTCAAGAGAAACCTATTTCATTTTCTACAAAGTATATTTATGTGTGTGTGTGTGTGTGTGTGTGTGTGTGTGTGTGTCCAATGTGGTTCATAACCCCGGAGAGGAGTTGCTACATCCACGAGAAGAATTCACAAGGGGCCCACCCGAAGGGGCCTCAGCCCATCAGATCTGATTACGGAGCCTAACCCAGTGGGGACATCAAGTGAAGCCCTTATATGTCTTCGCATAGCTACTCATGGATTTGATCTTGAGACCTTTTGCTTACACCTCACAACTCTCAACCATCAAGCTAACCCATCAAGCTATAGAGCTAACCCATCAAGCTATATATATATATATATATATATTCTCTCATATGCAAACTTTGTTGCTAAATTGAACTACCCACTATCTTATGGCCAAATCTTTAAGTAATTTTAAGATTTTAACTGTTATTCCATAAAAGTACGATTGAGTCTTTTAAACACATGCACTGGTAGAGGAAATGAAATATGGGACCCCAAAATTCCAAGCATTCTACACGTCCTCATTTCTCTTCAGGGTCTTGTACTAAATGCCAAACCCTACTTCATTGAAGTGGGATATGATAAGAAAATTGGTACAACTGAAGGAGAGAAGAGTTCTCTTGCATATAATTAAAAGTATTTTCTACTTACATGAAAAATGATGGTGCATCTTCTACATAGGCCTCCATAAGTATAACAGATTGTATCTTGGTTTAAATAATCACAATTTTTGAGTCAATTCAATAAGGCCACTCTTATTTATTTTATTGGATGCAGCATTTTGAAGGATTTGTTAAAGACCACTTCCGAAGATGAATGAATTCCATTCTTGTTGCATGTGATGCATATGTGAAGGGTGATAAAGTTGGATCTCTTTCAGGAGTGCCATCGAGTTCTGACTCGGTTTTAGAGAACAACATTTCGGTTGGTTTCAAGCTAATGTTAGGTTGATGGAAACCCTAGTTAGGTTAGTTGGGATGATGGAAACCCTATTTAGGGTTACTATTAGGAAATCCAAGGGAATTGGAGAACCCCCGTAATTGCTTCTAAATGAGAATCAAACCGCGACCCAATACATTGGTAAACACTTACTCAACTTAGTTGGTGTAAGGAAATGTGTTTCATCAAGGATAGACACTCAAGGAAACATAGTATCAATGGAAGCAATACCATTGAAGACCTAACAACTCAGAAATGGAAGCGGAACCCTGCAACTCAAGTCGAAGCTCAAACCACTGAACACCTGACAACCAACTAAGTGGCAAGCCAACGGTTGAGTAGTGGATAGACTCGGCTCCATTGTAGACTGGTGAATGAACCTGCTTAGCCCTCCTCACTGGAGCAAATCTCATTACTTGAAAACATTTTTGTTTAATTATAACAGTAATATTTTACCAAAGAGACAATTTACGTAATTTTGATCCAGAAAAGGGAAAGGATTTGAGAACTCACTGATTTTTTAGGCATATTGGAATAAATATCTCACCCTTTATGCTCTTCTTTGCCCATGTTGTTGATGTCTCTGCTTGTTGACGTGTTGGAGTTGGTCTCTACTTACATAGGTGCTGGAGCGCTGCTTGTCAAATGGGTATGGAGTGGTTAAGGAGAGCGCAGCAGGTCTGGAGTGTCGAGCGTGGGAGGTTAGGAGCAGGGGAGCGGGTAAATGAGGTTTTTGTCGAGCGCGGGAGGTCGGGAGCAGGGGAGCAGGGGAGAAGGTAAATGAGGGTTTTTTTTGTTTTTTGTTTTTATTTTGTAGTTTTTTAAATTTTTGTTTAATATATATATATATGTAGTAATTTTAATTTATATATATAGCCTTAAGGGGCATGGGAGTAACTAGACTTTCCAATCTTAAGGAAGGGGAAGGACCGGAACTCCAACAAGCCTTTAAGGGTAGTGGAGTCACTATCCCTTTTGTCTGAGCATCCTCGATCAAAGACAACTTGGTCTCCCTTCAGGGGAAATAGCTATCTCTATTGGCTTATATATATATATATATATATATATATATATATATATATATATATATATATATATATAACTTGTCATGAATGAATAATATCTTATCTATGAAGCTAAAATTGATGGTTTAGATCTCATCTACGAGGGTCTCTGTCATAGTGTAAAACATTGTGGTTAGGGGGGAATAAAAAGAGGGTTCCACTATCCCATCATTTGGGAAAATGTGCCACATGAATTACATAGGAACTCAATAAGGACCATGTAAAGGTGACTAAGAAAATTGACCCATGTACTACCAATGTATGGCATCAATCATGAAAGAAAAATAAAAATATATCATGTCCATGGGGGATCTAGGTCAACATAAAAATGCAAAAAAACAGTGAAAATTTGTGCAAAATTGTGTGAAATTCAATATGGTTTTACAAAAACAAATTAGGGTGTTTCCCACATCCTACACTATGGCAAGGGGGGTTGCTTCCTCCTTGACCCCTCTAGTGTTTCTCAACTTTTTGAAAACCCTTGTGAAAATTTTCCCTTGACTTCACTTTGGAAATGGGAAAAATTATATTGTATTGGCGCATTTCATGTTTTTCATGGTTAAGGACACAATGACATAACATAATTACTATATTTATAATGTGGCAATGAGTCGAGCAAATTTTTTGTTAGTAGAAGACTTGCACGGGAATGATTTCTATCTCATGGAGGCCAAATTGTTGTTTTCCAGTCGAAGACCATTGGTACGGTATACCATGATCAAGTTAGAGCCCATATTGGTGGAATTAGAGAATAATCACCAAAAATCAATGAAGAAGAGGCTCCATGTAAAATAAGAATGTATTAGGGGTTTTTTTCCCTGAGTATTTTTTCCATTTGATATGTAGTTTTTTTAATCTAAGCTAATGGTAGAGATCATGGATCATGCAGTTTAAGTATGGATGAATCACTTATATGCTTATATGTATGCTATAAAATGAAAAATATAAAGTTTACATGGTCCACTTAAGGAAAAAGGTAATGGTATATGCATGCTTAACCTATACTCTATGTGACTATATATGTTGGACTCATTGTTTCCATACTAGAGACAAGTCACCTATCAACTATGGGAAGCTTGGTATGTGAAAGAAGCTCAAGGCAATATCAAATTTAATATGATTATTCATTTGCTGAGAAACTTGTCTATTGAGGTGTTCTATTTACGAAGTTTGTGCAATAGTATTGTGGCATGGTGAAGAGACTAGAGTGATTAATAGAAACTCTGAGAATGCATGAGGTATAATAACATCTTCAAGAAATATTTCTTGGAGAGAGCTAGGGAATGTTGGGTTAATCTTACCTCAATAAAAGAGTAATTAAATTAACCTTGATTGGGTTAGTGATGGGTTAGTTAATCCATAAAATATATATTACATTTTAGCATTAAAAAATTAAAAAATATTTGATTACTATTCACCTTAACTTTATGGTCCTCCATGTAATTGTTTTTCTTTCTTGCTTTTTCTTTTCCCACTCCTTTCTCATATGATAATCATGAAGCCCAAGATCTAGATGCACCTATAAGCATATTGCTAAATGTACTGCTATAACATGATAACAAGGTAACTACACAATTTGAGAGCACAATATATTATCAATTAAGTGTTAAAACACTTACACATAACTACCCATCAATAAAACATTAAACCATTAAACAATTATAAATTATATGAGATCAAAACATTGCAAAAGAACATTGTCATGCATGTGATCTGTGTGAGGAGAGGGCAGAAACGTTACATAAACAATTTATATAAAGGAAATTGCATCTCTCTCTCTCTCTCTCTCTCTCTCTCTCTCTCTCTCTCTCTCTCTCTCTCTCTCTCTCTCTCTCTCTCTCTCTCTCTCTCACACACACACACACACACACACACACACACACACATGCGCGCGCGCACTCGTGCGCAATATATGAGCGATATTATTAACTTGATAATCATATTTTATGTTCCAATACTTAAGACAAAGTTAAGATAATCATTATGATAATACTTATTTTTAAGAAAAACTTAAGATAATAATCATTAAGATAATACTTAAGATCATCACTATTTTCTCATTATTGTTGGTGAATTTTGAGTTTACTGTTGGGATTGTAAATATTTTTGCATGAATAACAATAGCATTATTGTATAATAAAAGGATAACAATGAGTCTAACCATGTTAATATCAATGAACAACTCCTATTCTAAGCATTGCTCAATTTGATTGATATAAGCTCCTACCAAAAATTATCTATAATCATTTAACTTATTGCTAGCATTATTTGCCAACACAATTTCTCGATTATCAAATTAATGAATTTTCTCCTATATGTTTCGTGCTATAGTGATTATTACTAATGAATATGTATTCAAAAGGAAATAACTCAGTGGAAGTAAATAATATTCACATTGTAAAATAGGATACATAGACTCATCATCAAGAAATGAAATGGGAAAATTTTTGCTTGAAATGGCTTTCTCCAATCATTTTTAATTAATTCTTAGGTAACATATATTACAAATAGATGAATGAGATTCTACTACAAGTTGATAACTCAAGGGCATCAAGTTCTTAGATTCTACTTCTATAATTTTGTTGTTTGTGTGAATCAAATTGTTTGTGTGAATCAAATTGTTTGTGTGAGTCATGTTTGAGTCTCAAAACCCTCCCATATCGTCAACGCGTGCGCCTAGTCTAACCATGTCAAATTTCAATCCATACAAGCACAAATTGAAAAAATTTCAACGTTGGCCCCATTCACTTGTCACTTATATGCGGGGTCAAGTGCATGAGCTGGCGCACCTTATTTTTGGGTTATGAAATAACCAAATATCTAATCAAATAATATTTGATCATATATATTCATAGAGGAATCAAGATTCATATGGAAAGGTGTTGTCATATTTAAGCATTTCATCTCCTTCATATTTATTCTATAAGTTTGTTGTTTGTGTGAGTCGAATTGTTTGTGTGAGTCATGTTTAAGTCTCAAAACCCTCCCATACCATGAATGCATGCATCTAGTCTAACCATGTCAAATTCCAGTCCATACAAGCACAAATTGAAAACATTTCAACATTAGCCCCATTCGCATGTCACTTCTATGTGGAGTCAAGTACATGGAGCTAGCACGCCTTATTTTTGGGTTATGAATAATGAAATATATGATCAAATAATATTTGATCACATATATTCGTAGAGAAATCAGGATTCATATGGAAATTTGTTGTCAGATTTAAGTATTTCATCTCCTTCACATTTGTTCTATAAGTTTGTTGTTTGTGTGAGTCATGTTTGAGTCTCGAAACCCTCCCATACCATAAACACGTGTGTCTAGTGTAATCATGTCAAATTTCAGTCCATACAAGCACAAATTGAAAAACTTTCAACGTTGGCCCCATTCACATGTCACTTGTATGCGAGGTCAAGATCATGATCAGTTGGCGCTTATTTTTTGTTATGAAATACCATATAATAATTAAGGTGAAATAAGAATACTATGCATTACCTTACCAAGATTATCTTTGTTTCGAGAATAGTTTAATATTCTCTACTAAACAAGGCCAACCATGTGAAGGTGGAAGATCATCTCCCCCCCCCCCACTTCACGTCACTCTCAATTCCCCATAACCCAGCAAAATCTATGTACTAGAAAATAAATGAATGTGTTTATTGTCATAATTAAGAAACAATGTCTCTGACAACATATGTCAACATAGAAAATGGCATAAAACTTAAAAACAATTCATTACGTAACAATACAAGTAGTTAATAATTCTATCGATAAATCAATATAGAATATATATAACCGCATAACTCATACACTTCAATGTCATTGTCGATCATCTTCTTCATCCAAGTCTGCATCCATATCATCCGATCCAGGTTCGACATTATAAGGATTGACCATATCATCATCATCATTGATGTCAATTTTGATAATGTCATTGTCGGTATCATCTTCATGAACATTGTTTCTTACATCATTTGGTTCAACTTCTTCAACATCTTCGTCTAGCACATGATCATCCAACTATTGATCCTCTACATATTCTTCTTCTTCAATACCCTATGTTTCCGCTACATTATACTTTACTGGCCTTCCTCTTGGATCATATCTAACAAAAAATGACCAACCTCCTCTACTTGGAACCTATGAGTAAAATACTTGTTCACTTTGGCTTGGAAGAACATAGGGCTTTGTTCCTAGCTCAAACGACCTTGGATTAACCATGGTAAATCCATTAGCATGTTCAATAATAGTTCTATCAATATCACGTTGATTCAATCGTAGCTTGTACCATTTGACGACGAACATAACTAATTTGAAGGAGTTAAAGTCACACTCAAATATATCATCCAAGTACCCATAGTATTGACTTTCTGAGACTTCTAGATGTCTGTCACTTGTAGAGGAAACATTAGTCACCTCAAAGACTACAGTTATCCCACAATCAAATTTTTTCTTTGTTTCATCCAACTTTTTGATGTGAAAGGATATGTGGTGTTTCATCTACAATATGCCAGACACGTAAAAATTGCATCGTCAATTGATAATTATCATATTTATGCTTGGAAATTAGTCTGCAAATTAGAAAATAAATTCAACTTGTACATCAATATAATTGAAAATAATTAAATAGTATGGGCAATTAATATGCTTGCTTGTTTATCTTTTAATCCATGTGCTAACTCAATTTCCCTTTGGGTAAGATCAGTATCTCCATTGTGATGAGATGCTTTAACCAATGAAGCCACACCTTCCCATGATAATGCATGACTAGATTGTATACATTGTTCAATCCATACCTTCATCCAATCAAGATTGTTTGCGACGTATAAATGTAATGCATCCCACTCTCGACCAGCTGTATGAGAATAAAATTACAATTGACAAATGTATAATTAGTTACCACAGTATACCTTTATAATTGATGCATATTGAAGATTAAAAATTAAATAAGTACATTATGTACATTAAAACCAAAAGTCAAATGTATTGTAATTAATCTCCACCATCTAACACTAGGTTTTTTTAACCCAAAATCCGACGGCGTATATGTCCAATTTTCGACATCCAACTGTCGACCATCTGACAACCTTCTTCTTGTTTAAACGTCGGCCCAAATTCAGAGGATATCTGATAGTAAACTGAACCGTCGGATATCCGACACATACTTGTCGGATATTCGACCAAATCTCTTTCAATGCACTCGTCGCCTATCCGACAAAGATCCTTTTTCAGGCAGTCGGAGATCCGACACCTACCTGTCAGATATCCGACGACCGTTCCATGTAAAAATAGCTGATATACGAAATTCTTAGCCGTCGGTGGTATGGCAATAACATCAGATATCTTAGAGGGGGAAGTCAGATATCCGACGGCCGTTCCATGTAAAAATGGTCGATATCTGAAGTTCTTAGCCGTCGGTGGTATGGCAAGAACGTCGGATATCTTAGAGGGGGAATTAGGATATCTGATGGTCGTTTCATGTAAAAATGGTCGATATCCGACGTTCTTAGCCGTCAGTGGTATGGCAAGAATGTCGGATATCAGAGAGGGGGAAGTCGGATATCCGACGGCTATAGTGTAATTTTTTTTTTTAAATACACTATTATTTTGTGATCAAATTTGAATGGTGGGTCATACAACTTGCTGCATGTTTGAGTCTCGACAATCTACCTTTTATATTGAACCATAACAACAAAATAAGTTTGTTAATGGCTCAATTTGCAAAAATTCTAGATACATGAGTAATTAAGAGCTCGAGGCTCTATAATTTGATGTGTTTTTTACCAATCCACGATTCGGTGAATTCGTAGTCACTGGCATGAAATTTAAGTTATCTAATGAAAGAATTAATGTATCTACCTCTATGTCGAAACTGTTTTCCATGTTGATGCAGGCCACTTCCCTCCTCATTGTCTTACCAAAAGGCATGAGAATGAGGAAGAAGACTTAAAATTATGGACTTCACCATCAAAGAAGCCTTACAATCACATTGGTAAGGAGTGATAAGAAGATCACAACAATCCAACGTGTCAAATCTCAGATGATAGTGCCAATTAAAGACTTATATGGTAAATTTAATATAAGACTTACTTATAGTTGTCTCTTACTCTTTGCGTACACATTTGATAATTTATGGTTGTCTCTGCACCTTGACTGGAATGATATTATAAGGTGAGGAGGTGCATGCATAATAATCCTTAGTTATTACTATGCATTGAGGATTTAAATGGAAGATGATGTATATACTTAGTATTTAATTCATACTTCCTTATTTATATAATGTACTCATGAGATGATAAAGTATCATAGATTATTCTTTTTCTTGACAGTAAATGAAATGTCATATGCAATACCTCCTCATACAATGTTTTTTTAAGTATTAAGATTGATATGAGTTGACTTCATGTGAACATGGGAATGCGACAAATATAAATAATGCCAAAATTATTAGACAAGATAAGTTCATATAATTTGAACCATAAGATGACCAAACAATGGAATGAAGGAATGGTGATATAATTTGTGGTTACCATTCATTAGACTTTCCAATCCACACACAATCCAACCAACTAAGCAAATGCCACAATAACCAATATGGCCTCTAGGAAACAAGAGGTAGCCTACTAGCTTGCATATAACCACCCACAAATTGTAGCTATCTTCTAAATGGTGTGTTTTGATTGGTGAGGTTGGTACCACCTCTAGCTCAAGGAAATTACATGTGTATGTCACCTCTATTTCAACAATCACTAGTTACAATTCATCTCATGGATCTATGGCCATCCAATAATTTACATAGTTGGGATCTTGTGTGTCACCACCTACTGGCTAGAAAAAAACACTTTTGTGAGTGGAATTTCAATAAGATATAGACCAAGTTGGGGGTAATGGGAAGAACAAATGTTCCTGTCCCTTCCATTTCTCATTTCCAACATTCTCTCCTATTATTATTATTATTATTATTTGTTTCTCTCTCTTTTTTCTTTCTTGATTATTGCATTATATTTCCTTGTTTTCTACTTTCATTAATAGTCTAAATTGTTTATATGTACTGAGTGTTACAACCATTGAAGTTGTTTGGATCTATTTTAGATCTCACCTCCCTATTGAGAGGCTTTTTGTTCGCTGAAATCTTTAAATGAATCCAACTCTAGATCAATATACCTTTTGTTTGCTTCTTTGGAACATGGCTCTAACTCTGGCTCCTAGCTATAGCTTTGGCTCCAGCTCATTGTTCTACTAGTTATGGATATGCTTCTAGCTGTAATTCTAGCTCCACTTGCTCCCACGGTGCAAAAGTATACTCACTAACCCTCGACTCTAAGCAATATTCATATTCAAAATCTTCAATTAGAATTCATTCCCATCTTTGGTGTGCAAGTATCTCTTCATTATTAGACTTGGATACAATCCATCTTGGAAGTAAATGATAACCAAGTCAAATTCAGGTCTTTCTTTGTTCTGTAATATCCCAACAAGCGTATTCCATGATGCAACAAGTCAACTAAATGAAGTGTGGTATGCCCTCTTTTGCTAGGATCAATTTCTTATGACATGGAAACGATTCTCCAATGATTGCATCTCACTCAAAATTAAAGAGAAGGGTAAGGATATTGGTTCCAGTGCATCATTTACTCAACCTTTGAAGTTTTGGAAACTCGAAATTGTTTATTAGGAGCAACCAAACATCACAACAACCTTCAATAAATTGTCAAAATTTAGATGACACGCGAGTGGGTTGTAGAAAGGCAGCACCGTAGCCATTAATTGAGCTCCTCTCTGTTTCGAGAATAATTTAATATTCTCTACTGAATAGGGCCAACCACGTGAAGGTGGAAGATATTATGGCCCCTCCCCCCCCTCACATCACTCTCAATTCCCCATACCCAATGCATGTGCTTGAAAAAAAAATTACGTGCAAATGCATGCATATTTCATCATAAACAAACATCTACCATTCATTCAATAAAGGATAACATTCATCAAACCATTGTTTCATTCAGTCAACACATTCATTCAATAAAAGATAACATTCAATCAACCATTCATTCATTCAGTGAACACATTCATTCAATAAAAGTTAACATTCAATAAAGGTAACAGTTTACTACACTGAATTATTAAACCATTAAACCATTCATTCATTCATGAGGACAAAAATCATGGACGGCATTTTATTATAAAAAATAATTAGACAATATTTTTGCAGTCACTTATTTTTAATTCTTCTTCTCTTTAGTACATAATCTCTAATAAGATCATCTTCTGGACCTTGTCCTCCAGTTCTTGGTTCTTCATGAGCTTGTTGTGATGTCTGCATCCTAGAGTGCTCGCGACGTGGACTTTGCAGCAAGGGGTTCGGATTTGCTGCAACAATATGAAAATGTTGCATCAATATATTTTGCTACTATAATGACAAGTATTTCATTTAAAAAACACATTACAAAGGTGTTTTTTTACCTGTTGTGGCCACATCATGTTCTTCATTTTCCTGTCCAAGCTCAACCTATACAGTGTGACCCTCTACATGCTCTGCAGTTGAAATATGGAGAAGTACAATTAATGTTCACCGTCTGCATTGCTATATATGAAATCGCAGCATATGAATAAATTCATTACCAGGATTCAAAGCATGATCTTTGATATGTTGTTGTCCCTCCTCGACATTAAGGGGATCATTGCTTTCCTACTCAAAATAGAGTCAATATTTTATGTCAATTGTTTATAACAAATAGATTGCACAAGTAATAAATCTTCATTAAATTATATAGATTTTATATACCTGTGCACCAGATGGATCAGTACCAGAAGACTTTGTTTGCCGAGACAAGCTTTTTCGGCGTTCAACAACAGCTCCAAAGCCGTGCTGGAAGCCAAGCTTCAAGTCTTGCAATTTATTATTTGAATGCATTATTGGTTTTTCGAAACTTACAAATCATGCTACCAAATTGGAATAACCACCAGGCCCAAGCTTGTGCTGACCAATTTTTCCAGTCTTGCCTTTGTGGCCTTTGATGTGTCTGTCAGCTTATGCAAGTGTTGAAATACGTTCGATGTTCCAAATTCGATATAGAAATCAATAATAATAAGGTTTAGAATTACATGATTGTGGAAAGTATTGCATACCTCCCTGTGCCTGGTGTTACCTTTCCTTCTTTTCTCAGGCCCCTCTCCTTTCCATCATACACTAGAGCTTTCCACTCTCTTGTTGGAATCATGGGAGGGCACTCATACCTAGGTTTTTTTTCTAGGTGAACCCTATATTGGTCTCTGACAATCTTCATATGTTGTCCAACCTTTTTCAGGACCGCGGCTCGATTGAAGGTCTCGTTGCCGAATAGGCCAACCAACCGATTAGTGAGCTCATCTTTTAAATTTTTTGGTTGTCTATCCCACCTTGTCTGGATGGTGGGCCCGAAGATATCCAAGGACAAATCATTCATATTTTTATAAAAAACATCATTTCCTGCAAAATGATCGTGCCATGATCATAATTAGTTGAAAAAAAATGTTTTATCGGTATATTACAATAAAATTATAAACACTAACTTGCTCAACGTATATTTACTTAGGATCTTCTCTATATTTATTGGGACAATATTTTCGTCCACCAAAAATGTTGTCTCGATTTTTCCCGTGCTAGTGACATGGGAAGATTTTGGAAATGCAGCTTCGACATTATCAATACTAGGAGGCTCGGTGCAACCCCTTCTTCCGGACGATCTGGTGTGCATCGGTCACTAGCGATCGGTGCGCTCACAGCGGGGGTCCGGGGTGTTGCGGAACGTGTTGTCGACTGTTCAGTCGACAACAATGGAGAAGGATTCGATGCAAGTGGAGTTTTTTTCTCATGATTCGACGTCTCTCCACGAGAACCACTGGGGTCAACACCGCCTTGGCAACTAGTGTGTGGTCTCAGAAAATTATTGAAATACAAACCACATTTTATAAGTTCACTATCATATAAAAGTGAAAATTATAAAGTTATAAATGAATTATATTATGATTCAAGATTCCATAACTTACTCGCAAGGTTCCAGTTCTATGTTTCAACACTGCAATCCTGGCGTGAATCGCGTCTGTCTGCGGAATTGGAATATCAGACGCATAAGCTCCGCACCAAGTTTTTCCAAGACGTTCTGTAGCATCTTAATCGGGTCTGAAGCTGAACCAATTATGTCAGCATCTTTTAACATCTCAGCCACTTCAAGATCTATTGAATGATGTGATGTTGTTTCATACAACGATTCATCGGTCTGCAACAAAAATATATAAAACACTACTGAGTTCTATCATGATAGATTCCTAAAATTATATTAACAAAACATATCTATCATGATAGATTCCTAAAATTACAACTAGGTTTACTTGATGCCTGGATGATGGTGTCGTCTGATCCACAGCTGTGGACTTGTCCCGATCATCCGGCCCCTGCAAAAAAGAAGTAGAAAACATTATCATAACGAAACCAATATACACACGAAAAATACATAACAAAATAAACATTATGCTACGTATTATATTGGTACAATTCCAATGAATTATACCTGCAACCTCGAGGATCGTGATCCACTCATCAGATCAATGCTCATAGGTGACTTGCCCCAATTTGCTAATTGCTGGGAGCTGCCCCTTACAGAACTGTAAATCGAAAACATAGAGAAAATTACCTAAACGAAACCAAAATACTCAATGAAATAATATAATAACAAAACATATTGACGTATAATTTAAATTGTCCAATTCTGCATCAAATATAGATAACATTATATAAACCAAACTAGTATACTAATGAAAAAACAAAGCAAAAAAAAACTCTTTTTTCTTATTATATTTTTACTATTACAAAGATGTATACCTGCTCCCTCGAGGAAGTTGTAGTCCTCTGACCATCTGCTGGCAGGGATTTTCCCCGATCACTAGCCTGCAAAGTAAATATAGAAAATTTAAACGAAATAAACTAACGAAAAATCCTTAAGATGTTAAATTCATTAATATAAGGTTGGGTAAATTGTTATATGTACCACTCCCATAGTAACCGTGTTTGTATCTACTCGATTCAAATTGTAATTAATAAGAAACTCTTCCCCTGCAGATATTGATTTAATGGCACATACAAAAACACGGTTTCCTTCACACCCCTCAAATTCGCAGTTGGGTTTCTTAATTGTAGACCCTAGTTGTGTACTATTTATAAACCCCGCAATATTCCCTGTGGCCTTTTTCCTTCCGTCAATGTACAACGTTGATCCTTTATTTTGATCTTTGTCTTTCAACTGTAAATAGTTTGCTGACAATCCATATCTTCGCATACTTTGTGTATATTGGACCAGGTGCATCCAATATTTGTAGTTGTAACAGGGTCCAACATACTCCATCAATTGTGTACATGTTTCGTAACTGACATTTATGCCATCCATGCAAAACAACCCCAAACCATGTAATGATGACGATGCAATTCGATATATCCTCTCGTTCACACAAAAAAATTTGTTCAGTTGAGGAAGATCCTTGGGTACCCATTGTTTCACTAAATGTCTATACCTCAAGGGCACCTTGACGTCGCCTATTGTCTCGTCATCATAGGAGCATGACCCCCCTTGAGCGCGAAAAAATTCCATGCGTTTATGGAATTTTCTTCTGGTCTTTTGACATCTAGTTGATCAAACTCTTGTAGACCTACTGGATGTCTCACTTTCCTCTAGCCTTCCTAAACTCCCCTCGCTCGAGGAAGACAAATCTAACAAATACCTGTTTGGTTCTACCTACACCATGGGAAAAAAGTTTAGATAGGACCGCAAGGCATAGCACCTCTTAAAAGGTGACGTGTAGCGCCTTTTATAAGGTGACTTGTACCGCATTCCCTTTCTCAAAATGTAGGCATTCAAGTGATGAGGAAGAGGATCACTTTATCTTTCTTAGGAGTAGAAATTCATGCAATTATGAGTTGTCTTTTATTGCTCCTTTGGGTCTTGAGTCCCATATCACACCATCTAACTATCTCTGTCATCATGGCCCTAAAGTCTCTCTCATCCCATCAGTTTGGGTTCATCACCTTGGTAATTGAATTACACTCACATTTAGTAAGATATTTATATTTAGCAATAATAATATAAAATAAAAATAACTAACCATTATGGAAAACTTCTAAAAAAATTTATGAATTTCAAAACTAAGATATTTGAGGTGGTTAATAAGTGTTCACAAATCTTCAAAAACAATATTTTATATAAAGTTGTGAAACTTGTATAATCTTATTCAAAATCTAAACTGAAATATTCTTAGGGAAAAGGGTGAACTCATTGAATATTGGAAACACATGGGTAGTTTTGTAATCAAGCATGGTCTTCTTAGAGGATTCCCTCTAAGATAGGAAATACCTCCATCTATGTCCTTCCCTTTGACCACTCTCCCCTTGTCCTATATATAAGATAAATGTTTCTGTGAACATACATGAATACCTCTTTAGCGCTGCTCCCAACTAATGTTGCCTTTGGACAATTACTCCTAATATTGACTGATGGTATTAATTGCATAACATAAATTTTCAATCATATTGACACAGAGAAAAGTGGGCTTTCTTTATATTATCATGACATAGTTACAAAGACTCAAAGATTTTTCTAATGTCTTCTTTTAGCGCTCGGCCAAGAGACAAAGCATACCTCCTCGAACAAATACAGACTCAAGATTTATACTTAAGGAAGTATCAGGTTTCTGGTGTGATCTGATACCACGAGGGCCAGCCACGGAGCATACTCATGTTCTCATGCATACAAGGTTTTTGTTGCAATCTAATACCAAAAAGGCTAGTTGCAAAGCATACACCTTTTCTCAGACTGAGACACAGAGTAGAGAGAGACCAAACTCGAATGCCTCAAATGGTTCTCTACCTAAAACTTAGAGAGGACAGGCCCACTCTCTTAGTCGAATGGAATCTTATTATGACAATCTGAATGGACATGTCCCACTCATAGCCAAATACTTTTGAGATATTTACAATTGATCGGAGTATGGGGGACCATATAATTCTCGAAAGTTGGATTGAGTATCCCATGCCTTTGAATAAACAGACCTCACGACCACGCGTCTATTCTAATGCATGTGGACTTCTATGCGGGTTTTGATAAACCATTGTTCTTTGTTTTGAATGTAGTACTCAAGGATTTGATCCTCAGTAATCTTTTCCTGCAAAATATCTTTGACTTGTTCGAGAGATTCTCCAACGTCCTGTTTTAGATTATAAATAACAGCTGGTTCTAATGCTATCAGGTTGATGTCGAATGACTGCCACCAGTCTCTCATCCAATCAGGGCCGTAGAATGGAGTATCCTCATGGATATGTGTACTTTGATGTCCAAAATTTAGCATGGTATAATATGTTCTATATGTATTTTATTTTCTCAAGAATTCCCACCATAATTTTTTATATTTTTCATAAGTGTGGGTAGTACTTGGAAACCAGAGACTAGCATATTGCTGTGGCCATGCTTTCAAAGAATGTATTCGGTTAATACAGTAGTATTGATGGTCTATTTGTAGCCTGGGGTGATGTGTAGAGACCTCTGTCGTGATTAAGTTAAGATCATGGTAGAGGTGTGTTAACCAATTGCTTGCATCAGCTGCTTTTCTCAGGGATTTGTTGTAAATCATGCCTGGTACAATACTGGATCCCATAGGCATTCTCTTTAGTTCTAGCACTAGTCTAATAAAAGCATCAGATCCCTGTAAGTTAGCATCTAATACTTCAGTATGTCTCAACTCCCACCTAGGTTTCCATGTTTGCATATAATCAAGCCAACTCATATTATCATTAATAATATAGATCTGATGTTTTCCTTTGATCCAAGCAGAGATTTCCATGTTTACTTGTGGGTTATGGGCCCACTGGATTCCGCTTTGACCTTCTATGCTCGCTTTCTTCGGGCTCGCTTGTTTCAGGATCGCTTACTTTAGGCTCGCTTGTTCAAAATTAACAGCATACTTCTGTGTCAAATGTTCTCTTGTTAAAAAGTTAGGAATGCTATTTTCTTTCCCATAAATGTGCTCAACGGTATAGTTATAACAGGAAAACAATGCTTACCATCTTGCAAACTTTCCTTATATTCAAGATGGTTGTTTTTCAAAGTGTTCACATTCTCATATGTGCACCAATTCCTCTTGTAACAAAAGGATGATCTAACCTAGGAAAGCAACCTTGTGATGACTTATTGTAAAAGAGTGTATGCTACCCAATGTGTTGCCCATTAATCATATACCTTCTTAGTCCCATGTCCCTATCATTTTGTAAAATCTAAATCTCTCAAGTTTAGTGGAAAACTATACAAATCCATTCTCCACCTCTCAAGGATGGCTTTGTCCTAATATATCCTAATAAATGATGGAATTTGCATGGTTTTCATTAAGTCACTCATCACTATAGTACTTGGTAATTGAAGGTGTATAATTATTTTCCCACCTAGTGCCCAAAATATCTCATATGTTGTTGAATAGATATTTGTTGTTGTCCCATAGTCAGGACACTTATTCTCCAAAATAATTTTCCTCACAAGTTCAATCGAAAAGTTCCACCACTCTTAAAAATCTTTACCAACACATATTTGATTACCAACAATTTTGTCTGACAGGACAAGTCTTAACTACTTAATACAAATGATTTACCACATATTTGATTACCAACAATTTGATTACTTAAGTCTTACCAACACATATTTGATTACCTGGGTGTAGACGTTTCCTGTAATATACTCAGAAGAGTTACTTTCAGAAATGATTGTGCCTCTTAGAGGCCAATCAACTCTAGGAACCAAGTGACCCTATTATAGGGTTAGTACAAACCAAAGAGAGAGATATGATTGGGCTATGGTACGGTCAATCATAGAAAGTCAGTGACAATCAAAAGGCTCATTACAATCACAATAAAGATGAGCTGACAGCCAGCAGACTGAGGCCAAAGAGACTCACGACCTCCAGTAAGGTACAAGGACCAACCAAAGGGTACAAAGACCAACCAGTAAGGTACAAGTCAAAAAGAAAAGAGTGGGTATAAAGACTCATAACCCTTAGGACTAAGGGGGTGCGCTACCTCAAATGTGGACAAACTACCATAGTTATACCCATAAGACCAAAAACATAAAAGGTGGTACAAATCAAAAGATAACTCAAGATGAGTAAAAGACCCAAAAGATAAGAGGCAAGGTACCATAAAAAATGAAAGGACCAAAATGAAAGGACAAGGTACCACAAGACCAATAAACGGCAGGGTGTAAGGACCAAAAGTAAATCAACCATTGTGGGGAAGGTACAAATAAGGTCAAATATATATTGCAATAGCTCCTTGTAACTACTTGTTAATTGACATGCCAAAGAGATGGAAGGTCAAACAATGTCAAATATATGCAATAGCTCCTTGTAACTACCTCTTGTAACTCAAATCGGACCTCTAAAAGGTATGATAGCAAGCAATATTCCTAACTAAGGTCTGGAGGGTGCTACAAAGTGGGTATAAAGACTCATAACAATTTGGACAAAGGGGGTGTACCTCAAATGTGGACAAACTACAATAGTACCCATAAGACCAAAAACATAAAAGGTGCTACAAATCAAAAGATAACCCAAGATGAGTAAAAGACCCAAAAGGTAAAAGGAAAGGTACTGCAAAAATATTATCAACAAAATGAAAGGACCAAAATTCAATCAACCAAGGTGGGGTACAACCAATCATCTCTCTCTCAAATGTACCAGTGTTCCATGTAACATGAAAGTCCATCATCACAGTAAAAGGAAAATTCCACACGAATGATGTGATAATGTGGTCCTCTAGACTACTCCTAAGGTCAAGCGTCAGTGGCTCCATCAAGGGGTGTTCAGTACTTGAGAAGACCATCTAGCTCAACCATCTCGAAGACCTAGGAGAAGAGGACATCACACATCATCAGATAATTGGTAACTGACCGTGTAAGAACTCAAAAACCCTAAAGCAACCGAGCGTGCAGAAGGGGAGCTAGGAAAAGACAAGGCTCGCAGGCCAAAAAAGCAAGCTCAAAAAACTGTACCGGGACCAGTGTCACAGTAAGCAAGCTGAAACAAAAGTGGCCAGAATGCCAACAAGCAACACTAAAAAGAAAAAGACCCTCTAAAAAGGTGAAATAGAAAGCAAACTTCCTAACTAGGAACTGGAGACCTCGACAAATCGTATCCTTCGCAAGGTGATGAAATCCAAGTCTAACAATACGAAATGAGAGACTGAAGTGGAAGGATATACCTCTACCGAAAGGGATCCTGGGTAAAAGATCCCTAGAAGAAAAGTTACCAGGCTACCTCGTTCATGACACGTCGGAGAAGGTTAACTAGCACTTTTGTCTTTGAGCCCCTGTATCACATATACAATAGAGTACAGGGAAGACAATGGATAGATATCCTTAGGAGCTAAGTGGAGTGCGGCATTCCACAAAGTCCATCCAGAACCTGTCCTCGCGGCTTACCCCCGAAAAAATGGGAGGCCCCTCCACAAACTGGTCGATGACCATGTCAATAAATACTAGAGGATTTTAGTACCCTAGAGGACAACAACTATGTCTCAGATGAAAATGACAATGAGGAATTATTTGGATGCCTATCCCTGGTGTCCTACCTAACTACCAAATTCTTTTTATCCTCAAGCGAGGTTAAAGTGTGTTGAGTTAGCGAGCTAAATTTTAATGGTTGTATAACTCAGTCGAGTGATGGAAGTGCAACTCGTGGTGTGATGACTTACACAAACCATGCAAATGAGTATGAATCAAATAAGCCTTTCCTTTCAATGAATGCTAGCTAAGGTAAGGAGAGAGTTCTTTCAAATTAAATGAATCCAACAATAACTTTCTTCTACTTCTAATAAGTAAAATGCAGGACATTGTTTAAACCTTAGCAAGCCTAAGCATGACATTGTGATATTGTGCATAGTCACCAAAAGATGAAAACCTCAAGAATTGCAGGCATTCAGTGTAGAGTCTACGTAGATGTATCAATTGAGTTTTTAGTCTACATGTTGAGTCAATAAGTGTCATCATGATAGAAGTTCATGATCAGAATTTAGAAATGACAGAGTTTTAATGTTGAAATTAGAGTGCACATACAATGGATAAGGTGGAAGAGGTTTCATATTTGGAAGTGTCTTCCTATGAAATCAATTATATTTACTCTAGTTACAAAAAAGCAGCAATCATATGTAGGTTTAACTCTTTATAAGTGATCAAACAAATCAATGATACACATGTGAATTGGCCTTACAACGATATGATATTTACATAGGTAAATAACCTATAGATTTCAAAGTTAATGAAAAAGGAAGTCCACCTTGAAGGCATTGTCATCATGCATTTTCTCTAGGACTCCATGCCTCATTTCACCATGACATGAATCTTGCATGAGCTAGGTAACCATCACCATCAAGAAACTTCCTTCACCGATTAAACATCACGTCACTTGTGATGTCACTACAAGGTATACACACTGAGTTTCCATAGTTGAGACATAACTATAAGAGCTTGGCATATCATCCATTATTGATCTCACTCCACATCTACCATGCACATTCTTATCTGGTGCTTTCACAACAATTATTTGATTTGATTTTGAATCTCTTTGTGTCAAGAGCAATCATTCCATATGGCATATCTCCTTAGTCCAAACCCTAGGATGTATGGACATAGCATAAGCCCCCCCCCAAACTCTTTCCTTGATACCATCACGCATAAATTCTCTAGCAATCTAGGGTTTCTTGGGCTCTAATACCATGTTAAATTTTACACATTTTACCACTCAAAGTCACTCTTGCCAGAGGGTCTAGGGTTTCTTGGGCTCTAATACCATGTTAAATTTTGCACATTTTAGCACTCATATTGCATGAGGATTGAATGTGTGATTCTTATCACACAGTTTAGTAATTAACATGTTGGTAACTTGATGAATATGGCACTTACATTGGATTGGAGGAAATATATTTCTCCTTAGTGATAGATTGTCATGGTTTTCTCTCTTCATGGTTTCATATTGGTAGTTGATGGATCAGATGTTGGTAATGCTTGATGTTATACTTCATATATGGTTCATCATGTCTATATGATATTACTCCCTATAAATTTGTGATGGTATTATGGTGCATAGACATGTATGGTTATTGCTTGTGGATGGATTAGGATGCAAGTTCCCTCACACAAGATGATGTGTTGTGTTTTGATGTTACTTGGAGATGGTGCGCCTAACATATGTGACAGTATTCACATATTTCTAGCATGATTATTAAAGTGATTTTATGGTTGGAGACCTCTAATGTCAACACAATAGAATATATTGCAGTATTTCATGCATATGTCACTTTATCAATAAATGGGCTATGATCATATGTTGAGCACTCATATAGTTTTCACCATTGTTTGACTAGTGGATTGCTTGAATGCCCTAGCCAATTTTGGTAATATTTACACGTGGTTGGGTCTGTTATGATGTTGACTATGTTACTTAGTGGAAAACTCTACAAATCCATTCTCCACCTCTCAAGGATGGCTTTGTCCTAATATATCCTATTAAATGATGGAATTTGCATGGTTTTCATTAAGTCACTCATCACTATAGTACTTGGTAATTGAAGGTGTATAATTATTTCCCTTAAATATGTTAAGTTCAATGGAGGGTTCACAACAAAACTTGACATGCAACAGATACAACAATAGATCATATCTACATGCAATTTTGGAATTTAAAACTAGAGATTATGTAATGAATTTTGTTTTGTTGCAAACATAAGAGAAGGCAACAAAGAAGATCCAATGGCAACCAAGTGACTAGGGCAAAGATAGTATTCCATTAAATAGAATCAACATAGGAAATGTTGAAATTTCTAGAAAGAAATTGGGCAACAAGATATAAGTGAAATTATCATTCTTTTTAAAATTTGAATTTGAATTTGTTTATTTTTAAATAAATAGTAATGTATGTACTATGTGAGGCATATGGTAGGGGCACTTTATCAAAGGCACTCGCTCTACATCTAGTTGTAGGAGAAATTGGGGTTTCTTAAAGCAAATGCATTCCAAATGACACAACTAACTATGACCTATGCTGCCTTGGAGGATCAAGCATATAATCAAGCAGTTGTGGTTCATTTGTAAATAGGCTTGATTGGTCACTTTGGAAATAGCCTTGATTGGTCACTTTGGAAAGGTAATCCTATGGAAATGGTGTTATTGTAATTAGCATCGTTGATATCGAGTTGCAAAGTTTTGTGTTGTGTGTTAGAGCAAGCAAATTTGCATGTTCATTGCAACACCTACTAGCTTCAACTAAGTTTTGGCTTGGTTTGTGATGATATTCTTGGCATGAAAACATTTGAAAATCATTTGTGCAGTTTGGCTATGGCAACACTGCTTATGGATCACCTACCCAAGGAAAAGCAACTTAAGCTTTTAGACATGTCATGCAAATGTTCCTTCTTGGCTATAACAAAAATCCAAAACTTATAGAGTTTGGGATGTTCAGGAGTGCAAGCTTATAATAAACAAACATGTTAAGTTCAATGGAGGGTTCACAACAAAAGTTGACATGCAACATATACAAACATAGATCATATCTACATGCAATTTGGAATTTTAAAACTGGAGATTCTGTAATGAATTTTGTTTTGCTGCAAACATAAGAGGAGGCAACAAAGAAGATCCAATGGCAACAAGTGACTAGGGCAGAGATAGTATTCCATTAAATAGAATCAAACATAGAATGTTGAAATTTCTAGAAATAAATTGGGCAACAAGATATAAGTGAGTTTTCAAAGCCAAATTTATATTTGATGGCTCTATAGACAAGCATAAAGAAGGCTAGTAGCTAAATGAAATGCATGGAAATATGGTATTAACTGAAGAGACCTTTGCACCTATAGAAAGGATGACACCATAAGAACAATATCAGTGTTGGCTTATTTTGGTTGGAATATTCATCAAATGTATGTTAAAAGTGTGTTTTTGAATGGTTTTACACAAAGAAGTGTATGTAGAGAAGCCCTAAAGCTTTTTTGAATCATGAATGAACCATGTAAGGAGAACTTAATGTGTAGGTTGAGGAAGGATCTATATGGCTTGAAGCAAGTGCCATGAACAAAGTATTATTGCATAGATGAATGCTTCAAGGAGATAAGATTTCATGGGAACAATTCTGATTTGAATCTATGTGCAACAAGCAACACAAGGTGAGTTAGTACTTGTGATTTTACAATGTGGAAGGGGGAACATGCCACTAATTTGGACCCACATGAATCGAGCTGAATTGTATAAAGCAATCAAGGTGACTTCCCTAGAGTGTATCTCAAATATAGCAACCTATGCCTCTTGAACCTTGGACTCCACTATAACTACGGGTATCTTGTCTATAGACTCCATGATGTTGATGAACTGGTGTAATGAAAAGTGCCAAATCATCGATTTGGCCCTATTGTGAACATAGTAGTAGAGGTAAAATCTTGACTTGATTTTCTCGTTCTCACACATCTTTAGAGAGTTCAATTCAAAAGCAGACTCTCAAATTTTGCTCTTTATTTGCAAGGAGGTATTCTAATCTATCAAGATATCAAGGGAAAAATAACTTCATCGTAATTTTCCTTATCCCTCTTATGAACAGTGAGATCAACCGATGCAAGTAGTCTTAGGGAATTGAGTTTCTTGAATTAGAAAATTTTGTATGATAGTGTGAGGAAAATTTTGGCCAGAAATATTTTGATAGTGGAAAGACTGTAATATGTAGGTACAAGGTAAGTTTGAGGAAATTTCCAAACTTCACAAAGAAGTTTCAGGGCTCAAAGATGTATTTGTTTATTTATCTTTTGAAATAAAAAATAAAATGATTTTTTTCTTGGAAAAATAGAATGTACATAGCAACATGTTTTTCTCGTTAGGGGAAAATCATTGTCTACCTTGTTTTATTTTCTTTCATAAAGAATTTACAAACATGGAAACACCAATTCCCTTAAAATCAACAATACAATTGCAAAACGACACTAGTCCTAAAATACAAGGATGCAATCCAAAGATTGCTTTACACATTCCCCATACAAATGGTCATTTCAAGTTAGATGATGTAACTCATTTGATACAGATTAAGATCAATACATGACTGTGTTCAATTGATACAACACCTATAAATTGTAAAATAATGTAAATAATTTACATTTCAAGTCTTCACTAGAACTACCCACATCTCACACAACATAATGAAGCTAGCCAACACCACCAAGCAACTTGAAAGATAGAATAAGAACACTTCACTTAAGGTAGAGAAAGAACTTGTAAAGACCTACTCTAATACTTGGAAGTTTGTACAGTTGTATTTGATGGTTAATTCTCTAATGCTTCAATGGAAGGGTTTCAAAAGGAAGGGTTTCAATATGAAGGGTTTCAACAGGGCATGCATGAAGAGAATAGGGTAGGCATGAAGAGAACAGGCCATGCATGAAGAGAACATGGCATGCATGAAGAGAACTCGATTTGCAATTGAAACTGTGACTAGTGCTTATGCCCTAAAATTTGTGGATGAATTATGCCCTAAAATTTTTGGAGGAATTATGCCCCAAAATTTTTAGAGGAATTATGCCCCAAAATTTGACAAGGAATTATACCCAAAATATACTAAAAACGAGCCGTTTTGAATAATTATTTTTACCCATCAGATGAAAACTATAGATAGTAACATTGAAAACTCACCATGTTCTTGAGGATGCTTTTGGGCCTCTCCAGCAATGCAGCAGGGACAAATTGGGTCAGGGATCTACTCTACCATGGAAACAACTGCAACATTGTTCGGGAAAGGGAAACGAGTTGGTGTTCTCACCACAATGGAAACACTGTAAACAATTATCCTCCACAATAGCAATGACCGCAAATCCGTAAATCGGACAGAGGAAACAGGTCGTGGTTCACAACAAGATGGCAACACCGTAAACAATTATCCTCCACGATGGCAATGACCGCAACATTGTTCAGACAGGGAAACAGGTCGTGGTTCACAACAAGACGGCAACACCGTAAACAATTATCCTCCATAATGGCGATGAACGAAACCATTTGTTTGTGCAATGGAAATGGGTTGGGGTTCTCAGCATAATGGGTATGGGTTTGCAATTTGTTTTTAGTTTTTATTGGTTTAGTTTTATTTTTTTTATTTTAATTTTAACCCTCAAAACTAATCCTTAACCCCTAAATTCTAAACAATTAACACTCTTATATAGCCTTATAATTATAGAACATATCCCTTTTAACAGTTAAATCTTATCAACCCTATCAATCTTAACCTTAACTAACACCTTCTCTCTATAAACCCCTCTTATCACATAATGTTATAACCTCTATAAAGGTTATGTGATCACCACTAACCTAATACCTTATAATATTTTACCACTATAATCATGCTTAATGTTTCACATTTATCTACTATAACCTCTATCCCCATAAAACCCTTATCACCATTGATTGTTATAACATATAATTCGTACTACGTAACACCTATATGACATATTATTCCACTCTTGTAGTGAATATAACTCCAAAAACTAACCCTTAAAACCCCCTAATTGCTAACTCTTTGACATTAAAACTATAGTATCGACGTGTGTTGGACGTTTCAAGTACATTGACCAAGCGTCGATACTAAGATATAACATTGAATTGAAGTTGGTTAAGAGATGCTAGAGGCCATTTTTTGTTAATATTTGTAATAATGAGATGGAATAAACCTTAAATAATGGTTAACAACATCTCAATCTTGAATTAGTGAACAATGCAGGGGATTTGACACTTTCCAAAATGATTGGCAACACTTTCTAAAATTGTATAAATATGCCACTATAGTTGTATTGTAAAAGGAATTTAGAGAGGCCTTGTATCAAATGTATTACAACGAGACCACGATAAGATATTCTAGTTATCTAGAATTAATTCTATATTTGGTTTTACATTGTTTAAATAGTGGATTTACATGGTACACTCATGGAAAAGCACTATTAGTAACCTATAGGTGGACAATTGGACTAGTTGTTAGGATATTTAGACACTTAGGAGTTAGTTAAGATCAACTTGTGTAATATATCCGTTAGGTAAAGTGTGTTTCTTTAGTATGCATTAGTATGCATTTGTAAATATTTAATTCGACGATCACGATATGCTTTAGACATAGAGTGATCTTACGGCTCAACTTATCTTAGATCATACCTACCCTTGATCCGTGGCTTAACACCTGATTGGTCCATGATCTCTATTTAAAGAGCATGGAGGGTCATTGTCTAGTTGATCGATTATGAGAAGCTCATTTGTAACTTTCTTTCTTTTCCATAATAAATTGCTCCGTAGAAGCTATGTGGCCGGGGCCGTGGAGTGTTTCCCTCTCGAGGGTTTAAACCACGTCAAAACACCGTGTGTCGATCTGTGATCTGTTTGTGTGAAGTGGTTGCTCTAGGTGTTCAGTCTTTTGGGATTACCCTGTGTACCCGAACACTAGTCATAGATTACCACATCACAAGTTGGGCATATTATTTACAAAGGACAACAATAAAGCAATTTAAACTTTGCATGACTTGAAGAGACCCATGCTCAAAATAAAAATGATGTAAAACTCAACATACCAAAATTGTGATTCATATTAAATAAGAGAAATATTACAGGCAGACAAAGGGAAAAGAGAAGGGAGAAAACCATACTTGCCAACAAACATGAAATGACCCTATTTGATTTTGATGAAGATGACCATGAAAATGGAAATTAAATGTTCGTATTTTATTGACAACCCATTGAAGGAGAGAAATTAAGACAAATCATGTGAATAACATAAGTTTCCAAACTAGGTGAGAATATTTCGAATATATAGAGATACACAGTTGATAAGGTTTCCTTATGTTGCACCTTTATTTTAATAGAATTTTCAACAATACCATTGAACACAAGAAGAGGTAATTACCCCTTAGTATCAAAAAAAGAATTTACAACAACACCATTGAACAAAAGAAGAGGTAATTACCCCTTAGTATCAAAATAAACAAATGAATAGAAGGTTTTTTAATATTATGAATAGGAAAAAAATTGAACAAGAAATGATAATGAATCATTCTTAACAAATCTTTAATTTAATGACATGTTTTTCTTAATAGACATGGATTTTGGAGCCCCACTATATAAGAGAAGCATGAAACATAAGGGGATTCTAGAGTCATTCTTTCTAGCTCTTACTCGTGGGAATCGCTTTTCATCATTCTTATACTTCCTTTTACCCTTCTCTTGCACCCAATATAACTCTAATTTCCCCCTTTTGATTTATTTGAATATTATGGGACAACAAAACCATGATTCTCTCACACTCTCTTTGATTAATAGACATTATCGAATACACGAAGGATACAAAAGATAGGATTTTGGCATCTCTTGATGATTTTAAACTTCTTTTCCATTTTTTTTCCTAATATGATTTCCTATATATATTTCACTTTGATGATGGAAAAATTAAAGTTGAAGACACTTCCACTCTTTTAACCATTTATTTAACTATTGTAGACTTTGTAGAGAGATTAGGATTTATTAGATGATAATGAAGATGTTGATGAGGATGATGAAGATGATGATGACGATGATGATGATGATGACGATGATGATAATGATGATGATGATGATGATGATGATGATGGTGGTGGTGGTGGTGGTGGTGTGGTGGTGGTGATGACGACGACGACGACGACGACGACGACGATGATGATGATGATGATGATGATGATGATGATGAAGATGGTGATGATGATGATGAAGAAGATGATGCTCCAATGGTTAGTGTCAGTCTTTTTTGAGTTTGGAAACCCTCCCACACCGTCAATGCATGCGTCTAGTAGAACCATGCCAAATTTCAGTACAAGCCAGCACATATTTAAAAAAATTCAACGTTGGCCCCATGTAGCACATTAATTAATCTATAGGTATGGTTTTTGATGCTCCAATGGTTGGTGTCAGTAATGTTTGAGTCTGGAAAACCTCCCACACCGTCAATGCATGCGTCTAGTCTAACCATGCCAAATTTCAGTCCAAGCTAGCACAAATTTTAACAATTTCAACGTTGGACCCGTGCAATACATGATCAAGAACGCCATTTGGGTTAGCATGATAATTGTGCATTTCCTTACTAAGCTTCTCTCTGTTTCGAGAATAATTTAATATTCTCTACTAAACAGGTCCAACCACGTGAAGGTGGAAGCTCTTATGGACCCTCCCCCCCTCACATTACTCTCAATTCCCCATAACCCGACAAAAATATCTATGTATAAAAAAATTAAATGTGTTTTTTTTCATACTCTATAACAAGCAATGTTTCTAATTATAACATACAGGAAAATGGAAACTCACTAAGAAACAATTAATTTATTATATGTACCGGGAATAAAATTCAATATTTCTATCGCAATATTAAATCAAAATATATAGAGTAGATATATTACTGCATACCTTGTACACTTCAATGGACTTCATCATCTTATTCATTCGATTCATCATCTGTATCATCCGATTATCCAGATTCAACATTGTAAGGATTGGCCATATCATCATCGTAATCGATGTCAGTTAGGATCATCATGTCATCGTCGATATCATTTTCATGGACATTGCTTGATACATCATCTGATTCAACTAATTCTTCGACATCTTCTTCTGGAACATGATCATCTAACTCATGTTGATCATGATCATCTTCAATGATGTCTTCTTCTTCGAGAACGTCTTCATTACCTTCATTTACGTTATAGTTTACCGGCCTTCCCCTTCGATCGTGTCTCATAGCAAATGACCAACCCGCTCTACCTGGAACCTCAGAGTAAAATACCTGTTCACATTGGGTTGGAAGAACATAGGGCTACGTTCCTGGCTCAAACAACCTTGTATTTACCATGGTAAATCCTTTATCATGTTCAATAATTGTTTTATTGGGATCACGTTGATTCAATCGACACCTATACCATTTGACAACGAACAGAAATACCTTGAAGGATTTAAAGTCACACTGAAGAATGTCTTCCAGATACCCATAGTATCGATTTTTAGAGAGTTCTGGATGTCTGTCACTTCTAGAGGAAACATTGGTCACCTCAAAGACTGCAAATATCCCACAATCTGATGTTTTCTTCGTTTCCTCCAAATTTTTGATGCGATATCTATAGCCATTGCACCACATAGCCTTATGGTGTTTTACCTACAACAAGCCATACAAGAAAATATTACATAATGATCCAATATTTATGATTAACTAGTGCATGTTTATAATGCCATACAGGGAAAAAAATCAGCGTGTACAACGACAATATGTTTGCAACAAAAATAAATAGTGTGGTTGATTAATATGCTTACCTGCTTATCTTTTAAATCATATGCTAAATCGGTCTCCATTGCGATGTGTAGCTTTAACCAATGAAGCCACATCTTCCCATGATATTCCATGACCAGATTGTTCACATCATTCCATCCATACCTTCATCCAGTCAAGATTGTTTGCGATGTATAAATGAATTGCATCCCACTCTTGACCAACTGTTTGATGACAATAAAATTAAAATTCAATATAGATGTATAGTCACTTAACAAAGTATATTACACTAGTCTAAATTGATGCAAAATATTGAATATAAAAATAGAATATGTATGATATATATACATAAAAAACAACAGTCAAATGTGTTATATTACCTTTCACCTTCCTCGTTCTACCTTTCCCCTTCACGTACTCCCCTTCGAAATCTTTATTGGAGTCTGGATCACAAATGCGACGTAAATTGAGCTTTGACGCTAATATAGGAAGATATTCACTAATGTACAACATGTTTTCGTATACCATATATCCCTCCATCATAGAACCCTCAGCATGTGCTCATTGTCTGACCAAACCCTTCATAAATTTCAAGTGCCTCTCAACCATCCACATGGACCTTGAGTGCGCAGGTCCACACAATTCAATCTCCTCAACCTGGTGTATGAGGTAGTGTTCTTGTGCATTGAAAAATGCCAAAAGTAGATGCTTCTGCATTTCACACATGAGACGAGGAATTTCTCTCCTCCAATACTTTATATCTTCTTTATGGAATTCTTTAGATGACAACCATCTAGAAGATACATAACAACCCAATCAAGAGATTTAAGAAAAAAAAACATTATATTGCATAACATGAATTAGAGAACAAAAATAAAATATAAGTTCTACAATGAATTAAACAAACACTAAGCACATGCGAAAAATCGCTACTTACCTCATGTATTTCCCGAGATTATATATTACTTGTTTGACATTGTTGTCGAAGTTGTCCGGGAGAGAGAGAGGTAGAACATACTGTAACAATATACAAATCGTTTCATTTTTTAAACAAAGAGTAGACAAACAAAAATACCAACCATATTCACTGGAATAGAAAAAAAATTAAATTAAATGCATACCATAATAATTACCTTCATGAAGACATTCCAATCGTGTGTTTTCACCCCCGCAAAATCACCTTTCTTTGTTATGATATTCTTCATGTTCACACAAAATCCGGTGGGAAATTTAATTTTTGCATGAATTCTTTTACAACATTACTTTGTTGGTCCGTTAACATCCATGGAAGTGAGTTTATATTAATCTGCCCTCCATTGCTATGAATTTGAATGACGTCTTTCATTGCATGGTTGCTATCTTGAATGCCTTTGCAAGTTTTGACAATTTTTTCTTCCTCACTCCTTCCATCCAATATTTGCCATAATGTTTCAGTCACATTCTTTCCGATATGAATTGTATCAAACAAATGAGCAATTTGTAGGTGCTCATAGTAGGGCAACCTACTAAATTGTCTAGGATAACTTTTTATTCCTCGTGGAAGCCCATTAATGCCTTCATGATCACATGAACGACAATCATGAATAGTAGTTTATAAAGAAATTACATAAATCAATTCCAATTACAGTAAACAACACACAATAAAAAAAACACAATATAACATTTCATATACGATGATTCATACGTACCTTGACGATTTCTATTATATTGCAACTTCCATAGGTGAGGTGTCATTATCTGCGGTTTTAATGCAGTCTCTTGCTTTCCATTGAACATATGTTTTTTGGTAGTTCGATACCTGTGATTCTTAGAGAAGAAGTGCCTATACTCATCAAACACCTCATTTCCTAAGCTTTTTGAACGACGAGATTTGATCTTAGGACCACAAACTGGACATGCAAATTTTCCCTTTTATCTGAAGGCCTACATAAAGAGATGGAATATCTATGTCAATTATAATTATATACAAAATGAATGGATTATTTAGAAAAACATGCATGCGTAGTAGATTAACTAGTTCATAAAATTAAATGCAAATAAAGTGGAACTTAAAATTACATACCGCAAAAATGGGTTAACCCTGGGGCATCATGTATTGTCCATACACGCATTGCATGGAATTGAAATTTCCTTTGTCGTATTGGTCTAGATACGTCATACATAGTGATGTCATTCCATAACTTTAGTAGCTCATCAATAAGAGGTTCAATATATACATTCATATCTTTGACTTGTTCTTACCTGATTGATTTGAACATATAAAAAATATAATTATGAGACATACCATTTAGATATATAAACCATATTTCACAAGAGATAAACAATAAATATATATATGACATTATGCGACAAAATACGACAAATGAGATGCCACTACATTAAAAAAGAGCTGTAGACATAATATACCTGGAACAATCATCGACAACATTATGTGCTCCCTCTTTATTGACAACCATGGAGGAATGTTATTGTTGATAACAAAAATAGGCCACACTGAGTAAACGGATTTCATCTCTGCAAATGGATTGACACCATCTACTGCCAAAGAAATCCTAAGATTACAAGATTCTTCTTTAAAGTGAGGCCATTTTTCCTCCATATCTCTAAAAGCAGACCCATCTGCAGGCATTCAAATAATGTTGTCTTGACTTTTCTTCCATGCATGGTAATCCATAAACTGCGCTATGTTTTTGCACCTGAACAGTCGTTGCATACGTGGAATAATGGGAATATAACGAAGAACCTTGTGAGGCACCTTTTTTGCTACTTGATCTGTTCAATATCTACTAATATGACATTTCGGACATTCTGTTGCAAATTCATGATGATTATAATATAGAACATGGTCATCGGGGCATGCATGAATTGCTTCATACTGCATTCCAATTTCTTTCATGATGGCAGATAAATATTGATATGTGCGAGGTAAAATATTTGACGGTGGTAACAAATATTCACCTATCATGCTACAACAAATTAAAATAAAAATCTAGTCAATATAATATAAAAATAATATTAATGAAACACATTTCATCCATATAAATTTGACTTATGAATTAACAATAAAATTATTATACGATCGTATATATTATGTGATGGAATATATTACATACCTTAACATCCATGTGACTGATATGTTTGAAAGACCATTCATAACCTTCAAGTTCATTATCAACAATATAGCAGAGAGAAGATTTGTGTTGGAGCCCTCATAAAGGGGTTCGTATGCCTTCTCAAGAAGAGGTAAATCATGAATATCATCATCATCATCATAATCATCCATTCTAACATTAAATGAATCATGGATCAAAGTATTTGTACCATCATCTTCAACTATGTTATCAGTATGATCATCTTCTTCAATATGATCATTAACTTGTTCTCCATTATTCATAGCTCCATGTTCATCCGGTACTTGTTCTGAAAGCACTTCCTCTGGACGATATGCCGTAGGATGTCTTTCCTTTATAATTGCATGAAACCATCAATGAGATAAAAGTTAATATAAGAAATTCAAACGCAAAATGTAAAACTTTCAAATGCAAAATGTAAAAAAAGTTGTGATGAATTTAAAATGTAACAAATTTTGTATGGATCTGGGTTTAAGATGGATTTATGCTGGTGGTAATAACATCAATGGTTTTCGAATAAAAGAAGTAATTTTATCTCTTTAAACTACTAAATTTCAGATCATAAAAAGGTGTGTTGATTTCAAGCAAGATCTCTTAAGTTCATGAAAACATGTGACTCATGAGTGAAAGGTGTAATTTGATCGTGTGTTTTGTTTTGAAAAACAAAATATATTTTAATAAAAAAAACACAGTTGATTCATTCATCTAACAACATCATTACTTTGGAAATAAATAAATGAAGTAAGAGGATTGAAGAGAAATTCACTTTTATTCTTGAAATACTAAGCAATATCTTATTTTTCTTGGTAAACAAAACATGCAATCAATCAAATAGATCAATCAACTACTCTTTATTATTACCTTTGAGTGTAATACAAACAAGAAGAGAAAAATACAAGAAAAACTAAAAATAACATGTTAAAAATGACTCTTTTCATGAGTGGTCTCTACAGTTAGATAAAAAGGGGAAACAAGAAGGGTCTAGTCGCTACTTTAGGGATGAAAAGAACAACCAATTGTACTGTTGGTCAAATAGGTGCATCCAAACTATCCAAGAGACATAAAAATTGACCCAATTACTGAGCAAAGCTACTCAAATATAACTCAAAATTTTCCATACTGTCCACTAAGGTAAGATAAATGATGTTATGGTTTCTATAGAGAAAATAGAAGAGAAACAACATGCCAATATAGTCATTATTTCTATTATCATGGAAAGTGTCACAAATCTAGAGAGTTAAGTGCTTTCCCCAGTGAGTGGATTAGTCTCACTAACGAACAAATAAATGAGTTATTCTACTATACCCTAGATTCAACATGCAAACAAGAAAAAATTATTATAATAATTAATATTAAATATAATATTTATTGTCCATGTTAGTCCCCATCTATTGAAACCATCAATCGATAAAAGTTAATATAAGAAATATTAAAATAATACATACATTTACAAAAGCAATCAAAATAAAAACATATATAATGCAAAACTTACAAATGGATGATATTCATGTCCCCCCTCAGCGTGTCCATGTTCCCTACAATGTTTTCTGGATGTTGCGATCAAAATTCTTCTCCTCTTAAAGCCCCTGCATTGACTACATGGACAATAACATTTCCCCGTCACCCCTTCTTTTCACTCCTTCCCACAATCTAGCAAGAAATTGTCGATTTTGTTCGTCTGGATCAGGAATATTGCTATTTGACATTTTCTCGTAAATAGCTTGAATGAATATTATCGATCTTAGAAAATCAAGCTCCACACGTTGCTCGCTTTAATCACAAAAACAATAGAAATAATGAAAAACAGTCCACCGAATAAAAAAACTTCCGCAAACCGTCGCTTGTATAGCAAACATGTCGGAATGTTTTGAAATTTATAGGTTTTAAAATATAACCTTTTGTCGGATATCCGATGACTTGAAATTAGTTATTGTTGGAGAATAGATGTCGGATATCCGACATTATAGGGCATGATATACTGTCGGAGATCCGACATTGTTGGGCATCATATGACGTCGGATATCCGACATCCAAGGCCATAATATATGGTCGGAAATTCGACATACTCGGGCTTAATATTAGGTCGGCTATCCGATGACACTGGTCACTATTCGTCAGAGAACGTCGGATATCTGACGAACCCTTCTATCAATTTAAAAAAAAATCATCAAATTTCATAATTTTGAAGGTGAAATCCGATGACACAGGTCATTTCGTCAGATGTCGTCGGATTTTCTCATCGAATTTTGGGCTCAAATTCTGTAGTGTAATAATTACCTATCACTTTCCTTGATCTACCTTTCCCCATCAAATATTCCCTTTCAAATTTCTTAATGGATTTGGGATCCCAAATGCGATCTAAATTGATCTTAGGAATATATTCACTAACATACACCATGGTCTAGTATACCAATAACCATATATCCCTCCACCATAGAACCCTCAGGACGTGCTCTTTGTCTAACCAAAGCCTTCAAAAATTTCAAGTGCCTCTCAACCATCCACATTGACCTTGTGTGTACAAATCCACACAATTCAATCTCCTCAACTTGGTGTATGAGGTAGTGTTCTTGTACATTGAAAAATACTGAAGGTAGATACTATTGTGTTTCACACATTAGACGATAAATTTCTCTCCTCCAATACTTTATATCTTCTTTATGGATTTCTTTAGATGACAACCATCTACAAGTGATGCAAGCAAATCACGAGATTTAACGAAAATAAACAATATAGTACGTAACAAATAAAACAAAAGTCAAATATAAGTTCTACAATGAATTGAACAAACACTTTATGCATGCAAAATATCATTACTTACTTCATGTATTTTCCAAGATCATATATAACTTGTTTAACATTGTTGTCAAAGTTGTATGGGAGAGATAGAGGTAGAACATACGGTAACAATAAAATCATTTCATTATTTTTTCCATACATAGACAAAAAACACCAGCAACATGCAATATACAAGTATAGCAATATATATACTAGATAAATTACCTTAATGAAGGTATGTCAATCATTACCCCCCCAAAATCACCTTTCTTTGTTAAGATATTATTTATGTTCGAACAAAATCCTGTGCGAAATTTAATTTTTCGTATGACTTCTTTTACAGCATTGCATTGCTGCTCTGTTAATAACCATGGAAGGGAGCTTATATTAATTTGGTCTCCATCGTTATTTAATTGAATGACATCTTTGATTGCATGATTGGCTTCCTGGATGTCACTACAATTTTTGACAATTGTTTATGTCACTCCTTCCATCCAATATTCACCATAATGTTTTGGTTACATTCTTTCCGATATGCATTGTACCAAACAAATGAACAATTTGTAGGTGCCCATGGCAGGTAAACCTATAGAATTGTCTAGGATAACTTCTGATTCCTCGTGGAAGCCCATTAATACATCACGACCTTCATGAAGCATAGTTAAAGAAATTATGACAATCATTGTCAATTAAAGTAAACAAAACACAATATAAAAAAATAAATTCCAAACATTTCATATATGATTATAGATAGACAGTTTGATCCGTACCTTGATGATTTCTATTATATTGCAACTTCCATAAGTGAGGTGTCATTCTTCGTGGTTTTAATGCAGCCTCTTCTTTCCCATTGAAAATATGTTTTTTGGTAGTTCAATATATATGATTCTTAGAGAGGAAGTGCCTATACTCATCAAACACCTCCTTTCCTAAACTTTTTGGACAATGATATTTCATCTTAGGACCACAAACTGGACATGCAAATTTTCACTTTGTTTGAAGACATGCAAGAGATGGATTAACTATGTCAATTTTAATTATATATAAGGAATGGATTATTTAAAAAACATGCATGATATCAACAGCTTCATAAAATTAAATACTATTAAAGTGCATTGTAATGTCGTTATAACATACAACAAAAGAGTGTTATCCCTGGGGCATCGTGAATTGTCCATACAAGCATTGCATGGAATTCAAATTCCCTTTGTCATATTGGTATAGAGACATCATACATAGTGATGCCATTCCCTATTTAGTAGCTCATCGATAAGAGGCTCGATATAGACATCCATATCTTTAACTTGGTACTTACCTAATTGATTTGAACATATACAGTAAATAATTATTACAACCATTTTACATATATAAATATATATGAGTAATGAAAAGAATATAAGACATTATGCAACAAATACAATAAATGAGATGCTATTGCGTTTAAAAAAATTGTGGTAAACAAATACCTGGAACAATCATTGCCAACATTATGTGCTCCCTCTTTATTGGCATCCATGGAGGAATGTTATTGTTGATAACAAAAACAGGCCACACCAAGTAAATAGATTTCATCTCTACAAATGGATTGACACTGTTCGCTTCCAATGAAAGCCCAACATTACAAGGTTCTTCTTTAAAGTGTGGCCATTTTTCCTCCATGTCTCTAACTGCATAACCATATGCAAGCATTTAAAGAATGTCATCTTCACTTATATTTTGTGCATGGTAATCCATAAATTTTGCTATGCTTTCACACCTAAACAGTCGTTGCAAATGTGGAATAATGGGATATAACAAATAACCTTATGAGGCACCTTTTTGGTTACTTAATCTATTCGATATCTATTGTTATGGCGTTCTAGGCATTCTCTTTCAAATTCGTATTGTTTATGATATATAATATGATCATTAGTACATGCATCTATTGTTTGATACTCTAATCCAATATCTTTCATGATGGAAGATAAATATTGGTATGTGCGAAGTAAAATATTTGACGGTGGTAACAAAAATTCAGCTATCATGCTACAACAAAAAAATGGTTAATATAAAGAATGTTAAAGGTACATATTTCATCCTTATTAATTTTACTGATGAACTAACAATAAAAATAGAGGAAAAAATATAACCTTTATCATCATGATGTATATGTGATGAAATATATTACATACTTTAACATCCATGTGACCGATGTGTTTAAAAAACCATTCATAACCTTCAAGTTCACTATCATCAATATAGCATAGAGAAGAGTTGTGTTGGACACTTCAGCTTGTCAAGTAGAGGTACATCATGAACATCATCAAAGTCGTCATCTTGATCATCATCCATTCTAGCATTAAATGTGTCATGGATCAATGTATTTATACCATCATCTTCAACTATGTTATTAGCATGATATCTTCTTCCATATGATCATTAACTTGATCTTCAATATTCGCTCCATGTTCCTACGACGCTTGTTCAACCAAATTCTCTGGGAAATATTCCCTAGGGATCCTTTCCTTTATAATTACACACCATTAAGATATATTAGTGTATATATAACAAATATAAAAACGATAAATACATTTACAAAAACAATCAATATAAAGACATATAATGAACAACTTACCAATGGAAAATATTCATGCCCCCCTTCAACATGTCCATGCTCCCTACAATGTATTCTAGCTTATGTGATATTTATTCTTCTCTTGTCAAAGCCCCTACATTTACTGCAAGGACAATAGCATTTCCCATTGCCCTTTATTTTCACTCCATACCACAATCTAATAAGTAATGTTATGTGAAATTTTCCTTTACCAAGCTTGAGTGACGATTATTGATCTTAAAAAATTAAGCTCCACACTTCAAATATTTGTAATAATATTAACAAATCATATATTTCTGGTTTTTTTTGCATGACAATCAGTCCCTATAACCCCCGCAAAATGTCGTTAGTATAGCAAAAGCATAGAAATGTTTCTAAAAGTACGACTTTTTATAAATTAGTTTCTAAGAGTTTAGGGTTTTTATAAATGAGTTTCCATCATATCTCCGGCAAACATTGACCATATGACCGTTGGCTCAATAAATAAGGAGGTTGAGTCGGTGAAAAGGGGCAGCAAGCAAATGATAATGATTATAATAGCATTTACAACCGTCGGACCACCGACGTCTATTTTATTTTCCCGTCTAAAATCCAACAGAAAGTTAACATAAGTCAAAGATCCAACAATCATCGGGGACAAATTTAAAAAAATTGATGAAATATCCGATGATACAACCAATTTTTTGCATATCGTCGAAGTATGCCGTTGGATTTTGGGTGCAAATGTACTTGTGATAAAACTATCCCATGTAATGATGAAACAAGGTATGGTTTCGGGAATGCAATGAGTACATAACATATAATTTCCATAATGTGGATAACATAGGATGGATGTATGAATCATGATAGGATACTAGACTTAGGATAAGGTAAGGAGATTAATAGGTTTTTTTGCATCCCATTTTATTCTTGTGCATTTAGTAATTTAAATAAACTTATAAGAAACCTTACCTTATCGTGAACCAGTTGAAAACATTTACAAAATAGCTTATGAAACCAGTACAAGAATACTAAAATCAATGCATACAGAAAATATGAACTCATAATTGGTACATAAAATAATCAAGTGTTGACACTCATATAGGAATACTAAGAGATCTTAAATAATGAACAATTCTATACCCATAGAATGGAAACTCGTACAATTATATCCTTGATGTTAGAAGCTTGCTTAAAGATATTTTTAATGCTGCCAAAGAGGTAAATAAGCTTTTTGAATCAAAATAAACACCACCAGTTCTGATAGATACTGGAAAGTAGATTTTCTGCAAAATCTAAAACTGCTAGTATTGAGGCTGCTATTGGAAGATAAGTACAAGAAATTTGAGTTTTGATCTACAATATGGGAGCTTTGGGAACTTTGGATTTGCATGACATGCATTGGGGGATGCAATAAAATGAATGATGATGAAAGGAAATTGTTGGCTACCATCCAAACTGCCTCAAATGATGAAAAACCCACTAATGCAGTTGCAGGTTTTCTTGTACCAGTTCCGATACCAGTACCTGCAAGTTGTCCTAGTTCTAGAATGATCTTAAAAAAACATTTGTACCATTTTTCTAAAACATTTTTAGATAATTTCATCCATGCATCACTTGTAACTCAACCTCAGCTATCAAAAATATCCTGCAAAAGTACCTTTCACAAAAGATTAAAAACTTCCTATACTGCTAGTACAGGAACATGTAGATTTATGTGTCAGCAGTACCGGAATAGAAAAGTTGAACCAATACTATTGTTTTACAAAATATTAGAACTAAGAAAATGAGTATTGATGCAACATTATGAAAATAACCGAAACTTGTCTTTTACTTGTGCTTGTAAACTTTGAAAATGCCAGAAAATCTAAACTTTGTGAAGTCTAGAAAAAAAATTGAGTAGATTAGCCAGTATTTGTTAAAATGATACAAGACTAATATCAAGCATGGACTAATTCAATGGTAGGGTCTTAAGGTTACTTTAGGGCCATTCTTCAATGGCAATTTAATGAGGTTCATTTAACTTTTATCCCAACCCACATATGCAACCTAGTACACAATATAACGAGAACTCTAGCCATAAAAATTTATATTTTTGCATCAAAAACGCCAAAAGACAACCCCAAAATGAAAAGTGGTGATACCAATATCACACCTTTTTTTAGGGAGGCTAAAACAAATTTTTGGTAACCATGGGTGGTGTCGTTGCAATCAAAACCCTAAAGCAACCCTCGAATTGAAAAGTGGACCTCCTAGAATCACCCTCGTTTTTATTTGATGTTAAAATTTTAAAACAATCACTTAAAAAAAGTGAAACAAGAAATTAAAATATTCAAAATTTATAGAAAAAATTAAATGATATTCAAAAAAAAATTACAACATTATAAAATTTATAAAGAAAATTTTAAAAAAAAATCTAAAAAATGTAAAAGAAAAAATAAAAAAATAAAAATTCCAAAACATTACAATTTTTTTTAAATTTAAAATTTTAGTTAATTTTTTTAAGATGAAAAAATAAAAAACAAACGAAATTTGAAAAAAAAAAATTATAAAAGAAAATTGAAAAAAAAAGAAAAATAATAATAATAATAATTAAAAATTAAAAACAAAAAAAAATTAAAACTTTATAAAAAATTTAAAAATAAACATAAAAAATAAAAAAAATAAAAACCCACCCCCGCCCTACCCATCCCCCTTCCCCCCCTCCCTCCCCACCCCTCCCACTCCCCCTCCCCCCTCCCTCCCCACCCCTCCCACTCCCCCTCCCCTCCCCTCCCCCTGACATCCCCATCTACATAGCCCTTAGCGATTGACGAGGGACTGACAATGCTCCCGCGTGCGCCCACACGTCGCCCGTTGGTGGTGGTGTGATTCTGAGAATTGGCGAGGGTTGCGCGGAGGGGGAGAGGTGGAAGGGGGATGGGGGTAAGGAGGGGTAGAGGGAGGGGGACGAAGGAGAGGGGGGGAAGGGGGAGTAGAGGGGGAGGGAAGGTGGGAGACGAAGGAGGGGTGGGGTGGGGTGGGGTGGGGGGGGGAGGGGGAGTGGAGGAGGAGGGAAGGGGGGAGACTGGGGAGGGGGAGTGGAGGAGGAGGGAAGGGGGGAGACTGGGGAGCGGAGGGGGAGGAGAATGGGTGGGGGGGAAGGGGGAGCGGAGGGGGAGGATTTAGGTTGGGTAAGCGTGGGTTTTGTTTTGTTTTGTTTTAAATTTAAATTTTTATTTTCTATTGTTTAAAAAAAAAAAAAAAAAAATTTGTTTTTTCAAATTTAAAAAAAAAATCTTTTATAGTTTAAAAAAAATCTTTTTTTTTTTTTTTTGTTAGTTGCAGACCGAATTTTAATTAATAGAAACCAAATATACATCTAGAGCCGAAGAGAGTTTTGCAGATTGGGGAGGCCTCAGGTGATGAATCCACCATCCCAATTGCTCAAAAATATTGTAATGACTAACATAATACATAATGAAGACCCCCTGAGTGTGTTCTGCCCATGAAAAAATTGGGACTTTTATCAAAATTAAAGACTCATATTGTCTGTCGGTGCTAAGAACTAGACTGTGCAACAAATAAAAGCAAAAAATATGATAGTCACAGAGATGACCGGGAGCTATGGCAGCCCAATTATCATTTTGCAGGTGGTTCTTATGGTTTTTCCTCCTCGATGGGGCAGGCAGCATAAAAATCTTCAAAGTTCCCCGGAGGGGGCAGAGTTGGAGAAGGAGAACCTGGAGTATGCATGCCATTCGGAGCGGCACCATGATTAATGGTTGCAGGAGCCGAGCCTTTGTTCTCTCTGGGCTTGGACTTCTTCTTTCAGACCCGGTGTTTGGGGTTGCCAAAGTAGCTTCGTCTTCATTATTTTCCTGCACAACAGGTTCTAAATTGCTTCCGAGGGAGAAAATGTCCCAGGTCATGTTGGCATCAAGGGTATTGGAGTGGTCCACAACCTCTTTCAAACCGGCCTTAACATTTCTGACAATGCTAGAGCTGGCTTGCCAACTAGCTTCGACCTCTTCAATTAGGGTGCTCATCATGTTTTTGAGCAGCCAGTAATGGTTTATGACTCCACCATTGCTTCCGGAGGCAAGGAGTGCCGCCACCCTACGAGCTTCCCACCCATCAATAAGACTACGAGTCTGCCCAGAGATGCGTTCTGCATAGCCATCCATCACCGTCCAGTCCATGGCTATCTTGGGTCATTGGATGGAACTCTTGTAGCCACTACCACAACGATATAGCCCCTTGTTACGAATCGCCATAACAGTGAGAGCACAGGAGAAATCACACAGAGATTTACAGACTCAGCAGCATAAACCACAGAGAAAGACCAGAGCTCGATAGTAGGTTTATCCTTCATGTCAATGGTAGGCTTTAAAGAGCCAAGGGAATAAATATTATAGTTTGTCCTCCTCATTGAAGGTGGCGATAATGAATGCAGGTCACAGAAGCTGAGAGGAGACATCATTCTAGACTCACGCGGGAGAGGTTGTGATTAATACCCTTGTCCTCCAGCCTTAAATACTCGTCGGCATCCAGGTTGTTTCTTTGATCATCGTTTTCAGTGGACAGGTGTGTAGCTTCTATCAACCCAGCAGCAGGCTCGTGCATGTGAGGGCCATCACCACGTACAGTAGGGCAAGGTGGCAGCATATTCAATTGCACAGTGTCCGAGGTGGGAGGAGGTCGATCACCCGCATCCGGGATTTATTTTTTAAATGTTACATTTTTTTTTAATTGTAGTTTTTTCTTTCATTTTGATTTTTTCTTTCATTTTGATTTTTTTTACAATTTTTTTTTTTAAATTTTATAATGTTGTAAATTATTTTGATTTTTTTTTTTTATAAATTTTGAAATTTTGAATTTTCATATCTTTTATTTATTTATTTTAAATGACTTTTTTAAAATTTAAAAACAAAGAACGGGCGGAAGGGGTGAGAGTGGAGGTGGGGGGGAAGGGGGAGGGTTCATGTTGGGCAGGCATGGGTTTTGTTTTGTTTTGTTTTAAATTTAATTTTTTTATTATATATATATATATATATATATAAATGTTACATTTTTTTTAATTGTAGTTTTTTCTTTCATTTTGAATTTTTTTTACAATTTTTTTTTTTAATTTTATAATGTTGTAAATTATTTAGAATTTTTTTTTAATTTGTTTTTTTTTATATATAAATTTTGAATTTTCGTATTTTTTATTTATTTATTTTGAATGACTTTGTTAAAATTTAAAAAAAAAAAGAACGGGGAAGAGGGGAGAGTGGAGGAGGAGGGAAGGGAAGAGAGTGGGGAGGGGGAGGAGAACGGGTGGGGAAGAAGGGGGAGCAGAGGGGGAGGGCTGGGGAAGGCATGGCTTTTGTTTTGTTTTGTTTGGTTTTAAATTTAAATTTTTTATAATTTTTTTACAATTTTTTTTTTAAATTTTATTATGCTGTAAATTATTTTGATTTTTTTTTAATTTGTTTTTTAAAATTTTGAATTTTCATATCTATTATTTATTTATTTATTTTAAATGACTTTTTTAAATTAAAAAAAAAAAAAAATAACGGCGGGGAAGGGGGGAGAGTGGGGAGGGGGAGGAGAAAAAAAAAGACAGCGGGGAAGGGGGGAGAGTGGAGGAGGATGAAAGGGGGGAGAGTGGGGAGGGGGAGGAGAAAAAAAAACGGCGGGGAAGGGGGGAGAGTGGAGGAGGATGAAAGGGGGAATAGTGGGGAGGGGGAGGAGAACGGCTGGGAGGGAAGGGGGAGCGGAGGGGGAGGGATCAGGTGGGGCAAGCGTGGGTTTTGTTTTGTTTTAAATTTAAATTTTTTATAAAGATTTAAATCTTTATTTTCTATTGTTTTAATTTTTTTTTTAATTTTTAAATTTTGTTTTTTTCAAAAAAATTAAAAATCTAATTTTATAGTTTTAAAAAAAAAATTATTTTTTTTTATTTTTTATTTTTTAAATGTTACATCTTTTCTTAATTGTAGTTTTTTCTTTCATTTCGAATTTTTTTAACATTTTTTTTTTTAATTTTATATTGTAATTTTTTTTTAACTTGATTTTTTTTTTAATTTTGAATTTTCATATCTTTTATTTATTTATTTATTTATTTTAAATGACTTTTTTTAAATTTAAAAAAAAACAGGGGGAAGGGGGGGAGAGTGGAGGAGGAGGGAAGGGGGGAGAGTGCGGAGGGGGAGGAGAACGGGTGGGGGGGGGGGAGGGGTCAGGTGGGGCAGGTGTGGGTTTTGTTTTGTTTTGTTTTAAATTTAATTTTTTTATAAAGTTTTACATTTTTATTTATATTGTTTTAAATTATTTTTTTAATTTTATTTTTGTGTTTTTTTTGTTTTTTTCAAGTTTTTTTTTGTTTTTTTCAAGTTTTTTTCAAGTTTTTTTCAAGTTTTTTTCAAATTTAAAAAAAAAAATGTAGAGTTTAAAAAAAAAAATTATTTTTTAAATGTTACATTTTTTTAATTGTAGTTTTTTCTTTCATTTTGAATTTTTTCCACAATTTGTTTTTAAATTTTATAATGTTGTAAAAAATTTTATTTTTATTTTTTTTTATAAATTTTGAATTTTCATATTTTTTATTTATTTATTTATTTATTTTAAATGACTTTTTTTTAAATTTTTACCTTGAATAAAAATGAGGGCGATTCTAGGAGGTCCACTTTTAAATTCGGGGGTTGATTTAGGGTTTCAATTGCAATGACACCACCCAAGGTTACCAGAAAGTTGTAATTTTAGCCCCCCATCCATAAAAGGGGTGATATCAATATCACCACTTTTCAAAATGGAGGTAAAACCAGTTACTAAATATGACCTCCCAAAAATGAGAACTTGTGCAAGTTCTCATTCTATTGTATATTGTGTTATGTTTCTTATTAACATAACATCATAAGTAATAATGATTCATAAGGAAAAAAAATTAGGTTTGGTTATTTCTTTGTGTCTCAGTACCCAATGCCAGCATGTGTCCATAGCCTCAACGAGGTAATCTCATGCACCATAATTTTACTATGAAAGCTCTAGTCCCATGTACCTCCCTAATTTAAAATATATAGATAAAATATATAATTAGGGAAGGGGGGAGCAATTTCAGAAAGCTCCTTAAGGGCATGGGATGACACCTTTTCGCAATGACTTTAGATTACCCTCTCTAGGTAGAATGCCCCATTGCCAGTGAGTGTCCATAGCCCTGATGGGTTTTCCTAATGGTACCATAGGTCAATACCCACTACCAACAGGAATCCATAGCCTGGGCGGGTTAACCTCTTGACCACATTTTACACCAAATGCTTGGTCCCATTTATCCCACCCTTCTAGATTGATAGTATGGATACTGCATTCCATAATGGATGGATGGGGGGAGCCTCTTAAAGGCATGGGATGATACCTAGTCGAGAGTAATTTTTTTTTTGTAAGTAAGCATAGCCGGAACATTCTATTAATATGGTACAAAAATGGTATAGAAATACATTCAGAATGAATCACAAAGTCTCACTAAAGCCCTTCCCAAGTTGGGAAAATAGGGCACCCAAAGTTCGGCAAAACAACTACCAAGTTCATCAAAACACCTTCACAGGGAAATGCCAGAAAACCCAAAACGGTTCAAGCTAAATACATACTACAAGAAACAACTAGATCCACCCAAAGCTGCAACAGATACATAACCACAACAAAATGCACCTCGGAGTAAACAAAACAGAGAGCAAAAAGGCCAACCATTACAGCACTGGGAACAGCGAGACAAGGAGCCGAGATTAACTGGCAGTCCTTTGAGCCCGGCTCCCGACATCCTGCGGATCTTGGATGTTGAGCTCCTCCACCAAGGCCTACAGAGAGCACATACCTGCTAAACCATGTTGTTGATTGGATTTCACTTCCGCAAGGATTCCTCTTATTTCTTTGACAATAAGTTCACGGGCCTGAATTTTGTGGGAAAGAAGAATTCGTCCATCCCAGAATGGGTTGGATGCAATTGGACGCCCTTGCTACTTTTCGAGCTCTTGCTACAGAGAAATATCCATGTTAGCAATTTGAACCTCCATAGACCCAGGCGTCTCCTCAAGATATTGGTGTGCCCAGTCGAACGCCAAAGGATGGGCATCCTCCGAAACGTCAGCCTGGTGGGATGTTCCTTCCCCCCTTTGTCTTCTTCTCTCACTGGTACTCTTCCTAGAGCCTCGACGGCTGCTTAAATGCATACGAAGGGGCATAATAGACAAGAATATAGTTCCCGTCAAGAAGGATATGCCACCTACTAGCTGTAACCACCTGTTCTTGAAATGAAGCATGCACAACATATCGCCTCTCTGGATGAGGCAAGTGATTTTATCATTGCGGGTAGGCCTGCAACGAACCGCCTTTATGACTTTAAAATCCCCAAGCTTGCTTTTAGATTTGTCCATCATACAAGTCCTTGGGTTGCCATTAGTGCAAATCATTATCGTTTCATCCCCTCCCGAGAACTCGCATGCTTGAGGTGTTGTGAGCCCTTGAATCAATATGTGAATGGTACAATCCCTCCTATCTAGGCCATTCCCAACATCACTTATGTACTTGATCTGGCTTCTCATCTTAGTCCAGACATTAATCCCGTCCTCCCACTGTATCATGAATCTAGCTCGTAAATAAGCAATTTAAGAGGGAATACTCGTGTTATTGATTCCGGCTGGCCTTCCAGCCCACTCTCCACTTGGTGGAATAATGTCAACGGGATACGTGGATGCCCTTGATGATTGATCATTAATGCAAGGCGACCTGAGGCTTACTTTTATCCATCTGTCCCCGATTCCATGTGCCTTCTCTCCACTACGATGCGTGGTTTTGTACAGGTGGTTGAAATCAACGGTTGCGATCTCAATGCATCGTCTTCTCAACACGTGATCGCATGCATCCTCTAACGTACCAGCTTTGAAGGCAACACGTACTCCGATTCCATTGTTCGACATCTCGTCCGCCATCTGATTGCCTTTACGTCGAACATGCAAGAATTGGACAGCCGGGGTGGTAAGCAGAAGTTGGTGAAGTTGAACCAATCTGCATTCCCATCTCCAATTTTGCGAAATCTTGGCAACGGCTGACCCTCTCTGGATTCGGCCATCAATAGCGATCATGATCATGGAGTCACCCTCCACTGTCAGAGGTAACCAGTTCTATCGAATTTCCCATCTCATTCCACTCACGAGTCCTTCTAATTCAGATACATTGTTTGTGGATTCTCCCAGGTCTCCCCAGAAGACACCGAGCACCTTCCTTGAATCATTTCTTATTGCGCCACCAAAACCTGTCGGACTCGGGTTCCCTTTGGCAGCACCATCAAAGTTTAGCTTGAAGGTTCCAGACGGAGGAGGTTTCCAAAAATCAGGGCTTTGAGGCTGGATCTTCCTATCGTGCATGCCATCAATACTTTCAGGTGAGGTGAAAATACCCCAATTGTTTAAAATTAATCTTTCTACAGGGTCGGCATTCTTGGAATCGAGTGGCCATGGGTTGAGTTTCAATGTTTCTTTTAGGTGTAAATCAAGCATCGACCAGACCACCTCAGCGCTATGCTCCTTACCCTTGAAAGTTCACTGATTTCTTTCTTTCCAAACCTCCCAAACCACGAATCTAGGAAATAATTCCCAAATACGGTTCAGGATTTCATTCTTGAATGGTTGGGATAGCCATGTGGCCAGAGTGAGGTCAGGATGACCTCGGACCCTTGTTGTCCTTCTAAATTTCCCTTCCCTTATGTCCCATAGTAAAGAGGCCAAAGGGCATTCATCCAACAGGTGATTGATGGACTCGGTGTCATGTAGGCACATACAACACCGAGATGGACCTAAAAGGCCCCTTTTCCACAGGTTTTCCCATGTCGGGATGCGGAAATGGATGAGCAACCAGCCAAAAGTGGTGATTTTGGGCCAGAGGTTCTTTTGCCAAACCTTCTTCCATTTTCCTCTCGCAGCAATCTTTCGTATTCTTCGAGAAGACTGACCGCTTCAACAATGTTGAAGTTTCCAGTATTTGAGTAACCCCATCTGACTTTGTCCGATCCCTCTGCCATGGGAATCTGAAGCTTACTTATCTCCTCGTAGAAGTTATCCAAGTTCTCATCTGGGACTAAGGTCCAAGGCTTGCCACCAGTGTTTCGATTTCCAGATCCTGAACCATTTCCCCTCTAGAGTAGGTTCCCAAAAGTCCTGAATTTTTTCCATGGGGCTTCTCTGAAGGTACTGCATTAGTTCCTGGATACCCTGTCTTTCTACCAATCTCAGAGATTGTTGCAACGCGTCCCTAAGAAAGGAGGCAGAGGCCTCTTCCCTTATCTCCCAAAAGTTGTGTCATTGAACTAACCCCCTGTTCATTTGAGCCGCTTTCCATATATGCGAACCAGGTAAGTCCTCCCCAAATCTAATAAGGTCTTGCTTAGGCTAGTTAGAAGCATATTTTATGTGCCATAATAATTCCCATGGTTCCTCTGTGTGTGTGGTCCATCTCCACCCAATTTTGGCCCCCATCACCCTGTTGACACAAAACGGATCACGTAATCCAATTCCACCTGCCGCTTTTGGCATGCACAGGGTGTCCCATTTTACTAGGGTCCATTTCCTTTGTTCGTAGGTTCCATCCCATAGGAAGTTCCGCTGAATGTTGCAAATTTGCTTGAGAATCGCTTTTGGGGTGGCCAGCACTAAGAAGAGGTAAACTGGCATAGCTTGAAGCACCAAATTAACCAAAATGAGGCGGTTAGGAAAATTAAGGGCTAAGTAAGTCCATAATTATAATTTTCTCTTTAACTTGTCTAGGAGGTCCTTCCACGAGACTTGACGAATAGTGGAATCCGTCGGGGGTGCACCCAACTATTTAGACGGGAGCTACCCTTCTGATAATTCCAAGATACGCAAGATGTTTTTGCGGGTAATTCTCGGTTTGTTGAAAAAATAAACCTGGGATTTTTCCTTGTTGATTTCCAAACCACTGGCGTTGAGAAAGGTATCCAGGATTCCCTTGATACCTTTAACCTGGGATTTTTCCTTGTTGATTTCCAAACCACTGGCGTTGAGAAAGGTATCCAGGATTCCCTTGATACCTTTGGCTTCCCAAATGGAGGAAGGACCCATCAACATGGTATCATCAACGAATTGTTGGTGGGTTTGGGGGGTCAACCCGTTGCTGAGGTTAATACCACGTATTCCATTACTTTGTTGAGATGCTTTAATCATTCTTCCCAGCCCTTCCGCTATGATGATGAAGAGGAATGGGGATAAGGGATCCCCCTGACGGATTCCCTGGGAAGCCGAAAAGGGTTGAGAAGGGGTGCCATTCACCAGGATTGAAAAGAAGGTCGAGGAGACCAGGCTCATTATCCACTCAATCCAATTTCCATTGAAGCCAAAAGTCCTTAACATCTCTGCAAGGAAGGTCCAATTGAACTTGTCATATGCCTTAGATAAGTCGAGTTTGAGAAGCATACCTGGTATTTTGTCCTTCTTCAAGGAGTGAATGGATTCATGGACCAGAATTATGCCATCGAGGATTTTATGCCCTTCTACAAATCCTTCCTTCTCTAGGGAGATCAGCAGGGGGAGGAGCGGACGTAACCGATTTTCTATGACCTTTGTGATGATTTTATAAATAACATTACAGAGGGCTATGGGTCTAAACTTGCCCCGGTCTTCCGTGCCCGTTTCCTTCGGGATGAGCATCAGGAAAGTAACATTGAGGGATTTTAGGATACTTCTAGTCTTGTGTGAGTCTTCAACAATTGCCAGGATTTCCTCTTTCAGTTGGTCCCAGCAGGTGTGGAAGAAATTGGTGGTGAACCCATCTAGACCTGGAGCTTTGTCTGCTGCCATCTGCTTGATTGCTTCCTCTAGTTCTTCCATGCTTATTGGTTTCATGAGAAGCTTATTGTGGTCCTCTATGACCAATTTTGGAATGTGTTGAATGACTTCCTCTCTCTCAGCCCGTCTATTAATATTAGGTTCCTCCAGCAGATCAACAAAAAACCCATTTAGGGTATGTTCCATCTCCATGTTACATCGTAATCTTCCACCCTGTGAGCATCAGCATTACTTGGCCTGTAGGATCCATTTCAGTGACTTAGATCCATTTATATCCTTCAATGATACTAGTTTTCCCTATTTTTATTCCTACCCACCTGTTGCATCACTATAGCAGGCATACCCACGAGTTGCATCACTATAGCCCGCGGGTATCAAGTAAAACGGTAAAAACCACTATTAATTACTTTTTGCTCCCAAAAAGCGGTCATTGGGTGACCTTTGGCTCTCCATCTGCCCAAGTAATGCCTCGATGTGTCCTTTCACCTACCTTTGAGAGGACTATATATTGAGCACATATGGCTTATGGACGGGAGGAAGAAGAGAATAGAAAGAGAACTCTAGTGGATTTTTGCCCTATCTTGAGTCTACACTCATTGATCCTTGTAGTTGTGAACCCTTTATGTTCACCTTCCAAACTCCTATCTAGTTTGAGTTTGCCATTCATGGAGGATTGAAGTGGTGGAGGCACAAGTGGATTGATCTAGATCTTGGATCATATTGGTTGCCAGGAAGAGGTCGTATCACTTTGTACTTCTTCTTGTTCATCAATAGAAATACTCATATTCTCGTCCATCATGTTGTGAATGTTGTTTATTACACATTGGGTTACATTTGCTTGTGATATTATGGACCATTGTTATTGATAATGTTAATGCCATTTATATATTATATGTACTTGTTGGATATTGGCTGTCAAGACTAATTTGCAGATTTCAAGTGCATGGATTGAAAGCTCCAACGGGGATCTACATCAAATGTTTGGATCGAGGTTGGTTACATTTCTCCATTATCTTAACATTGTCGTTTATAATAGCATTGTTTTGAGAATTGAGTTGATTTCTGGTAGTCATCTGTCTGTTGTGGTATTCCCAAGCCATAGTGAGTTTTATCCAATACAAAAATGGCGACTCCGCTAGGGAAAACATCCATGTTTGGGAAATTTTTTGAGCATTAGTCCTTAATTAGAGTTGTCGTTTATCGAAGCTCTGTGTCACTGATTGGCCGTTAAGATACACCATAGAAAACTTGTTTTTTTTCTGAGCGCTTGTACTCTTTATTTGATCATTTGCATTTCCTCACCCGCGGGCTAGCTTAGTTCTGCCCGCGTCTACCCGCCTATGTTTACTCTACTGCTCGCGAGTACCCGCAGGTATTCCTTCGACAGTAGCGTATAACTCCAGCTTTTGTTGGTTTATGGCTATTGGTTGTTGTTGGGTTGGCTTTGGTTGTTCCTGAGTCTTTGTTGGCCTCTTTCTTGACTGTTTCATGCCTTGGTTGTGACCAGAACTCTTCGTTTCTCTTGGTTGAGCCTTCTTGGTTTTTTACCAATCTTTGGATTTAGCCTCTTGGTTTTTTCCTTTTGAGCTCTTTCCTTTGGCTGAGTCTTGCTATTTAGGATTTGCTGGGTTATCTTAGTGATCTTCTCGGCACTTCAGTGACTGAATAGTAGGATTTTGCTTGCATTTTTTCATTCCATTTATATTGAAAAAATACAAAAATATATATTTAGTTTTTTGCATTTTCCTTCTTGTTTATAAGCAAAAATACAAAAATATTTTACTTTCATGCACTGCATCTTTCATTGAGTGCTTGTTGCCTTCATCTAGGTTCTTCTTGTGCATCGAAAAGATAAAAGATTACATCTTTATTTCGGAATTGTTGGTTGATTTTGCATATAGTGACATTGTTTTATTGGATAGATGAGTCTAGGATTGGACGATTTTGCATACTATTAAGTCTACACATCACTAGTTTCACGATCATATCCCTTGAGTAACCACAGCCACTAAAATTAACGCTTAATCTTAAAATTGATTAGACTGATTTTATTTATAGGGTACACCAACTAGCATAGGTTTAGAGTCTTGGAATAGATCATTGTGAGTTAATAATCCAAGACTACTAGACGAAACATTAGGTGTCTGACCAGGGAGTGGAGGAATCCATGGTATAGATCGGTGTTCTCAGGAAGCTCTACTCAATCCAGAGTTAAGCACAAGGTCACGGGAGGTTGGTTGAGGAGATATCCCTCTGATACCGGCTGAACGTGGGAGATATTTCCAGCATTTGTTCGTATCTGGGGGTACCGGAGGTTCATCCTCTTGTGCTTCGGGCTTAGCTACCCTGCCCATACGATGGGTCCCACCTGCGACTGTCCCCCTGAGCATTGGTTATATTGCGGTGACCATAGTTGCCTTACCTAGGTATCGCACAGGGTACTTGCAGTGGTTATGCTATTTGTGTCCTGAGTCAGATAGGGATTGGACAGCACAGTTGTGTTGTGCAGTGGACTTGACCCTATACACGCAGTGAAGCCTAGGTGTCTCTATAACTGATTCTATTACCTCTGGCTATAGTTTGGGAGTCTCAAGCCTCTCCTAGGCGAGACATATCGGCTCTAGTGTGGGGAGCTCATTTAGCCTCTCTATTTGTCTGCTCTTGGCTATAGTTTCTCTAGGTGTGTGTTTTTTATTTACTGTTTTTTATCGATAGTTGGCCTTTAGGGGATGTTTTGATTACATATTCTCTCCGGAGATATCGTGGTGCGGATCCCTACTCTCTGTTGGTCCTGTCGGTTGGCTGGTTTAAAGCCAGTCGAGCTTTCACGCCGTGTTGCTAGAGGACGCCGGAGGGCTCCCTCTGAGTCTTCAGATTCTTACATGACTTAGGTCGAAGAATTCATGGTTGCACATCCCGATACTGAGGAAAAACCTTCGACTCCTTCGGGTAGATTTGACCATACTTCCGATCCCCATACTCCTCGTGAGGAGTGGGGAGGTGATCCACCTGAGACTCAACCTGGTTCTATTTGGCCTAATCCACTTGATCAAGATCCGTTTGATCCTTCGAATTCGGATAATTATCTTTACGGAATGCCTGACTTACCCGAGGACAAAGAACAGGACGAGCCTTTCGTTCCTTCGTTTCCACGCATTTATAGATACAGGATGCCTGAGTCACATGATGACACTACGATTAACCCCACCGCACTCTCTTTTGGTATGCCTAGTCATAATACTGTCGAACGTTCCACTACGGTTGGTATTCATGCTGGAACTAGTCAAAGTGTTAGCCATACTATACCCACTGGGGGCACTACGTTGTCCACCCACACACATAGTATGGGGACTAGTCAGATTCCTAACAATGCTAATGTTGGAACACGACCTAGGATTACCCAACCTAATCGAAACGTTGTTTGGAACCTGACACGCCATCCACAATCTAATACACATGCCACTACTCGTCAACCCAGGACTACTTTTGCGCATGATTATTTTCCTCCCAACCACAGGGGTGGACACATACTGCATACTTTTGCGTCCACTGCTGCCACTAGTAATGCTAATGTAGGGGGTGGGAATACTTTCTATCCAAATGGACATCATGCACCATCCCTGCGACTAGTCACGCCAATATTGGAGTTGGGAATGCTTCTGGTCACCACGCGACTGCTCAAGCTAATCCTAATGCTGGGGGTGGGAACATACCATACCATTACGGTCATTACAACACGGTTCCCGCTATGAATAGTACATACATGCCCCATACTCATGGTGGCAACCCTTAGTACAACACAGTCGGTGTTGGCCACCAGTATCACCCACCACCCCAATATGGTGCCCAAAATGTGCATATACATGCTTACTCTCAAATGGGTCAGGTAGGAGGAGGTTATCAATCTTATGGCCATGGGAAAGCTTATGGTCCGTCAGGTCCTCATTATCAACAGTTTAATCCTCATGGTCAAGCTTTTGGTCCATCTTATAACACAGTTCTATTTAACCAACCTTTTATGGGGGCTTATAATCAAGCTTTCCAGCCTCAGCTCCCGTTCCTTGCATGCTTGAATCTCCCGGATCTTTCGAAGCTCACGAATGATCCAGTGTGTCACGACCCTACTTGGCCCCCGGTCCCTACCAAGCTCCCTTCGGACATTCCAAAGTTTGAGGGGAAAGGTGGTGAGGACTCGAGAGATCATGTCATGACGTTTCACCTTTGGTGCTCCTCCAACTCTTTGAATCATGATTCCATTAGATTACGACTATTTCAACACACCCTCACGGGGGCAGCCGCGAATTGGTATGTAGAGTTGCCTAGGAACACCTATAGGGGATTCAACGAGATTGCTTTGGTTTTCTTAGACCATTTCCAGTTACCGGTTAGTTACGATACTGGTACTGAGTTGTTGTCCACCTTTCATCAGTAAAAGGCCACACATATTTATGACCACGTTCAAGAGTGGCGTCGGCAGAAGAGATTAGTGAAAGCCAACATTCCTCCAGAGTTCCTGTTGGAATGGTTCCTCAAGTATTTACTTCCATACATTGCTAAGGATGTTTCTATGTCCGGCATTGTGACTGAGGAACAAGCTATCTTGAAAGTCCAGCAGTTAGATTTACTTTATTCTCAGTCTAGCATTTTGTATGACATTATTCCTGATGCACCGAGAACAAGACATGAGCCTACGTTAGTTCCTGGACCACATGCCGATGGCATCGTGGCGTCCACATGCACTCTCCCTATAGACTTGGTAGCTAATCAAATGCAAAATTTGTCACTAAACCAGTCTACTCCCGGACAGGTTCACACCTTGTCCACTTCCACTCCGTCGTCTGATGTACACAATGTGCAATCAACGAAACCATCGGGTAACCAACAACCTGGTGGTAAGAAAAAGGGGAGAAATAATCGTAGGAGTGGAAATAATGGAATTAATAACAATAGCAATCGTAATACTCCTCGTAAAGAGAATGCCAACCCTCCTCAGGAAGGCGGTAATGCTGGCGAGGATCGTAAACCGGGGCGTAAGGTGAAATTCCCTTGCAAGCTTTGTGGGGAGGATCATCTTATTCACTTATGTCCTCGAATTGATGAAGCATCGAAGCATTTGGCACAGATCCCAGCTGTGTTGAAGGATCCCCTTCCTCATCATCAAAACATGGCTTCGCATGCTCCCACCACTGGTTATGGTACTAATGAAACAGCAACGGCTTCTTCCAATACTAGTGGTTATGGATGTGTGAATATGGTTCAGTCGGAGGTTTGTGTTGCTACTTCTCAGCGCAATTATGGTGCACCACAACCCAATTTGGGGAGTGAGCCTCCCCCTCCTCCTGATAATTCCTTGCATATTGAGAAGCCCTCCATTATGCCGCGGATACCAAAAGGTGTTCTCAAGCACTCTACGCATAACCCCAATGCTCGAGCCACCCAGAACTACTCCATCGTAGAAGATTTGGGCCAAACTCCATGTGCCATGTCAGCTCTTGAGGTTTTGCAAGCCTGTCCTTCTCAGAAGCATGCCCTTTTGAGTGCGTTAGGAGTTCAGGATGGGGGAAATCCTAGTGTTATCAAGTTCAATACTACTGATGTCCAGCCTCGCTTACCTTACCACGTGGCTTTTCAAATCCAGGTGGTTTGCCTTAAGAGCTTCGTCAAACGTGCTATGGTTGATGAAGGTGCCTCCGCATCAGTAATGTCGTTAGCTTGTTGGAAAGCTCTTGGCTCTCCTCCTCTACTCACATCTAGAACTACACTCACTGCATTTGACAGTAGATCTTTTACGTCGCATGGAATTATCCCTTCCCTTGTTGTCTCCTTGGGAGGTAAGTCCATGCCTATTGAAGTCGAAGTGGTTGATGCGCCCATCGACTACAACCTTTTACTGGGTTGGAACTGGATGTACGCTATGAAGGCTGTCGCATCTACTGTATTTAGAGTTATCTATTTTCCCCATGAAGGCAAGATTGTGACGATCGATCGGCTGGATTTTGTTGGCACTCCTTCCACAGCATCCACAGGAACTGTAGTCCCGCATGTTTCTGATTCTCAGCCGGCAACTGGGAACATAGGTGTTGGATTGTACCCCTCATTGATGGAAACTTATAATATTTCTGCACCTGTGAATTTTATTGGAACCATCACCGACAATGCGTCTCCTCCTTCGAACAATATGTTATTTCGGACCTCCTATTTAGATGATCCGTGGACTTTACCCTCCATGAGTTCCACGTCTGGAGACATTATGCATGTCGGGATGCCTATGCCTTTATATGTAGCGGAGCTCGCTTATGATCACATCCAACAAACCACTACAGATCCGGATCTCTCTTCTTCCCAGACAGTTGAAGAAGATCCTGTTATGCTGCCAGTTTGGGCAGCCAACTCATCTTGTTCCCACGATTGCCTTGATGATACTTTACCATCTGATGAAGCTATCCTCGAGGTCATGTGTGGTAGTGAGAGGCCTTGGGAAGATATGCACCATCGCTCTTATTTCCTTCCCAACCTCGAGCTCGTTGAGCAAGAGGAGTTTAGGATGACTCTAGCTGAGATGGTTGGTCACCTTGTGGCTCTTTTGGAGTCGCATGATGTTTTTGCGGAGGGGAATATGGCCAATATTTCCCCAACCACTTCGATCAACATCTCTCACACTCCCGGAAAGATAGAGAATGTTTACATCGGTGTCGATTGCACTCCTGAGGAGATCGCTATTTACATTGACTTGTTTACAGAACTCCGGGAAGCTTTCGCCTGGTCATACGAGGAGATGCCAGGAATAGACCCCCGCTTTGTTGAACACGAGATTAGAACGTATCCTAATGCTAAACCAGTTCGACAACGCTTACGTGCTGTGAACCCTAGGAAGGCAGCTGCTATTAAGGCAGAGGTGGAGAAACTGCTCAAAGCTGGTTTCATCTACCCTGTTCCCCTTACCGAATGGGTGTCAAATCCCATTCCCGTGGATAAGAAGCAGGGAACAATCAGTGTATGCACTGATTTCAGAGATTTGAAACGTGCATGTCCGAAAGAATACTTCCCCACGCCATTCATTGATCAAATACTGGATGCTTGTGCGGGGAGTGAGATTTTTTCATTCATGGACGGCTTCTCGGGTTATAATCAGATTCAAATCAAACCCGCGGACCAACATAAGATGGCATTTATTTGTCCATGGGGAAGATTTGCATATCAAAAAATGCCCTTCGGCCTTAAAAACGCCGGAGCTACTTTTCAGCGAGCCATGACCTATGCCTTTCACAATCTTAAGATGATTATGGAAGTTTTCTTGGATGATCTTGCTGGCCATTCTTGCAAGAGAGTGGACCACCCCAAGCACCTCCGTATGATTCTCGAACGATGTATCTACTACAAAATTCGATTGAACCCAAACAAATGCATCTTCGCTATTAGGACTGGTCACCTTCTAAGATTCATAGTTTCGAGGGAGGGTATTAGAGTCGATCCTCTCAAAGTTGAGGCAATACTTCAGTTGCCTCCTCCGAGTAATTTGTTACAACTTCAGAGCCTCCAAGGGAGAGCTAATTTTTTGCGTCGGTTTATAGCTAACTATGCTAATATTACTAAAGGTTTCGCACGCTTATTGAAGAAAGACACACCTTTTATCTAGGATGAGCGAGCCCAGTAGTCTTTCAACGCCCTTAAGAAAGCTTTGGTATCAGCCCCTGTGCTTATTCTGCCGGACTTTACACGAGATTTCATTCTTTATGTGGCCGCGTCTCAAGAGACTATTGGCATGGTCTTGGTTCAGGTAGATGATGCGCTCGTCGAGCATGTTATCTGTTATCTCAGTCGAAATTTAGTAGACGTTGAGCTAAGGTACACTCACGTAGAAAAGTTGGCACTTGCGACTGTCCACGCAGTCCAGCGGTTACGACATTACGTTTTGCTTCGAACAACCACAGTTGTAGCTCACATCAATCCATTTCAATTCGTGCTACCACAATGCCTTATCGGGGGTAAGTATAATAAATGGATTGTAATCCTTCAGGAATTTGATCTTGATTTTGCTTTAGCAAAATCGGTGAAATCACTGGTGTTCACTGAGCTTATGTCGGACCTTCCACGACTTGATGAGGATGTCATTCATGAAGATTCCTTTGTGGATGAACACTTATTTCTTATCTCATCCGAGGACCCTTGGTATGGGGATGTCATTGTATATCTCCAAACTTTGAAGTTTCCTCCACATTATTCACAAGATGAACGACGGCGTGTGAGACATCACGCTAAAGATTGTACTATCGTCGGTGACACTCTGTATCGCCGAGAAAAGGATTCCATTCTCCGTCGTTGCTTGACTCATGAAGAAGCGGAACGGGTACTTAATGATTGCCATGTGGGGGCGTGTGGCGGTCACTTATCCGGGCTTGCTATAGCCCAGCGTATCATGCGAGCTGGTTATTTTTGGCCTACCATCTTTAAAGATTGTATTAACGCTATGAAGAGATGTCACCCTTGCCAGGTGTTTTCTCGGAACATACACTCGCATCCAGCGCCCCTCCATCCGGTCGTCACTATCGGTCCCTTCACTAAGTGGGGGTAGATTTCATGGATTGCAAACCAGCTTCGGTTGGGGGGCATCACCATATTATCGTGGCCGTGGATTATTTTTCCAAGTGGGCTGAGGCCATGCCAACTGTAAAAGCCGACGATGCTACTGCAGCCCATTTCGTGTTCAACCAGATTATCACTTGGTTCGGTATCCTGAAGGAGATTGTCACTGACCATGGCAGTCACTTTCAAAACAAGATGATGGAGGATTTGTCTCTCAAGCTTGGGTTTCGTCAGGAACACTCGTCTTCCTACTATCCTCAAGAGAATGGTCAAGTTGAAACAGTAAATAAGTCTTTGAAGACCATTCTCCAACGGATCATCCAACAAAGCAAGACCAATTGGCATATCATGTTATATCCTGCTTTGTGGGCATATCGAACTGCAGTTAAGACTGCCACCGGTTTCTCGCCATTCCAGTTAGTTCATGGTGTGGAATCACTTTCACCGATTGAATGCGAAATTCCTTCACTCAAGCTAGCCATAGAGCTCCTCCCTGATACGACAGATATTGAGCAACGTTTAGTACACCTTGAGCAACTTGACGAGCACCGTCGAGATGCCGCTATGGCTATTGATGTTAACAAGTGTCGTGTCAAGGTTCAATATGATAGGTCTGTTTGTCCCTGGAAATATGCTGAAGGTGACTTGGTACTCTTGTATGACCAAGCTAAAGAACCCCTGGGGGCAGGCAAGTTCAATCCCATGTGGCACGGTCCTTATATTGTGAGGCGTGTCCTCAAAAAAGGAGCTTATGAGTTAGAAGACTATGAGGGAGTTGCATTGAAGGAGCCTAGAAATGGGCTCTACCTCAAGCGGTATTACGCTTGAACCTTTGGTTCAGGCTGATACTTTTGTACACTATTGTATAGTTTTTTTGTACATAGTTTAGCTTGCCCTTTATGGTTATCGGGTCTACTGATTAGCCTCTGTTTGATTGACAGATCTCAGTGGGATATCCTACATTCTTAGGTTTCGCGGATGGTGCTAGCCGACATACGCAGCAGCTTGCTTCTGCTGCCTGGGTTATCTTCTCACCTGACCACCTAGTTGTGTCCTCAGGAAGTGCTTGTCTCGGTCCTACATCTAATAATGTGGTTGAGTATAGTGTCGTTATTGAGCTACTTCGGGATGCTATTTCACATGACATCCAGTCTTTAGAAGTCCACCTGGATTCACAACTAGTTGTGTCTCAGCTGAATGGGCAGTACCATGTATGAAACCCTACATTACTACGGATATTCCTTAAGTTACGACTCTTGGAGAGACATTTTGTTTCGATTACATATATTCATATTCTGAGAAGTCTTAATTACATATCTGATGCATATGCTAACTATGTATTAGATTGGCATTTGTCACATTCATCATGAAGCACATAAATACAAAGACATTCATTCATTTGTACATACACACATGTAGTAGAACTGAGAACCAAAGTTGTATATATATATAAATATGTCCAAAAATGGTAGTGTCATACAAAACTGGAGCCCGTAGCCCTCAAAAATATACATATCGATACAAAAAAATGAGACCTTAGGATATCTATTCCCTCTGAGGAGGTCTAGCTACTGCCTCAACAGGATGTGTCTCATAGAAGTACTGTACTGCATTGGCCACCCACTGCAGTAGCTGCACCCACTCACCAGGAACACCCACTACCTGGCGCTGCATGGCCTCATGTAGTCGGGCTACCTCTATCTGTGGTACTCGGGCAACCATCCGTGATATGTTGCGCCGTAATGTCTGAAGTGTGCGCCCTGCTGCAGCATCTGCTACCTCATCACCTCTACCCCGACGACCATGTCTCGGGAAGCCCTCGGGTCTCATTGGTCCTTTATCTGCGAGCAAACAGTCAAACTTTAGCACATGACACTACCACCAAAAAGATTTTTTGCATTTCAACTATAATCAAAAAATCCATAAAAATTTAATAAACACAAAACCAAAAGAGTACTCGCCGATGTCTCCGAATGCTGCACCTGGTAGGAGTGGCATGTCACGGTCTTGTCTGCAGTCTATCCCCGCATAGGGATAGTCCTCTATAGCGATCACCTGCCGGTTCCACCAGCGGAAGAACTCCTCAGTATATGGTGATGCCAGACGGCCACCACCCTGTCGTGTCAGGATCTCAGCCCACCGGGTCAAGGCTGGATCACGGACACTGTGAGGAGGGACATCCACCCTCGGGCTAAGCCCCGGAACCCTCTCAAAGAAGAAGCTGCATAGAATGATACCATACCTAAAGTTTTTGGCCTTCCCCTCTTTGTATTCCATCAATTGTGTCTTCATAGACACAAGCAAAGTAGTACACTGGTCGAATATCATAGGTTGCATGCATTGTGATGCGTAGAACATCACTGGTCTGGATGCCTGGTGCAGTGCTTTGGATCCAATAATCTACACCAAGGTAGCCACAATGATCTTTGTACTCAAATCCACTATGGCGTTGATGGTCACTTGGCTTCCCACCACTCATGTGTTTGCGGGACAATACCGCGCTATGTAGTCCTGAACAGTGATCCCCCCACCCACGGTCCAAGACTGAAGTCTGGCCACCTCCCCTCTGTAGGACAAACCGGTAATGAAATAGATATCCTCTACTTCCAGTGTCAGAGTTTTCCCGTTGAGGATGAAGTTTTGAGCATCCACATCCCAGTAGTTTATCAGATGACGGAGTAATAGGTTTTGGGCCCTTAAACCCCCTATACTCTAGTACTTAAACAAACCACATGCTTGCAATGCCTGTTGCGCTTGAAAATCATTGCGCACGGCCTCATTAACCTAGTCATGCTCTCTTTTCCTCCACTCTAGAACCATCCTGGAGTGCAAAACAAGTAAATTTTGGTCAATTTCATGATTAAAAATTTCTTCACGGTCGTACCCACGGGCTAAATTGTATATAGTGGCGGGTACCCGCGAGCAGTCTATTTTTTTACTGTGTGTTTGGTGCCCTACCCGCGACCCGCATAGCTATAGCCCGCGGGTAGCGCCGAAGCCATCTAGGGCTTGGCCAAACCAAAAATTCAACCAACCAAAACTGAAATAAAAACATTAAAATGAAAGGTATGGAAGTAACCACCAACCTGCTCTGGACGGTTCGTTGAACGGTCACTTGTAGCTCCCAAGATCGGCGATTGAAGTTTCTGTTAAATTTTCAGAATTTACTTCAATCTGATCTAGGATCTTAACTGAGATAACAACATGTATAGCATATCTACAGCATATCAATCATGGAGACAATAATGCAAGCACATAAGAGACACAAAGATTTACTTGGGGAAAACCATAGAGGTGAAAAACCCCAATAACTTCCTCAGAGATAGATAGAGCAATGATACAACCAATCATGAGAGATAGACATAACCTAGTAGCATATCCTCCTCCTCCATAAGTGCGCCACTCCTCTTTGAGTGCATGAGTGAGAAGTGAGTGAGTGAATAGAGTGCCTCCCGCGCTCTATTTATACTTGACTTGACTTGCCTTTTTACCTAACTCATGTAGGCTCGAACTTAACCACATAACATAATGTTGACTGGGCCGACCCCCAATAGGGTGGTATAATAACCCTTTGACCCACATGGCCGACCCCCAATAGGGTGGTCTAATAACCGTTTGACCCACATGACTTATACAGGGCCGACCCCAAACAAGGTGGTATAATAACCCATCAAGTATAAGTTACGACACTTACAATATAAATAACGACACTTCCGTATAGAGGAATAATAACATCTCTATAGGAATACAATATACATATATGTGAAATACATTCCGAAGTTACATATACATCAACACTCCCTCTTAACTAGGAAGGTATTTCTCAGCACAGTTCTTCTAGCACAAGTCATCTTCTCTGGATCATCGTCACTGGATAATCGTCATCGAGTCATCATCATCGTCACTGCTGCTGCTATCTCAATCAATATCTGAATCTACTCGTCATAGGAAGTTCTACAGAGCCAGTCCTTTTTCATACTGGATGTAGGCCCACCACCTGCAGGTCTTCATCATCGCTGGCCATACTGTGGAATCCTCAGGACTTATTACGTGCGTCACAAAACCTGGCTGCAGCATCCCAGGCTATTACGAGCACACAGCTCTACCTGTAGGATCTCCCAGGAGCACATTGCATGTGACCCATCACAAAACCTGGCTGAAGCATCCCAGGCTGTTACGAGCACACGGCTCTACCTGTCGGATCTCCCAGGAGCACATTACATGTGATCTCACCACAAAACCTGGCTGAAGCATCTGAGGCCTTTTTCATCCTGTCCAGATCTCCCAGGAGCAAATTACATGTGGTCCACCACAAAACCTGGCTGAAGCATCTGAGGCCTTTTTCATCCTGTCCAGATCTCCCAGGAGAAAATTACATGTGGTCATGGAAAAACCTGGCTGAAGCATTTGAGGCCTTTTTCATCCTATCCAGATCTTGCGGGAGCAAATTACATGCCATAGGACAAAACCTCGCAAGAGCATCTGCCAGATATCCCAGGGCACCGAATTACATGCCATAGGCAAAACCTTGAAAGACTATCTGTAGATCTCCCAGGGCACAAATTACATGTCCTTCCAAGCAAAACCTCGCAAGAGCATTTGCCAGATGTCCCAGGGCACTGAATTACATGCCATAGGCAAAACCTCGAAAGACCATCTGCAAATCTCCCAGGGCACAAATTACATGCTTTCCTGCACAACCTGATCCACGGCCACAAAGTATCATCTGATACTCATCAAACATCATCCTGATGCACACATGATCATCCTGATCATCATCACTGCAACATCCTGCTGCATGTCATCTAGAGAAGCTCGTCATCCACGATCATCCATCTGATGCACACCAAGTATCCATCTGATACATACATAGATACATGATCCACACAATGTATCCATCAATCATACATGATCTACCTGATCATACAAAGATACATGATCCACACAATGTATCCATCAACATACATGATCTACCTGATCATACAAAGATACATGATCCACACAATGTATCCATCAGCATCCAACATGATGCGTACATATATAAATGATCCAACTGATCATATCTAGCATCCAACATGATGCATACATACATACATATAATGATCCAACTGATCATATCCAACATCCAACATGATGCATACATACATATAATGATCCAACTGATCATATCCAAGCAGAAACCAGAACATCATCCTGATGCTCATCATCCAGCGCTTACATCCACAGCCATGTGAAGGATCCCCCTTCCAACATGCTTGGAATGGCTTCAGCAAATGTGTCCATCACTTCTTCCTCGAACTGTCCTCGATTTGAAGCACGCCAAGCCTCTCTCTGAAGTACTCGAACTTCACCCTGGCTAGTGGCTTCGTCAACACATCTGCACTCTGCTCGTCCGTCGCAACATACAGGAGCTTCACAGCTCCTCTCTGCACCATATCCCTGATATAGTGATATTTGATCTCTATGTGTTTCGACCTGTCATGAAACACTGGGTTCTCAGACAGCTTCACACAACTCTGGTTATCACAGAAGATACCAGTAGCATCTAACAGGAGATCAAATAACTCAGATAGTAGCTTCCGTAGCCATACTGCCTCACAATTAGCTGAACAGGCTACAACATACTCTGTCTCAGCTGTACTCAGTGCTATGCAGGACTGCTTCTTGCTAACCCAAGAGATCACACTTGATCCCATACTGAAGGAACACCCAGATGTGCTCTTCCTATCTGCAGCACTGCCAGCCCAATCTGAATCAACATAACCCTGCAGGTTAAACTTTTGATTCGCTTCATACTTGAGCCCATAATCCACTGTACCCTTCAGGTACCTCAGAACATGCTTTACAGCAACTAGGTGAACACTCCTCGGATCCGTCAAGAACTGGCTCAATGTGTTCACAGCAAAGCAAATGTTCGGTCTCGTGTTCGTCAGGTACATCAAGGACCCAATCATCTGACGATACATGGAGACATCAACCGGCTCAGATGAAGCATCACATAGAAGCTTCAGATTCGATGCCATAGGTGTGACCATGGCCTTGCAATCCATCATCCTGAACCTCTTCAGGATCTCTTACTGCATACTTCCCTTGTCCAAGGAAGATTCCATCTACACTCTGCCACACCTCCATGCCAAAAACAAATAGTGCATCATCCCAAGTACTTCATCTCGAACTCGGCAGCAAGCTTCCGCTATGTGTCGGCAATCTATCCTCACCTGATACAAACAGGTTATCCACATACAAAAGTAGTAACACTGGATTTTCTTCCTCAACCTTGTAGTAAAGGTTGGAATCCGTTTTACTCTTGGTAAAGCCCAAACTGGATAGAAAGCTGTCTATCCTACCATACCAAGTTCTGCACACATATATGACTACACCATGTTGTCTTGAAATCCATTTGGTGCATCTTCTATTTTATCACTTTTATATTTCTTAGTGCTGCCATCTGCAACAAGCTTGATCTGATAGTTCCATTTGGAAGTCATAACAAATTTCCCTTCAGGTCTTGGGACTACATCCCAAACATCATTCTTCATGATCGACGGAGCATGGCATTCCATTTCTTCATCCCAGATCCTGGGAACTTCAATATCTTCAATAGATATCTTTGTTGTTGGAACAAATGTTGTAGTCCTTTTGTAGGTGAAGATATACGGTCTTTCCTACAAAACAGGTTAAATTGCATGATTAGAAACATCTCATAATTTTCAGAACAAATTCTTACACATAAAGAAATATGTCATACAGTCATGCAATTATCTTAGCTAATGCTTCAATACAACATTTATCCATATCCCGTAACTTTCTAGATGCCTTCCAATCTCTACCAGAACATTGTTAAGAGTGTGCACAACTCCCAACATGTCAGCAAAGAGGTTTCATTCTAGATAAGTAGCAATGGAATGTTGTACAGTGCCATAGGCCACTTACCCATGTATATTAGTAGTATATTGTTCATCAATGCAACTATTCTAATATGCACAATACATATCCTAAGTCTAGGAACATGAGCGTATACATCATTGAACAATTTTACTTAAACAAACAAATATGCAAGAAATGATAATTAAAATACTTATCTTTGTTTGTTTGTTGGGTGGACTCCCTTTGAGTCTTCGCTTCCTTGCAGGAGATGCTGGAGTCCTAATCTGAAGTAGCTTCTTCTACACCTTTCTGTTGTGGAATGTAGAGAGATGGTCAACTCCCTCTGAATATCTGCATCCTTGCAGAAACTACTGAAGAGTGCTCCTTTGCTTTCTTGCAGGAACAACTGGAGTGTGCTCCCTCTTGATCTTTGCTTCCTGGATTACCTGTTCTTGAACTCATATTCATCCTTGGTCCCTATGCATGCTTATGATTGTGTTATCCTTGTGATCTCATATAAAATCATACATTCATTAGTATACTATTAAAACACAATAATCTTAAGCATGTATAGTCATGATCATTTCAACCAGAAATAATAAGCATTAGCATTCAAGGTTTATGTAGGATTCTTATGGTTAGTCAAATCATAAGAAACATAACATGTTTAAACCTGTAATTACTCAAACCTATGACTCTTCGGGTTAGTTGAATCATCAATCAAGATAAGAGATATAATATGCATAAAACCTGTGATTATTCAAACCTATACCTTCATGATTCTTCTGGTTAGTCATATCATCAATTATGGTAAGAAACATAATATGTATACAACCATGATTATTCAAACCTATGACTTCATGAATAATCATTATCAACAACACAACAGTATAAGATCCTAACCCAAGGTAGGATTCTAGCTTGATATAGGAAAAACATACCTGGATTAGCATGCTAGCTATTTATGTCTAACATACCTGCATAATGTCTTCTGGTTCTCTTCAGTGACTTGTGCTAGTAACTTGCATGTCTCATATGTTAACCATTACAAAACCAAGTTATACATACCTCGTAAATGGATCTTCTATGAGATCCATGACAATGGATGAATCTTTGTCCTCATGTTATCATGACCATATGTTCTTGGACCAGAACATGATTTGTCTTTCTTGGTGTACCTTTCATGTTAGTAGACAACATAAACCTCATACAACACCATAATGCATTAGTACAATCATAAGTGTCAACACCCTAACCAATGAATATCTTCTATCATGCATTCATAATTTTGTTAAGGTGATACGACAAATCTAAAATCAAGATTGTACTAACTGTAATAACATGAAGACAAACATACCATAAACTTAATCATGAACAAATATCGAAACATACCTTGATGAGTCATACCTGTCGAGATCGCCTGTAATATTCTTATGTAAGGCCTTAGCCTCATCTCCCTCTGAAACAGGAACTTCTTCACTTATGTAGGTGACCAATCCATCTTCTTCTAGGATTAACCCAATCCACTTGATTTGCAAGAACTGGACCTGGAGCTGGATATGGGTTTGTTAGAGAAACCCCAAAAACTCAAACTTTGAATTTCAACCTTCTGAAAGGATAGAAATGTGCGCCTTGATGAGCTGATCAAGCTGGTATATTCAGAATTTGAAAACTGCAAAGTTTCACTCCTCAATTTTGCCTTTGAGACTTCTGGATTCACTAGACATGACCCTGAACTGGGGTTTGATGAAGCCCACTCTTCTTCCCCATCAAAAGGTTTGATCAAAAGCTCTAAGTTTCTATTTTTCTGAGGAGCTTCCAGCCGTGGTCACAAATTTCAAAAATTCTCATTTTTACAGAAGCCCTAATTTTCCACTTTTCTGATCAAAGTCCTGAACTAGGGTTTGATCAAACCCGGCCTTCTGCCCAACCAAAAATTCTGATCTTGGTCTCTAAATTTCTATTTTTATGAGTAGCATCCAACCGTGGTCTCCGATTACAAAAATTCCAACTTTCTCTAAAGTCCTAAATTCCGGAAGCCATGAATGAAGGTACTAAAAAATAATTATGTTTTGACAGAAATATGTACCTGATTGTTTCTGGTGTAACTCCGAACTTTTCGATCCACAGGGTCTGAAAAAGTTTCCTGAGATAGCCTGACCTGTTAGCTTTCCATCCCAATAGGTCTGACCTCAATTGGATGTTCTGAGAGAGAGTTATGCCAAGTGTCGCAACGTGACCTGTTTTGGGATAATACAAGAGAGCGAACTTGTACGGCATGCCACGTGTCACTGTTTGAACTTCGGCCTCTGAAAAAGTTTTCTGAGATAGCTCGGCCTGTTATATTTCCATCCTGATAGGTCTTACCTCAATTGGACTCTCTGAGAGAGATTTATTCCAAGTGTCGCAACGTGACCTGTTTATGGGATAATACAGGAGAGCGAACTTGTACGGCGTTCCACGTGTCACTGGTTCAACTTTGGCCTCTACAAAAATTTTCTGAGATAGTACAGTCTGTGTAATACCTATCAATTTTTATGAAATTTCATTTGGAGCTTCCTAGCCCAAGTTATGACCTTTTTCCCAAGGTCACCTGATTTTGACTCAGATCTGGAAGAGGCAGAAACCCTATATTGTACAGATCATAAATCACAAAGTACAACGAATTAGAGGTTTTCCTTTGGACACAAGGTACCTGGAGATCTTAGCTTCGTCCTGTAACAATTTTAGATCCGAAAACTTTGCCAAAACGGATTTATAGCGAAAGTGCTACGATGACTGGTTTTTGCTATATCAAGCCCTAGCATCGTAAGTGCAACAAGTGTCATACATGCCATATCATGCCTTCTTTCAGGCTAGCTCTGGTACCATGTTAAATTTTCAGAATTTACTTCAATCTGATCTAGGATCTTAACTGAGAGAACAACATGTACAGCATATCTACAGCATATCAATCATGGAGACAATAATGCAAGCACATAAGAGACACAAAGATTTACTTGGGGAAAACCATAAAGGTGAAAAACCCCAATAACTTCCTCGGAGATAGATAGAGCAATGATACAACCAATCATGAGAGATAGACATAACCTAGCAGCATATCCTCCTCCTCCATAAGTGCGCCACTCCTCCTTGAGTGCATGAGTGAGAAGTGAGTGAGTGAATAGAGTGCCTCCCGCACTCTATTTATACTTGACTTGACTTGCCTTTTTACCTAACTCATGTAGGCTTGAACTTAACCACATAACATAATGTTGACTGGGCCGACCCCCAATAGGGTGGTCTAATAACCCTTTGACCCACATGGCCGACCCCCAATAGGGTGGTCTAATAACCGTTTGACCCACATGACTTATACAGGGCCAACCCCCAATAGGGTGGTCTAATAACCGTTTGACCCACATGACTTATACAGGGCCGACCCCAAACAAGGTGGTCTAATAACCCATCAAGTATAAGTTACGACACTTACAATATAAATAACGACACTTCCATATAGAGGAATAATAACATCTCTATAGGAATACAATATACATATATGTGAAATACATTCCGAAGTTACATATACATCAACAGTTTCAGGTGAAAACTAACCAAATAACTCCAAATTGGTGAATAGTACAAATGAATTGTAATTTGGAAAATTTTATTACTATTTATAATTTTCTGGACCCACTTCTCTATAGTTTTTGCCATTTTGAGCCGTTATGAACTAATATCGTGTCATGGAGTAGTGTTTTTTCAAACAGATTTCCTCGGAAAAATTTGTTCTGAACCATTTCACACCTACGGCAGGTACATTTCACACCTAGCATATAGGTTAGATGCCATTTTCACATGCATTATGCATTTGACCTATTGACCATTTTCATAAACCCAAGGTGCGACCCCACTTCGTAACTGACACGGAACATTCACACTGCTATAGAAGTGTCGTTATGTGGCGGTAGGGATTTTCCGAACATGGGTACCCTAGTTAGACCCCCTTATGCATTCTGGTGCCCATGCCGTTGTTTGTCCTTAGGATTGGGAGTCCTTTGTAGTCACGCCATGACGTTGCGATAAAGACTCATACTCTACTTTGTCTTATGCTGGCCATCTCCCTTAAGGACTCCCCTCAGTTATATCATCTTGTGATTGCATTGCATTATCCTGCTTGTTGCTTGAACCTTGTGTCGGCTCCCGCTCACTCAATTGTTAGCCTGGTGCCTGAGCACTTTTCCCCTATCGATCCCTGCAGAGCTTATATTTTCCCTTCACAATTTGATGACCTTTTGACCCTAAGGGAACATACCCCCGAGTGTCCACATCCTGCACTCACTTCCTTGCATTGAGCATAGGTATGTTCCACTACTTGGGACTAATCTGCTAGCTATTTGACACTCATTCCCTCACTTGTTGTACCATAAGCAATTTTATTATTTTTCAAGCTTTTCCCAAATATGAAAAAGACCAAAAAAATCAAATATTCCAAAAAGCCGGATGGGATTATGGTCACTATTTCTTGTTGGTAGTTGTTGTGTCGCCTTTGAACAGCCTATTCATTCCACTCCGTATATTATGAGTCGGGACTATAGTTGGGCCTTAGGAGCTGTACTTGTTTCTCAGTTTTCTCCACCGATTGGTTAAGCTTCCAATCATTATGGAGCCCTCCGTAATGCCTCCTGCATTGCACATTTTATGTCAAGTCTATGCTGCCTGAGTCTATCCATCTGCTCATGCTCTTGTTCAAAGGAAGTCCTGAAACCAGTGTCGGCCACTCCTCAAACCTCTTGACTATTGCATGTTGGCCATCCTTATTGAGTCAGTCTGTTTCACATGAGATCTTCCAAATCTTTCATCATTGCCGGTACCTTGTGCTGGTTGATGGGGGATGCCTTAATGCCCTCCTTCCAGCGAGTCTCATTCCGTCCACTTCAACCCATTTATTCCGGGACTTGAGGCTTAGAGTTCAGTTGAGTACGTTGAGGCTTGCAGTCATTAGTGGCAGGTTCTCTCGCCATCGACAGTTTTGGGAATACATCAATGTCCCCTGATCAATGGATTCATCCTAGTGTTCGACTTCAACCCATTTATTCACACTTTGATGATTGTGCTATGTGCCTTGATGCCCATTTTCATTATTGGTGGGTCATCTCGCGTCTGTTAACGGTATACATCATTGACCGGTAATCAGACGATGTCTCATCAGGTTCGACCCCAACTCCTTTATTCACTTGATTGGACTTGCACCGTCGAAGACTTGTGTAGAAGACCCCAGGCGATTGTGGCATTCAGTATGCTACATATGACTTTGACTTTACATCTGAGATATCACCTCTCAGATTTCAGCAGTTTGTACCTCCAGTTTTGCACCCGTTGTCTTCTTTTCAGTAGAAGACCATATCTTATTGTAGAGGGATCATGGCTATGATCACTTATGACATGTATCTATTATGTACTGCCGATTCATGGCCATTGTATCAGATTGTTGTACTATACCGACATGTATTCAAAGATACTATTGTATTATGACAAGTGAGCTGCTCTTTCCACTTATGTCTCCATCACTCCACTTCTGAGTTTTATAATGTATTTCGGCCATCGTAGCATCAGTCTCTGACCTCACACATTAGGGGGCATCTGTTACATCGTAATCTTCCACCCTGTGAGCATCAGCATTACTTGGCCTGTAGGATCCATTTCAGTGACTCAGATACATTTATATCCTTCAGTGATACTAGTTTTTCCTATTTTTATTCCTACTCGCCTGTTGCATCACTATAGCAGGCGTACCCGCGAGTTGCATCACTATAGCCCACGGGTATCAAGTAAAATGCTAAAAACCACTATTAATTACTTTTTACTCCCAAAAACCGGTCATTGGGTGACCTTTGGCTCTCCATCTGCCCGAGTAACGCCTCGATGTGTCCTTTCACCTACCGTTGAGAGGACTATATATTGAGCACATATGGCTTATGGACGGGAGCAAGAAGAGAATAGCAAGAGAACTCTAGTGGATTTTTTTCCCTATCTTGAGTCTACACTCATTGATCCTTGTAGTTGTGAACCCGTTATGTTCACCTTCCAAACTCCTATCTAGCTTGAGTTTTCCATTCATGGAGGATTAAAGTGGTGGAGGCACAAGTGGATTGATCTAGATCTTGGTTCATATTGGTTGCCGGCAAGAGGTCGTATCACTTTGTACTTCTTCTTGTTCATCAATAGAAATACTCATATTCTCGTCCATCATGTTGTGAATGTTGTTTATTATACATTGGGTTACATTTGCTTGTGATATTATGGACCATTGTTATTGATTATGTTAATGCCATTTATATATTATATGTACTTGTTGGATATTGGCTGTCAAGAATAATTTGCAGATTTCAAGTGCATGGATTGAAATCTCCAACGGGGATCTACATCAAACGTTTGGATCGAGGTTGGTTACATTTCTCCATTATCTTAACATTGTCATTTATAATAGCATTGTTTTGAGAATTGAGTTGATTTCTTATAGTCATCTATCTATTGTGGTCTTCCCAATCCATAGTGAGTTTTCTCCAATACACTCCACTTGCGTTTCACTGAAACTCCCATCCAATATCTTCAGCCGGACCACCCTATTCCCCTGCCAATGTTGTATAGCAGCTTTGTGGAAAAATTTAGTATTACGCTCCCCTTCTTTCAGCCAACGATTTCTCGACTTTTGTTTCCAGAGTAGCTCTTCCTGTTGTTCCTTAAGGTTGAGTTCCTTTAAGAGGTTTTGTTCTTGTTCCATCAGCTCCGCAGAGTAGCCTTGGGACATTGCGGTATTCTGCACCTCTCGCATTTTTTGGTCTAGTTTTTTTTCCCTTGGAAAATGTTCCCAAAGGTTTATGTATTCCAGTGCTTGATTTTACCTTTTAGGTACTTTAGCTTTTGTTGGAATTGGTACATTAGGGTTTCCATTATAGGGGAGCAGTTATGCCACCACTGATGAAGTTGATCCGGGAAATCAGGATGGAGAAGCCAAAAATTTTCAAACCTGAAAGGTCTTCTGAGGTTCTCCCCTATTCATTTCCAATCAAGGCTTATCGGCCAGTGGTCAGGGCCAGCAGATGGGAGCACTACTATCGACAGTTCCACCCCCCCATCATAATGGATTCTGACACTAAGAACCTATCAAGCCTGGAGGCTATGCTTCTGTCCCCTGCTCTTTTATTATTCCAAGTAAAGATACTATTAGAAGTGTTGACATCAATTACTTCCAGAGCTTCTATTACCTCCGTGAAGTATTCATTGATGGGGTGAAAATAGCAGATTCCCCCTCGCTTCTCTTCCAGCCTCCTGATCATGTTAAAGTCTCCCCCTATGACCCACGGGCACGAACGATTCACCCTTTTAAGGCTGAGCAGTGAGTCCAAGAAAGAGTTCTTCATATTAGCAATAGTCGGTCCATACACGTTGGACAGGAAACCTCTGACTCTGGTTCCTAGTATATGAAAGGAGGTCGATAAGATAAACTTAGAGGCCATCTAGTCAGTCAGACTTACCTCCTTGGGGTTCCATAGGATGTCGATTCCCCCAGCAATTTCGGTTGCGTCCGTTTCTATAACCCCATAATGTTTCCAGATTTTCTTCCCCACAGACTGTAATTTCGCTTCAGAGCATTTAGTTTCTTGGAGAAAAACTATGGATGGCCTTTCTATTTCGATCTTCCGTCTCAGAAGACGGGTTTTTAGAGGGCTTTTTCAGCCTCTAATGTTCCAGGATATAATATGCATCTTATAACGATTTGGGGGTGGAGGAGGTTAGGGCCGCATCGATAGTGGGGTACTGGCCTAAATCAATCAGTTTCTTCCCAACCATTTGAATTCTTTGGATATTTCTTCAACGCACTCATCTTTCCCCTCTGCCCTTCTTTTTTTTGTCATTTTCCTTGTGGGATTCAGAGGCTATACCCAGATATTTGGGATTCTTGGTCTTTATAATAGCTTTTTCTAATAAGGAAACATGTTGCGGGGGGATAGAGATCGGTACTTATTATGTGCATGCCGCCTCCAGTCCATCCAATTCTAGATCTCCCAGTTCCATCTCTTTGCCTGCTTCCTCTTACATGGAGATTCTTCGCCTGCTGTTGCCTTCTCAGGATCCTAGGTGATGTCATCCAAAACTGGATTGGATATCAGATCTACCATTTCTTTCTATTATGTCTCCTCCCCATCAATTTTCCTTTCTACTGTCTGCAAAACTTCATACCTATTTTGTGTCTGAGCTTTCTTGAGTAAATCTGGCCCAGTTCCTCGCTTTGTTGGTCGCTTCTTGTTTGCTACTCTGGTGAACCCATTTGGATATTTTCCTTCCAGGTTGGAATTTGCTCCGAGTTGTTTGTTTAATGGGAAATCTCTGAACAGATGTATGTGTTCATGACATTGTCGGCATCTGAAAAGGATCTGTTCATAGTATATTGCCTAGAACTAATCTTCATCCTCCCAAGTTAAGTCTATTTCCTCTGGGATATCTTGGGAGATATCCATGTAGAGACAAATGTGAGCATACGAGGTGTATCTCATTTTCTTTGTTTGCTCAGAGACCTTGACAAACACTCCAAGCGTATTGCCAATGTCGGTGACTATTCCTCCTTCCAATATTCCGTGGGCAAGGAATACAAGCGCAACCAAATAGGGGCAATTGCCAAATTTTCTTTATCTGGGTTGAATCGTTCTTTCCAGGGCCGTAGGTATAGTCCTGCAGAATTAAATAAATACGGCCCATTGTTGAATATGCGCGTGCGGTCAACCTCATTGAAGAAGATAACCGTAAAGAACCCTTTGGCTCCAAGTTGTAGGTCATAATGAACTTGAGGCTTCCACATTGTGTTGATCCACTAGACGAGAGCCTTCTTAGTGAGCCAGATTCCAATGAATTTCCCAATGAGTGCATGGTCTTTCATGTATTGAATATCAGTCCTAACTCTTTCAGAGTTAATCTAGAGCTTGGGAACCTTTTTTACTTTCAATAGAAACTGCCCGGGTCTCCTTAATTCTCCTGCTGCCTGAACCATTTTTGCAGTTTTGCTAGTCCCTTATCCTCCCATCCCGGCCAAGAGGTCAGATTCAGGTCCCTCTTCAACCCCTTTCCCTTTGTCAATGATCAAGGGGGGGGGGGGGGGGGGTGGCCCCGCCTCCAATGGTTTCGCTCATGTCGCTTCACAGCCCAAATTCAGAGGAGGCCCTAACGGCCGCTGCCTTCACCTATAACAGGCCCAAACTTTAGTTTCCCTGCAAACCTTCGTGTTCGCCATCGCACCGCCCTCCTCAATCTCCTCCAGTCGAGAGTAAGTTTTAAGTACCTACGTGATGTCCTTATGTGAAAAATGCTCATGAGTTATCCAATTGGAATACATAATATGGATAAGTCAATTTATTGTGAAGTGGATGGGACAATTAGAGAATAACTTAAAGGTGCCTCTAGTCCTTACATCATCTTCTTCATGTAAAATTATATTAGTGTTCCCTCAGGAGTAGAAATTCCATTCACTCTTCTGCTTCTTTTTAATAAAGATGCTTGAATAATAGGATTTGATGTTAGACTAAGATGTCACGGTTACCTATAGGTATCACTATATAGACCTTTAAATTTTAGTTAAACCCCATAATGTTTTAAAGATTAAGATTCAAGAAACTATTATTATTAATGATCAAAAATCTATATGTAATAAGAAAAAGAAAAAACTTGATTAAAATAGTTGTTTTGATTTAAATTTTCAATACTATCTTCATCTTAGCTCTGTTATTTGAAAATGAACATGAAAATATGTTGCACTTATACTTAGGGATAGATTAATAACATGCAATTTTTATTTATGTATTTATTTATTATCCTACTCTACTTAGAAACATAAATCCTTATTTTAAGTATAAGAATATTTCCAATGTAACCATGTGCATAGCAAGATTAGGAATATACTCATATCCAAGTACAAAAAATGTACCTCAATAGTCGCTTGCATATGAGGAACCAGTCAATCTATTTGATTTGGTACCAAGAACTGTTGAAGAAGGGAATGGTATTGTGGCTAGATGACCTTTTGGAACCAAGTTTCAATGTAGTCTTTGTAATCATGGCTCTCTTCATTATCTATCATGTCATGAAGTTCTTTGGAAGTTTCCCCATCAAACTCTTGAATGCTTAAATGATCTAGATCTGGTGACAAAGATGCAAGGAGTTCTTCAATCTCCAGCTGCAGTGTCTAATTTGCATTGGACATTGTCCACAACTCTTGGATCTCTTCCTCATGCAGGAAAGGACATTTAGAAGAGATTTCCAAGTCCTCCTCTTGTAGAATTTTTTCATGGATCCTCCGTTGTTTCCAAAAATACAAACTCATCCTTAATGATGGTGTTGAACTTTGGACAAGGTTTTAAGAAGACCTTTGTCATGCCCCCCTTTCCTTAACAAATTATTGAGCTTCTTTGAATTATTATGTTGCTATTAAAGTTCCTTCCCACACACGGATTAGTGCACGGGATTCTTACAGTACCCTAAAAAAATTTCAAAAAATGAAATGAAACTAACTATATAAAAATGGAAACACACTTAAAAGCAAAATTTTAAATAATATGAAAAACCATCATGTACTCAAGTGCTCCTGTGCTACTGAGACCCTATTGTCACCAAGTTATCTTTTCACATGAGATAGCTTCCTGTCACCTACCCAAATTTCTGAAAATTATTATTTTATTTGCAAAATACTTTATGTTAAATTTAATTAAAAAGTTTTGTAATTATGATAAGTTTTGATCAAGGATGAATGTAATTACTAAATATTATTATTTAAATAAATTAATTAGGAGACAAACACCCAAGGGGACTGTTAAATGAGTGTTCACTGACCCACTAGGAGGAATGGAAGCTATTGGAAGGTATGGGACAGATGGCAGCAATTGCATCGCACCACTAGCTATTGGTTATGGGACAACTACCCCTAAAAATGTGGCATTATCCCCCAAGTGGAGGGAGTGAGCAGGCATCTCATTTAATGACCCAGTAACATCTAAAAAGGCCTAGGCAGCCTACAAAAGGCAAATTCGAATTGAGCAGGCAGCTCTTACCCAATATTTGCTGCAGAAACATTTTCCTCATGTGCATCAGGTGATCACTGAGAGATTCGAATAGGGAGGCTAGTGGTGAGTGAAATCATAAGTCTGCATATTGCTGAGAAGAACCAGAGATGCTGGTGTAGGTCTATTGGACTGCTAGTTCTTGAATATTCTACAGTTAGTGCTACTTCAAGCGGAAATCCTATTTCCTAAGTTTCTTCCTCCTGGTGGTTCAGTGAACAGGCTCGAGGGTCCTAAGGCAATACATTACTGTTTTCAAGAATTGGTTGGGTGGAACAGTCTTCTTGGGTTGTTTGTTGCCCTACAGATTTATCCAGGTTTTTACAAAATTTTCTACCTTATCTCAGCTAATAGAATTGTTCTGTATAATCAGTAATCTTTGTTTTCTGTTTTTGAAAAAGAATCCAAATCTAAATTTGTTTAAAGTCTGAATGTTGAAGTTTAAATGATGATTTGAATTGATAAACCAGTATCTATATTTTTCCACATGTTGTTGTGCATCGTACTCTAGTATAGATACACAAATTAAGAATAGATGAGAAGATGGGCAAATTGCCATTGATTCAATAGATAAAAATAGTAATTATATGTTTATCAGTTTCTGTCCTATTTTCAAATAAATAGTAGAAGGTTTTGTACGAAACCTAAATTTTATAGAATATTTCTTTGTTTTCAGTTTAAAAAACATTGTTAAATTCCTGTACAGTTATTTTGTATTATTCTTATCAATATTATCTACATAGGAAATAGATCAAATTCATATTCCTATACATTATATTATACCTGCAATCTAAATGAGATAGCTGTAAATAAACAAATGTACTCACTATATCTAAACTGTAAATAACAGTCTTTTTACTCAGTCTTCACATCTTAACATTTTACACATACATTGTTTTCATTTCCCTATTGTAACATTTGTATTGTTTATTATCTTATCAAATATTAAAAACATGATAAACCTTGTTTCATTATTCTTCATCCTAATTGTATATATTATAAACTATATAAACATATTATAAACTGCAAACTTGATTTTTCAAAACTGAGTTTTATATCAAACCCTAGTTAGAATTCGATTCCATTAACATTGCTAGCTGCAAACAGAAACTTTTACAATCTACACAGGCTTCGGATCAAACCAAAGTACTTTTGAAATTTATTTTTCAAACATTTAATTTCTTTTCAAACAAAACGCAAACTAGGGTATGGCCCGTTCATTTCTATTACAATGATTTGAACTCATTTCCAAACAGCACATATTACAAAACTAACATCCAAGACAAGTTCACAAACCCTAGTACAGAACGAAAATCACAATGTCAACCTACAACATTAGGTTTTATAACACAAACGATTTTACACAGAAACAAATAGCATATTTATTCATTGCCGAGAAGGGGGCATCGTATTCACTATAAACGAGCCTCAGCTCCTTGTATGATTTCTTATAGCTTAAACAAAACAGGTCGTGGATCAATGTCTTTAACCAGTACAAGTTCCATTCTCAGAAAACAAATTACAACATGATTTCCAAAACAAAATCATACAGGGTTATTCCCAAGTTCAAACATTTGAAACGAGTCCTTAAACCCTTGGCATTAACGAGTTTTACAATTTCCCAGTTCGACGAAAGTATGTATCAAGGTATAAAACCAAGTTTCACGTAAGCAAACGAGAGTCACAGCACTGAACAGACACCTTATGAATAACGAAATGTGCTTCGAAGATCTTCAACCAACAACAACGACTAGTCATGGCAAGGACCTAATATTCACCCATTGAAATCACTTCAACACACAGATGGAGAGCACCTACAAGGGTTTTGGAAGACCCGGAACTTACCAACTTGGAAGCACGCCCTTCTATCCAAACCCTTGCTCGAACCATTCCTTCACAACCTGCAACTGACAAGACAATCATTGGATTTAGATAACTGATACTTTTCAAACTGAAAGACGATTTGCAACAAAGGAATATCACTATTCTTTACAAGAAAGTTTACCTTACTGTAAACGACCAAAGATTTCCACTTTCACCAGTTAAACGATGATTCCACGCTGTAGACGAGACAGGAAACCCTCTGTCCATTTTCATCGGGGTGTATCTTTCACTCAAATCAAAATGAAAAGTTCCTAAAACTATCAACTCGATGACTACTTGAACCAGAGAACCAGACTTTCAGTACAACCCCATTACAAGGGATTAAAACCTGCAACTCCAACCCTGAACTACAGGTCTCGAGGTTGAACCTCTTACAAACCTTCTACCTAAAATTTTGGCAGCCTGTCAGCCACACATACCAAAATAATAACACAATAAACGACTTTCCAAGCTCATAAACCTTTTCAACGACAGAAGTTAGGGTTGAAATCGAATGGTCCAAACTCATCACAATCAACGTTCTCGGATGTGCCAGCGAGGTTGCAATGGGTCGAACAACCCTTGCATTTAATGCACTATCACTTCACATACATGGTATTGCCACGATGGATCACGCTGGATCGTTCTAACATCCAACTCGGAGGAGTATTAACTTACAACCATTACACAGTGGTCTTGGCATTCACCATTACAACGATATTACAATACGTGGAATGACAACAATCCTTGTCATCCTAGGTTTCATGTCAAGCTTTTAATGCAGGATCGAGACTTGATCTCCATGACAGCTCATGGCATACGCCACTAATAAACCATCAAATCGCTACCCTGTCATATTAAATGCAAGTCAGTACCATCGAGATATACGATTTAGTTTCAAAGGATATCAAAACAAAACTTCACGTAGAACTTTATTAAACTCAAAATTTTGTTTGCAATGTATTAATTCAAGCTCTAAACTTTATGATCACGAATTGTATATCAAGGCTTAAGTCTAGCCATATGGTTATTAAATTCGAATTGCCTATCACGTTAGTATAGTAAACCCTCATGTATATTTTTGTAAATAGTTTATAAGGGTAGGGTTATTGTATAGGTTCCAACCTATAGATACTTATATGGTTGGCATAATAAACATAGTTTTTCTACTATTTCATATATAGAATTTAAAATGATAAATAAAATAACATAGAAGTTACACCTCAATGTTTTCAACATGACAGATGAATAGTAACAAGCATAGGAACATGCTTTGGCCAGATATTTCATAACCTAACTTTGATTTTTAATGAATTTGACAGTTGGCGATACTTTACGACGCCGATATCATACAAGTATTAATTATTCCAAGACAACAACAAACCAGCTATTGCAACCATAAAGAGTATAGTGACAAACCTATCAGATTGAAAATGTCATAGATAATTATGCTCTCATACATTGCCAAGTGGTAAGATAGCATTCGAAAAACAGTATTTATAGTAATGAAATCCATACCTTCATACTTATGGTGGATCGTAATATAATTCTAACATTTTATTTGATTACGACGTTGAAATTGAACCTTACATGTAGCCATTGAAACTTCGTACCTGTCGTCTGCACATAGAACATTCATTTTGCTTTAGCATTGCATCTAAGTAAGCTCTAGGGTACCTCGTAGGACACCCTTATGCATCAAAATTCAAACTGTCAATATCATTGAAAAAGAAAAAGTGTCACATCATATTTCCGATCTGTTAGTACATTTGTTATCGTAATCATGTTTACTAATTATGTGTTAAAACTGTCATTATCATATTGTTGCTAAAACAGAAATTAAAGCATGTTTAGTACTAACAACTTTACATTTAATGTTGTCATAATCTCAATTGTTATTTCCACAATAATTATTATCATAATTAATATTGTTATCAAAAATGTTAAATTTTTATGAAAATTCGGGATGTTACACTTCCTCTTTCCACAAATCAAACCAAAAACACACTTGCATAAAAATAAACAACGAGACTTTAAAGAAACTCACCAAAATGAATGTGTTGGGATTCAGAAGTTCTGAAGTAAGGGTGTCTTTGTGTCTTACCATTTCTCCTCCCCCAAGTTGTGTAATTTAAAGGAAACCTACCTATCTACCTAGACTCTAATCATGTTAGCACCTCCCAGCAACGATGCCAAAAATGTCAGTGAAATTATATGCTAAAGATTTGACATTAAATTATCAACCGAGGTGTTCGTAAACTTAGAGTTGCAAGCACAGGAAATGCAGGATTAGAATATAACCTAGCCTAACTAACAACTAATGTTGGCAAGCATACTTCAAAATGCAATGAATGAAGGCAAAGTAGAAATTGAAAAGCTCATTTAATGAAAACTAACACCAAAAGATATAGCTAAACATTGGATCGCAAGATCATACCTCCCAAGTTAGATCCTGATCTTCATTGACTTATTCCTATAATGACTAAAATTATCGGAGTTGCAATAAAAACCAAAGAATGAAACTCAAATTGCAAAGACAAAATACTCACTAAATTAAATGAAAGCAAGCTTAATCTAAGTGCACTCTAGAATATTGAGTTATTGGACTGCAAGGTTATGCAAATGTTGATTATGTTTCTTCAGTTATTCAATTGCTCAACGAGTGTAACCCCAATCTTCAATAACTTTAGAAGTCTTCAACATGAATGGGAATGTAAAAATGGCAACATATAATTCCAACCGTAATTGATTAAATACATTGAATATGAATTCTACTTTTTATATTAGATATGTTTATGAAGCACTTTGAATGGTGTTCTTATTATATTTCAATGTTCAAACTATTTCAATGATTAGAATTACAATATAATGATATAGCTTTTAAAATGTACTTATATTGCCATCTTTACATAAATATAAACTATTATAAGAATACAAAGCAAATATTAATCTATGGAATCTGACTGCTAACAACTACACTAGTTGTAACAATCTATTATAACACTCTTGAATGAACTAATTGTGTTATTTATTGTGTGTTCTTAATCCAAGAACCCTTACTTTCCCTTTACCAATCTAGTGACAAGTGGAACAAACTTTTGATAATGACACATACAAGAGTTTAGTGTTTATATAAATATGTGTACGATTTTGAATTAAGCTTGATCTTCACTGGCAATGAATGAATGAATTGGTGTATCATATGCATAACATAATTGAATGTCTATCTATGAAAACCAAACTCAAACTCAATGATGAGAATGATATCCATAAGCTCAGGTTAAAACCTTTTACTCTAAGAAGAAATGTTCATGCACTTCAAGAGATGATTAATATAAACATTTTTAGAATTATCCAGATTATATTTTCTAATTAATACCTCAAGAGGCATGAAAGACGGAGTATAGAAAAGATAATTGAGATGGACTTCTAATATCAATGCAACACAACAAACTTATCTAATCTATGAAAAATCACAAGTAGTCGTGAAACAGAAAACAAAGAACTCTGCTATGAAGGGAATCTAGGATATTCAAAACGAGCTTAAACCTATGAGATGTTATTGTATTTTATGTTTAATGACAAATGTAAATACAAAAATGAACTTTCTAATGCAAAATTGCAATTATTAAACTAACAGCAATCTAAATCAGTCATTCAACCAAACTATATAACCAGTGAAAAGGAAACGAATTGTAATACCCCATTTTGACCCTTAGGATATATTAGCTTTTAATGTAAATATTGTATACATGTGATGTATGTTTTCCTAGCGTTGAGCTAAAGGCCAAAGCCCCATTAGTGGAAGCTCGAATTTTATTTAAAAGGTAAGTATTAGACATTATGTTACCCATGTGCTATTTAGCCATGGAACATTGTAAAAATGATGTAAATAAACATCATGCAATAAAATACCAAAACTGGCTATGGAGACAACGAATGAGAAGGGGCCATGTGTATCCACTAGGGAGTGGTGAGGGGGTTGTGGGATTGAACCTTAGGTTTCCAAATGTCATCTTGAGAACCCATTTGACTTACCTTGCTGGCATTTAATTCTGTTGTAAGGAAGTGGTTGAAGAAAATAGTCCATGGCTTCAATGGAGCATGGGCAGCCCAGAAATTCGTATGGCAGAGTATGGGCTCTATTTTCTTGTACCACAAGTCACTCTACCTCATGGAAATGGATTCTTCCTCATTCCCATTCCATTAGGGAACATCCCAGTATCAATTTTTATCCATTACGAATTCCCAACAGTGAGAAAAACCAGAAATCGCAACTGTGAAAGAACCCACGTTTTGAAGAGCCATAAACGCCCAGAATTGGTATTGGATAGTGAAATCCAATGGTGGATCCGTAGGTATGAACCTTGGGGCGAATTTGGGAGCATTAGCTACCCCGAAATCCATTGGAAAACCTAGTTTTGATAGCCCAGAAAACCAATGACGGGATTGAGTTATTCGTTGACAGAATGGTGAGAAATCTAAGTGTGGATGTTTGAACAGAGGATTGGATTGCTTGAATTTAGCTTGAGATGTCTGTAGTTCTATGGTTGAGCTCACTGTCTTAGCATCCTCCTCATTTTCCTATTGCATGCTTGATAAACCCAACTGTGTGTTGAATTAGCATGATTGTTTGAGTGAAACTATGACTGTGAGTGAGCCCATCTAGTTCCTCCTTAGTGAATACATAGCCCAACTCGGGGGTGATCTCTCATCTGAAAGAATACAGGTTGGACAAAGATCTATGGTTGGGTGGAATGTTGCTCTCACATAGCCAGTTGTTTGGACAGCTTCATCTCAAGATAAGTGTTCTTTGTGGTTCAAATTATATGCATTTTGTGTTTTGCAATGTGTTAATTTTGAATTATTCATGTTAATGGAATTCATACGAGGTCTGTGCATAGCATGAGAAGGGGATTGATTCTCTGCATGTTGATTCATCATCTGCTTGGATCAAATAAGCTAATGCATTACTGTCTGTGTGTGTGCAATTGTGTTTATTTTCGCTGTGTTTATATTGATTATGTATTTGCACACAGAAGTTTTTATTTATTATGAATTTCTTAGTAATGAACAGGGCTGAGATTGCCAATAAGCCCAATATGTTAGTCATGTTCCCTCCATGGTTTATAAACGATGAAAGGGGACGTGACAGAGTGGTATCAGAGCCCATCTTGCATCACCGAGGCTGCTTGGGTCAAACTCTGAGTTACAGGCAAGTGACAGAATGTTTTAACGCAGTATTGGTGAAGTTGGGGTGGCATTTTTTATTGGAAAAATGGCAGGTTTATACTTCTCAAGTGTGGAAGAGAATCACACAGGTGCATAGATCTCTCCAAGAGCTTTCCAATGGTACCAAACTCGCCTCATTTGGCCAAGGAACAAAGGAGTTATGAACCCCGCAAGTTGCAGGGCCGGAGGTGTTCCACGGGTTTCGCGTTGGATTCCTGCAATCCCGAACCCACAGTTTCGGGTTTCGGGTTTCGGGATCACGAATTTTGGAAATCGCGCATTGGATTCCCGCGATCCCGAACCCACAGTTTCGGGTTTCGGGTTTCGGGTTTTGGGAACGCGAATTTTGAAAATTGCGTGTTGCATTCTCACAATCCCGCACCCGCACTTTCGGCTTTCGGGTATCGGCTTTCGGATTTCGGGTGTCAAGTTTCGGGTTTCGGGTTTCAGGGATGCAAAATTGAAAATTGCATTTTGGATTCCCGCACTCCGCACTATCGGGTTTCGGTTCAAAATATATATATATATATATAAGCCCAAAAATTGATTTTTGGATTACAGGAGCATGCAAGGTCGGAATTTGATGAGTTCAGTGGCATTCTGAGGCCATGGATGAAGGCCATGAATGAACCAATGAAGATCCCGAGCCCATTATGCTCCAATTTGGCACAAAATTGGAATTAATGGCTTTCATAAATCGGTGTCCCAACGCTTGATAGAATATCGGAATGAGCCGAAACTACATGGAGCAGTCATGGAGCAGGCACGGTGTTAAGTTTTGGAATTTTGGAGCCAAACTCCAAAGGATGTGGAGTTGGGGTGTGCAAGAAGGCCAAAAGCACTATTACGCGCCACGTTTTTGAGAATTTTAAAAGCTTGTAGTGGTTGAAAGTGACCCTATAATTCGGATTCAAGAAAATTACTGAACTCAGCATTTCATATTCCCATTAAAACAGACAATTTCACGTTAGACAAAGATTTTCCAGAAATGCTCAGTTTGGGAGATAGCCATTTTTGGCCCAAAACTTGAAATTTTGGAAAAATGTGAAAAGTGGAAAGTAGTCAAACCCAGAATTTTATAAAAGATGAATGGAGCATCGGAACAGAGATCCGCGAGTTGCTGAGTGTTCCTTGTTATGTGGACTAACTTCGCCCGGTATAAACGTTTTTCTGAATCTTTATGGATTTTCTTTTACAGGTGGCTGAAGTTGGCAGTTCAGGATAATTTGCAACTGTGTAAGTGCAGAAAGTTTGGTTAAAATTGGCATTTTTGAAATAATATAGTTTCCACACCTGATGTCGGAATGGAGCACGAGGACAGGCATTGGAAAGCTTGTCCAGTAGGGAATAATGGTGTATGACCATAATTTGAATGGGGTTACCATACACCATAGATAATTAGAGCAGAAAAGTGTTAGACTGTGTTGTCAAATTTTTGACAATATGGGCAATTTCTATAATTGCATGCCTGGAAAGTAGCAATGTTAGAATATTGTGCATGAGTATATGTATGGAATTGATGCTTGTGACTAAATCTGATGCAGGGAGCATCGGGACCTAGGTAGTTCAGTCGAATTTGATCGACCGAAAGGAGCCGACCAGCGGAGTGCCGATGACCACTGGTGCATGGAACAAGTTGACTTGTCGAAGTCAACAAGTTGAGCCAGAAGCAGTCGGGGTGTGGGCCGACTGAAAGATCAGCGAATGTCGCGAGAGGTCGAGAATCGACAAGAACAGTGGACAGATGACGAGCGGTGTAAGAGGTCGGATAGTCAACTAGTAGTCGGACTACGACATGACAGGTTTTGGTGAAGCCAAGTGCAATGGGGAGAGTGAACTGACAGGACAGTCGAGATGTGACTGACTGCTGTAGCCGGGTCGGAAGGACAGAAAAGTCAAGGGACTTGTACCAGTAGCCGTTCGGGGTTACTGAGGAAGTTATTACAGTTATTACGAGTTGGTGAAGGACATGACGGAGGATGTCATGGACAGAAGCTGTACAGCACGGCTAGAAGCTGACAGTGCATATTCGCAGGATTTGGACAGGATCGGCGAATGGAGGGAACGTGTGTCTCGGGATTGTGAAAACCCTTGGAAACGGCACCCGAAGAGTAGAAGAGGAGAAGAAGGCTTTCAGTCTAGACACTGTTAGACTGTTGGGCAGAAGAGAGGAGGCACAGCAGAGCAGAGTGCAGAGCTGAGAAAGTTGTGAAGAGTCACACTCGCCGAGTGCAGAGTGTTGAGATCAAACCATAGCTCAGAGTTCCGTGGAGACCAGGAGAGGGCGAGGTCGACACACAGGGAGAGTACACCACAATTACTTCTGAGTTGTAACGGCTGAGGCCGATTGTAGTTAGTTATTTGCTTACAGTTATTTTATATTGTAACCGTTTTCAAGAGAAGTAATATAAGCCAATCCAGGCATCTTGTTCTACACCTTGTTTGTGTGAGCCATGTGGTTTGTGTCGTGTGTATTGTTAAGCAAGAACCTTATTTCACAGTAAGGCGGCTTGCGTCAAAATCATATTTAATGATTCCTTGTGTGTTTGCTAGAGGCCATGAAATCATACCAGCTATGATGTGGAAGAAGAATCCCATGCGGCGATGAAGGATTGGAAAGGGAGAATCCCTTAACCCTGTTTTGCTACTGTACTTATATTTTGTGAGCTTGATGTGTGGAAAAGTATGGCATGAGAATGCTGAAAAATGCCAGAGATTAGAGAGATGGCATGAATATGCATTGGCTGGCATATTAATAAACATTGCACAATGCATGAGCAGATGCTTGTGCACACATAGGATATTAGATATTGGTAAAAGTAGTAAAGTTCTACATATGCAATGAACCACTAATGGCAAATATTGTGGTTGATAATCACTATTGATGTTCGGTATGCAATGAACCACATATGGCAATGAACCACTAATGGCAATGAACCACTAATACTTTTCAATTATCTTAAATTAAATTACAAAACAGAATTATCTTAAAGCACTTTCGGCACATTCAGACTAAACCTGTGCAAAAGTTCGTATACGAGCTATATTTCTCAACACTTTAAAGGGGATGAAGGGAAATACCCAACTATTAAAGGGGCCATTTAAAAAGTGAAAACCATGTAATAATGTAAAGGTCCTTCGGAAATAAAGAACATAATTGTAATATGTAATTAAATAAACATTCAAATAAAAGGGAACCAACTTCTTAATTAAAACCCTAAATTGTCACATGGTAAGAGAAAGAAAAAAAAGGTAATTATAAAAAAAACTCTATAAATGTAAATTTTGCAAACTAATGTGGTTTTTTTTCCTTTTGCTGATAGAGGTTGATCTACTCTAAGGAGAGACCACTACTAGCTCTTTCATTTCTGATGTAATTTGCATTTTAGACTTGAATGAGATAATTCAATAGTGGCCAGGACTATTGTTAGATATTCCTATTGTGTTATGAATATGGCACAAACTATTCTTGTTATGTTTGTTATGCTTTGGTGCATTAAATGATTATTTGAGTGGGTGACTTTTCTTATAGATTACTCTCACTCTTGGTACATCTTTGCACTCTCTATGGTTTTAGTATTTGTGATGGTTTGGGTATAAATTGTCACTTTCAACTCTATTTGTAAGCTTCCTTCAACAAGTTTATAATGATTAGAATATATGTAATTATGTAAACTAATTTATTTTACTCCTTGAATTTATTTATATCAGCTTCATATTTCTCTGGATTTGTTGGACCACTTTGAGGAATATTGAATTATGTATCTTAGTTTAGATGCCATTTTTTATTACGTTCGAAAACGCTAAATGTTGGATTGGGATGCAACCAGTAAAACCATAAAACTAGTAATGGTTTCCAGAATCTGGTTGGGTTTTCCTACACTAAACTTGAAAGAGTCTAATTGGACCTATTTTCATGGATAACCCATATTATTAATGCTTTGCATTTTTCCTCATCAACACGACCATGTAGGTATTGTTTATATGTTTAATTTATACAATCACAACTTTCTCCAAATAGTGAAATTGCCCAAATAATATCTTTGGTTTAGTGTTTAGAGGCATGACTTTTTTTGCAAAGTGTTCATAGAAATGTGTCAATGTATGAAATGAAATGAGTGCATGCATGGATTTTAGGGGTGTGATTCATTCGGGCATTGGCTTTAAGTTTAGTTTTGGTAATCAATTCTATTTTCTGAGGATGGGGATCCCTAACAATTCTAAGCATTGGTTTTGTGTTTGATTTAATTGTCCCATGTGGTTTAGTGTCCAATATTTTTTCTTGATATGGTTGTAGCATGAGGCATCCCACTAAATTAATATGACACCAACTCATATGAATAAATATTGTTGCCTCATAGGTAGGTCATGTACCCCTATTTATTTAATTATATGTTGTTACAATTTTGTAGCATGATATGAGTTGAAGTGTGTTGATGCCAACAGTCCATAAGAGACTTTATTGTCTTGCTTAAAACTGAAATATTTCACCATAGTGTAATTAGTTTATGATTTGACAAAATTGTGTAATTGTTGTTCTCTTATGGAAAGCTGAGATTGAATGATAATGAAAGCAGTTATATGGTTAAGTAGTATTCATAATTTCATTTATTAGCTATGAATTGAATCAATGGCCATGATATAGGTGTTAATTATTGGGATGCAGTCATAGATAAATATTGTATTGATTGATAAGCATTTATACTATAGTATGGGACTCTTGAATAAGCTCTTCTCTTATCCTTCGTATATAATGCACAATGAACTCTTTTCTTATCCTTAGTATATAACGCATAATGTATGCCCACCATGTTTATGTGAACAGTAGCAGCTTGTGTGGCTCAAATGGTCACACAAGGCTTGAAGTGTTGAGTTATGGACCCTAAAATATTATGTTTAGAATTATGAATGAGAATGTGTATCCTTGAACTCTTGTTGAAAGTGATTAAGATTGTTAATTGTATTATGCTAACAATAGTTGCTTGTAAGAGTAAGTAAGCAAAGAAGAACTCAACATGGGAAAAAATTATATTTTAAAAGGGTACCAAACTTAATGGAAAGTGAATGAATGTTCTTGGATAATGTGAATATAAAAGAGCTTGAGCTCTTGATGTTTATCAAAGCAAAAGGAATGATAAATGTGGATTTGTGAGATGTCGTGTATTCAGAATTCGCTTGCGATGATTGGATGAATGCGAGTGATAACTTGAAATGGTTTCATTCATATGATGATGATTTGTCAACCCTTGCACTTATTAGATAAAGCTTCAACTCAATTGGTTTGCACATTGATTGTTTGCATTTGATTTATTCTTTAAATAAAATAACACATTGTGTGTTTGCTTGGTTGTTTAATGACATAGAAAGGGTACTACATATTTGGACAATGTGTTTCGCTCTCCTCCCAAATTTCATTATTGCATCCAACAATAATTGGAGTAGAAATGATACCAAATTTGCATTCAATGTTCAATGTACCTAATCTTATAGATTTTAAAGTCCTTAGTTTTCCTTTTGTAGAAAGTGTCCTTGTAGTTGATGTCCAAAATAATATAGAAGTTTAAAAATTCTATTAGGGAATAGCCCCCCATCATTCTAGCCAAAGGTGAGTGTGTTTAGATTATAAATTCATGCAAAGTCTATTCAATTTAAAATGGTATATCAATGTATTTCAATTGTTTTTCACAAATTGGAGAAAGATAAAGGAAATTGAAATTATAAGTGTGTATTCTTCAAGCAATTATTAATTGATATATCATGTAGCATATTTTTTAAGCAATTAAGTGTGCATTATTGTTTAAGCAATTATTTTCCTTTGTAGTTCATGGGATTCACTTTTGTGTAGATTAGTATTCAAGCAACCTTTGTGCATTATTGTTTAAACAACTATTCTCCTTCATGATCTATGGGATTATTTTCATGTGGCTTGATGTATCTATTTCTTTACCTTTCCAATTCTTGTTTGGTTAACGGAATTTGGAACTCAAGAAAATGAAAATTATTTGATGAAATAGAGAGCAGAATGAGGAGGATGACAAGATAAATTTGTTTGTGGGTCTCCACATGAAGACTTCGACTTACAACTTGCAGACTAGGAAGACAGAAAACCTTTGATTATGGAGTAGTTATGTGTGTGTTCTCTTCTTGGAGAGATTCCCAACGATGTGTCCATGTATATATATTCGTCAGCAACTATGGTTCCATTACTAACCACTATTATGCTTCGACCAAAATGAAGTTCGCAAATAATAACCCAAAAAAGAGATTTCATAAAAAAATGTAGGAGAACAAAACACAACAACCAATCACATAATGAATCAAGGAATTCACGCTATAAACTTTTGGAGTTATTAATTACAAATAAATATTTCTACAATCGGAATCTAGCATTTCATAGAAAAGGTTGATATTAAAAGCTTGGCATCTAAAAATATTCATATGACTTAACGATTTAGTTGGATACATAAAAATATATATATCCAAAATCATCTCAAAGGCTACATATGCAAAAATAATTTTTCACAAGTGCAAGAATGTAATTCTTTACATGTAAATAGCATTTCAATCACAATTCCAAGAATGTAATTCTTTTCAATCACAATTCCAAGAATGTAATTCTTTTTTAAAGAAATTTCAAAATTTTTGTGGGTAAGAGGTCTAAAGAATTTTTCATTGTATATTGTAAAGAAAAATAATAAACTACTGTGAAGAATATGTTGTATAATTCTTTTTAAAGAGATTTCAAAATTTTTGTGGGTAAGAGGTCTAAAGAATTTTTCATTGTATATTGTAAAGAAAAATAAATAAACTACTGTGAAGAATATGTTGTATTTGTAACTCAAGGAAATATGAATCTCTACTCTTTATAGGAACTTTTAATTTACTTGAAATAATGTTGACATTACTAAAGAATTCCATTTGCAAGAAGCTTTAGAGATTTAAGTTAGTGATCATGGGGTACTTACAAGTTCCCTTTAATCTTTAAAGGTGTTTTCAAAGCTTTCAAGGATAATGTTTTGTCAAACCATTTCATGATGATAATATAGATTCTCCAAATTTGTAATATGTTGATATATTAGTTGTTTCACAATGTTCAATAGTTTTGACATATTGAATAACAAGTAAATGATATTAGATATTATCTTTACTAGAACTGATATAATTTCATAATCAACACCACATCAAACCCTAAAGCATTTTAAGTCTATATGAAATATCATAAGATCTCTAAACATATATAAAATATTATGTATCTCCCCTTTTAAGCAAAGATATGAGCATGGCACTCAAGATTCACAAATTTAAATTAGCATATGATTCCTTTATATAATCAACCTAGAAAACGTTGAAGAGTCCATGGATTTAATGTTTGTTGTCAAAGGCCTGACTCAAGGTATTATTAAATTTGGAAAAGTGAGATTACATTGTTGTTGTGACTAGAGAAAGAAGTCATTAGAGATATCCTTTAATGCTTGTTGGCAAAGGCCGGACTCAAGGTATTATTAGTCCTTACCTTTAGTTTGTCAAGGACTCTATGAATCACTTTGTCATTTTTTTATTAAATGGCATGTAAATCAAAAAAATCATCGTAACTTTTCATTCGAACAATTTTGATTGATGTATCATATGAGGAGAGCCACTTTATCCCCTATCAACAAATTTGATCTCTTATTTGGCCTCATCCCAAGGAAAAAACAAAATATGTCATAGTTTTCTTCTTATGTTTTTGCCAACTGAAAAATGGAAAGGCGTAGATTAATGTTACCACTGCTGTTAGAATTAGTTTTGTGCATTAAATGTTTAACATTCACTAATTTGAATGCCCAAGTTCATTTAGTGTTCATCGTAGTTTGAGTTCTATGCATCACTGCAAGCAGTGCACGTGCCATTGTCTTATTTTTATCTACACTGCATTACTTGGTCTTGGCACAATCTGGCCTTGACACAATTTAGGTTTGTATGCTCTACTTCTGGGTGTTGATCTTGAAATCCATAATATTCATTTTGTGTACTATTTATACATTCCCTAATCATCCTAACACATTCTCCATGTTAGGTCAATCGTCTCAGCTCCTAGCCGACATGTTTGTTAGCTCTTACTTTCTTCTTTCCATTATTGATGCCCAAAATCATGGAAGAGGTATGTGTGATAAATGTTTGTGTCAAAGAAAGAAACAACAATAACATGTTTACAAACTCCCTTCATGTTGATAACTCCCTTTTTGTTCTCTTCTTGTCTCATGGACTTGACTTAGCATCTTCATGTGGTCCTGCAATGGTGATGGTACCTTACCAATGAGGATTTCTAGGAGGAGACTGCAAAACTATATATGTTGCTCTTTGTAGTCAATTTTGTGAGAGTAGGGCCACTATCACTATAATATTTCTTGCAAAGATAATCTTACTTACAAAGGTAATCTCTATAGGGGTATAATCCATTAGAAATATTTTTTTTCCGTTTTTATCTTATCCACGAACTTGCACAACTCAAGATGAATGAGACTATGGACCTATGAAGGTTGCTAGATCTACTTTCTCTCTTCAGTATATTGTGGTGTTGTAATTGGAGCATGTCCATGATCTGACGGGTCTTCCAATAGACGAAGAGGAAATGTGTCCTTCCAGCAGCACAAGAGAGCAAATAAAAGTGGAGAAGAGGAATTTTACACCTGACATGGCACCCATAGAGGAAAGGAGAGGATAAGTGGAACATAGAGATGGATGTAGCAACTGCCATAATTGTCAGTCCAGTAAGGAATCGAAGAACCATTCAAAAGATTGCATTAGTCTAGTTTGCAAAGCCCTAAATAATCCTGCGATCCAAAAACTTCTATGATTAATTTGTAGTAAGCTTTGCATGTTTTGCTATAAAAAATTTAGAACATTCACAATTCCCTAGCTAGAAATACAATTCACTCCTAATGTAAAACTATGCTAGCTATTGTTCTGAATATTTTTAAATTTGATAGCCAAGTTCAATTCAAAATTCAAAAGCAAACCTCAAACCCACTATAACAATGAACTGAAACTCTACAATCATATCAAATGGGGAGCATTTAACTTACTTTTCTTCAAACTAGGTATGCCAGTCAGCTCTATGGGTATGCGAAGGTATGTTAGCTTCAATGTCCATAATTGGAGAAGATTCATGTAAAGTTAATTGGGCTTTCTCCCTGACAATGTTATACCACATGTCGAAAGGCTTCTCTAGCACTCGACCTTTCCTCTGTCCATTAGCATATGTTGTAAAGAAACAAAGAAAATGAATATTGCAAAAAGTAATGACATTTTAAAATTCACATATATACATTCATAGTATCTCTAGATTTATGTTAGCATCCCATTGAGACTAATTAACGAAGATTCATAAAACTAAGTATAAACTCAACACTACACATTCAAAGATCTCTCTTTTAAGATGATATGTGTTAGCTTACTAAATTTTAACATTGACATATCTCCCACTATTGACTATAAGAGCATTTGGCTTCAACCTTGCCAAAAAAAACTCAAACCTCATCATTTACAAGTTTCATGTGTCTTAAAAACTTGATATGCAAACATCATCGTTTACAAGTCTCATGTGTTTAAAATGAAGATGATCATGTAACAAACTGAAAATTACTTACCAATCGATATTTGTAGAAATAGTTGAAGCTTTTTGCAGTGATTTGCAAACACTAGGAAACGGGAAGTTCCTATCCTTTTTATGTTTAGCGCGACATCATACATGTACATTTCTTTAGATTTTAGTCAGAATTGCCTTTCAGTGTGTCAGTAGTAAAGAATACAATGTTCTCATTCTTTATGTTCAAATGGGAATGGCCATGCAAGATATCAAGAAAATTATAGGAATCAATTTAGTTCAATTAGGCATGGGTACCATTCGTCTAATGTTCTATTTTCTTCCAAATTCAAAATGATATTGACTTCGTTTACTTTCACATCAACCATGTGTGCTTGTATTCCAAGACTATCCTAGGTAACATAGATTCCAACAATGGGAACTAGTTTTTTCATCATGAATTCTTTGTATTAATCACCATAGGTCTCTTGCATGCACTTAAATAAGTCAGTAGACATAATTACCTTGTTTTTTCCACCAATGGCTATGACTAGTACTGCTAGCTTTGTTGGGATAATCACCCCTACGTGCCTAGTCTTATCACCCAGGGTCTGTAGGTGCAAGGCTAGTGAATCTGCTTGCTTTGATGTTTCTTCTCTTGAAAAACTAGGTCAACCCCCTAAATCAGCTCTAACTACCAAAATCACGGCTAGCTAGCATAGAGAAAATTTTCATTATACAATATTATGCAATGGAACTATGCCTAGGTTAACTACTCGATAAACTAAATGTTTGTCTCGATAAGTTACACTTGAATCTACACAATATATTATAGCTGACTAAGAGACTAATAGATTTGATACAACCAAGCAGAGAGAAGTCAGGACCAATGTTGTTTTCACTCCGTCTAATGCATTTGCTTATCCTACTTCCTATCTTGCTACTAGCTAAATGGCATGAATGTATGAACTTCAACTTCACGTAAAACAATCTAACAAGGCACGCATACATAAATTCACAGTAACGAATGCCCAACTAAAACAATGCAACGAGGCATGCATGCATGGATTCAGAGTAACTAAATACCCCTAGGATGGCACCACCAAATTAATGCACTTTTGGTTACTCATGATAACACAGCCTAATTATGCTAATTTGTTTCACTCTTTATGTGCTTTATAGTTGTCAAATACTCTGGAGAATAAAGGTAATGAGAGTGATCATGACGATGAGAATTATTCATTGTAACCATTACTAATCTAACTTTACCATCTTTACCATGCCACGTACTCTTCCACTAGAAGTTTAGTTTAGTTTGAATGTTAACGACTTTGATGCCACTATTAGTTTGAATGTGAACGACTTTGATTTCATCGCTACTAGCCTTTCTTCCTTTGAGGCTGGAAACGGATTGTACAATAACAAGAATCCAATGATATTTCTTGTAGATCCTTGATAATATCTCAGCCACCTATCCCTTCAACTTGAATCTAATCAAAACGCAGGGATGGGTAATGGGATATATTCTATTGAAAAAAGTTTCTCTTCCAACGAATGTTGTAGTGACAGTTAAGTGAATTTAATCAACACTACAAATTGCTTGGATGACTTCGACGATGATGTTTGATTTTCATTGATCAACTACCTAACCATGTGTCACCTGAATTAAGCTTCTCAGTGGAATTTTAACCAATCTCTAAGTTTTGGTTGGAATTCAGAATGTCTGATTAGCGTGTGCCTTTGCACTCTTTATTAGAGTAACATCTTTGAGAGTTATAGTTGTGAAAGAACACTCTTGAAACTTTCAACCACCTTTCATTAGGTACATAATAAATATGTGTCATGATAAATTTTCTTATGTTTTTTTCGTAATTAATTATTTTTTTTTCTTAATTGTTTAATCTGATTTTTTTTAGGAGCAAGGTTCAAGGCATCTTTTATATGGTGGTCACTTGTATCTGTCATGTTTCTACTAAGCTATTTTTCTCAAGTTTTTTTCTAGATGGATAAACTTTACCATATCACCACATATATATTTACTTCATGATGGATTACCTACACACTCGTTGTCATTACGTACCCCCTCAATTTATAGTTCAAGCAGTAACTTATTTGTTTACCAAACCTAGCCAACTTGCTTCCTCTTAATTTCCCTATTGCATACTATAGTTCCCAATTACTTCCTCCGTAAATGAACTGCTTAAATTGATGCTACTCAAATCAATGCTTAGCAAATTGATCCTATAGTATGATCCGAAGCGATTATTTTGATACCTAGTTTAGTGGGAAAATGTGTTTGCTCTTATAAACGATGCATTCTTCACTCTTGGAGATAAGTCATTAATTAACTCTATAGACATTGCATGTTGGTTTTTGTCGTAGCTACCAAGTCATCTATTCAGTATTCATTTGTGCACCCTTTACGAGCTAGGATGAGCTTGTCAATGGGATTTGGATCAAATTCACCAAATCCAATCCAAGATAAATGGGATAAAATGAAATTTTGCACCAATAGAAAATTTAGTAAACAAGCATGATGGGTTTGTGTCCTCCTGACTCTTTCCAATATAGAATGAGCGGCTATGACCACTAAACATGTAGCATAAGTTGCCAAGATCTCAAGATATCTGGTTGCGATTATAATTTCTTGCATGCCTATAGTAAACAAGAATCATGTAAGTAGCTCAACGAACCAAATTTCATAAGTCAATCGATTATTTCTTCTTGAAGAAAGTAAAATATCAATAAGGTATCGATATATGTTACATGTGAAATTATGCAAAGATCAATCGCAATTACAATTAATATAGATAAATTTCTAATAGACTCAATTGGAAGATATGGCTCTTAAGATAGGACTCGAAAGGAGCTCGACCAAAGAAATCGACCAAGTGAGCACTTTGAATTAATAATACTCGACTAGGAAATTAAATGTATTAAGATTTGGATCCTCCCTCAATTTGTTAATAAACATACAGCTTATCAAGTTCAAAACATTATCTTCAACTAACATCCAAAATACCCCTCACGATTACTCTCACCAATAAGCTATCTCACAAAGTCTATGCTTTATTTTCTTGCTCATGAATATTGGTTAAATGTCATTAAACATTGTTATTTTGTTTACGCTTCCATCCCATGCTTTGTATGTACAACTTTACGACTTTACAACGCAATCCCTCGTAAAATAAGTCAATGTCATTCTTAAACAATGACTATGCCTTGGTGCTTGCTCCTCACTAAAGACTTGTTTCTTTAGCCAATAGAAAACAAACACTAAAGGAAGGGATTTGCTGCTATGCATATCCCCTTGGGAAATTTGGAAAAGTGAGATTACATCGTTGTCGTGACTAGAGCAAGAAGTCATCGGAGATATATAGAAATAAAATATACTCACATCAACAAACAATTGCAATGCACATGAACTTTATTCATAATATAGAGATGTTACATGACCCAAATTACTTCCATGTTGGAAAATATAGTGAATGATATTAATGTTGTGCATGGCAGAATGGCATATACAACACAATGGAAATGCTTTCCTGACACATAATTAAATTATCTTGTAGTGATGTAAAATATGTCACATGACTGAGGTGACATGAAAGCCTCATGTTAGGTACCATGATTTTATTACTTATGAACCTTCAATTAAATTGATAATAAATATTAAAGTTTTACACATGTAACATTTTAAAGTCTTATTATACACAACAACAAAAATTAAAACAATTAAAAAGAATATATGTTTTTATGAAAACTTAGTGGATTAGCTTTCAAGTGGTTGAGTATTGTGAATTACAATCAAGAGCTCTTGAGGTCAAGACGTTGGACTATCTACATCTATGAATAATGTGGGCCCCACTCAATGTCCTAGTCGGGTTAGGTTACCAAAATTGCAACTTACGCTAGGTACCTACGCTGAAATTTTAAATTCAATTTGAATGTTTTTTCATGTGGTTGTGGAGAGGTCAAGGTGAAGAGAAAATATAATCACCAAGTGCATGTTGCATATCCCAACAAAGCCCCCCCCCCCAACACACACACACATTCCAAGGGAAAAATGTATATTCTATTCAAGGTGAAGAGAAAATACAATCATCAGGTGCATGTTGCATAGCCCAACCAAGCTTTAACAAGTTTCAAAAAGACTAGAGAGACCCATAAAACAATATCACAAGCCCCCATCATACAAAATGTTGGAACATTTTACAAACCCACTATGTCATTCTAGACTTAGGATAAAATTAATTAATCATTTATGATTAATTTCCTGAGTTTTGACTAGGTAGAATAGGCCAGTTTTGTCTTTTAGTGGACCACATGCTATCCTCATTCACAAAAACGAATTTGGATAGATTATGGATGAGATTTCCTTGGATTCTGTCTGATTTTATTCCATTCCTGAATTAGAAAGACACTATCCAATTTTAGTTAGCTTTGTCTTGTTTTTCTACTCTCTAGTGGAAAAGATAAAGCTAGTTGACTTAGAATCTTTTGCCACTTGACCAATTCGGCCTCCACATCATATCTAACCTTCTAAATCCATCAATACATCCTATTTACCTCACTCATGAGCTTCCATACCATACTTGCCAAATTCGTGAGCCTCTAGCACAATTTTGGAAACTGCTTTTGTCAGCTAGGGTTTTTTTTGTCTTTTCTAACCCTTTTCTTTTTGCTCTTTCCATATTGCTTCAAAGCAATTCAATTTTCTCCATGGAGGATGTATTATATATTGTTATCATATCAATGAATAAGATACAGAGTGTTTTCCATAATTTATTCTCTCTATTCTTCTTCTCTCAATGTCTAAAATATTCCATGGTGATATTGTCTTATGAGTCTAGTTCCTAGTAATTGAAAATCTCACACAAAATGGGTATAATCAGACCTTATATAGGTCCCCTCATGTTATGACCTCAAAAATAAGAGACTGTCCCCAAAGAAAGAGTTGTCATCATTATCATGTACAAAACATCAAAATAATGTAACACTACATGATTGTAGGCCTGATTAGAAATTATCAATAACAGCCTGCAAATAGGAAAACAAATTCCCATGATCAAATTCAATGAGTTTATAATATCTCTCTTGTAGTAAGAGGCCTCTTTTGAAATTTTATCCACTTCCATATTTTGTTCTCTTAAGATATGAGCAAGACTAATTTCCTAGAAAGATCCAGCAATATGCTTCAAACGATCAGCCACTATGAGTGCGTCTATATTTTTAACATATACCTACCTATTCATCCATTTTATAGCAAGGCTTGAGTCTCCAAAAACCTGCAATTTCCTCGGTCCTTTGTCCACAGCCAATTTGAGCAGGTAAACATAGCCAAAAACTCTCATTGTTCATTCATGCCTCTGCTCAAATTGCTCTTGAAATGGAAGAGATATGAATCAGTAACGTGTAATAGAAAACCCTATCCAACAATCCAATTTGTGCCTTAGCATGTGCCATCAAATAATCCACAAGGAGAATATATTTCCACTCTAAACTCCTCAAATACCCGTGGATCCTTATACTTCGGCTCTTCCTTATAATATGATAATATTCCTAACACTTGAAGAACAATTTAAAAGAGAGGGAGAAACTTCTCCTAGAATAATGAAGAGTAATAAGTGAGACGCACATTTTATAGAATAAAATATGGGGCTTCTCTAAACAGTTTCAAAGCCTAAGGAGTGATCCTAACACCAAAACAATCTTCGAGTGTTCCATCATTCCCTAGTCCCGATAGGCCCTGCTAGAGCTCCACCTCATACCACACCTATAAAGAGTATGAACACAAGAGAAAAAGGTGTTGGTTCATTTCCTCTCTTGTTTTGCAAAAAATGAAAATACTAGGGACTATCTTGCCTTGCCTCTAGAGGTTGTCCCAAGTCAAAACATGATCAACTAGAGTAAGCCATAGATGTAATTTAGTTTTTATAGGAGCCTGAACTCTCTAGAGCGCACTCCACCACCACCGATGGTCATTACATTCAAGTGTAAAATGTGTTGTATATCCCATATTAACTAATTTGGTTCATCGCTAAGTCTGATTGTAGTTCAACAATGTATCAATCCCAACACACTCCAAAAGCCCCATCAAAACCCAAATCTGACTGAATTTAACCAACCTTGTTTCCATAATGTGATCTATGAGTGTTGCTTTTCCAAATTCTCGAAGGCAAAGAAAAAGTGCAACAGGAAGAAAAATTGTGGGGTTACAACTCATAATAGCATCAACCTTAACATAGACATGAAACCCATTTCCCACCTTCCAAGCTAATTGTGGGCCAATAACTGGAAATGCAAGTGTGAGGGCCTTCCATTGGTTGAATATATGTTGAGTACTTTTGTGTTCACTCCTAATCCAATCCATAATTAAATCCAGGGGTAAATATTTATGAACAAGGACCTGATGTCGGAGACTATACTTTGTTAACACACTCCCTAATTATTTTTCCACTAGGGACAGTCTGAAAAGATGTATATTTTTAATCCCCTAAACTCCTAAGGAATTTAGGGTTGTTGACTTCTTCCAACAGACCCAATAGGAAAGTCTAAAAAGATGTATATTTTTAATCCCCTAGCCTCCTAAGGAATTTAGGTTTGCTAACTTCTTCCATCAAACCCAATGAGTCCCTTTATAGTCAGTACTTGAAGCACATTCTTCTTATATTTTTGAGAATTCCTTTAGGCATATGGGAAAGTGTATGCCAATACACAGGAATCGCCTCCAACAAAAATTTAACAAGAACCAATCGACCACCCCTCAACACCCACATGTTAAACCACAAGTTTATCTGTTTCTCAATTTTAGTAACCAACCACCCTTAGTCAATCTTTCCATAGCATTCATCTTAAGATAAATACCCATATATTTTAAGCCCCGGAAAGATCCAAATGATGAAATGGGAAGTAACTCCAAAATCCAAAACATAGATGACCATCTGGATTCCAGAGAAATATAATGGAGACTTTGCCTCATTTACTTCCATCTCGGTCGCTAAACTATATAAATGAATAATTTCATGAAAATTATCCCCTTCTCAACATGATCCAAAGAAAAATAGCAGGACATCATCTACAAATAAGAGATGGGACAAATTCTCTTATCGACCTATTTGAATCACCTCAAAAGACCTCATCCTTTTTGCTTCATTGATAGGCATGCTCAGCCCTTTAGCTACCAAAAGAAAAATATAAGGCTATAGGGGACATCCCTAACGGAGTCCCCTGGAAAGCTTGAAGAAAATAGAATTGTCCCCATTAATCAACATAGAGAAAGTGGTAGTGGTTACATAGCTCATGATCCAACTTACTGGAGGCAAGGAGAGACCAATATGAAGCAATAAGAGATGGAGAAATAGCTAGGAGACACAGTTGTATGCCTTTGAGAGATAAATATTGACCACTGCAGCCAGAGCACCCAAAACATCGATGGAGTGTAGGCCCTCCTGTGCAATACCCATTGCTTCATGTATTTTTCGGCCCTTGAGAAACCCAAATTGTTCAATAGATATATAAGAGGACAAAACTTGCTTCAGTCTCAGTGCAACAATCTTTGCGAGGATTTTGTAAAGACAATTACACAACAAAATAGGCCAAAATTCATCAAAGAGAGGCTACATGGTGAGTATTGGGGATGAGTCCAATAAAGGTTGTCTTTAATCCCTTAGGAATATGACCATACATTCTAACCTCATTCAAAACTCTCGGTAACTCATTACCCAACAAATCCAAAAATCCGGTAAAGAACTCCATGGTCCAACCATCCAAACCAAGACTTTGGTCCTTTTTAAAAGACTGTGAGACAATTACTATCTCCTCCATCATCACTAATCTATACAATTGATCGGTAATTCCCTTTTCTAACATTCTCAAAAAATAAGAGATAAACTTCAACATTATTCCATATCAACTTTTTCAAGTTCCTTGTAGAGCCGGTCAAAATGTTGCACTCCTAGAGTAGTGAGCTCATTAAAACCTTAGACAAGAGACCCAGTTTGGTCATGAAGCTCCTATATTATAGTATTATGGTTTCATCTGTGGTTGTTAATACAATGAAAACATTTGGTATTTTGGTCTCCCCATTCTAACCACGTTGCCCAATGTAATATCTCGATTTTGACCCTGTTGCATTAAACGTGTAAATGATGTAATATCGTTATAAAATCATGGTGAGGAGCTCATGGCCAAGGCCCCGCCCTCAATTTATCGTTTATGTATCGGTAATCAAAATAAAATAAATGCATGTGGATTGTGTGCTAGCATGGAATGATGTAAATTATAAATATGATGTAAATATGTATTTTAATAAAATTACCCACAACTAGCTATGCAAGGAAACAAGAGTATGAGGGAATGATTTTTACAAGGAATAGGGAGGGAAATATTCAAACCCTTGAAGCCAATAATGTTAAGCCAAGTGTCAATGAGATAACCCATGAACCATTAACTACACATGTTGACTTATGCACCCAATCATTTAATTCTTCCAAGAGGTGGTTGAAGTAGATATTGTTTTGGGAAATGGAGAGTATAGCTGTCCAAATTTCATGTATGGGAAAGCCATCATTTTGGAAAAACGCATTTGGCTTCCTAGGAAAGAAAATACCCACGAATTTTCTTCCCAATCCATTATTCATCGAGGATTTTTTCTCTCTCACGCAGTTTTTGCTTGCTGGTCATTTTCGTCCACAAAATTATTGAGTTTTTCCCCATTTTCTAGCTGGGAAAGTTGATTTTGGGGTTGTAGAATGACTGGGAGGAAGAGAAAATTGTGTTGGAGGTTCATAGAGGTCATTTTTTCCATTTTAATGCTTGTATACATGTGGAAAGATCGTTTTGTTCCCCAGTGGTTGATTTCCCCTCTCAAATTGCGTTTTGTTATGCCTAGTGATTGTATGACTGTGTAAATGTTAAATTGAGTTCTAGCTATTACGGAATTACCATGATACTGTGCTAGCTCATCCATCTTGTTGATTTCCCTTTGACACCCATGTGACTTGCTATGTGTGAATTTGGATGAGGATTGGGATACACACATCCCTTGTTTTGGCTTGAACTAGTGTGTGAGAAACCAGGATTAGACACGGATTTGGAATTGGCTTGATAAACCTAGTGAAAAGTGTAACCTCACCGAAGATGTTAGGGATTTGGATACTTTTCTATGCACACCCTGAAGAGCACTAGAAGGGAAGGTATGGCCTGAGGGACTGTGGAGCAGTGAAGGGGATACTTCCTTGTGTTGGTTGTGTAGGTATTGTGGGTGCCAAGCTAGTTGAATCTTGTAGAGGTACTGATAGCTCTATGGTTGAGATCACTAGCTTAGTAATTCCTTCCTTTCTACTCCCTTGACAGCCTGATAAACCTATTTGTGGACTGGCTTGGATGAGATGTGTTATATACTTGGCTATGTGTGAGTTTGTTGTTCTCTTTTCCTTGTGGAAATCATTCCCAGCTCGGGGGTGGCAGCTATGTTGAGAGATTGATGATCAAAGTTGGCATATGGTTGGGTGGAACATTGCACTTGCATAGCCAGTTGCTCGAGACAACTTCATTTCAAGATAAGTATTCTCTTGTACTTAATTATTCTATGTCTTTAATTTATTCCTATTATAATTATGTTGGAAATTGCATGCTAGATGTGTGTAGTAGAGTTTATTTTCGTTGTGTTTATTTGGATTATACATATGCACACATGTACTTTATTTGTTATGAATTTGTAAAATGATGATGCGGCTAAATTGGAAGCCTAGATTTAGTTCACGCTCCCTCCCATATATCGGATTGATGGAAGGGGGCATGACACCCAACTCTTAATATGCCAATGCTTTTCTTTGTCTAGCATAAGTTTCACCCAATACTGTTCAAGACTAGTTCCTTAAACCACACATGGGAGACATCCCCTAGCATATCCTCTAAAAGTTTAGAATCCAAAGCCTCCAATTTTTTTTACACTACTTGTAGTTGTGAATCATTGTTTCAGTATATGTCCCCAACCCAAGAATCCACCCATTCTTCTACTGCCCAAAGAGCCATCATAAATTGCTCACATGCAAAAAGATCCTAATTATAATCAAAATGTACCCATTATTGCCTTAGTAATTGTATAAACTCCTCCTCGTCAAGCCATCTAGGATTAAATATGAAAGGAGTGCTTGATTGAGCCTCATCCTAAGCCAACTCAAGATATATTAGGTAATGATCTAACACCAAACTAACCCAATCCATGACCAATATCTAGCCACGCTCTACAAAATGTTGTCGTGTGCCACAAATCTATCCAAGCATTTGTACATGACATCATCCCCTAGTCTGTTGTTATACCAAGTGTGTCGAAGCTTAAGAAGCTCCACATCTACAAGGCCACCCAGTTCAGAATGATTTAGGAAATAATTGACAAGGAAATAAGCATGAGAGTTGCTAACCCTTACCTCTTGGCATGATAGAGTGAAATTTATATCCCTCCATTGTAAAACAATTAGTCCTCAAGCATAAAAAGTTAAAAATATTCTCCCAAAAAGTCAACTTCTCTTCATAAGGCCCATAAATGTTAAGTAGAGTGACTTTTTAATCCAAACTACTGAAAAACACCTATGTACATAACTTTGAATTGTTCGGATATCCACATCATCTTTTTCAGGATCTTGCATGCAATTAGGGTTTGCATGCATCCCAGTCACCAGGTTAATGCCTCCAGCACCTTAGCCACCTTATTCTAGCACCCGGGAGCCACTTACTTCAGATTTTTAGCCCTCCTAGTCTGAAAGGCGCCCACTTCTCACCTACTGCCAGAGAAGGGCGCACTTCTTCACCTACCACTGCAGTTCCACTTCAGTTACACTCAGTTAGCTCCGATTCTCCCTGATTTGAGGCTAGTTTCACTCCCGACTGATTGTTTCACTTCCGTTGGACCTCCAGATTGACTAGATGACTTGTTCTGACTTCAGTAAGCCTCCCATGTGCCCCCCACTAAGCCTCCTTCCCTTAATCAGTGCTACACACTTCAGTTACACATGTTACACTCAGTTAGACTCAGATTGACACCTGGATGACTAGTTCTTGTGCATTGATGACCACCACCGATTGATGATGAGGACTCCTAGTTGGAGTCAAGCTACTCCATTCAGTGATTCGAATGACCTCCTTAGGCAATTCGAATTGCTCAGTCATTGTTACTATATTCTATTGTAATCATTCACCCTTATTGGGATATTGAGCACTGATGCATGTTTTGCACAGTTTTACACCATATTTTCTATGTTCATCTGTTGTGATTGATTTACTTGTCCATTAGATCTGTTGTGACTAATTTTACATGGTATCAGAGCCATTGCAGGGACAAGATCTCTTTTCTACAAGTGGTTCTACAAGAACATTTGAGTGAATTGCTCAAAAAAATTGCAAAGTTTTGGCATGAAATATCTCAAGGGCATTCGCTCCTGTGCATGCAAAGCTTGAAAATACATCCAATACCACTCCAGAAGCTTGAGTTTCCACATAATTCCTGGATCTGATACATTGGACCCATTCAACATTGTTTGATCACCAATCCTAGGTGTGATGCAACTCTAAAAGGGTGGATTGTTCGACCTCATTGTTCTTGGTTTATTGTGATTTGCAGGTTATTGTCTCCATCATTTGCACTCACTACACTGCCCTTGCAAGCTCCTCTACATCAGTGTGCACTTGCTCCTAGCAATGGAATAATCTTCTTCAAAGCCTATCCTCACCCCATTCAATTATTTTGATTGGAAAGATGATATGGAGATCATATTACATTCAAAAGGTTACTACCGAGTCACTCTTGGTCTTGAATTGGAGCCAAACAATCTGTCAGATAGAACCAAACACTACAACAAGCTTGATGAAGCTTATGGTCTTCTTTGTCTCTCCATCTCCAAAGATCTTCACTTCCATCTCAGCGGATTGAAGACTCCAAAAGCTATATGGGAGCAACTTGAAACACTATTTGGCAAGCAGGACGAGCTTAAGGCCTTTCAATTAGAGAATGAATTGATTGCCCTTAGTCATGAGAATTTCGAGACCATTAATGAATTCTTCACAAAATTCAAGAACTTGAAATTGCAGTTGAAGAACAGTGGAGTTATCAAAGAGGATAAACAATTGATCCTCTCCATTCTCAACAAGCTTGGTAAAGATTATTCGGTATTTGTCTCTACTTTCAATTCCGGTCGGCTAACTACCCCGAATTGGAAGATGCCTACCTTGAATGCCTTCATTGAGTCCGTCACAAAAGAGCATGACAAGTTGATTCAAATGGGGTCCATAAGCTCCAAAGATTCAGCCCTATATGTTCAAGGACCCAAGATCTCGAATGGCAAAGGAAAGCAAAAGAAGGAGAAGCCCAAATTCGAGCCTCACAAGCAAAGAGAGAAAGGCAAACAGACGGATGCACCATCCAGTTCAAAGTTCAAGCAAAAGGGCAAAGAAGGTAACCAAAAATCTAAATGTACCTATTGTAACCGTGGCTTTCATCCTGAAATTTCATGTATGAAGAAGACTATAGATCAAATGTCCCTCCTTTTGGAAAAGAACAACATAACTCTTCCTGACGGTGCAAGGAAGAAGGATAAGAATGATGATCATGAAAAAGGACAAGCACTCATGGCAACGGTTTCGAAGCCCACTACTCTCTTGATAGATTCGGGTGCATCGAATCATATGGCTGCAAATATTGATTCTTTTTCTTCATTCGATCCAAACAGCTCCATCCCCATCCATTTGGGAGATGACTCAAAAATTTCTTCAAAGGGCAAAGGTACGATTCATGTAGATCATGGAAGCTTTCAGAATGTTCTCTATGTGCCTTCCTTGGCTTCAAATCTTCTTTCTGTGTATCAAATGACACACATTGGTGAACCGAAGCAAGTTATATTCAGCCCTAATACAGTTGAAATTTCTGATATCAAAAGTGGAAGACTTGTTGCAGTCGGAAAGGCAAACCACACTGCAAAATGCTATGAGTTTTCACACTTTATTCCGCTTGCAAAGCCCACTGCTCTTCGCACACATGGTAATGAGGTTAGTAGGCTTTGGCATGAAATATTTGGACATCTTAATTATAAATATTTGTTGCTGCTATCAAACAAATCCATGGTAGATGGTCTTCCACAACTCCGTTCCTCGAAGGGAATATGCACTGGTTGCATCATTGGGAAGCACCCCGAGCACAGATTCGACCGCGGCAAAGCTAGCAGAGCTTCTACAGTTTTGGGGTTGATCCATTCTGATATTAGTGGTCCGCTGCCCCATATGTCATTAAATGGTTCAAGGTATGTTTTGACATTTATTGATGATTTTTCCCGCTTTACATGGGTATTCTTTCTCAAAAACAAGTCAGAAGTGCTTGGAAAATTCAAGGATTTTAAGGCTTCTGTTGAGACCACCACTGAGAGCAAGATCAAAGCTCTTATATCTGATAATGGTGGAGAATATATTAAGTCTGAGTTGCTGCAAATTTGTGCCCAAAGCGGAATTCAGATCCAACATACAGTTCCCTACACACCCCAGCAGAACGGTGTAGCGGAAAGGAAAAATCGGTCACTGAAAGAGATGGCTACATGCATGATTGAATCAAAAGGTTTGGCTGCAAATCTTTGGGGTGAAGCAATCAATGTTTCTGCATACATACAGAACCATGTTCCACATTCATCCGTGAAAGGTATGACTCCTTTCGAAGCATTCTTTGGTCACAAACCGAATGTGTCAAATTTGAGAGTTTTTGGCTCTACTACATGGGCTAGAATTCCTTCCAAGAAGAGACGAGCTTTGGATCCACAAAGTATTGAGTGCATACTGATAGGATATGGGGAAGAATCAAAAGCATATAAACTCATGGATATCAGATCTAAAAAGATATTCATAGAGCGCAGTGTGCAATTTGAAGAACCGCTTCAAGAATTGCAACTAGTCGAGGAAGAGACTGCCGATTCACCGCCTTCACCAGAAGAAGATCCGTGCAGCGATAATGAAGGTATGAGTTCTGATATTTCTGATATTGTAGCAGCATATGATGATCATGACATATCAGGTTCGGAATCCTACCATTATGATCCTCCTCAGTTACCAAAGTGGGCCCAAAACACTCTTCAATCTGCTGGTTCGAACCTTGGAAATCCTGTTGATCTGAGACGAACAAGAGCAGACTTTCAAAGAGCAGGTATGGCTCTTTCTATTGCTGATCCATTACTTCCTGATATTTGTTATTTGATGGCTGGTTCAGATCCCACATCATACTATTCTTCCCACTGAGATCTGAGATGGCAAAGTGCCATGGATGAAGAGTACAGTTCTCTTCAAAAGAACAACACATGGGAGCTAGTTTCTCTTCCACCTGGAAGAAAATTAGTAAAGTGTAAATGGGTCTACCGCACTAAAGTTGCTGCTGATGGCTCTATCAGCAAATACAAAGCAAGGTTGGTGGCAAAAGGTTTCTCCCAAATCCAAGGAGTGGACTACACTGAAACCTTTGCACTGGTTGCAAAGATGGATTCCATCCGCCTTGTTTTGGCTATTTTCGCATCCAAGCACTGGGAAGTGCACCACATGGATGTGAAGAGTGCATTTCTACATGGAGACCTTGCTGAAGAGGTATATATGCAGCAGCCAGAGGGCTATACATCAGATCCATCATTAGTTTGCAGATTGAAGAAATCTTTGTACGGGTTAAAACAGGCCCCAAGAGCTTGGTACGCAAAGATGGACTCCTTCCTTCTTTCTTAGAATTTCCAAAGATGCAAATCTGATCCGAATGTGTATCTTCAGCGATTTAAAGGTAGTTTGTTGGTTATTGTACTTTATTTTGATGATCTTCTCATTACTGGTAGCACTCTTACTTCAATAAACAAGCTAAAAACTGCCTTAAATCTAGCTTTTGACATGAGCAATTTGGGCCCTCTGAGTCACTTTTTGGGCTTGGAGATAGCTCAAAATTTTGATGGGATCACTATATCTCAGCAAAAATATGCTTCCGACCTGTTATTGAAGTTTAATATGGCTGAATGTAAGGCATCCCCATTCCCATTCCTCTCAGGAATCAGTCTTGAGGAGGGAGATTCTACACCGCTTGCAGATTGCAGTATGTATCGACAGTTGATGGGTTCACTACTTTATTTGACACACTCAAGGCCTGATATTTCATATGCCGTGAGTGCCGTGTCAAGGTATATGCAGCAGCCACATGAGCTTCATTGGCGAGCAGCCAAGCGGATCTTGCAGTATGTGCAAGGTACGAGACAGTTTGGCATACATTATGCCGCAGATTCTAAGCTTGATTTCATTGGTTTTACTGATTCAGATTAGGCAGGTGATAGCATTGATCGGAAGTCCACTTCCAGTTATGTTTTCATGATTGGTCATGGTGCTATTTGCTGGTACAGCAAAAAGCAAGCAGCCATTGCACTTTCTTCAGCAGAGGCAGAGTATCGATGGGCAGTCAATGCCTGCATTCAGGCAGTTTGGTTGCAGGGTATTCTTTCCGAGTTTGGTTTTGGTGGCACTACTTCGACTGTCCTATTTTGTGACAATCAAAGTGCTATCAAGATCTCCACAGATCTAGTTCAGCGGCAGAGGACCAAACACATTGAGATTCATATGCATTACATTTGACAGTTGGTGCATGACCGCACCATTATTCTGCAATATTGCCCTACTGATGAGCAAATTGCAAACATCTTCACCAAGAGCTTCACTGAGAAGAAGTTCTCTTACCTCCGTTCACTGTTGGAGGTGAGTTCCATCATGGTGGAGACAGATTGATTCATTATTATGCTTTAGCTTGAAGGGGGGCTTTCTTCCCACTGGGTTTTCCCTCTTTCCTCACTTAGTTTATTTTCAACATTTTTTGGATTATTGTATTGGGGTGACCTTTGGTCTTAGTTACCAGGGCCCCACATTATTTTTTGCACATCATAGTCTAGCTTGAGGGGGGGTGTTCGGATATCCACATCATATTTTTCAGGATCTTGCATGCAATTAGGGTTTGCATGCAAATTCTAGGGTTTGCATGCATCCCAGTCACCAGGTTGATGCCTCCAGCACCTTAGCCACCTTATTCTAGCACCCAGGAGCCACTTACTTCAGAGTTTTATCCCTCCTAGTCTGAAAGGCGCCCACTTCTCACCTACTGCCAGAGAAGGGCGCACTTCTTCACCTACCACTGCAGTTCCACTTCAGTTACACTTAGTTAGCTCCGATTCTCCCTGATTTGAGGCTAGTTTCACTCCCGACTAACTGTTTCACTTATGTTGGACCTCCAGATTGACTAGATGACTTGTTCTGACTTCAGTTAGCCTCCCATGTGCCCCCCACTGAGCCTCCTTCCCTTAATCAGTGCTACACACTTCAGTTACACATGTTACACTCAGTTAGACTCAGATTGACACCTGGATGACTGGTTCTTGTGCATTGATGACCACCACTGATTGATGATGAGGACTCCTAGTTGGAGTCAAGCTACTCCATTCAGTGATTCAAATGACCTCCTTAGGCAATTTGAATTGCTCAGTCATTGTTACTGTATTCTATTGTAATCATTCACCCTTATTGGGATATTGAGCACTGATGCATGTTTTGCACAGTTTTACACCATATTTTCTATGTTTATCTGTTGCGATTGATTTACTTGTTCATTAGCTCTGCTGTGACTAATTTTACATGAATAAATAGCAAAGAATTAAACAATGAAATATTATTGTTCTATCATGTTATCAATCCACCAAAATGACCATTAACATCTACCACTAGAAAGTTCTAACCCCTAGAGTCTTCTTTAAATTCAAAATAAGCACATCCCCTTGTCCCATGGTTTCCTTAATCATAACGATATTAGGGCTATCAAGTTCGATCAGCCTCTTTAGGGCCAATTTCTTGGCTTGGCACCCCATCCCTATAATATTCAATGAAAGTATTCTCATGGGGGACCTAATATAGGGTTTAGAACTTCTCTAAGGACCCCTATAATTAACCTCTAATGGCCTTGATTCACCTCTTTTATCATAGTTTCATGAGCCCATTTAAGGGCATATTTTCATCTCACCATCGATGGGCCCAACTCCTTCAAGGAATCATAGTGAAAACCCATAGACTATTATGTCTCAATCTATGTGGCTCCTTTAATAGATATAAGGTGACAAATGGAAGCTTGACTAACAAATAGTAACAACACACCTATAAAAGGAAAGTCCCCATCACAAGCCAAATCCACAAAGTTAACGTCTAGATTTAATGGGACAGATTGGTGACTATTCATAAGGTAATCCTTGGAATCCTTAACCCTCCCATTAGTATTACAAGGGGGACCCTTCCTAGCAAGTGTACTAACATCTTCATTCTCCATGAGATCCAAACTATGAGTAAGAAGACATTCCATAGAATTTGAATTGATATTACCTAGGGAATCTACCATTTCCAAACCTTGACCAAATCCTACAGGTGAAGCAATTAGAGTTGGAGAAGTACCAGCCACATCCACCAACTCGTCCATCTTTGGTAATGAACCCAAAGAAATATGTGAGACAACTATCAAGGGAATCAAAAGGTCCCCGGAGACGATACAATTAGTGGTTTCCCAATTATCCACCACAGCCTTGCTCCCTACTAGGGAGAACACACCAGAACATCACTTGAGACCTCTTGACAACCGTTAGGATGTTTATGTTCCTATCCACATTTAGGCTCCAACCTTTGGTGCCATATTTTCTTAACCAAATGTTTTAAATAATCTGTAAAAATGTGGCAATAGGCAAGGCATCGTGAACACTGAAAATGGATATACATATAATCCAAATTCTACATATGAGAACACCCATACCAAACCAGATGATACAAGAGCATCCTTGGACTCGAGCAATCCGCGTCGCCCAAAAATATTCATATTCCGCAAATTAGATTATAAGTTGAATAAGCACTGTTTTAGTGGTCCATTTTATTTAGTAAATTTTCTAAGTATAGAGTTATGTTTCTAACCATAGTCCAATTCAAACTGCTGCTACTCTTGCTACTATTTTTTGTGCGTGCTAAAACTCCTCTGTTTGATGGAATTTTAAAAGTATTGCGATGTTCTTCATTCGCATGGCTGTGATCGCACTCGTTTGACCTTGCCACATTGGCATTCATTCATGATGATTCACATCCACCATTATTTCAAAGAACCCGCACCTAAAGGACAAATTGTGAACCCAAAACGGAAAGAAGAAAGGCGAAACGGTTGGGGAAAACAAAAAGACGGTTTTGGAAATGGTTCGATCTTGGCAAAGGAAGCGAATCGATTCAAGGGAAGCCTATAGATTTTAAAGAGAGATGGAAGCGATGAGAAGGGGGTTCAACAGATAGAGAGAAGATCTCGTGGAGGACACATTGGAGAAGCAGATCCAGTCGATGAGAAATGTGAGCAACCATTTGGAAAATGCAGTGACTCGAATACTATTACTCTTGTTGAATTGTGTTGTAATGTAACTCAGTGATTTCCCATTGAATCAATAATATCCTGTCTGCATTTCATTGGTATCCATAAGTTAAATTTCTGTGTTAATTTGCATTGTGTTAAAAAATAGCATGATGATTTTTCGTTGTGTATTTTGAGAGCAGGGGAGGTTCTGTAACTGAGTGTTGTTTCAGTCCTTACCTCTGCACCAGGTGGTATCAGAGTAGGATTCACTCTGAGGATACTTGCGTTATTTTTCCTGAAGGTGCGTGAGAAAGTACCTTGAGTTTGGTGGCGCATCGGCATTCTAAGTGTTGAAGAACAAGTAAGTCAGCGTCTGGATTGAGGCTGTGAATGGTACTTAGGGTGTGAACTACCAGGAGACTTGTGAGAATGCCGCCAAGAAGGAGAGAAACAGTGCATGAAGGTGCTGGAAATCGAGAACTTGAAGAGTTTCAGAGAAGAATAGAGGAATCAGAAAATAGAAGAGATCAAGGTGATGAAATAGATTATGAATATGAGGTTGAGATTGAAATTGAACGCATTCCTGAGAATGAAGACCCAGCAAAGCATTTGATATCTTATCTGAGTAACAGAGGTACTGCAAAGGTTAAAGTTTCATGCTGTGATGGAAGCTTTAAGGTTGAAACTCTTAAATATTGGATAGGAGAACTCGAGAGATATTGCGAATATGAGAATGTTCGTGATCCCAATAAATTTCGTTTTGCTGTTACAAATTTGAAATGGCATGTTGCACTTTGGTGGGGCATGTTGCAGAAAGATATAATTGATAATAGGTTGGAAAGGATTAGAACTTGGAAGAAAATGGTAAGTAAGATTAAGGAGAAGTTCTTCACTGTTGATTATCAACAAAATTTGTGTAGACAAGTTCAGAATCTAAGGCAAAAGGATGTTTATGTGCGTGAGTATACTAAATAATTCTTCAGGTTGTCACTCCGATCGAGAATTAAGGAGCTTGAGTATCAACGTGTAGCAAGATATGTAAGTGAACTGAAGTATGGAATTCAAGACCAGATGAGTACCCACTAATTTTGTACTATGGATAAGGCTTACCAAGTTTCTATGAAGGTGGAGGAGAAGGTTGAGAGGAAAACTCAGCATAAGTTAAGAGGAAGAGGCAGAGAAAACACTACTAGAATAAATGACAAGGAATAGGATTCAACAAGTAATCCAAGTGCTAGAGGAAATGGAACTAGTAGAGGTAGAGGCTTTGGAAGAGGAAAGGGAAAGTATGTAATTACTTGTTATAGGTGTGCAGTTGAAGGTAACAAAGCATCGGAATGTCCAAAAAAGCAAGGTTCCAACAAGAGAGGTGATGCTAGAATGCAGGTTACCATGGAGGATGAGGCATCAGTGGTTGTAGAAAATGTGGTTGTACTTCCATAAGAACAAGGCGAGAACTTGATGTTTCGTAGAACGTTACTTCAACTAGAACAGAAGTTAATAGTAGAACCTAAACATAGGAAAAGAGTATTTCAGACCAAATGCAAAGTTCAAAGCAAATGTTGTAACTTGATTATTGATGGAGGAAGTACGGAGAAATTGGTTTCCACTGAAGTCAAGAAGAAACTAAATTTGAATTGTAAGCCACATCCTAATCCTTATAGAGTTTCATGGTTGCAGAAGGGTCAACAGGTGACTGTGACCGAACAATGTTTGTTAAATTTTCAGATTGGATATTTTAAAGAGAAAGTGTTATGCGATGTAGTGGAGATGGATGCATGCCACATTCTACTCGGAAGACCTTGGATGTTTGATAGAAAAGTGTTTCACGATGGTAGAGATATGAATTTGTTCAAAATGGGCAACATTATAAGTTGGCACCAATACATGAAGATGGTGGGAGTAACAGCAGCAGTAACAGCAAGGACGTGTATAGATGTAACAGTCACATTATGTTGTGTTCTACCAAGAAATTCTTGAAGGAGCAAAAGCAAAATGAACAGTGTTTAGCTATATTGCCAAATAAGGTTCATGAGGTTGAAAAGGGAAGTTCTGTACCAGCAGATATCCAATGCATGTTGGAAGATTTTAAAGAAATTGTTGCAGAGGAATTACCCACAGGGTTACCTCCGTTGCAAATTATATTGCACCAAATTGATTTGATTCCAAGATCGAGTTTACCAAATAAAGCGCCTTATCGAATGACTCTGTCAGAAAGTGAAGAAGTGAATCGACAAGTGCAAGGATTGCTTGACCAAGGATTGGTTCGAAAGAGTTTGAGTCCTTGTGTTGTACCAGCAGTATTGACACCTAAGAAAACATGGGAGTGGTGAATGTGTACTGATTTGCGTGCCATAAACAAGATCACCATCAAATACCGATTTCCATTACCCAGAATGGATGACCTTATGGATTACTTGAGTGGTGCAGAATATTTTACTAAAATTGATTTGAAAAGTGGTTATCACCATATTCAAATTAGAGAAGGTGATGAATGGAAGACTGCATTCAAGACAAAAGATGGACTGCTTGAATGGTTAATGATGCCTTTCGGATTGAAAAATGCACCCAACACATTCATGAGATTGATGAACGAAGTCCTGGAGCCATTTTTGGGTAAATTCGTGGTTGTGTATTTAGATGATATACTAATCTTTAGCAGAAGTGAAGCAGAGGATGTTGATCATGTGAGAGTATTATTGCAACATTTGAAGGAGGAGAAGTTACTCATAAACCTCAAGAAATGTACATTTATTTAGTGTGAACTAGTGTACTTGGGGTTCGTGGTTTGGGAAGAAGGATAGAAAAATGGATTCGGAGAAAGTGAAGGATATTCTTGAACACCTAGATGCACATTCGATGTGAGAAGCTTCCATGGATTGGCAGGCTTCTATCGGAATTTCATTCGAAACTTCAGTCAAATATGTACGCCTCTTACAGAGTGTACGAAGAAGGGCATGTTTCAGTGGACTGCAGCAACGGAGAATTCATTTGAGGAGTTGAAGAAAAGAGTAACAGCGCAACCAGTGTTGGAATTTCCATCCTTTAGTAAAGTGTTTCAAGTTGATTGTGATGCGAGTGGAATAGCCATTGGAGCAGTTTTGAGTCAAAAAGGAAGAATTATTACATTTTTCAGCGAGAAGTTGAATGAGGCCAAGAAGAAATACTTTGTTTATGATTAGGATTTCTATGCTATTGTGTAGGATTTGAAGAAATGGCAACATTATTTACTGCCAAAGGATTTTGTCTTGTTCACAGATCACAAATCTTTGCAATACATTAACAGCCAAGGTAAGTTGAATCAAAAGCATACTAAATGGGTAGAATTCTTGCAAACTTATTCTTTTTGTGTTGAAACACAGATTATGAATGTCCAATAAGGTAGCATATGTGTTGATTTAGAGAGCAGCATTACTCAATACCATGTCGGTAGAAGTGGTAAGTTTGAATTGTCTAAAGACATTGTATGAAGAGGATGCAGATTTTTCAGAAGCTTGGAAGGCATGTAAGGGGCGTTGGAGTCTAGATAGAACACCATATCTAGACTACCATATTCAAGAGTATTTTTTGTTTAAAAATCAATAGTTGTATATTCCAAGAAGTTCCATACGGATGAATCTCATTAATGAGTTGCATAGTGGTGGTTTAGGAGGACATTTTGGAATTGATAAGACCAAAACATTGGTAAAGGGGAGGTACTTTTGGCCTAGCATTAATAAGGATGTTCGAAAGTTTTTTGAAGGTTGTAGGATCTGTCAACTCGCCAAAGGTAAAATTCATAATACCATACTCTATACTCCATTGCCAGTAACTGAGTGACCATGGGAAGACATAAGTATCGATTTTGTCTTAGGATTACGTATGACACAGAGAAAACATGACTTGGAAATGGTAGTTGTAGATAGATTTTCGAAAATGGCACAATTCATAGCATGCAAGAAGACTAGTGATGCTAGTGAGGTAACGTTATTATTTTTCAAAGAGGTGGTCAGATTGCATGGATTACCACGAAGTATTACTTCAGATCATGATACAATATTTCTTGGGCATTTTTGGAGGACACTCTAAAATCAATTAGGCTCATATTTGTTATATAGTTCGTCATATCATCCTGAGATGAATGGACAGACCGGAGTAGTAAACAAGAGTCTAGGAAATTTATTGAGGAGTTTGAGTGGAAAGAATCCTAGTTAATGGGATTTGGCATTAGCCCAAGCTAAATTTGCATACAATGATTCAGTGAAAGGAACTACAGGAAAGAGTCCATTTCAAATTGTTTATGGAAGATCACCAAGAGGTTTGGTAGATTTGGTTGTATTGCCAGATTTGGACAACCAAAAGAATGTGGATGCAAATGATTTTGTTGACAGTGTACATGATCTACAAGAACAATTCAAGAAAAGATTGTAGATTAGCAATGATAGTTAAAAACAAAGAACAAATCATCATAGAAGACGGAATGTATTCCAAGAGGGTGAGATGGTCATGGCTCACTTGAGGAAGGAACGATTTCCTAGGGGTACATATAATAAACTCAAGTACACGAAGATAGGTCCATGTTGAATTCTGAAAAAAAAAAAGATTTCTGATAATGCATATCGGTTGAAACTTTCGGAGAAGTTTGACATATCTCCTACATTTAATGTTGTTGAGCTCTATGAGTTTCATGAAGGGGAAAAAATAGCAGATGAAGGTACCCTCAGCGAATGGGAACATCATCTACCAATTAAGTCAGAAGAGTAGATTGAATAAATTCTTGCTACAAGGGTTGGTAAGAAGACTCGCCGTAAGGAATATATGGAATATTTAATCAAGTGGAAGAATCAAGGGACAGAAGATGCATCATGGGTGACTGAAGATCAGTTAGCACATTTTCATATCTCTTCACCTCAATAGTAATACGCACATGAGTTGGAACTCATGTTTTTCTTACCAAGGGTGTCTGATGCAGGAGCATCCTTTGACTCGAGCAATCCGCATCGCCCAAAATATTCCTATTCCACAAATTAGATTATAAGTTGAATAAGGGTTGTGTTAGTGGTCCATTTTATTTAGTAAAATTGCTAAGTATAGAGTTATGTTGCTACCCATAGTTAAATTCAGACTGCTGCTACTCTTGCTACTATTTTTTGTGCGTGCTGAAAGTCCTACGTATGATGGAATTTTACAAGTATTGCGATGTTATTCATTTGCAACGCTGTGATCGCACTCGTTTGAACTTGCCATGTTGGAATTCATTCATGATGAGTCATAGCCACCATTAGTTCAAAGAACCCACACTTAAAGGACAAATTGTGAACCCAAAACTGAAAGAAGAAAGGTGAAATGGTTGGGGAAAACAGAAAGACGGTTTTGGAAAAGGTTTGATCTTGGAAAAGGAAGTGAATCGATTCAAGGGAAGCCCGTAGATTTTAAAGAGAGATGGAATAAATGTGAAGGGGGTTCAAAATACAGAGAGAAGAGATCATGGAGGACGCGTTGGAGAAGCAGATCCAGTCGATGAGAAATGCGGGAAATCATTTGGAAAATGCGGTGACTCGAATATTGTTACTCCTATCAAATTGTGTTGTAATGTAACTCTATGATTTCTCGTTGAATCAATAAAATCCTGTGTGCATTTCATTGGTATCCAGCAGTTAAATTTCTGTGTTAATTTGCATTGTGTTAGAGAATAGCATGATGGTTTTATGTTGTGTATTATGAGAGCATGGGAGGATTTGTAACTAAGTGTTGTTTCAATCCTTACCTTTTCAACACTGGATCCAAAGATTCATAAAGACCATGACTAATATTCACTTCAATGAGAACTTGGGCCGCTGATCATAAAGGGAAGGTTAGCAAGTTGTCATCGACAAGAATGGTCTTCCCATGTGTGTTGCCAATCACCATCATGGCTACTTCTGACCAGATTGCTAGGGTTCTAAAGAAAAAACAAATAATGACAGTATTTTCTCCTCCAAACTCATTAAGAAACATATTAGACAATGCAAAGGATCAGATTAATCCCAAGTAGAAGAAAGGTGTACACTTAGTTCATTGTTCTTGCGGCAAGTGTACATAGGTGAAACTAGTCGCTCTATACAAGTTAGATTCAAAGAGCATTGTGTTGATATTAGACATGATAGAATACAAAAGTCGGCAATAGTAAAACACTCAATAAAAATGAGACATCAGATATGCTTGGAAGACGTAAAGGTCGTAGCTATGGAAGATCATTATAATAAGAGAAGAATAACAGACGTCATCGAGATTGAAAAACACCCCAAAAAAATGAATAAAGATGATGGGTTAATATTATACAATTCTTGGAAACCAATAATACACTCTCTAAATAGATAAAACTACATGTCGACGCAACCAAAGTTGAAACAAAATGGATTTAAATAAGTATTTATCAATCTCAATAACCTAGAATTCCATTAAGACATCCAACTCTTGATGATGGACTTAGCTTAGAAGTCCAAAACATGTTGAGTTAAAAAACAATCGCAGGCCTTCCATATTAGTCTCCATTAATAAAATCTATTAATATTTATACAAAAATAGTAATTTGGTAATTTTTTGGACTGAATATGCAAAAAAAATATGACATTTAGTGTACTTTTTAAATTATTTGTTTTGTTATTGTATGTTTTTTCTATTGCAATTCTAACAGATCTCATTAACAATTGCTCTACAAATGCTTGTAGTTTACGTATAACTTGATTCTTGGAGTCATTGGATTGATTTTTGTACTAAAAATGGAAAGGTCTATACTTTCTTTTCACTATATCCCTCATAGTTTTATAAATAAAAAATCCCCTCTTAATAACTTCTACCACCACTCCAAATGAATTGAGGACCAAGTCATCATCATTTTGATCCTTCATAATTGTTATGTTCTTAGGATGACCTTTTTTCTATTTCACTGTATGTCCCTCCACAAAATTCAACAAATGCAAAATTGAATGTTTGGAACGTGTTAGTGATTATTGTTAAGAACTACACTTATAATAAAAATCCAATAAAAACTTCATATTGATCCCCATTTGATCCACCTAATTCATGTCTTTGCAGCATTTCCATAATTTTTTATGCTCATTTCCACTCAAATTGTGAACAATATTTTGGATTTGCTTCACATTTTTCCTATGCATGACACACATTATCCAATACACATCATTTAAACCTATAGATAATTCAAATATAGTATTTTTTATATTAAAATTTTGAAAAACGTGTCATTTTCTCTTCTTGGGATGTGCTTCCCTCACCCTCATTGCTATAAGAGTTTTCATTACTCAATAAAAGCCCTACATAATGAAATGTAGAAATTATGAAATATATTTTACAAACTAAGAAAATTGAGTTTTAGGATAAAAATGTTTTCAGGTTAAGCGATGTGTATAGGATAAAAATGTTTTCAGGTTAAGCGATGTGTATAGTATAGTAAACTCGATTACATTTAAAAAAAGGAATGTTAAAATAATGTGATTATTACTGTATCCAAGACTAGTGCCTATTTTTTGTATTTTGTACACTCCTTAGTTGTACTAGTTTTCAAAAGGCGCATTGGAGTGTGCACTTTTAATTTAAAAAATGCATTGGTGTGGTCTTATTGTAATGTATGCACAGATAAATGTGGAAGCATTTATTTTTAAAAAACTAATCGGGATGAGGTTTGGAACCGAATGCAGCAAGTGGTCCCAATCCAACAAATTCCCCAAAACCCATATACAAGTACACATAGTCAATAAATATTCATTGCCTAAAAATAAATCCTATTATCAAACACTGGAGAGGATAAACCCTCAATGCTTTGCGACAATATAAAACAAAAGTGCAATAAGAAAGCCAGGTTTTACATCATTGAAGGTGACTTTGTATCCCTTTTATTTTCGTGAAAATGCTCTGTAAATACTTATAGGTATAAATAAATAATATTATGGAATTTTTAAAATCAAATGAGGGTAAATTTCATATGAATCAAATGATATCATGTACCTTAAATTTTTACTCTACAGATTTGTATGTGACCTTTAACAATTCCTTGAAAATATGACTCTTCGAAAAAATATGTCCACCAAAGTCTTCCCTAGTAAATATCTTTTACACAAGTCTCCACTTTATGTTTTGGAAAAAGGATGGAATAGAGACTAGGGATTTCTTTTATAAACCGACTTTTACAAAATGCAATTCCCGCTCATTTTTTTGCTTGTTATTTCAGTGAATTGATGATAAACACACATGTTTATTTTTTTCAATTTGGCTCACAATGCACCTTACAAAAGTAGGTGCACTGGTGTGGTATGTTTAAATAAATGCACTAAATAAATAGTAAAAAATAGAAATGCAAACCTCTACAAGTACAAAATTGTGAAGGTTTACCTCTACATAAGGTTTTGTGGGAGTAATTGTCAATGCATATCATCATTATGTGCATTGATGCATTTACAATACTAAAATGCCCTAGCGTAGTATACTTAAAAGAGTCACACTAGTTTTTTAAAATAACCTTCAAAGCTCTATTTGAAGTTAGAATGTTACAGGATTTCCAAAATTTCTTTTAAGAATGTAAGCACATATTGATTCTAGTTTTGGCTAAAATAGAGAGAAAAGAAGGTGATAGTATTAAATGGCCAATTCTTCATATTCTAGATCATTCCATATCGTTCCAAGCTCATCAAGTTATCCTTTTCCATTTGAAATAAGTCCATATTTTATTTATATTTCGATTATTAGATTGAATTTATGATGTCTTTGCACATGCATTTAAATAATTTTGCATTGAATTTTGTAGGATCTTGATTCAAGTTCAAGTTCGGATGGATAAAACATTCCACTAGTCCAAAAATGTCACGAGCTCTTATCGGGAGCAATATACCATAGGTAGATGGTATATGAAAATGGAAATCCACTTTACCCCCACCAATTGTATCATGTCATCTTCTAGAAACCATCCTGGTCAAATGGTACTTCACCATGAGATGGATATCTTTTATGACACCTTGGCAATATGTAGTTTTTCAAAATGAAAGAGGTTGAAGGTGAACTATTGGTGTGTCACACTATGCCAATATATTAATGACCAACTGCGTAAAGTGGACAATCTAATGCCTCCCACTATAGTCAAGGATCTAAAAAGTGATATAGAAAAGAGATGTAGGAACACTTCCATATACTCTTTTTTTTAGAATTTGGAATCCAAATCAACCATGTTTCATCTTAAACTGATTAGCGTGTTCCCTTTTATTAATTCAACTCAGAGTTTTAATGAGCTAAAGTATGATATCAATACTACCCAAAACATCTCTACTAAGAGATCCAAAAAGTTGTAAGAGTTGTTAGAAAAAATGTGCAAGTACACACTAAGGTCAATTCAATTGTCGGAGGGTAGTTGTAATATCCCCAAATTAAAAATTAGGAATATTAACTAGAACTTTTCAGCAGATATTCAATTGACTCTCAATTTTCTTCAACAACAATGGCTTGTGAAGTGTTCTAGTTTAACCAGAGAGGAATGTATTTATAATTTAGGGTTCAAATAAAGGTGTGCAACCCATTAGAATATGCTTTGAGACCACTATAATATTCCCAAATCAGATCTGATATAAAACTTGGTAGTTGGTTATTAAGTCTGGTTCAGAGCTTTATTCAAACACTTTGTATGCAACCTCTTTATCATTGATGTTGAAGCATGGAAAGTACAAATCACTTCAACATATGTAAAGGAAGAGTTATTGGCTCCATATAACAGTAGGAAGTGACTTGTATTTCATATTTAAACAAGCATGAACAACCATACAATTACCAACTCGAACCAAGAATGACTAGCTCGACTTTCACCACAAAAATTGTCTTAATTTCCAACTCTTTCCAAATACCTCCTAAACCCTTCAAATTCACCCAAACAACCCCAAATTCATTCAAGAACCCCCAAACATAACCAATTAACTCACTAACGTACTTCGGGTATCTCCTATGGAAGTTTTACACTCAAAAACATAAGTGTGTACAACCACAATTGCGGATTTACACATAGATGTTCCAGCACATGAACATGAGATACAATATGAGGATAATGTTGTGGGTCTTTATTATTAATGGTTGGTAACAGTAAATATAATGATGGGAACAACATTAAAATAATATATATCTCTTACAGTATCTCAAACCTCATGGAACACATAGATATAAATGTAGAGGTGCGCCCCTCCACCAGAAGAGGTGTCGAATAGAATAGATCCGGTAAAATGATGATATATCGGGAATACATAAACATGTTTGGGTCAAACAAAAAGTGTTCCTTGCTAAAACGACACTCCAAATGCAATGGAATAGGTCTCATAACGTATAAATTCTTGTAACTACTAGAACCATAAGCTCATTCTCAGCCCATCTACATCGATCCAAGCTCTAAATCAATAGAAAGCAGCTCCAATTGATAAATCTTCCACCAAAATTGTAACATAAGTCATATGTACATGATATCCATCCTAAGATATATGTATTCAATAAAAAATGGGATCCAATGTTGCACCCTCCAAACTTTGAAAACAAAAGCAACTAACACTATGTTAGAGCGAGTGCGACCTCCACACTAAAACACTAGAAAACCAACACAATGGAAACACTGAAATACTAATGAATATTCAAATATGAAATAAAATCACAAGATACTTTGATCAATGAAGCTCAGTAGAAAGATCTAGATGATCTTCTCAACACCTGAATGAATCCCAAATGAAGAGATATGGATGATCTCTCCTCTCACACTAGTTAAGGTGGAATCTTTCACCACCAAAACTAGTCACAAATGCAAGGGGAACATCTCCCAATATTGAAATCCAAAAGATCTATTCAATTCAAAATTACAAATTCCAAAATTTTCTCAACATGTGCCCTCACTCTTCTTTTATAACTCTTCATTCTCTTCTAGAGACTTCTCTCTCAAAAATATCAATAAAATATTAATAAATATTATTTTTATGAGAGAATGATCCTTTGGGACACCATAACTACCTCTCTAATGCTATTTTGGCCTCATGTAGACATTGATCCTCTTTGAAATTCGAATTTGGAGATGCCTCCTGGATTTAGTGGGAGTTACAACTCCCTGTGGGCCAACTCTACCCTCATGCGTCTTCCTTGGACTATATTTAGCAGCTGCTTTGTCATAAGTTGTCATACATGTTTGTCACGGAATATGTCATCGATTGTCATAGATTCTTTCCTCATTTAGTGGGATTGGAAATTACTTGGACTCCCTCCTTCACTAATGCACCCCTCTAGCTATTTTTAGCCAGATGCCTCTCCATAAAGCTTCTTGGGAGTTACTCTTCCTTAGAATTCAAATTTTTGGATGCTCTCGTTTATTTGGGGGTGTTACAACTTCCTTGTGGGCCCACTTTATCCTCCTATGCGCTCTCCTTGGCTGACTTGGACCATTGCTACCTCATTTATGAATATTTGTCCATTTTATTACAAAAATTGTGATCCACATCACCCCTTCTAGTCTTAGAATTTAAATTTGCAAAATGACTATAGGCCATGATATTCCAAATTTAATTATTTTCTCAAATGGTTAATGATCAAAATTTGGGGACAGTGCAGTAGTGATGACTTCTCTCTTCCTATCCATTTGCAAAGTAAATACCAAACCTCTTACAACCACACTTTGTGTGGAGCTTGGTCATCTTCCCTGCATGTGTTTGGTGTTGGGACAAAGTTCTCCTTTGTAATAGTAAGTACATGATTGCCAACTCTAAAATAGATGTTACAAATCTTGGGTCGTTTAACCTTTCACATGTGTTCATTCCTCCCAAACAACTAGTAGCACTTATGCCATTTTGTGGGCCTCTTTATAGTCAGTCTAATTGTTTGAATATTGTTAAATACAAACATAACATTTCCATGTATAGTATGTGCATGAATGGTTATGTTTGTGTAAAATTTAACAGGAAGAACCTAATATATATATTGATGGTCATCCACACACTCATGGGAATATTGTCAAGTTCATAAATAGTTGTAGCTACTCATTGTTTAGTGTGAATTGTTCATTTGAGGAACACTCCAATGACAAAGAGTTATTTATGAAAAGAAAGGCATCCAAATTTTTTATTGTCCATATAATACACAGTCTATCTCCTGGTGATGACTTGTTCATAAATTATAACTTTCATAGACCACCAACTACTCATCAAATGAAGCTTATATTGGGGATACCTTTAGATGTTGTTATGCACCAGATTCCCAAAAGAGCATAAAATAAGAAAGAGAGAGTAAAGAGATGAATAAGAATCTTCTTTGGGGGAGGAACTTCCCTTTACAATGTATCAAATGCACAACACAAGATGAGATGATACTAAACTAGGTCTCCTTGGGGTATATATAGGAGAGAAATGGTACAAATACAATTATGTCTGGCCATTCAACTAAAATTAAGGTCCTAGCCAACCAATAAAGACAATAATGATATAATAATAGAAATGTAATGTCACAATATATAGCACTTAACATGCCCCTCCCCTTCAAACAAGTGTTGTCCTCAACACTTTATTAGATCTATATGTATATGCATGAAAATTCATCTTCTCATGTCGCCTCTTCTATTGGCAATTTCTTCCACATGATGAGGTACTCAGTAATTGCTTGACATTCATAGTTGATTGATCCTTGTGTCATGGATTGTTTCAAGTTCTAGTATCAATTTCCCTTCTTCATCAATTTATGGTAAAATAGTCTAGACTGGGATCTTGTCACCAATTACCTTTTTTAGGAAAGAAACATGGAAGAATGGATGTACATTGGAAGATAGAGGCAAATCCAATTTGTAATCTATACTTCCAATCCTCTACAACACCTTATAGGGACCATAGTACTTGGGTGCTAATGTATTGTCCTTCCTTTTCTACTTGAGGGATATCTGTTTATATGGTTGTAGCCTCAAAAATACCTAATATCCCACTTCAAATTTCTTTTCACTACAATGCTTAGTTGCTTATTGTTTCATCCTATTTTGTGTTATATCCAAGTTTGTCAAAGGATTTCAATACCTCTTACAGTGATTATGCATAACTATTTTAATAGTTAGATATGACAGAATTTAACAATGGCACAAACACAATCACATAACACGCATAAATTTATCCTAGAAAACCCTTTACAAAGAAAAACCAGCAAACCCGTGAGCTTTATCACTCATCTATTAGCAACACTCTTAACCAATGCTTACAACAACAATTTTCTAGATCGCAATAGCGTAAATTCACTACACTCTACTTCTTCACTCATTCCAATACACTTAACCTTTTACATTGAATCATATTTATAGATGCAAAACTTCAATTCATGACAATTGAATTAGTTACATCTAATTACTCCATTAATGGTGGTCCATAACTTCCTAACAACTTTTAGTTATTCTATTACGATCGACTTGACTAAGTCGGCATTAGTCGATTACCCATTGAGCTTCTTGTCATCCAAGTGTTCATCGAATTCCTTCCCATTTTATGTTCATCGACTAGTTGTGGTCATCGACTAGTCAACCAGTTGACCAAACTGCCACTGTCTGTTGACTTCAATATTAGTCGACTATTGAATTTGATCACCGATTTACAAGCAAAGAATATAACATACCCAACATTCTCCCACTTGTTGTTTTCTTGGAATACATAGGAGATTTCATAACTTCATTTCACTTAATCAGGGCTGACAAGCCCATTGATTTCCTACACCAAGTAAATTTCTTGATGCTTACCAACTTGGTTAAGGAGTCTGTAGTATTCTTCAACATATCTACCTTTTCCCACAACACTTTTTGGTTCTCCATCAATTCTCTCACAAAATGGTATTGTACATCAATATGCTTTGTCTTTGAATGCTATGCTCGGTTTGTTGTTGGGAATATTGCACTTTGATTAACACAATCCAACCTAACATCTTGTTCTTTAAACCCAACTTATAAACACAATCTCTACAATCAAACTGCCTCTTTTATTACATTAGAATCTACCATGTACTCAACCTTAGTAGTCGACAATGCAATAATTTATTTCCTCCTACTCATCCAACTGAATGCCCCACAAAATAACTTCAAAACATATCCACTGGTCGACCTTCTATGATCGAGATCTCTAGCCCAGATGGAATTGACAAAACCATGTACATTTATTGTTTTATTAGTTCCAAGTTTTCGTTGGTAGCAGATTCCATAATCCGTTGTGCCATGCGAATACCTAAATACTCTTTTAACAATGGTCTAGTGCTCTTTCCCATTTGTCGACATGTATCTACTCAATACTCCCACTACATACGCAATATCAAGTCAACTACAAACCTTTGCATACATCATACTACCTAGAGCATAAGCATAGGGAACATGTTCCATGTACTCTATCTCTTCCCATGTCTTAGGACATTGTTCAACAAACTCCTACAAGAATAAGGACCTTAATTGGTTTGCAATCCTACATGTTGAAGCATTTCAAAACTGTCTCAACATATTTACTCCAATTTAACCAGATCCCTCTACCTACTCAATCTCTTTTAATATCCTTTCCAATAATGAAATGAGTTGCTATGAGATCCTTCATGTTGAACCTAAAGGACGGCTGCAATTTCACCTCCTTGATCAAATCCATGTTGTTTCAAACCAACAAAATACTATCGACATACAAAATTACATATATAAAATGATCACTGAGTTTCTTATTATACACACATTGATTAGCCTGACTTCTCACAAAACCCAGTTGTTGGATATACATATCAAAATTTTATTACCACAACTTGGGTAATTGCTTTAAACCATAGATGGAATTCTTGAGCTTGAAGACTAGATCCTTCTTCCTTTTCACTGTGAATCCTTTAGGTTGCTTCATATAAATTTCTTCTTCTAGATCACCATGAAGAAATGTTGTCTTCACGGCCATCTATTCTATTTCAAGATAAAATTTTGTACCTAAATAAATTAGTACCCTAATGGAAGTTAACTTTAGAACTGGAGAGAAGATCTCACCAAAGACGACTCCTTCGACTTGGGAATATCCCTTTGCTACTAGCAGAGCCTTGTGCTTCTCGACCTAACCTTTTGCGTTCAACTTTTTCTTGAACACCCACTTACTACCGATGGGTTTACTTCCATTTGGAAACGCGACCAAATCCCATGTTTCATTCTTTTGTAAGCACTCCATTTCTTCTTCCATGGCGTTTTTCTAGAGTTTATCCTCTATCAAGTCGATCGCTTCCTTTACTGACCTAGGATCATCTAATGTAGCAGTTAATACAAAAGCAAAGCAAAAATATGGTGGACTGTACATTTCGGGTTGTTGATTTTCTCTACCATAACTCCTGACGATTGGAGACTATTGTTCCACCTCTTCATTGGATTCAGTCAACTCATATGAATCATGACTTTCAGTTTTCCATTTAAACTCTATCTTTTATGGTTCCTTTTCTTTTTTACCCTCTTCAATCCTGGAAGTACCTTCAAATTCTATGAAGATCACATCTCTATTATACATTTCCTTCCTTGTAACCGTATTCCACAATGTATACCCTTTCACTCTATCTTTGTACCCATTGGAGATGCATTTCTTATACTTGTTTCCAAGTTTGGTTATTTTCTTCTTTTGGTCATACACAAAGGAATCACACCCAAAGACTCTAAGATGTGAAAGAGAGGGCCTTTCTCCAGCCCATGCCTCATATGGACTCTTGTCAACCAGAGCCATCGATGGCCACCTATTTACTAGGAAACATGTCGTGAAGACTGCCTCTGCCCAGAATTCTTGTGCGATACCTACACCACTAAGCATGCTCCCTTAGGGTTCTATTCATTCTTTCAACAACTCCATTCTATTGAGAAGTGTATGTAGTTGTAGTTTGTCAAGATATACAATGTTGTATGTAGGACGAGTCAAACACCTTACTACAAAATTCTCGTCTGTTATCGATTCTCAACACCTTGATCTTTCTACCAGTTTGATTTTCTACAAGAGATTTGAACTCTTGGAACCTTTCAAAAACCTTAGATTTATTCCTCAAAAAATACAACCATGTCATTCTTGAGAAATCATCTATGAAAGAGATGTAAGACTGGGATCCACCTAATGATGGGACCGATACTGGTCCAAACACATCACTATGTATTAACTTCAATATTTATTTGTCCCTTATGACCCTAGATGGGAAACTTACATGACTCTATTTACCACAAATACAATGTTCACATAAGTCTACTTCTAAAGAATAATCAAGGAGAACTTTGACTATAACTTTGTTTTGCATAGCATGAAAACCTTTCTCACCAATATGTCCCATCCATTTATGCCACAACATGGTTGATTCAACTAGACAAGAATATGTGTTGTTGGATTCAAGAAGGACTGTATTCACACATCCATTAGCATCTATTCTTCCCAATAGCTTGCACAATGTTCCAGTCTAAACTCCTCTCATCAGTAACATCGCTCCTCACACCATTTTCCACAAATATTTCTCAAATACAGACTGCATACCTACATTTCCAATCTTGATAACATATATTAGGTTTCGAGACAAACCTAGAATATGAAACACCCCTGGAAGAGTTCCTATCCTTCCATCTTTTATTATCAGGCAAAATTTACCTTGTCTGACAATCCTTGTCTGTGAATCATCTCCTTGAAGAATGTCGTTGCCTTCAAATTTCCCATATTTACATAACCACTTTCTATGTGGTGTCATATAATATGATGCACCAGAGTTGATCAACCAAGAGTCATGATTTGACCATGTACTTGTCAAGGCTAAATACACATCTCCTTTCTCTTCAGACAAAGGCTTACCTTCAGTTGACTATGCTTTCTCAGATCCTTTTCTCTTCTTGAATCTCGTTGACTTACAATATCGCTTATAATGCTTAACTTTTACCACATTCCTAGCATATTTTCGTCATCAGACCGAAGGATTTAGATATGGTCTTATATCTACCCCTCGACTTTGATTTTCTACCCAAGGTTTTACCTTTTCCTCTATCTACCAGTTGACCTCTTACCATCAGGGCATCATGGGTCTTTCATTCCACGTTCTTCCACCTCACCTCTTCCAACAATATAGATTCAACCACATCATCGATCTTTAATGTGGTATTATTGCTTCCAATAGCCATGACCAAGCTAACCTATGAAGCTGGAAAAGAACACAATAGACTAATGCATTTATCCTCCTTTGTGAGTTTGATATCCATAAATAACAACTGGATAACAACAATGTTGAACACATTTGGGTGCTCTGTTACTGAGTCACCCTCATTCATCCTCAAAATATATAGCTTCTTTCAAAGAAACAAACTTGTTAACCAAATATTTTGACTGGTACAAATTCCCCAAGTTATCCCATAGTTGCTTTGCATTGTCTTCTCTTGAGACATTCAACAATACAAAATCTGCTAAACAAATTTGGATTGTACTCCTTACTCTTTTGTCAAGTTTCTGCCAATCTTTCAACGACGTACCTGTCGAAGTTGTTCTGGGGCCAACAAAGCCACTATTCTCGATCTACACGGAGATTCTAAATTTTGAGCTTCCAAAGTTCAAAATTATGTCCATTAAAATTTTCAATTTCTATCTATGAATTGTTGGCCATTCTAACTAAGAATCAATGTTCTAGAATTCCCACTGAAACTATGTATTCACCAAATCCAAGATCAAACTAAAAAACCATCGGCAACAAAGGTGTCCCCATGAAGCCAAATATAGCTCTGATACCATGTCAAGGATTTCAATATCTCTTATAGTGATTATGCATAACAATTCTAATAGTTAGATATAATAGAACTTAACAATGGCACAAACACAGTCACATAACACACATAATTTATTTTGGAAAACCCTTTACAGGGAAAAACTAGCAAACCAATGAGCTTTACCACTCATCTATTCACAACACTCTTAACCAGTGTTTACAACATCGATTTTTTAGATCGCAATAGTGTGAATTCACTACACTCTACTTCTACACTCATTCCACTATACTTAACCTTTTACATTACATCATATTTATAGATGGAAAACTCTAATTCATGACAACCAAATTAGTTAAAGCTAACCGCTCCATTAATCACAATCCATAACTTCCTAACAACTTTCAGGTAGTATGTTACATTCAACCGCCCATTGAGCTTCTTGTCATCTAAGTGTTCATCGAATTCCTTCCCATTTTATGCTCGTCGACCAATCGACTATTCTAGTCGGCCATTCAACCAAACTGCCACCATTTGTCGACTTCAATTCCAATCGACTTGTTAACGAGTCAACTATCATATTCGATCGTCGATTTAAATTCAAAGAATATAACATATCCAATAAAGTTATATTTCAATAGTTGTATAACCTCTTGGTGGTTATCTATATGATCCTCCACTTCTTGAACCTTAGCTTTATCTTTCAACAATGATGTTGTTATGCAACCAAGTCCCAGATATAGCATAAAATTAGCAAAAATAGACCAGAATAAAGTAATCCACGCCTTAATAATGAAGAACTGAGATGAATAACAATCCTCTTCAAGGGAGGAACCTCCTTATACAATGTACTAAGTACATAAGACAATACAATATACAATGATGACTAAAATGAAAATGTTTGCTTCCTATATATAGGAGACAAAGGGGTACAATAACAACTAATAAACCCACTTATAGACCCAAGTCGACATCAATAATATGCAATGCATAATAATAAAGGGGGTAATGTGCCACTACGTAAGGGGTAATGTGCCAATGTTTAGGGCTTAACATGCCCCTCACCTTTATAAGGACAATGCTTGATTAGTTGTGGATGCTTTTGTATGAAGGACTCGTATTCCCATGAAGAATCTTCCACTGGCAGGTTCTTCCATTGGATGAGGTACTCAGTAATATCCTAATTACTTAGTTGTTTGGTCCTTGTTTCGGTGATTTTTTCAGGTTCCAATATGACTCTTCCTTCTTCATCAAGCTCGAGTAATATTGTTTGAATTGGGATCTTGTCTCCTATTACCTTCTTTAAGCAAGAAACATGGAAAACTAGATGCACTCTTGAAGATAAAGGGAGCTTCAATTTGTAATCCATACTACCAATCTTTTGCAACACTTTATAAGGACCATAATACTTGGGTGCTAATTTATTGTCCTTATTTATTTTCTTTAGGGACATCTGCTTGTACGGCTGCACTACAGTTGTAGCCTCAGAAATACCCAATTCCCTTCTTCAAAACTCCTTTCACTCCGATGTTGATCAGCTTGTTGTTTCATCCTATTTTGTGACATAGTTAGGTTGTCCTTAAGTATCTGGAGAACTTCTTGTTGGTGCTCTATGTGATCTTCCACGGCTTGAACTTTATATTTTCCCTTTAAGGGAGATGTGATAGATGGGGGATGGTACCCATAAAGTGCCATAAATGGAGACATTTTTTATGATATATGGACGGAAGTATTGTACCACCATTATGCCAAAGATAACCATTTCACCCACTGTGTTTGTTTATCAGATGCAAAGCAACAAAGATATCCTTCCAAACATTTTTTCACTATCTCAGTTTTCCCATCAGATTGAGAATGATAAGATGAACTATGAGCCAATTGGGTACCCAAACAAGAAAATAATTTAGTCCAAAATTTTCCAATGAAAATTGGATCTCTATCGCTTACAATAATCATCGGATTTCCATGTAACTTCTGAATTGTTTCCAGAAAAGCTATGGCTATTGTACTTGCATTAAAAGGGTGAGAGAGTGCACAAAAATTTGCATACTTCATGAGTCTATCAACAGCCACCATAATAACATTCTTTCCTTCTAACTTGGGTATACCTGTGATAAAATCCATTGAGACTTCTTCCCAGCATTGGAAATGTATGTCTAATGGTTGTATAAGTCCTAGGATCTTAATTGTTTCCACCTTATTCTGTTGGCAAACCAAGCATTCGGCCATGAACCTTTGAACATCGGATTTAAGACCTTCCCAAAAAATTCATTCTTGACCCTGTGGTAAGTTTTCAGGAATCCAGAGTGCCCACCTATATGAGATGTGTGTAATTATGAGAGGACCTTTTGTTTAAGTTGGGAGTCTTTTCATAAATATAAGTGATCATTATACCATAGTGAATCATTTTTCCACACAAAAGTATCTAATACACCTGGATCATCATGTAGCTTTTAAATGAGTGTCCACACAAATAGGTCATTTTTCCATTCTTCCCTTGTTGCTACTACCCAATTGGGTTGTAGAATGGAAATTGCACAAAGTAATGCTTCGACATCTTCATCTTTTCTGGAAAGCGCATCTGCCACCACATTATGTTTCCCTTTTCAATAGATGATTTCAAAGTCATATCCCAACATCTTAGTTACCCATTTTTTTTCTCTTCCGAAGATAATCATTGTTCCAAGAAGTATTTAAGACTATCATGATTTGTTTTGACCTTGAAGTGTCTACCTATTAGGTGAGGACACCATTTCTTAAGAGCATGTAGAATTGCCAACATTTCCTTCTCATAAATGAGATTCTCTAAGTGCTTTCCCTTGATTTGATTATATGTGAATGCAAGCGGGTGTCCTTCTTGCATTAGAACAACACCAATTCCATTTACTAAAGCATCACATTCCACAATAAATGTTTTCGTGAAGTCTGGTGTGGCTAAAACAGGAGCTTTGCACATTGCCTCCTTAAGTTGTTCAAAAGCCTGAGTTGCCTCTGGAGTCCAAGAAAATGCATCTTTCTTCAATAATGTTGTTAGAGGTGTTGTTATTCTTCCATAGTTCCGAACAAACTTGCGGTAGTACTCTGTCATACCTAAGAATCCTCGAAGATTCTTTAGCGTTTTGGGAATCATTTGATCCATCATGGCTTTAATTTTTTTGGAGTCTACCTTGACACCTTCCTAAGATACAACATGACCCAAATATTCTACCTCCTTTACCCCAAAGAAACATTTGGAAGGTTTTGCATATAGTTGTTGCTCCTTTAGTAGTTGTAGTACCCTATCAACATGTTGAACCTGTTCTTCCCAATACTTGCTATAGATTAGCATATCATTAAATAATACTAAGAAATTATTTCTAAGGAAAGGCTTGAAAATGGAATTCATCAAACCTCGAAATGTGGAAGGCTCATTTGTGAGACCAAATGGCATGAACAAAAATTTATAATGACCTTCATGAGTTCTTAATGTTGTTTTTGGTATCTCTTCCTCCTTCATTCTAATATGATGATATCTAGAACGAAGATCCAACTTTGTGAAGAAAACTACTCCATGTAATTCATCTAACAATTCATCAATGACAGGAATGAGAAATTTATTTTTAATGGTGATCTTGTTGAACTCTATAATATGGAAACATGTGCCATGATCCATCCGGCTTGTGTACCATTACCACCAGTGCAGAGTAAGAGCTTTGGCTAGGTCTAATTATGTCGGCCTCTAACATTTCTTCAACCATACACTCAATTTCACTCTTATGTCCATAGGGGTATCTGTAAGGTCTTATGTTAGGAGGAACACTTCCCGGAATTAAGTGAATAGCATGATCAAAATCTTGAACAGGTGGAAGACCTTTTGGAATATCTTCAAATACCTTGGAATGCTTATCAATCACCTTTTAGAGATCTGGGGAAATAGGAGACTTAGATGTTTGAACATCTAATGAGCATAATTGTGAAATTACACCTTGATGTCCATTTTTTATCAATTTTTTCATACCATTACAGCTTATCACCTTACCTGGTTTCCCTATGATACCCTTTAACTCGTATTCTTTTCCTTCCCATAAAAATTTCATGAAAAGCTTCTGAAAATTAAAAGCCACTATTCCCTATGATTGTAACCATTGAACTCCTAAGACAACATCAACACCCCCCATTGGAATAGCAATCATTGGACTATTCAATACATATTCCCCCATAGTGAGATTGATATTATGGCATTTTCTTGAGCAATTGATAGTTCCTCCATCTGCAAGCATTACTTGAAACTCTGGTGCTGGATATACAAAGAAATTGAGAACCTTGGATAATTTACAGTGAATGAAATTATGAGTACTACCAGAATCAATCAACACTGCTACCTTTTTTCTTTTTGATATATCCTTTGATCTTGAGAGTTTGAGGAGTGCTAATTCCATCCAACGCATAAAAGGATATGGTGGGAGTAATCTCTTCAAAAGTAGTATCTTATATTTCTTCATCTTGAGACAATTCCTGTTCTTTTGGTGCTTCTTGTTCATTTTCTTCATTTGCTTCACAATCTATGTAAAATAATTTCTTCTCGGTGCACTTATGGCCCTTACTGTATTTGCTATCACAACTGTAACAAGTCTCTTTTTCTCTTTTTTCCTCTAGTTGTAGTGGTGTCAACGTTGTAGGTTGCGGATGACTTGAGACCACACTTCCTTCTTTATAGTTGTAAGTGGTAGACTTCCTTATTGCCATAATTTTGTTTTCAAATTTTCTTGCCACCATGAATGCATGCTCCAAGGACTTAGGTTCCCAAAGGCGAATCTCATGTTGCATAGTATCCTTCAAAGTTCCAATAAAGAGATCCAACAAAATATCTTCTGAAATATTCTTCACTCTGAGACTTAGCTTCTGAAACTACTTGATGTGCTCTATAACTGGGCCTTTTTGCTTTAGATTTACCAACTAGCTAAAGAAGGTGTTTCTATTTATATCCCCATAATGTGCAATCAAATCTTCTGTGAATATAGACCATGAGATAATATATTCATTTTTACGGTCACAAGGCCATTGATATCATACAAATGGAACGGGATCTAAATATAAGGATGCAATAGTTACCTTTTGCAAAGTTGGCACCTGGTGCAGATCAAAGAATTGCTCCATCTGGAATATCCAAGTTATTGGATCATTGCCATCAAACTTTCTCATGTCAATTTTAGGAAGTTGGGTATCCTTTGGTGACCATCCCTGATGACTGCCATTACTAGAATCATTTCCTCTTGGAATGTTTCTCAACATGGAAATTATATTTATCCTCATGAGTATCCCAGAACACGTCATTACATGTAGGGGGAGTATCCCTTGAATTTTGTATGAGATTAGAAATATTGTTCAACTTCTCCTCTAAATTGAGTAAATCAGTTGTTCTCACTGAACCTTTCATATTTTCCTCCATTTTATTCAACTTCTCCTCTAAATTAACTAAATCAACTTTTTTCACAATCCCTTTAATCATATCTTCCAACTTGGACACTCGAAAAGATAGGTCTTCCCTTTCATCGTACGTCGGGGATGGATCCTCTAGTGGTTTGAGGGGAGTGTGAGTTTTTACACTTCCTTTTGGTGGCATTTTGAACAATATAAATAGATATTATACCCTAGGTTTCAATAGAATTAGATCCTTCTACTCAAAGCTATTCAAATTTAAAATGACGTACCTTTTTCAAACCCTAATTGGAAGACTGTTTTATGGATGACTTGTAATTGAGGTAAATTTGAAATTTAAGCTCCTATGGGTCTGAAAATTCGGCCTAATATAGCATGTTGTTTCATTTTTTCAATGTCGTAGGTCTAACCTAATTTTGATGTACCACTAAGAAATTATTACGAATCTCCCAACACTTCTTATTTTTGGTATTTCCATAAGAGAAAACTTGTACAGTCTGCAATGTGTCTAATATTTCGTATATGAGTCTGAAAAATCTACCACAGATACTGTGGTCTTTCTTCTTTCTAATGCAACAGGTATCACTCAATTTGGATCTTTCATGCCCCAAATATGACCTTTTCCCCCAGAACACCTGTTTAAGACTAGTTTTTGGACTAGTAAAAAAACCCTAGATTATGAGGAAAATATATCTAAACCTGTATGGTCTCATGATCTGAAAATTGTACCACAGATATATCGACCTGTTTTGGAGATGGGTTTTTAATCTTGCTTTCTGAATCCTTGTAGAAAAAAAATTATAACGAAAATTCCAAAATGACTCGTTTTGAAGAAACCAGTCCCGAGGAAAGAGCTCTGATACCAAATGTTATGCAACCAAGTCCCATATATAGCATAAAAATAGAAAAAATAGACCACAAGAAAGTAATCCAAGACTTAATAATGAATAATTGAGATTAATAACAATCCTCTTCAGGGGAGGAACCTCCTTGCACAATATATTAAGTACATAAGACAAGACAAGATACAATGATGACTAAAATGAAAAGGTCCCCTTCCTATATATAGGAGACAAAGGGGTACAATAACAACTAATAGACCCACTAATAGACCCAAGCCAACATAAATAATATGTAATGCACCATAATAAAGGGGGTAATGTGCCACTACATAAGGGGTAATGTGCCAATATTTAGGGCTTAACAAATGTGATGGAAGGGGGATGATAGCCATAAAGTGTCATAAATGGTGACATTTTTATGAAGTATGGAAAGATGTGGTGTACCACCATTCTGCTAAGAGAAACCACTTAATCCAATGTGTTTGTTTATCATGTGCAAAGCAATGAAGATACCCTTCTAGGCATTTATTCACAGTCTTAGTTTTCCCTTCAAATTGAGGATGGTAAGAGGACCTCTGAGCCAATTGAGTTCCCAAACGAGAAAATATTTCCTTCCAAAATTACCAATGAAAATTGGATCTCTGTCACTTATAATAATCTTGGGGATTCCATGTAGATTTTGAATTGTTTCCATTAATTTCACAACTTTTGTACTTTCCTTAAAAGGATGAGAAAGAGAGAAGAAATGGGCATACTTTGTGAGTCTATTTATTACTACTATGGTAACAATATTTCCTTCTAAATTTGAAAAATACATTGATAGTTCTTCCCAAAGTTGACTTGGTATGGATAATAGAAATAGAAAATCCGGTGCCTTGACTGCCTTTCCTTTGTTCTACTGGAAAACCAAACATTCTGCTAGAAAATTTTGGAAATCAATTTTAAGACCTCGAAAAAAACCCTTCTTGATCCTATGGTAATTTTTCAAGAACCTTTAATGTCCTCCTATAGGAGAAGTGTGCAATTACAAAAGCACCTTTGTTTGAGTTGAGAATTCTTACATAAATATAGGCGATCCCGGTACCATAGTGAATCATTCTTCCACACAAATTTATCTAGTGAACTAGGGTCCTCTTGTAGTTGTTGAATTATATTGCATGATTTATGATCATGTTTCCATTATGTCCTTGCTTCTTCCACCTAATTTGATTTCATAGTGGAAATAACACATAGTAAGCCCTCCGTGTCATCTTCTTTTCTTGATAGTGCATATAGCACCACATTCTATTTCCATTTTTGTAAATAATTTTAAAGTCATAACATAGCATCTTTGTAACCCATTTTTGTTGCTCTTCTAAAGATAAACATTGTTCCTAGAAGTACTTAAGGATATCATGGTATGTTTTTACCTTGAAGTGTCTTTCTATTAGGTAATGGTGTCATTTCTTAATTGCATGCAATATGTCGAACATTTTCTTTTCATAAATCCATTTGAGTAAATTTTTCCTTTAAGTTGGTAGCTATAAAAGACAAGGGGTGTTCCTTCTTGATTTAAAATTGTACCAATTCCATGACCTAAGGCATAAAATTCCACATTAAAGGTTTTTATGAAGTTGGGTGTGGCTAATATAGGAGTTGTACACATAGCCACTTTAAGTTTTTCAAAAGCTTTGTTTTCATCTTGAGTCCAAGAATGCCTCCTTTTTCAATAACCTTATTAGAGATGTTATTGTTTGACCATAATTCTTGGCAAACGTGCGATAGTATCCTGCCTATCCTAAGAATCCTCTAATATTTTTCAAGGTTTTAGGAACTATCCATTCCACGATAGCCTTAATTTTGTTAGGTTCTACTTTGACACCTTCATTAGATACAATATGACCCAAATATTCCACTTCTTGATTCCCAAAGGCACACTTAAAAGGATTGGCATATAGTTGGTGCTCCAATAGTTTTAATACCCTATCAACATGTTGTACATTCTCTTCTCAAGATTTTCTATAGATAATTAGTATATCATCAAAAAATACTAACACAATTTTTTGGGGGAAGGTTTAAAAATAGAATCCATCAAGCTTTGAAATGTGGAAGATGCATTGTAAGGTCAAGTGGCACCACCAAAAATTCATAATGATCTTCATGTGCTCTAAATTTTGTTTTTGAAATGTATTGTTTCATCATTATGATTTGATGATATACAAAATGGAAATCCAACTTGATAAAGAAAATTGCTCCCTGTAATTCATCTAATAATTCATCAATGACAAGAATATGAAACTTATCTTTAATGGTCATCTTATTGAGATCTCTATAATATGGACACATATGCCATGAACCTTCCTTTTTGCTAACCATCACCATTGGTGCAAAGAAAGCACTTTGGGAAGGTTGAATGTTGCCTAAATCTAACATTTCTTGAACCATAATTTCAATCTCACTCTTTTGTGCATATGGATACCTGTAGGGTCTGATGTTAGATGGGACACTTTCTGGTCGCAAGTGAATAGCATGGTCATGATCTCTAGTAGGTGGAATAAATTTAGGTATCTCTCCAAATACTTTGGGATGATTGTCAATAACTTGTTGGAGATCCACTAGAATTGAGGGTATAGATGCTTGAACATATAGAGAGCACAATTGTGCAATTACTCCATGTTATCCCTTTTTTAGCAATTTTTTCATGTTGTTAGAGTTTATCACTTTAGAGGGTTTACCTAGAATACCTTTGAGTTTATTTTCCTTTCCTTTTGAAAAGAATCTCGTGAAAAGTTCCTAAAAATTAAGAGCCACTATTCCCAATGATTGTAGCCATTAGGCCCCTAGTACAACATCAGTACCACCCATTTGGATTGCAATCATTGTACTATCTAATAAATACTCCACCATAGTAAGCTTAATACTATGGCACTTCCCTAAAAAATTTATGGTGACTCCATCTACAATCATTACTTGAAATTCTAGTGTTGGATATACAAAGCAATTGAGAAGTTTGACTAGTTTGCAATTAATGAAGTTATGTGTACTACAAGAATCAATCATCATTGTTACCTTTATCGTTTTGATATATCCTTCTATCCCGAGAGTTTGAGTGAAAATGTTGGCCAATCCATGGCAAGATATGGTTGGAGTAGTATCTTCTAGATCTACCCCTTAACATTGTTCTGGTTCTAGATCTTCTTCCTCTTCACAATATATGTAAAATATTTTATTCTCACTACATTTATGCCCCTTACAATACTTGTTGTCACAATTGAAACATAGTTACTTTGATCTTATTTTTTCCACTTGTTGAGGTGTCAACCTTATAGGCTAAGTGAGGTTGGGGGACAAAACATTTGCTTCTCTATAGGTGTTAGTAGCAGCCCTTCTAGTAGCAATATTTTTACTTTTAACTTTCATTTCCAAACTAAAATCATTGTCCAATGATTTAGGTTCAAAGAGATATACCTCATGTTGAATGCTCTCCTTTAAAGCGCCCATAAAGAGATCCAATAAAGTATCCTCTAGAATGTTCTTCACTGTAACACTCAACTTCTGAAACTACTTATTGTTCTTTGCAACTGGACCTTTTTGCTTGAGATTTATCAATTGGCTAAAGAAGTGTTTCTCTTAATATACCAATAATATTCTATTAATTCATCCATAAATATAAACCAAGAAGCAATAGTCCTTTCATTATCAAGTTCTAAATACAAGGATGCAATAGTTACACTTTATAAAGTTGGCACTTGTTGTAGATCAATGAATTGCTCCATTTGGAATATCCATGTTATTGGATCAGTTCCATCAAACTTTCTCATTTCAAACTTGGGAATGAATTATTTCCTTGGTCCTAAGTCGAACCCACGGTGATGTGATGAATAATCAAATATTGGGGACTCGAACCTCTTGTTCTCCAATTGTTTTTCAATTTTCTCAATCTGTAACTGGGACAATTACCTCTTGTTCTCCTTATATTCTTCTCGGGGAGCTGAATTATGAGGAAAGAGTTGTCTCATCTCATTAATAATTCCCCCCTTCATAACTTTGAGATCTTCTTTATTAGCCATCGTTTCAAAATCCTCTTTGTTGGCCATCTCCCTAGCCATTTTTTTTAGATTCTCTTTAATGGACTTTTTTCAACTCACTTTCTATATAATTTTTTGTGTTCACTAATTGAACATGTGTCACTGACATATCACTTAGTTCCTTAACTTTGGCCTCCAAATTGGATAACTAGTTACACATTTCTTCATTTTCTTCATGAGTGATGGTTGAGCTTTCAAGAGGCTTAGTGCGTGAAGTAATTTTTACTCCACTTCTTTCCATTAAATCCCCACTAATATTTATTATAGTTCTTCTCTATTTACCAATGCACACTCTGGATGGATCCGAGCACAACATGCACCAGCTAACACGGGACATTTCGACTCCAGCAAGGGCTTCAACTCTGGATTGCTCACCAGAGATTCCTGCACCAACCAACACGGGTACGATTGAAAAACTCTCTCCTTGTTTCACCTTAGTTGTTTCTAATTTATGCTCTCTGCATCTGGATTCTTTGGGCCCTGTTGCCTCCCCCCCACCTGCTCCACCTAATATTCACACATCTAACACTCCCTCATTGTCGAATTCTCCTTCCCCGGATTGCACCATGGAACCCTCTCCCATATTGATCCCTGTACCTTCGATCTCTTTCACTTACGCACCCAGGACATACCCATTATAAACACCCTTCCCATGGTCTCGGGTTTGGGCACAAACCCTCCTCCCCGTAAACTCCCTCGAGGTCGGGGTCGACCCTCACTCTTTGCATCTGCAAAACAGCAAGCCATCCTTGACCTTGCGGATGGAAAACAAAAATCTATCCTTGGGGAACTTAGAGCGGTGCACGCCCACCCTGGGGTTCCCCCATGAAGATCTTGTCCTTTAATTGCAGAGGGTTGGCAAGTAAACCCAAAAAACTTGCCCTGCAAAGGTTGATCTCTCTACAACAGCCTGATATCTTCATGTTACAAGAAACCACGGGGTTAGATACTGACATCATGGCCTTACTCACCTCTTCCTTCCCTCACTACGACTTCTCAGCTATCAGTGCTCGTGGACATTCCGGGGGTCTTGCCACCAGATGGAAACGCTCTTTAATCAAAGTTCACAACTCCTGGGGCTTCTCCTTAGGACTGGGAATTGTAATTCATCACTCTGGTCTAAACAGGGCTTGCAAGATCATCAACATCTATGGGCCCTACATTGAATGTGCCGCCTACTGGGAAGCTTTTAAAAGAAACAACTTGCTCTCCGAGGATGCTACCATTATTGGGGGTGACCTGAATTTCACTTTGGGCACACACGAGATTTGGGGCCAATTTGCACGGGGTGATGAACTTGTTGGTTTCTTTACAAACCTGCTCTCCGACACTCAGCTCATTGACTTCAACCCTCCTACTTTAAAACCTACTTGGAACAATCACAGAACCGGGGGAGACTGCATTTCCAAGAGACTGGACCGTTTTCTTATATCTGAAGCTCTGACGATCCAACCCTTTCGGCTTCATCAATGGGTTGACTATGGGGGAATCTCGGATCATCATCCCATATGTTCTGATATTTAGGAGAACTCAAGGAAACCACAGAGTCCATACAAACTTTGTTATGCCTAGCTCAAGGAGGATGAAGTAGCATCCATCTTCAAATCAAACTGGGTCCCCTTCCAGCATGACTCGGACACACATGTTGCTTCACATTTTGTCAAAAACCTATCTGGGATAAAAAAGATTCTGAAGGAATGGTCCAACAAGAAACTAAAATTGGATACTATGGAACTTGCCAAGGTTGAAGCAGAACTAGTCACACTTCAGGACAGCGTTGGGGGAGGTTATGCCTCAATCGACTCCACTACTCAACTCAAGACCCTGGAAAGTAAGAGAAACAAGATTCTCCTCGAGAGGGAGGCTATTTGGAGACTTAAAAGCAGAGCTCTCTGGTTGAATAATGGGGATGAAAACACAAATTTCTTCCACGCTTATGCAAAGGGACGAAAAGCACAAAACACCATTTGGGAACTCTCGAATGATATCGGAGAATCATGCTCTTCCTTTGAAGACCTAGCCTCTCTGGGATCCACACACTTCAAATCCCTTTACTCAAGTGTTGATAGAGCAACAATTGCAGAAGTAATCAGAATATCACAATTTTTTCCGGGAGCTGTTACAGAGGATGATAACTAGAATCTTATGGCAGAGATCACTCTAGAGGAGCTTAAAGCCACACTCTCCAGCTTTCAAAAGGACAAAAGTCCGGGACAAGATGGATGAACTATAGAATTCTTCATTGAGTATTTTGATATTATCAGCGATGATCTCTTACATCTTGTCAAGGAATCCAGGAGAGGGGGACACATTCACCCTCCTCTAAATGCCACCTTCATTGCCCTTATTCCAAAATCAGACAAACGTGTTACTATGGATGAATTTCGTCCTATCTCTCTCTACAATATCACTTAAAGTAGTGGCAAAGGTCATGGCAAAGAGGCTAAAATCTGTTCTATCAAATTTTATCTCTAAAGAACAGTTCGGTTTTCTCGAAGGTAGACAAATTCATGAAGCCATAGGAGTAGCACAAGAAGGTCTACACTCCCAAAAATCCAAGGGTATCAAGGGGGCAGTTATCAAAATTGATCTATCTAAGGCTTTTGACAGAGTAAGCTGGCTCTACCTCCATCTTCTTATGACTCATATAGGGTTTGATTATGCTTTCATCAAATGGATCATGAGCTGCATCACCACTGCATCCTTTGCAGTTCTTATCAATGGCTTGCCCACACATTTCTTCTGTGCGGAAAGAGGACTTCGACAGGGCTGTCCTTTATCCCCTCTACTCTTTCTTCTGGTGGCAGAAGGTCTCAGCAGAGCAATCAAAGATACTATTCGATAAGGCACCTTCCATGGATTAAATCTGACTTCAAATTTCAAACTTTCACACTTACTCTTTGTGGACGACATTCTCATTTTTTGTGATGGCTCAATAGGGGATGCGGAACAACTCAACTCAATACTCACTCTTTTCCAAAATGCCACGGGAATGACCATCAACATACAGAAATCGATTATCTCTCTCTATGGATTGTCTGTGGCAGAAACTCACAGGTATTCCACCCATTTCCCCTTTGAATGTCTCCTATTGGATGATGGTATAAAATACTTGGGCTTTCACTTAAAACCTAATGGATACAAAAAAAGGGACTGGAATTGGCTTATTGCAAAGTTGGAAAAGAGACTTATGATATGGAGCCACCGGTGGTTATCCAGGGCTGGTCAACTGGTCCTTGTAAAATCAGTCCTGGAGGCCATACCAGTATATTGGATGTCTTTGGCTTGGATCCCCAAGGGCATCAAGGACAGGGCTAGAAAACTCTGTTTTCGCTTTCTCTGGTCGGGACATGCAGAAAAAACCATCTCTCCATGGGTCAAATGGGAGCGTATAGCATTACCAAAGTCTCTTGGGGGTTGGGGGTTAAAACACATACATACTTTTGCCACCTTGCTTGCAGCGAAGGCAAGCTGGAGGCTTCTTACAACAACAAATCTATGGACTGAGGCTGTGTCACAAAAATATATAGCACCATCATCCATCCTCAACTGGATTCGGAATCCATCAAAACCCAGAACAGGGATGTCGGTAATTTGGAAAGCGATTTTGGAATCTCTACCACTCATCACTCAAGGACTTGCATGGAAAGTAGGGACTTGTACACAGATCCGCATTGGCTCTGACCCATGGATTGGATGCCAAAACAGTCATATTCTCACAGCCCCTCTCATACATTGTCTCCACCAGCAGGGGTTTTATCACTTATCCCAAATTGCGGATCCTCTCACCACTAATCTCTGGAAACAAGGATGGACATCAACGGAGGCCCTAAATTTGCTGGCAGAACTACACAACCAATGGGAACATTATATTTATATTTTGCATCTATCACATGCTCATATCTCTGATCCACCCGATAAACTTATGTGGATACCGGCCCCAAATGGTAAATATGCACCAAAGTTGGGTTACAGGTACTTAATGGAACTCAAACAGCAAGCTATGGAGTCGGAATGGTGGTGGCAAACCATTTGGAAAGCACATTGCCCAAACAAATAAAAAATCTTCATGTAGTGTGCACTAGCGAATCATATCCCCACCTGGGATCGCATCAAAAATAAACACATTGAAGGGCTGGGATGGTGTATTCTCTACAAATAGAACAATGAATCCATTTCACACCTCTTTCTGGACTGCGGATTCTCCAAAAATATTTGGATGGAGCTGAAACACATACATCCTTCAACAGACCTCTGGAGGGGGCACACTTTAGAAATTGCTTGGAAATCCTAGAATGCTTCAAATGACACCATAGCAATCAGAGCCCTACCAATGATTGTTATTTGGGGTCTTTGGCTAGCCCGAAACCATCTGATTTTTTGCAACAAAAGCATTGTTCCTTCTATACTGATCGGCCATTCACTCTCCATTCTCTCACACTTGCCTCAGGTTGATTCTCCCCCACCCATCCTTCATCCCACCGCAGAAGTCATCATTCCCAACATCCCTTGGGCTTTTTTCGATGGTGCATCCCAAAATGGAATTTGTGGGGGAGGAGCTATATTGTACCTCTACACCACACACTACTTCAAGTTACATATGGGTCTTGGCAGAGGAACTACCAATTTTGCTAAGCTCTATGTGCTCAAACTGTTGCTTCACTTTGCTTTGGAAACACGCTGCTCTCATCTGCAAGTCTTTGAAGACTCAATGAACATTATTAAATGGATAAAGAAAACACAACATTGCCAGCATTTTATACTTCACACAATCCTTGAGGATACTCTCAGAATTGCCGCAATGTTTGACAGTTTTATTTGCACACATGTTTACAGGGAATGTAACGTGGATGCAGATCTTCTCTCCAAGCAAGGATTGACTCTTCTGCATGGTCATTGGCAGATCGCTAAATATCAAAATGACATCTTCCATGAACACTTTCATAGACCCTTCATCGAAGTCCACAATCAACAACTTTGATCATTTTCTGGGCATTTTGAGCAGTTTTTTTTAACATCATTGGTACATTACAGATCGACGTTATCTCCAACTACTCGGGTTTCAACCTACTGTCTATTCATAGCAATGTATATCAGATAAATATGTTATAGATCCCACAGGATCGCAACTTTATTTTCGCAAATATTTTGGACACACAAGCTGAAAAGCTTATTTTCCTGAAAAATCTCTCAGAAGCTTTTATACAATATGTAATTTGATTTTGCTTAAATGAAATTACGCTTTTTTCCTTGGAAAGAAAAAAAAAAATAGTTCTTCTCTATTTCCTTTTTTCACACCTTTTGAATCAACCAAAACATATATTCCAATCAAAAGTTATGCAAGTTTCAAGTTAATATACCTTTAAAAACCTTGGTTTGTAGGTTGTATTGTTGGCCAACCTTTCTCCTGAAGTATCTCTAAAACTTTGGCCTTTATAAGTCTGGAATTGTTTTCCTTTAGTAGCGTGGTATGTCTTCTGTATAATATGACATGTTTGACCCAATTATGATGTGCCAACATAGAGTTATGGCAACTTTACCAAAATTTGTTATTTTTTCTCTTTCAAGAGAGAAACTTGTATGGACTACCACATGTCTAATTTTCCTTTTTTGCTTCTAAAATTTGTACCACAAACACTATGGTCTATATTCCTTCTAATTCAATAGGTGGCACTCAATTTGAATCTCTCAAGCTTCAGATATAATAGTTTTACCCAAAACACTTGTTTGAGCCTAGTTTTTGGACTAGTAAAAAACCCTAACTTACACAGAATATAACTCTGAATTGATGATGATCCAAGACTTGAAATTTTTACCACAAAAATTTTGTTATTTCCTCTGAGGTTGCTCCAAATTTTACTATCTAAAATGTTCCCAATTTTTTTATAGTAAAAATGGCTCTTATACCAAATGTTATGCACCAAATTCCTAAAGGAGCATAAAATAAGAAAAAGATGGTATTCCAATGCCTTAAGAAGTAAAGAGATAAATAAGAAGCCTATTTGAGGGGGAAACCTCATTATACGTTGTATCAAATGCACAAGGCAATATGAGTTGATCCTAAACTAGTTATCATTGGTGTGTGTGTGTGTGTGTGTACAAGACAAAGGGTACAATTACAATTTTAGTCGACCATACAATTACAATTAAGGTCTCTGCCAACCAATAAAGACAATACTAATATAATAATAGAAATGTAATGTCACAATATATAGGGATATGTCTCCTCGGGGCGTAAGAAAAATATCATTGAGTAATTATATTTATGGATTTTCAATAGAATTAATGTAAATGTATTGCTTTCTAATAGTTGTTTGGTGTAATGTTTGAACATACTAAATGAATTGTGTTTACTAATATCATCAATTTACTGTTTAATATTTTTGCAATTAGGATTCTGAGGATGACTAACCTATCTAGCATCTAGGATTGCACCCCACTGCGATGGATCATTGAAAGAAGGTTGTTAAATGAGCACATCTCATAGATGAAGTAAACTAAGCATGGTTGAAATAACCACCTATTGAATTCTCACTTTGTCTCGAGTTACCAATTGAGAACATCTATAGTAAATTAGTTCTTCACGTGTTAGGGATAAAGATAATAATATAGAAGTGGGTATGGATGATTTCTTAAGGGATGTACATGTTATTGACGGAATGTTGTTACAACCATTCCAACAAGATGAGTTAGGTGACGATGCTCATATCACCAATACATTATTCGAAAGCCTAAAATCTACTTCCACTCTTTGGACATGGGTAAATATCTACACAACTAAGGACAACAATGTTACTATACAACTTCAAAGCAATATATGGTATATCAGACATGTGTTTATCATCACTACTAAGGTAACTAACCGTATTAGGGGAATTTTGAGGTCTAAAATGAGCCTCCTAAGATATATAATAAAATATTACAAGTTATGCATTTTGTGGGGGAGGTATATTCATGACTCAACTTTTACACTACAATCCATGTAACTATGGTTAAGTTAAATTAAAAAAGATATATAAAATAAAATCAATAAAAAAATCATTTTTTGATGTGACTAAAAGTATTATTCTTGATACATAAATTGATTTTGAATATAATATGATGAATGTATTCATAAAGTAAAAAGTAATATACTCATAAAATAAAATAAAGTATATTATTTTGAATGTTGAAATATAACTTATTCAATATTCAAAATATGATTATAATGACATTTATTATTTTGATTTTGAATTTTAAACATAAATTAAATTTATATGAATAGATTGTTATTTTTTTTAAAATATATATTAATTATATAAATTTAATTTATATTCAATAAAAATAAAAATCAGTCATATAAATCCAACTTATATTTCAATATTTATAAAATATATTGACTAACTATTATATAAATCTAACTTAAATTTATTAAAACTAAAACTTAATAATTTATTTATATAAATATTAACATTATTTAAATACTAATAATCTATTTATATAAATATCTACATTATTTAAATATATTTTTATTTATAAAATACGTAATTAACTTATATATCTTTATTGATATTACATATCTATAATTTAGATAACCAAGTATTTATTTTATGTATTCATTTAATAATCAACACAGTTATTTTTCATTTATTTTAATTTATATCTTCTACAAAAAAAAAAAAATTATTATTATTATTATCTTGTATCTCATAAAACTTATCTCATTTATATTAGTATTCTTAAATTTAAAATAATTTATTATATAAATAGTAATTATTTTACATATATCACATATTTATAGATTTAAAATTATATATCATATACTAAAATAAAATAATATATTCATGGATTACGTCTTCATAAGAATCTCGTTTCCATAACATAAGGTTTAAAAAGTTTAAATCCCAAAAATTTTAAAAGTTTAAATATCCTATCAATTTTGTCAAACATTAAGGTAGAATTGTACGTATTCAATAAGGTTTTTAAAGTTTAAAATAATTTTAAATTATATATTATATACATATTTTGATTTTAGTTCAATATTATGTACTTTTACATAAGGTTTTAAAATTTCATCAATATATTGTAAATTATTTTAAATTATACATTATCATTATATTGTAAATTTATCTATATATTATAATTTTTTTAAATAAAGTTTTAAAATTATATGTTATATAATGTAAATTATTTATATGATTTTGAATATAAATTTTGAATTTTTTTAGTATTAACAATTTATTATTTAAAAATATATGTTATATATTGAAAAGCAATTTTATAGTTTTGATTTTGAATAGAGCATTCATTTTTTTTTGTATTTGTAATTTATTTATTTTATATTGAAACATAAAGAGTATCTTTTTTCTAAGTACTTTAAGGTACTTTAGTACATTTATATTATATTCAAAAATAATCTAAGAGTATAATTTTCATTATGAGTATTTTACTTACAACATTGATATGGTTAACTATGGGTTTTCATTTACTATTTAGAATTTGACAAATAAGCATCTTTAACTCAACCAATGCCACCTCAACTATTATAGATGATGTCATACACTAGAATGTGATTGGTTCTTTAAAAATTGATTTTGATAGTACATTTTTTTTGTTTTGAGGCCCATTTTTTACCTCAAAATTCCCCTAATTGGCATTAAATCCTCTATATTTTAATGGATCATGTCACTCAATCAACAATGAAAAGTGAGTTCATGCATGCTTGATGACAATGTACATTTTCATTACCCACTAATTGCAAGTTACTCAAATATAAGGTCCTTCCAAGTGACAATATCCTCCCCAACAGCTACGAAGAGGAAAAGCAACCGTTGCAAAAGTTGTGTATTGAGTACATATCATATCACGCTTGTCAGAATGATTGCATTCTCTATAGAGGCAAATACAAGGGCAAAGAGATATGTCTAGAATGTGAACATGATAGGTACCATAAATCAAAAAACAAGAGCAACGCATAAGGTCCTCCTCATAAGATAATGAGGCACGTGCATATAATCCCAAGGATTCAATGGCTCTTTCATTGCAAAGAATTAGTCATGTTGCAAGGGTGGCATGCCTTACATAGAAGTGAGCTAGGAGTTATATGAATCCTATTGATTAAATAGTTAGAGGATGCATGGCCCTATAAATTCAAGGATGGAGTACGAAGCATTTGATTAAGCATAGCGATGGATGGATTTAATCCATGTTCCATTCAAAAGGCCAGCTATTATGTTTGGTTAGTGGTAGTGGTCAATAACAATATCCCCCCATGGTTGTCCATGAAGAATGGAAATCTTATTTTGGCTCTTATATCCCTTGGTAGAAGAAAAGTGAAGAGAATGGACATCTACTGCAACCATTAATATATGAATTGAAGCAATTATGGGAAGGGATACGCGTATATGATGTCTCAATACCCATCCCAATAGAGGTCTTTTTGTATGGTATATGTGCATGCACCAAGCATGATTATTCATGACAAGCATCTTGTTCTGGTAAGCATGTTTATTTATTTGTTTATATCCATAATCTGTTTTAAGATATTAATTTGGTGTAACTATATTTTTTTTACACTAACATGTTTCATATACAATAACATGGTGGGTCTTGTAACAAAAGGGTATCATGGATGTGCAACCACCTATGAAAGTCGGTGTATGGATGTTCAAGGGGATTCCTTCCAAATGACCACCCTTATAGAATATAAACGTATGCTTTCAATGGTAAACCATAGAGAACTCAACGACCACCCTTATAAAAGAGCAACACCTGTTTAGGGAATTTCAAATAAAGAAGGAGAAGGAAAATATAGAACTGATCCATTCAAATGGTGAACCTATGCTCAATGATCTTGAATTTTTTTACACCTGTGTCAAGAAAATGCTCATTGGGATGAAAATGAAATCTATATTTTATGAACTTCCACATTCAGAGCATCTTAAGATTTCCCACTTACTCTATCTCATTTCTTCAAATACTAAAAAGAAACATTATCCAAGAAAAGAAAGTAGAGGAGAGGTTGGTCCCTCTTGGTCTTTTAAAGAAGGTGGTGTCCCGTGCATTTTGAAAAATCATTCTATGGTGAAGGATGTTATATTGGGTGTGAAGATGCCTTCTTTACACGTGTCAACTCTATAGTATTGTTTCATCATAAAGGAACATTTGGTGGGTTTGAAACACATGACCATCTAAATATTATAAGGGTATGTATGTCAATTAAATGCTTGTTTTACTATAGTGTAGGTTATAACATGCTATGCTCTCACATTTGTGTACCAATTAATTTTGTATGTGTTTATTTCATAGTGATATTGTCCTTCTCTCGTTTGTGGTTGTATGAACTGTGGCTTTCCCCATGACCTACGATACAACATGCTTAAATTATTTGCATCTGTGCTTTGGATTACATCAAAAGAGATACACCTGACTAGCATTCCACAATGGCATCCATATATAATTGAGATTGTTTGCATGTTTGAGACATAATTGTTGACGAGTTTCATGGACTTACAAGTCCATCATCTAATTCACCTACTTGATGAGGTTGAATTAGACAAGGTGGTCCCATGTCATTGGATGCTCTTCTTAGAGAGGCACATGAAAAATTTGAAGTGCTTGTTCAATAAAGGGCAAAACCCAAGGGCTTTATAGTAGAGGGGTACATAGTATACCAGTCATTCTATTATGTTAGTAAGTACATCAAGCAAATCGACATCACACTAGGTGTAATGTTTTGGGATGACCAATGGGATGAGGACAAAAGGGAAGAACATTTACTTCAAATGAATTGAAAAAACACACGTGATAAATATTAAGTCACTTATCTTTTGTCAAATTTATATAGAATATTGTTATTTATGCTAAACTTGATAATATATATTTGATCTCATACTATTAATATTGATTTCCTAAATACATCATCAAATTCAAAAATCGATGGCATCAATAAATTCATTATTTCCAACACATACGCAACAAAACCGTGGGTCGAGTTGTGTGAAGAGAAAAGAAGAAAATGGGACAACGACATGAAATAATTTAGACAGTTGAACGGTAGAAGCATGCCTTACCATGGTCATTTAAAAGAAAGTATGTCAATAATCTATCACAATTGTTAGGTAGTTGACCACATTGGAGAGAAATATAATGCGTCCGATCATTGCCTGTGTGGTGAAGAGGGTGCACTAAACATAAGGATTGAGCACAACAACTATTTAATCATCTCTCAGTGTGCGTTGTTAACTTTATAGTGCACTTTTAAATTATAATATCTATATGTTTTTATTAATGCTATGATTATTATACATATGCAATCGTCTAATGTTCACATTTTTACAAGTGCATTTATTCCCATATATGTTGACATGTGGACATCATTTTTGCACAGAGAATGTCAATGATGGACGTGTCACCCAAGATTGTGGAGTGGAAGTTGAGTTCTACCAATATAGTCATGCTAACCATTGTAGAGTTGAAGTTAGGTTACGTCAGAAAGATACAAGACAACATGCAAGTGGACTTCTATTTTTTTAAATATGTTATTTTTAGGTGCAAGTGGTGGGATACCTTTGACTGGAGTAATGTAAAGGAAAATCATGATAGTAGGCTAATATGTATCAACTCTAGAAGGATGTGTGATGAAAATAAGGAGCCTTAGGTTTTCCCAAAACATTGCAACGAAGGAATTTTTTACACAAATGTTGTGGATAAGGATTGGCGGTTCATACTAAGACACAATCCAAATCAAAATATCTTTTTAAGAACAACAATGTTATAATGCCAAGCAAGGAAGATAACTAAGCTGATGGAAACGAATAGTGATATGTACATGTTTTATTTCAATATTTATATTGTGGATGTGTGAATTTATTATGGTTATCTATAAACAACTAATATGTCTTGGATCTTAAATATCTTTAATGAATTAGATTCATTTTTTATTGTAAGATATGCATGTTGTTCCTTTGGGGTGTTGCATAAAAAGTGTTTTTATTATTTATTTATTGTCATACATTAAACTAACAAAAGTGTTTGTATGTGTACACGCATCTTTGTTTTTATGTAGCAGCACCTAGTAAATAATAGACTAAGTACACACATATTTTATGTCTACAAGTATATAAAATAATCAAGATGTATTTGATGTTATTTAACAAGATATACTAAATACATAATGATGAATATTCTAATAAAAAAATAGTGATTATGAAGATCTTCCTTCCATTTTGATAACCTTAGGATATGATGTCACATTTTAAGATTTGAGGATTTTTACAATTCATAGTGCCATGCCTTTTGCCAAGGTGTTTGTTTTTAAATAATATCTTCATAGTATAAATGACTTTATTACTTAATAAAAATATTAATTTAATGAATATAAAGGAATTGAAAAAATTTAATGAATATATATGACTAAATTTGATGAATATATAGGAATTTTAAAAAAAATAATATATAATTTAAAAAAAAATTCGCTGCCGTTTTAGTTCACGCTGAATCGGATTCGGTCGGCCGCCACATGCCTGCGGCTCCCTGAGTGTGCAGGCCTTGCTCTGTCACGCTGAGTTCACAGAAACGGAGGCTTCCCTACGACTTTGACTGACAGCTACAACTTCGACCGACCGCTACAAGCCTGCGGCTGCTCCCTTAAGCAGAATGTCGGCTAGCTTTGCCTTAGCAGTTCGTTCGTCCACAACTAGAGTTTTGGTTTCGGTCTCGTTCTCCAGTGGGGGAAATGCAGTCTGCGACCAGCCTCCCTTGTTTGTTCAGGAAATGCTTGCGCCATCTATTACGGTGGTAGAAGAATCTTTGATTGAAACAAGGAATTTCGCAGAGTCTGCTTTGGTTTGTCGCTTTAATGGGTTCTGGCCTCGCCTGGTTGCTCTCCATAAGTGGATCTCGGAGGTATGGAAGCCCCTTGTTTCTGAGGAAATTTCTATTTACCCCTTTGCTCGAGGTTTTTTTGTTGTGGATTTCGATTCTCCTAAGGATAAATAGATCATTCTTGCCTCTAGTCCATGGTTTTGGGGAAGTTTGGGGCTTTTCATGAAACCCTGGAGCCCTCTTTTCAACCCAACTACTAACCAGATCTCATCTGCTCCAGTTTGGGTTCGGTTTCCAAATTTGCCCTTGCATCTTTGGAACTTGGCCTCACTTAAAGCTATTGGCAATGCGTTGGGCTCCTTCTACGATCGCAGTCCAAAAACGAAGGATTACATCAAAACAACCTATGCTCTCATCTGTGTGGAAATAGACTTTAACATTGGCTTTCTTGCTGAGATACATTTGACCAGCAAGGATTATGTGTGGGTGCAAAAGCTTGACTATGAAAATGTAATGTTCAGATGCAGATCTTGCTTCGCAACCGGACATATTGTAAAAGATTTCCCAAAAGCCTCTCAGATCCCCAAATCCAAAAAGCTTCATCAGAAATCCACTTGGTGGGAAGGAGCAGGCTCCAAGCATTATACAGTAAGCAGAAATGAAGATCTATCCGAAGAGGCTCCATCATAAGCTAAGGATTCTTCTGAGACTAAAGCAGAGGACACTCTTGAAGAACAAAGGATCCCCGCTAATGACAAAGTCCCACCTGTAGCTCCACGAGTTAGTGCTATCCAAGCCCCTCAGGATGCACCCGAAAATGCAGCACCATTCTCGAAGCCTTTGTCCATCCATCAAATTGGATCAAAGTTGAAAAAAAGAAAAGAGGAGCTTCACCCTCTTTGAAGCCAAAAGAAAGTTTAACTTCTCCAAGAAAAATAAGAATCCAACAAACTTCATATCGTTAATTCCTGGATTGTATCGAGTTGTATGAAAGTAGGACAACAACAATTTTGGTCTTGCTAGTAGCGAATGTAGCCCAGCTCCTTCTTGGGCAATAGGTTAGAAGATTCAGTCTCTATAGAATAGGATAGTATCAGGATAAGTTAAGACGAGCTGTAGATGATCAAGGAGTCATGGATGTAGTCCTCTCTTGGGATCAGTCTATCTTCAGAACAATGTAATCTTTGATTTTCTTTTTCTTTTTTTATATATAAAAGCTCTTAACCGTTTTTGTAAATATATATATATATATATATATATATATATATATATATATATATATAAAGTAAAATTAAGTACTTAAAAGATATTTTAAAAGAGGAAAGTAAGCACATTATGGTTTGACTTAGAAAAGGTTAGAATATATATATATATAAACTTTTATATATATATTAAAACTTTAATATATATATATACAAAATTTGGAAGCTAATTAATTATCCAAAGCGATTCTTATAGGGATGAAGGCATTTTATGCATTTTATGGTGGGAAGAATTTGAAGATTCTACTCTGATTAATAGCGGTTTTCTCAACATCTTTTTGATGTAGATGGTTGTTTTCATCCTTATATGATTCTGTCCATTTGGGGCCTCCTGTTTTTTTTTCTGGACTATTTTTTTGGTATTTGTATATCATCTTCTCGAGAAGACTATTAGGATAGACTTACTGTTGTGGTTGCCTTTTATGTTATATGATGATGTTGGGTTCATCTATTTCATGGATTACCGGTCCAGACAATGTACTTTTTGATTCATATAATGAATAACAAAAATGCTGGTTTTTTTTAATATATCTATATATATAAGTTTTTATTATTATTATTATTATTATATATATATATATAATAAAAACTTATATATATAAGTTTATATATATATCAACTTTGTTTATATATATATATATATATATATAGACCATTGGATTTCTAAAATTGCTCTTAACTTCAGCCAAAAACCACCTATGCCTCAAGTGTGGGTGGATTAAAGATGCCACGACTTGGTTAAATTATTGGGGAATTGACGAAACTGTCACTTTGCAAAATATCGATATCATTACAAATATTATTACTTTTACGTTCAAAGAGAAAATGTGGTGCAAGGAAGATTTAGAGGTTAAAAGAAAATTACGATATTATAAAGAGATCATTAACCATGTTCTTGAGGATCAAAATTATCTTTCTATCTTAACCAGCTCAAAGAAGAAAACTAATATTGCCAAGATTATGACGAACTCTCATGAGCTTTATAATGAAACCGGAAACTAGACAACCCCTAAAATGTCATGGGCCAAAAGGATTTGCCATCTTTACAAGTCTATGAACGTTGAAGATGAAAACCACTTGCTCGTAGACTGCCCTGCCTACACCCACATTATATCTCAGTTCCATAATCTTTGCTCCAACACTGACCTCTCTAACCTTCTAACTCCTCAAAACTATGGCGAGCTAGGGACACTTCTCTTTAAGTTTTTTGAGCATAGAAATACTATTTTAAAACAAATCAAATCATCTATGTGTTGTCGTTTCTCTTAAGGTCAAATAGACCAAATTTGGTCTTAGTGGATGTTAAAGACCATCATCATCTATATATAAAAGAAGTTTATATATATATATATACATATATAAACTTCTTTTATTTTTCATTATATATATAAAGAGAGAGAGGGGGAGATTTAATAGAAGGTTTAAAAAACAAATTGATTTCTAAAATTATTTAAGTGTGATTTATAATTGATTTCATGATTTAATATAAGTGCAAGATGTTATCACAATTTGAAATATTAAAATTAACTATTATCGTCGAGGTTAGATTAATTGAAGTCATTTTTATCTCATTTCATATTTAATATAAAAATTTAGACAATTTTCATGATTCAATAAAATATTTAATCAAACAAATTGATGTAAAAAGCTAATTAAATTTGATTTAAAATTATTTTCATGATTTGATATACATGATGTTATTACTATATAAAATTGGAGGAAATAAAAATATGTTCGATTTAACTATATTAATTTATCAAAATTCCTAAAAAAAATTAGTAAAACTATTTAAGAATAAATTTTCAAAATATATTATTTATGAATAAATATTAATCACAAAGTGTAATTTGTTTTCACGTTAAAATATCATATATACATAGATTTTTATATTGGAAAAAAATGTTAATCAAATTGGGTAAGTGTTGACCAATTCATTCAATCAAGTTTGTAAACATGTTTGGTCAACATATTGTATCTTCTTGCACAACAAAAGGTTCACATTGAAAAATGGTTCAATACTGTATAATGACATTAAATGATTCCCACGGAAAGATGATCGTAAACGGTTTTAACTAGAGTTAAACATTACATGGCATCCCATATTCAATATATATATATATATATATATATATATATATGTATGTATGTATGTATGTATGTATGTATGTATGTATGAATATACAAATCAAATATTTTATGTCTTGTCGTTTCTCTTAAGGTCCAATAGACCAAATTTGGTCTCATTGGAAATTAAAGACCATCATCATCATCATCATCATCTATATATAAAATAAGTTTTTTTTTAAATGGTGGCTCCCCTAAGGGATACATCCATCGGAAAATATGTCAACCCATGATATTTCAAAGAATCAAGGTATAAATTATATATATATACACACACACACACACACACACACACACCATTAATCTAATTAGGAGAGCTTTAATAGAAGGTTTATAAAACAAATCGATTTCTAAAATTATTTAAGTGTGATTTACAATTGATTTAGTGATTCAATATATGTGCAAGATGGTATCACAATTTGAAATATTAAAATTAAATATCATCATCAAGGTTTGATTAGTTGAAGCCCTTTTTATCTCATTGCATATTTAATATAAAAATTTAGACATTTTTCATGATTCAATAAAATATTTAATCAAACAAATTGATGTGAAAAACTAATCAAATATGATTTATAATTATTTTCATGATTTGATATGCATGATGTTATTACTATATAAAATTGGAGGAATAAAAAATATGATAGATTTAACTATATTAATGTATCAAAAATCCTAAAAAATTAGTAAAATTATTTAATAATAAATTTTCAAAATATATTATATACGAATAAATATTAATCACAAAGTGTAATTTGTTATCACGTTAAAATATCATATATATGGATTTTTTAATGGAAAAAAATGTTAATCAAATTGGGCAATTGTTGATCGCTTCATCCAATCAAGTTTGTAAACATGATTGATCAACATATTGTAACTTCTTGCACAACAAAGAATTCACATTGAAAAATGGTTAAATATTGTATAATAGCATTAAATGATTACTGTGGAAAGATGACCTTACATTATTTTAACTAGCATTAAACATTACATGGCATCTCTAATTAAAATCATTGATATATCTCATTTTTATTTAAAAACATATAAATATTAATAATGTTAATCATTAACCTATATAATAGATTTTATAAATCAAAATATAACATCAACATCAATATGATATGAGAATGCATAATATATATGAACAATGATTTAAAACCAATATATATGTCAAATATATATCTAAAATCGAGTGTGTGTGTGTGTGTGTGTGTGTGATCAATAACTACAATAAGTTAGCCCAGGGATTAGCTCAAGTAGTCATGAGCCATATGTCATATCCCTCCCTCGAAAGTTGGGGAGGTCATGAGTTCAACTTTCTTGATCCCCTCATGGTTAGGCTCCGTAATCAATGTTGATGGTTTACCCTATTTACCATCCATGGGTCATGGGGAAGTACTCAAAGGGTTTCACGTGATCCATTCCATTGGAAAAAACTACTATAACCTAGGTTTCCATCGAAGCTAGAGGAATTAGTACCTTTGCCACCGAAACTAGAGGCATCAACACCTCCACCAAATAAAAATGTATAATGTAACAATTGATATATCTCTCCACCATAAACTATATCACCTAATGCAACCATATTGTTTATAGAATCAATGGGTGTCACGGTTGGTCAACCAACTACTTATAGAGGAGGAGATGGTGTTCAGTCAACTACTGGAGGAGATGGTGTCTAGTCAACTCATGGAGGAGGAGATGGTGATCAATCAACAACTAGAGTAGGAGGTAGTGGTTAGTCAACTTGTGGATGAGGAGATGGTGGTCGATAGGCTTGTGGAGGAGGAAACCGTGGTTTGTTACTTCTTGCAAGAGTAAACAATGATTTATAGGTTGTCAGATGAGGAGATGGTGGAGGAGGAGGATGAGATGGAGGACTAGCATCCTTAATAGATGAATAAGAAGAAGAAGGTCGATGGAAATGGTGATCCCTAAACCTCTCGATTAGGTTGATTGCATGAACAACACGACACATCAATAACATCATATCACGTGGAAGGGTCACCCATATAATTGAAAGCCTAGGGTCCTATATAATCATTCTAGCTTGTATGGGACCATTGTATGGTGAGCCATAATTTCATATATATGATCCATCAAATCCATATAGAATCCGTGATCAATCATGTGTTGTAAGTTGGGCCTCTGTATCTAGAGTGGTTCATCAACCTCAACCATCTCCTCATCTTGTTGGGGAGGCACCTCCCCAATGTATGTGCCAATATATACAAATTAGTAGACAACAATAATTAGTAAATTTAAAGAAAATGTTACAATGAATTAGATGTGCATTAAATAAGACAAAAAAGTGAAACTAGATTAATCAAAACATAATGCTAATATTACCTCTAGCATCTACGAACTCATCCCAATTAAATAGGATGTTCACACATCCTTGCAAGTCCAGACCTATGTACAAGTACTACACAAGATTGAGGGTGTGATCATCCTCGGTGGCCAGCATCTCCAATACCTCTGGACTGACCCTACTTAGGAACTTCGGTTGGCCCCTCTTGGGTAACATTCCCCCCCACAAGCACATATGCACATCAATCATCAATTTAGGAGGAAGGCAATTGAATGTTGATTAAGTGACTAGAAACCTCTCAAAAAATAAACAAAATAACTCCAAAGCAAACAAGAATCCCATCCTCCCATCAAACATAGCACGAAAATGATCCAGAGAAAAACAAAATTGTCACTAAAAAATGCCAAACCACCTAATCAATATGGGTCTCTAAACTAAAGAATTGACAGAGTGAAATAGAGGGAAACTAATGTGTTGTCCATCAAACGTGTAGTGTCCCACTGCCATGACCATAAGAAAGAGGCACCTAAATGAAACTAGCCACTAGAAACCTAAAAGTCACCAACGTTAGTGATGTCCTGATTGACATATCTCTAAACATATTGTAATGTACCCAAACCCAAGTCTAGGCACACTAACTCAAAAACTGACTAGTTTTGGATATAAGTTAAAATTTAAGTCCCAAGCACCTCTAGACCTCTAGAAAATGTTCAAAGAGGGATATTAGGGTCTGCTACATATTAGGGACATCCTACAACATCCTTAGACAGACACCCAACTTCGACAGTTGCACATTTTCTGGGTATATCATGCCTGGGTAGACTCCTTTGGCTAAACCAAAGGCTTCAAGGCAATGGCCCCAAGACTTATGACTTATGTGGAACCCAATGGCTTCTGGTGTCGAAATGGAAGTGATTGGTCTATAACTACCCAAACCTGCTATGGACTTTACTTGACTTGAAAAACAAACATTAGATAGTGAAATTGGTGACTAGGTGCAAAGATTGAAAATTGGACTAGTGAAGGAGGCAGTTTCCAAACAGTTTCGAATGGCACTAGAGGATCCCTAAATTCTATTTTGTGACTTGGAATGGGATCAATTACTTAATATTTAGCTGCAGGGACCTTCATATCAATTATTAGAAACACATTTAATAGTTAAACTCATCAAGATTGAAAAATTGTCAATTTTCTCAACAATAGCGCTAGCAATGAAAACAATCAATTTCAAATGGCATTCAAAGGTCACGAATTCTGCAATAAAATTTATATATGAGACAAGCTAGATGTCATTTAATATAATCATGTCTCAATCATACTTTTAGGGGTGCATTCAACAGTCAAATAATGTAAAACTTGTAGTATGTCCAACATTCACTGGAATTTGCAATATATAGGTAGAAGTAAAGTGATTGAGAGTAAGAGAGGGATCTTCTACTATTGGATCAAACAAATGGACATCAGTACATCATATTACATCCCACTTTTTGCACATGAACAACTATTATAGACCACATGGGGAACAATACTACAATTCTCACTCTTCACTGTCTAAAACACAATGCACTTGGAATACTACTACTACTGGATTCTACCACATCAACTTGGGATTCGACCACACCATACTATAGCTGAGATCAGACTTGCAAATTAACTTTAATGGCTACATTAAACTCCATGAAAAGAAATGGGTGTTCTCTTCCTCAATCACTAGCTGAATTGATTCAACTAGCTATACTAGATAGAAGGGGCACATCTCCCAACTGGTTGCAAAGGGGCATATCTCCCAATGTTGGAAAGGGGTACACCACCCAAGCCTCTGAAAAGCGTAGAGTTCTCCAAGATGAATAATCAAAATGAAAAAATATGTGAAATGGAGTGCTCCTCCCCTTTTTATAAGTTATGGTGGATTATTTGATTAGATGCATTGCATATGGATCACCAGCCTCATCCATTGCGCCCTCACCGGCTAAATTAGGACTTGCAACTTTATGTGATTATTTCCTTGCTTTCTTGCCTTTCCTGCTTTATTTTTCTTTTCCTGCTTTCGAAAACTTCTGCTTTTCCTTGATTTTCTATTGCTTTCCTACTTTTAAATGCTTTCCTGCTTTTCTGCTACTTTCCTGCTTTTCAGTGCTTTCCTGCTTTTCAGCGCTTTCCTGCTTTCCTGCTGCTTTCCAACTTTTCAGTTGCTTTCTTGCTTTTCACTACTTTTCTTCCAATTTCCTTTGTGGAAGACAACTCATAGGGTCCACCTAATCTCCTATGCGTCCTCCTTGCCACCTAGGCATTTCCAACTCATAAAATAATTAATTGACAATGAAATATTAAATATTAAAATTTATAGACCTACATTACATTTCTAATATTTAATTTAAGTTAACATAATAACTGCAGGCCAATTTAATTCCCAGATTAATTAATTCAATTTTCCACTAGGACCCATGCACATTGAATGGGTTAGTGGTTTGACCAAGGTGCCCTCAGGGAGGGGATATTACACATATCCAAACTGACCATGTCCCACAGTTCCAGGTGGGAGATCAAGGAACTAGGAATAATCCTCCCCTATCTTGAACAACCTAGTAATAAAGTGTACATCCCCCTTTGTGATATGGTACCATAGATGTAGACTGACCTAGAATGATGACCTTGAATGTTTGTTTAGGGCCCCAATGCCAATCTTACCAATTGAAGTCACTTGTTCGTATATTTTTAATTTGTGTTACATAATTTTGTTTCATATGAAGGTGCGCCAAATTGGAATACGCATCGGGGCACTCCTATGTTGCGCGTGCATTGATGGATCTATAATTAAATGATCATGGTGATGCGCTGTGTATTCACATGCCTTGACGTGTCTTGGTACAAGTAAACACACTATTTAGTTTTTGAATATATATATAACCTAATTCCATAGCCCACTTTGGTGCTCCCTAACTTGTGATGCACTAGTGCATGCCATAGCCCACTTTGATGCTCCCTGACTTGTGATGCACTAGTGCTCTAAGTTGTTCCTAGAAAACTATTGGAGTTGTGACAAAACCTAATATTGGTGCACCGTTTTTTAAGGAGCATTGGTCTGTGTTATTCCCATTAAACGCACTGTGTAGTTTTAGAATTTTCTAAAAATAAAATCTATATTTTATTATCAAATCTTTTAACCTAATGTGTTTCCTTGTGCATTGTAACCCCTAGGTGTGTTTGCATGTTTCAGACACACCAACGAGAGTTTGTTTAAAACTAAATAATCTAGGTTCTTTTCATGGATTGGATATAACAACATTCAGTGCAAGTTATTGTTTGATGCGCTGATGCTCCAAATTTGGGATCACACTGGTGCATTTTTTCAACTTAGGAGCACAAAAAAAACCTCTATTAGAACCTCCAATCACCTGTCTCTCTAGCAACCTCCATTGTAAATGACCAAGTGAGACATTTTTGGGGGAGGTTCCACAAAAATCTCCACTAGAAGGTATTTTCCTTGTAGTGAAAAATTCTCATTGCCATCATATCCCACATGTAGGCCAAACATTCCACGTGTGATGGCTTGGGCCATGAACTCCAAATGTAAATGTTAACATTGGTTGGGAGGGATTCTCTACGATGGCATATAAGATATCACAATCATTATGTCATGGGAAACCACATGGGAGTAGTGCCTCCTATTAACATAATGGTTGATTGGTTGTGGGGGTGAGTGTGTTTGCTTGCTCAACCTTCCCCTCATTGTTTTTGTTTGTTTGGTCATTGATAACATTGTATGTTGATATTATTTTTGCATAGTCATTCCTTGTTTGTTTGTTTGGTTATTGCTGACATTGTATGCTTGATAGTATTTTTGCATAGTCAATCCACAATACAAAGATATAAAATAGTTATTTTGTATTCAAGATGTAGCTAGGTGATTATGTGTTGGAATTAAATAATAATAATGGATTAATAAGTGAAATATCTATGAAATATGAATGAAATATAACAAATTGTAATGTATATGATATAACAACAATACTAAAATACCATATAGAATTTTCTTAAGTTATTATAAACTTGAGGTTTAAAAATGGTATTTTTGCATGGTAGAAAATGGGCATGACCACCACTTTGCAACTGAATGATTAATTAGGTATCAAATATATCAAGAGGGGAGTTAAAGGGAGTTAGAGGGGGTCTTTTTCTCTTCTGGCTCCTTATTATTTATCCTTCTTGAGAGAGATAGCCACATGTATTTGAAAAATCAACAGTTTATCAAGGTCAAGAAAGCCACATCATATAAATTACCACAAACATGGGTTGAAGAATATTTCCCTAAAAAAAGGATTGAAGATGAATCCAACACAACTTATCCCCTTATCCCCCTGACCTAGACTTCAACATTATGAAGCTAGAATATTATGACTCCTTGAATAGACTCAATACAACTTTTACTCTGAAAGGGTACAGTAAGGCTTGGATGCACTCAAGGAGGAAGACTTCTAATATAAGCATCCATATTCGGATGATCAAATCATGATCATAGATTATGAAATCGGTTTATAAGTCCTATTGGACATCGAAAGACATGAAGCATGGGTGTACACCACTAATGAAGGAGATGTTGATAAATCCACCCTTAACCCTATAGCTTGCGATTGAGACATTCTCGTGGATGAATAGAAAGTAAAGGTGACAACTATATTAAATAGTTTCATTCAAGAGTATTGACAACAATAAGTTTCATCCAATGAAACCATACAAGTTGAGGAAAAGATGGGAGAAACACTCAAAAAGCAATGCACCATATAAAGGGATTAAGGGATTATGTAATAGTTTAAATAAATAAATGCAATAGTATTATGTATTTTATTTTTTCTTTACATTCTTATACACATAAGAAACTATTTATCTGTTTATTAAGGGATTATGTAATAGTTTAAATAAATAAATACAATAGTATTATGTATTATATTTTTTCTTTACATTTGCATATACATAAGAAACTATTTATCTGTATAAATAAATAGAGTAAGACATTTTCATACTTTTCATACATTTAAGCATAAAAATAAGATATGAAGGATTAGAGTAACGTATCTATGAGGGTATTATATATTCTATTTTTTCTTTACATTTGCATACACATAAGAAACTATTTATCTATTTATTAAGGGATTATGTAATATGTATTATGTAATAGTTTAAATAAATAAATGCAATAGTATTATGTATTCTATTTTTTCTTTCTATTTGCATACACATAAGAAACTATTTATCTGTTTATTAAGGGATTATGTAATAGTTTAAATAAATAAATGCAATAGTATTATGTATTATATTTTTTCTTTACATTTGCATACACATAAGAAACTATTTATCTGTATAAATAAATAGAGTAAGACATTTTCATACTTTTCATACATTTAAGCATAAAAATAAGATATGAAGGATTAGAGTAACGTATCTATGAGGGTATTATGTATTCTATTTTTTCTTTACATTTGCATAAGCATAAGAAACTATTTATTTGTACAAATAAATAGAGTAAGACATTCTCATACTTTTCATACATTTAAGCATAAAAAGAAGATATGAAGGATTAAAGTAACATATCTATGAGTTCTTCTAGGGGATTGAACTAGGTAGGTCTACATACCACCCAACCGTAAGGTTTTTGCAAACAATAATTATTTTTCCTGCCTCGTAAGCCACCCCTAAGCTAGCCCATGATACCACTAGGGAAAAGTAGACTCAAGGTTTCTAGTTCCCTACAATACTTTCAGTTTGTATACTTATAAATTTACAGTTTATTTCTTTAGCTAGAAACCACTCCTAATACTTACCCCACCTAACATAACAAGGTTCTTTTCAAGGTGTACATAGAGAGCTCAAAATTCTAGCCTAAATCTATTAAGGGTCTTTTACCAACACTTGAGACTGTATGCTCAGCTAGGCACTCACAATAATTTCCTCAAACAACACATTCAAGTGCTCTTCATTGTGACCATAGAGAGTCCATTAAACCTAGCAGTATGAATGAACTTGCAACAAATCTAGTAGCTACCTAGCTACTTTGATTCATGGGTTTATTTCACTACTATCACCTCTGGTTCTTGGGGCTGAGTTTTCCTAACACCTCCCCTAGAAAGTTATTCTCCCTCCTTTTTATCCCATTCGAATCCTCCTTCTTGGGAAGATGAAAGAGTTGCCTTAGATTCTCTTCTTATCTGCAGAAAGTTGGGAAGACAACACTCCCCATAACTTAGGAACTTATGGCAAAAATCTAGGTAGGGGGTTTCAACCACTTCTTTGTCATGAAGGAAACAAACAATTGTTTGACACTTGGGCATTCCCACTTGTGGTATCATAGTCTCTCCTTTGTGGAACCTACCTAGCCAACTCTAAAAAGTTGCTTTTATTTTTACATAATTTAAAATATTGACAAAATCACCATTTATATTAATGCTCGATGGTGCATCATTCTAATGTTATGTTGTTGTTTAATCACAAAATAAGCATGCTAATTATCAAATTAACATTTCAAATGGAATATTATAGGCTATGTGCACAACTCTTTTATTAGCCATACCTAACTTCACAAAATCCTTTATTGTGGAATGTGATGCCTCAGGGCATGGCATTGGTGCAATTTTAATGCAATAAGGAAGCCCCCTCGCCTTTGAAAGTTGCCAACTTAAAGGAAAAAACTTTCACAAACCGATTTATGAAAAAGAATTGTTGGCCATACTGCATGCAATTAATAAATGATGTCCTTACTGTATAGGAAGGCACTTCAATGTAAGAATAGATGATGATAGTCTTAAGTAATTCTTGGAACAACAATTATCTTTAGGATAGCGACAAAAATGGAATACAAAGATGCTAGGTTATGACTTTGAAATAATCTACAAAATAGGAAAATAAAATGTGGTGGCAAATGCACTTTCATGGAAAGAAGAAGACATAAAGGGCTTACTTTGTGCTACTTCCATTTCGCAATATGATTGGGTGGAAGAAGTAAGGATATAATGGAAGCGCGATCAAAAGGCATGCAAGATGATTCAACAACTACAAGAGGACCCTAGTGCATTAGATAACTTTGTGTGGAAGAATGATTCACTATGGTAATAGGATCACCTATATTTATGTAATAAATCCCAACGCAAATAGAAGGTCTTTTTGGAATTGCACACTTCTCCCATAGGAGGTCATTCAGGGTTCTTGAGTCTACAATCATACAAACAAGTGTCCCTTAAGTAGTAAAAGAAGGACAATAAATCGCCCCCCAAGTACTATGGTCCCTATAAAGTGTTGCATAAGATTGGAAGTATGGCATACAAAATGGAGTTAACTCCATTCTTATGTGTATATCTAGTCTTCCATGTTTCTTGCCCAAAAAAGGTAATTGGTGATGAAGGTCCCAGTTCAGACTATTTTACTAGAGAATGATGAAGAAGGGAAAACCATACTAGAACTTGAAACATAGATCAAGCAAATGCGAAATCAAACAATTATTGAGGACTTTATCAAGTGGAAGAACTTGCTAATAGAAGAGGTGGCATGAGAAGATGAGTTCTCTGTGCAAAAACATCCACAATTGATTGAGTGTTGATGACAACACTTGTTGAAAGGAAGGGGCATCTTAAGCCCTAGATATTGTAACATTACATTTCTATTTTATATTAATATTGTCTTTATTGATTGGCTAAGACCTTAATTGTAATTGTATGGTCGACTATAGCCTTAATTGTAATTTAACCCTTTATCTCCTATATATCCCAAGGAAACTTAGTTTTAGAGATCACCTCATCTTATGCAATTGATATATTGTAAAAGGAGGTTGCCCGCTTGAAGAAACTTTTTATTCATCTCTTTATTTCATTCTCAAGGTGTCGAGTTACTCTTTCTTACTATTTTTATGCTATTTTGAGAATTTGGTACATAACAATGCAATGCAATGAAGCTCTGTCACATTGCACCTTGGCTCTAGTCATTGCTAGTATGCACACCTTTTTGTTAATTTTTAAGTATTAATTCAGCATACTCAAGGATCTTGACTGAGAGAATAACATGTACAACATATCAATCATATCAAGCATGTATCAAGCATATCATGCAATCACATAAGACAATGGACACACAGAGTTTCACTGGGGAAAACCATAAAGGTGAAAAATCCCACAACTTCCTCAGAGATAGAAAAAGCAATGATACAACCAAAGTACAAGAGATAGTCTTCTCCTAGCAGTTGATCCTCCTCCTCACATGTGCGTCCCTTTCCGAGTGATAGAAAAGTGAGTAAGTGATGAATCAAATAGAGATCTCTCGATCTCTATTTATACTTGTCCTGTCCTGCCCAATAAACCAGTGGGGTCGACTTGTCTAGCTTAGCCTAATAACCCATGGTTAACTTAATCAGGGCCGACCCCACACATGGTGGTCTAATAACCCATCGGCAAGTTACGACACTTGCGACACTTGTCAATACAAATGACGACACTTTTCTATAAAGGAATAATACATCTCTATAGGAGTACAGTATACATAGGTGAAATACATTCCGAAGTTACATATACATCAACACTCCCTCTTAACTAGGAAGGTATTTCTCGACACAGATCTGCTAGCATAAGTCTTCTTCTCTGGATCATCATCACTGAATCATCGTCATCGTCACTACTGTTGCTATCTCAATCAATCTCTAAACTACTCGTCATAGCAAGTTCTACAGAGCCAGTCCTTTTTCATACTGGATGTAGGCCCACCATCTGCAGGTCTTCATCATCACTGGCCATACTGTGGAATCCTCAAGACTTATTGCGTGCGCCACAAAACCTGGTTGTAGCATCCCAGGTTGTTACGAGCACACAGCTCTACCTGTCGGATCTCCCATGAGCATATTATATGTGACCCCACCACAAAACCTGGCTGTAGCATCCCAGGTTGTTACGAGCATGCATCTCTACCTGTCGGATCTCCCAGGAGCATATTACATGTGGTCTCACCACAAAACCTTGCAAGAGCATCCCAGGCTGTTACGAGCACACAGCTCTACCTGTCGGATCTCCCAAGGACACATTACATGTGGTCATGGCAAAACCTTGCAAGAGCATCCCAGGCTGTTACGAACACACAACTCTACCTATCGAATCTCCCAAGGACACATTACATGCCATAGGACAAAACCTCGAAAGAGCATCCCAGGCTGTTACGAGCACACAACTCTACCTGTCGAATCTCCTAGGGCTCTATTATATGTCCTCCCAGAGCAATGCCTCGAAAGAGCATTCCAGACTGTTACGAGCACACAGCTCTACCTGTCGGATCTCCCAGGTCTACTTATATGCTCATCTGCACAACTTGTCCATGGCCACAGAGTATCATCCTGATACTCACCATACATCATCCTGATGTACATCATCACATGATCAACTTGATCATCATCACTGCATCGTCCTGATGCATGTCATCTGGAGCAACATCCTAAAGCTCGTCATCCATGATCATCCTGATCATATAATGCATCCACCTGATGCATACCAAGTATCTACCTGATACATATCATCATACATGATCCACCTAATCATACAATGTATCCACCTGATACATACATAGATACATGATCCACCTGATCACACAATGTATCCACCTAATATATATCAACATACATGGTCCAAGCATCCAACATGATGCATATACAAATATATCAAGCATTGAACATGATGCATATACATACACATGATCCAATTGATCATATCCAGCATCCAACATGATGCATATACAAAGCAGTAACCGGAGCATCGTCCTGATGCTCATCATCCAACGCTTACATCCGCAGCCATGGAAGGATCCTCCTCTCACCATGTTGGGAATGGCTCCTAAAAATGTGTCCATCTCTTCTTCCTAGAAGTGTCATCAATTTGAAGAACACCAAGCCTCTCTCTGAAGTACTCGAACTTCACTCTGGCTAGTGGCTTCGTTAGCACATCTACAACCTGCTTATCCGTCGCAACATACAGGAGCTTCACTGCTCCTCTCTGCACCATATCCCTGATATAGTGATATTTGATCTCTATGTGCTTCAACCTGTCGTGGAACATCGAGTTCTCAGACAACTTTACACAACTCTGGTTGTCACAAAAGATACCAGTAGCATCCAGTGGGAGATCAAATAATTCAGATAGTAGCTTCCTCAGCCATATTGCCTCACAACTAGCCGAACAAGCTGCAACGTACTCTGCCTCGACTGTACTCAGTGCTACGCAGGACTGCTTCCTGCTAAACCAAGAGATCACACCTGATCCCATACTGAAGCAGCACCCACATGTGCTCTTCCTATCTGCAGCACTGCCTGCCCAGTTTGAATCAACATAATCCTACAGGTTAAAATTTTGATTCGCATCATACCTGATCCCATAATCAATTGTACCCTTCAGGTACCTCAAAATATGCTTTACAACAACCATGTGAACACCTCTGGGATCCGTCAGGAACTGGCTCAATTTGTTCATCGCAAAGCAAATATCTGGTCTAGTGTTCGTCAGGTACATCAAGGACCCAATCATCTGACGATACACAGTGACATCAATCGGATCAAATGAAGCATCACACAAAAGCTTCAAGTTTGATGCCATAGGTGTGGCCATGGCCTTGCAGTCCATCATCCCGAACCTCTTCAGGATCTCTACTGCATACTTCCCTTGTCTAAGGAAGATCCCATCTGCACTCTGCCACACCTCCATGCCTATAAAATAGTACATCCCCCAAGTCCTTCATCTCGAACTCAGCAGCAAGCTTCCTCTTGGTATCAACAATCAAACTATCTTCTCCTGTAACAAACAGGTCATCCACATACAGAAGTAGTATCAATGGATTGCCTTCCTCAACCTTGTAGTAAAGGTTGGAGTATGCTTTACTCTTGGTAAAGCCCAAACTGGATAGAAAGTTGTCCATCCTACCATACCAAGTCCTAGGAGCTTGCTTCAATCCATACAAGGCTTTCTTCAACCTGCACACATATGACTCCCTGTCATATGTCTCAAAACTGAGTGGCTGCTCCACATACACTTCCTCTTCGACTACACCATTCAATAAAGCTGTCTTGACATCCATCTGGTGTATCTTCCATTTCATCACTGCAGCCAGAGCAAGTACGGATCTAATGGAAGTGTATCTGGCCACAGGAGCAAAGGTCTTTTCATAGTCAATCCCTTCTTTCTGGGAGAAGCCACGAGCTACAAATCTTGCTTTATATTTCTCTATGTTGCCATCTGCAGCATGCTTGATCTTGTAGATCCACTTGGAAGTCACAACAGACTTCCCTTCAGGTCTTGGGACTACATCCCAAACATCATTCTTCATGATCGACTGGTATTCCTTGACTATGGCATCCTTCCATTCTTTCTTTTTCGCTGCTTCTTCATAACTGGAAGGTTCTTTGTTCATAATATCACAGAGTAGGGCAACGTAACTAGTATGTGATCTAGTCCTTTTCCTTTCTCTATGTTCTTCTTCTGGAATGCCATATCTTTCTGCATCTTGAATGAGCTCTCTATCCCATGCAGGTTTCCTCTTGTGAGAGTTATTCTCACGGGGTGGATCTACAGGTTCTTGTGGATCTTCATTTTCCCGATCTGCTCCTGGAATTGCTTCATTCATGGTGGTGTCTTGAAATCTGTTTTCCTTAGGTTCTTCATGATCTTCAGCAGGTTCCTTTCTTGACTTGATGAAAGATGAGTTTTCATCAAATGTTACATCCCTGCTGACATCAATCTTCTTGAACCCTAGAAAGTATATTCTGTAAGCCTTCGAGCTTTCACTGTACCCCACAAATATGCCCTTCTTTCCTGAAGGATCTAGCTTTGTCCTCTTTTCCTTTAGAACATGAGTGTATATTGGACAACCAAATATTCTGAGATGGCGGACTTCAGGTTTCTTACCAGAGAAGACCTCTTATGGTGTCTTGTTGTCCAATATCTTGTGAGGTGTTCTGTTCTACACATATATAGCTGTCCTAGCTGCTTCTGCCCATAGATGCATAGGAAGATCCTGGTCATGCAGCATTGCCCGTGCTGCTTCCATGATTGTTCTATTCTTCCTTTTTGCAACTCCATTTTGTTGTGGATTGTAGGGAGTAGTCAACTCCCTCTTAATCCCTGAATCACTGCATAGCTTCTTGAAATCACCTGAAGTGAATCTTCTTATCAGTTTGATTTTTCATCAAGGCTTTGAATTCCTTGAACTTATCAAACACTTCATCTTTGTTCTTCAAGAAATAAACCCAAGTCTTCCTGGAGAAGTCATCAATGAAAGAGACATAGTAAACATACCCACTCAGAGAACTGGATGACATCGGACCACATACATCGGAGTGGATAATTTCCAAGATTCCTTTAGCTTTGCTTTCACTGCTTGGAAATGCCTTCTTAATGTTCTTTCCTTTTGCACATCCTTTGCAAACACCTTCATGCTTTGTCTTGATTTTAGGAAGACCTTCTACAACTTTACTTGCAATTGGTAGTGCTCTATAGTGCACATGTGCAAGCCTTCTATGCCAAAGTTCACTTGGCTCCATGGATTCATGTACCATGGCATGTTGAGGTTGTCCCTTCAATTTGTACAATCCTCCCTCTTGCTCTCCAATCACCACTGCATCATCAATAGTTTTACCCTTTGGCCACATTAGGACTTGGCCATCTACAAATGCAAATCTCATGCCTTTTGCATCCAATGCAGAGATGGAGAATAGGTTCTTCTTGAGCCCAGGTACAAATAACACATCTTTCATCTTCAAGGATTTTCAAGAGTCTAGATTGTAAGAGGCTTCACCACTTCCTTTAATAGGATATTGGTAGTCATCCCCAAGTTTCACCTTATGGGGTGACTCATGTTCAGATAGGTTTACAAAAGATTCTTTAAACCCAGTCATGTGTTTGGAAGCCCCACTGTCAATAAGCCAATCATTACATCCATGAGAGATAGTACCTATGAGAGCGGATATTAGAACATATTCATCTTCACTTGATGAATCATCACTTTATGCCTTAGCCTTCTTCTTTGGAGGTTCATCATCCTCAGCAGCATGAGCATGGTACCTTCTTTTGCGGCCCTTCTTCTCCTTGTTGAAGTTGTTGTTGTCCTTTTTGTTCTTGGGACAATTTACAGCAATATGTCCCTTCTCATTACAAGTAAAACATATTCTTCTTTCTCTATTGTGATGGTGGTGTGAAGATTTCTTGAAGTGAGATGGCTCTCTCTTGGGCTTCCCTTTCTTGGTGTGTGCTGTGAGAGCTTGATCTTCATTCCCCATCTTTTCTTCTCGGGCCACAAGCCTTGCTTCTTCTTGAGAGCATTCCTCCCACAGTCTACTGAAGGAGATTAGTTTCTTTCTTGCACAGATTCCTTGGATAAAGGAATCCCATGACCTAGGTAGGCCATTCAATGTGGTCATAACAACTTCACCATTATCTACTACCTCATCCACAGCTTCAAGTTGTTCCTTTATCTGAGAGACCTTAGAGAAATAGGATTGAATGGTCTCTCCATTTTGAAGCTTTACCCCTTTCAATTGGTTCCGCATGGTCGTCTTCCGATTTATGTTCTTCCCTTCAAATAGTTTGGTAAGGGAATCAAACATCTCCTTGGGTGTCTTCAAAGATGACACATGTGTGATGAGATGATCCTTGATAGAATCAACAATAATCCTCTTTGCCTTGACCAAGTTCTTTTTGTGAAGAGCCTTAGCCTCTTCTCCCTCTGGGATAGGGACCTCTTCACTTATATAATGCCCAACTCATTTTCTTCCAGGATTAACCCAATCCTATACTTCCATGCTCGGAAGTTATCAGCCCCTTCAAGCTTATCCTCAAGCTTGGTGTGGTGAGACATCTTAAAGAGTACTTCAAATGGAAATAGAAAAGGATTTAGGTCTTACCACTTAATTTGCTGAAAACTAGATCTGGTCTCGGATTAGGGTTTGTTAGAGAAACCCTAAAAATTCAAAATGTGAATTTCAACTTTCTGAAATGATAGAAAGATGCGCCTTGATGAGCTGATCAGCCTGGTATATTCAGATTTTGAGATCTACAAAGTTTCACCCTTCAGAAATGCCTTTTAGTCTTCCCGGATTCACTCGAGAGGACCCTGAATTAGGGTTTGAGTTTCCCGAAGCTTTACCCAACCAAAAATCTCGATCCAAAGCTCTAAACTTCGATTTTTCCAAGGAGCTTCCAGCTATGTCTTCAGATTTTCGAAATTCCTATTTTTGTGGAAACCCTGATTTTTAGGGCCAAAACTGAAAGTGCTCAGAATTGAATTCTGATTGGACAGATAGATTCTCCTTGATGAGTAGAGTCAATCTACCTTACTGTTTTTCCAAATTTTGTGGAGAGAAACCCAATAAACAAGAAACCCTAGTTTCTGCCACTACACAATGTCTTCTTCTTAGGGAAGCTTTGATACCATGTTAATTTTTAAGTATTAATTCAACATACTCTAGGATCTTTACTGAGAGAATAACATGTACAACATATCAATCATATCAAGCATGTATCAAGCATATCAAGCAATCACATAAGACAATGGACACACAGAGTTTCACTGGGGAAAACCATAAAGGTGAAAAACCCCACAACTTCCTCAGAGATAGAAAGAGCAATGATACAACCAAAGTACAAGAGATAGTCTTCTCCTAGCAGCTGATCCTCCTCCTCACATGTGCTCCACTTTCCGAGTGATAGAAGAGTGAGTAAGTGAATGAATCAAATAGAGATCTCCAGATCTCTATTTATACTTGTCTTGTCCTGCCCAATAAACCAGTGGGGCTGACTTGTCTAGCTTAGCCTAATAACCCATGGTTAACTTAATCAGGGCCGACCCCACACATGGTGGTCTAATAACCCATCGGCAAGTTACGACACTTGTGACACTTGTCAATACAAATGACGACACTTCCGTATAGAGGAATAATACATCTCTATAGGAGTACAATATACATAGGTGAAATACATTCCGAAGTTACATATACATCAACACTTTTGTATCGCATGGTTACTTGTTTCAACACTTGATGCATATAATGCACTAAAACCTTGTTACCATGATCCGTGACTTCCATAGCCACTGCTTTGCAAATTCTCTATCTCATAAGCATAAATCACTTTAACACTTAAAGCGCATAGCCCAATGAAACCTTGTCACTGTCCTATTTGGCTCCCATGGTTGCTAGTTTGTGCACCTACTCTTTAACAATCTTACTCACCTATGCATCTCAACATATGCAACTTGATGAAGCCCAATCCTATGTTAATGGTCCCATGTTGGCCAATCAATGCAATCTTGTTTGTTTTGCAAGCTAGCACTCTCCAGGCTAATCACATGCCACACAACACATCTTTGTTATTGCTTGGATGGTCTCCCACTACAACCATCCCATCGGCTTTCTTTAACATAGACACTTTATGCTCACTAGGCACCACTTATGAAAGTTCCAATATACTTCACCAATTCAAATATGATAGCACCACATCAACTCTATAGCCTTGACATCTATTTTGTTGTCATATATCTTTGACTACCTTTCTACTAATATTTTTATGCTTTAGCTCCATCATTGCCTCGGTGTCACCTTGGAACTTGATAATGTTACAACGAGTTTAACACCCTATGATAAAGCTTATTAATGATTATTTTAATGTACTTGGTTAACAATGTAAGTGATCAACTACGAACCCAACTAAGCACCTCTTCAATATAAAGTTTTACTAGCGATTGATCATGTAAAATGTTTTTATACCCATAATTATATTTGGTTAACGATATCAATTCTCAACTACAAACCCAACTAAGCACCCATTGAATATCAACTTTAACTAGCGATCGAACATGTAAAATGTATTTATACCTATTATTAACATTGTATAAAAAACATATGACAATCCTATGACAATGTACTAGTTCCTATTTCGCTATTGCAACTAATACATCAAGTTGAATTTATAAAATCTTTACCAACTATTATACAATGAAATAGAAAAAAAAACAAAACAAAAAAACAAACAAACGTACCCTTTTTGTCAATTGAGTGTAGATCGGGTGGTCGGGAGGAATGGTGTTATCCTCTCCACCCAGGTTCAAATCTTGCTTTGTGACACTTGCTCCTTGGGAGCCGACTTTCTATGTAATGATTGTAATTCTGGCCATACCTTGATTCTCTGGAATAACAGGTGTTGACATTTTCCCGATGGATGTAACCCTCTAACAAATGGTGAACCATCATTTTTAAAAAAACAAACGTACCCTATTTGTGTGGTTCTTATTCGTCCTATTATCCATTAGACTTGTTAAACCATTTCTTTAACAAGTTGACTTTGTAGAATCTTGACCAACTATTATACAATGAAATAGAAAAAAAACAAAACAAAAAAACAAATAAACATACCCTATTTGTGTGGTTCTTGTTCGTCCTATTCTCCATTAGACTTGTTAGACCATTTCTTTAACAAGAGCGTACAACGAGACGAGAACGCACAAACGGAAGATTGCCTCACTTTATCTCTTCACATGGGTTGAATGAAATCTTATATTCTCTATGACACACAGGGGTTATGGCAAATCAATTGATGGGCGTTAATGTAATACAAAAAGTTCGAATTAAATAATATTTGCTTAGCGACAAAATTTCATTTCCCCACGGGCTTCTACAAAAGTACTCATTAACAAAATGGGATTTGCCCTTGTTCCTTAGCATTTGATGCCTTCCATGTGGCGAATCTAGTTACCTCGTGACACTGAAATTGTCCAAGAATACCTTTTATTGCGTTGCAACTCAAATTGGCCACAAACATTTATACTAAACTTCGACTGAATCGAATCCCAATACATTGATGGCACACCAACCAATGGAATAATCGTCATAATGATGGTGTTTATATTGGAAAGATAAATGCCATATATGGAAAGATAAATGCCATATAAACGTATCAAGTTAGCAAGGCTGAGTAGAATCTGGAGGAGGAAGATCCGTGTAGGTATCTAGACATTCATATGAAACCAACGCTGGTCTGTCCACCTCAGTCCAGCAATGTCCACTGAACTTTATATCACCACAACCTTTTCCTTAAAATCCTCTTTCCTCTTTGAGGAAATTAAAAACTAGGATGTGGGCTCCAGGGCAATAGAGTAATTTTCCTCCACTTCCAAAGTGATTTTAAATAATTAGCACGGGTACCATCCATTATAACCACTTTAACAAAATCACAAGAATAGCTCCGGATTTAGCCTTGATGCCCTCATCGCTTGCAAGATCTCGATCCCCCACAGGTCTTTGGTGTGCTCGTTCAATCTGATTTAGAAGGCCCCCCAAACAGTAACAGGCATTTTACCTATGCTACTTTTTAAGCTTGTATGCTCACGGATAATTGAAGGTTGAAAGGCCCTAAGTCTCAGGCTTTTAGAGGAACCCAAGCATCAGAAAGCTTCACAATTTCACAGTGGACACGGATAGCCAGGTGCCCATCGATGCTTTCTGAAGCTAGCTTTCAATTTTTGAGCAGGGCATTTGCTTTTTCCTAAAATCCATGTCCCTTTTCTTTGCAAAACTTGTTTGTTAATGATGTTTCGGTTACGTTTTCAGGAGCTAGTTTAGTTGTTTGTCATTGGGCTTCTTCTGGATTAATGTATATACCATAGTTTTTGCTCGGCCTCATTGTGCGTTATTCGCAAAGTGAATAAAAGGGTACTCGTTAATCATGCGAATATGGGTATTGATTGTTTGCCCGTGCAAAGTATGGCCTCGTTGATGGGGTTTGTGATGGTTTTAGGGGGTTGATCACGTGGCCACCGCTTGGCAAATGGTGTCTGCTAAATACTATTCAGTGCTCAATTCGCTTGGTTAGAATGGGTGAAACTCATTTACTGGAAATATGATGGGAAATTGCAAACAAAAGATTTCCATTGTTTTCATATACTTCATTTAGAGGAACCGTGACCAGTAACACCCTTCTTCTTTTTCTCCTTGTATTCCTATTGCTATTTTGCTTGCTTCCACTAAGGCCAGGAAGGCCTATTGGAATGTAATAATATTCTAGTAGGATTTTTTAGGAATCTCATTTATAAACTTCCCTAGTCCGAGGAGTTTGTGTGGTTGATAGTTGCTGAAGAGAGATGTAATCGGTTATCATACACTGCGAATGAATATCATCATAGACGGGCATTGCAAAAGTGGGTCTTGGGATCCTGATATACGCTGCTGTTAGTGTTGGGATGTTTTTTAATATTGATCTATAAAATCATAGATGGGGCATTGCAAAAGTGGGTTTTCGGGCCTGCTAAACTCTGCTCTGAGTGTTGAGATGTTTTTGGATTTTGCGTTGGTGAACCTTAGGGCTCAAATGTAACTTATAGACATCCACGTTCTATCTGTGGCTTGACTTGGGAGGTCTGCACTGGTCACTTGCGAAATTTTGCGAAATTTTGGTTATCGCTTTTCACTATACCTAGTATTTACATTTTATTAAAAACTGTCACTGGAGTACCATTTAAAAGTAGAGCATTTACATGGGCTCATTATCCTTGAAATCCTGAGATTCTTTCAGGTTTCTACTACTCTGCCAACCTGACATGGAAATGCCAGAATTTGACTGCCTGAATTAAAGTATTCAATAGAATAACTCCACAGCAGGAACTAAGCGGCAGAGCCCCTTTTGATTGTTGAACAGAAACATGAGGGGGATTCTCGTCGACCAGTAATCATTCATGCACAGAGAGGCAGTAAATTTTTTGGTTGAGAAATATTACCATAGAGATGCACTGTTGGGGATTCAGGGAAACGAGAAGTGGTAAGGTTCTAAATGAGTAAATGAACTTAGTTTTCCAACCAGCTTTGTTAATAGTCTCTCCAGATTGTGAGTTATGGCAATGCATTGAACAAAATCTCCTATGCAAAATAAAACCAACAATCAGAATATAAAGTTATCAAGACAACCATAGGAAGATATCATTGTTCACTAACTTCACATCAAGTACTTTATCATATTGAATAACTCTGATGCCTATAAAAGGAATAAGAAATTAGTCCGATACTCGGTCAAGAATTATTCCAATCTTCTCATTTCTTGTAGTGCTGACTTGGACATATACCAAGATGTACAGAGACAAGAGATATTTTGAATTGAACCAGCAAATTCATTTATATGCAGCCCTACAAATTGTTAAACATTCACCGATTTCCACGCTCTTGGGCATTCCAAGTATAACCAATATCAATTCAAATAACCACATCTGATTTCCAGTGTATTAATCTCTACATGTTGAGATCATTAACTTACTTCCACGATGTTGGGCATTCCAAATAGGACCAAAAACAAGGCAAAAGGAAACATTTCAATATTTATTCCATAATTCCCTACACAGGTGAGATGAATTAACACTGATTTGCTTCCTATCAAAACACCCAAAATGAGTCAGTCTTATACTGTTAAAGCAAACAGGAATAGATGTCTCTATTTTATGATGCTTTGTTCACAGTATGATCATGTTAAATTTTAAAATTGGAGGCTGTCTCCCACGAGTTGTCTGCTTCTAAAATACCACTCTTTGATATCCAGGATGGGTGCCAGTTTTAAGAGCATTTTCACATCTTTCTTAGTGTAAGCTACCTCTGCATGTACTTAAATATCATGCCCAAGTTATTGTAATTTTGGCCCGTGATGTAAATCTAGTGCATACGTTACCTTGAATGCATGCTTGCATGTTCAACATCTGTTAAGGCCCATAAAACTTATGAAGCAACTCCTTTTATCAAATATTAAATACTAATACTTACATTACCTGACATTTAACATTTTTCCAATAAAAGAGAGCTACCAAAATATATTGTGGGTGACTAAAGTGATGCGGAGCATTTGGACTACGGAGACTAACGGCTCTCTTCAAACCGTTCCTAACAGAACTTCCACTTGACTCTCAGTTTTGATCATGCCAGTCAGAAATTGTAGGAACATGTTGCTTTAACTTTAGGCACGTATACTTTCCGTTTGAATTTGATTGGGTGGAGTAGAATCACTTCTGCATCTTTTTAGGGGAAATTTCGAGGGGGAACCCAAGTTACAAAAAGACTAACCTGGGCGGATAGCAGGGGTAGTTGTGTTTTTGGTAGTTTCTGTGTGAGTTTTGCAGTAGCGTAGTTTTAGTTTTTTTTTCTTTCTGAGGAAACAGGGGAGTTGACCTCGTGGAAAGAAGGCAGATCCCTGAGGCCTGCGTGCCCACTTAGAGAATAAACTGTGTGGCCTGCGTGCCCATCATGAGCCTGAGTAATAAGCTGGATCTGCATTTGATTCTGCATTACTAAGCTAGTCCTGAGTATAGAGTGCGTGTGTCTAGTGGTGTGACGGAGGGCGTGCCGGGATGCATTACTTAAGGATGCGTGGCAAGTCCATATGATTTTGGTAGCCTTGGTGGCCGGCTCATGGTTGTTGGCCATGAGACGGACAGGATGGTGTACTAGCGAGTAGGCTCGCTAGGAGGACCAAGGATGATGTCGAGTTGAGAAGGACGAGACTAACCGTTGAGACACTGCGTAGCAGGCTTGACGGAGGATGGCACGATTGGTAATGCAATGTGCGGTGAGGCCTGCGAGCCCACTTTGAGGTGACTGTGGGCTTGCGTGTCCATCACCTGTCTGATTAATAAGAGTGATCTGAAATCTGATTAATCCCTATTAATATAATCCTGAGATTTGAATTGTGATTTCTCTTGTTTTTTCTTATTTCCCTGGTAGTCCTGTTTACTGTGTTTCAGGACAGTGAAGTTTCTGCAGCTGGAGTAGTCTGCATCATAAAGCCTATTCAATCACCAGCTGTCTTGACTGTCAAGCTCAATGACTACATCTTTGTTTGGTTGGAGCCAATAGTACTCCCCTCCCATGGTCATTACTGGGCTGTGGCGACAACCTTGGGTTTGCAGGTAGCTCTTTCTTCGTTTCCCAGGAGATGCTTATCTTTTGAAGTGGCCTTCCATTTTGGCCATCCAACTGTCCACACCAGACTTTTGTGGTTGTCCAAGCTGGATCTAAATTCTTATGGTCTAAGGTTCTAATGAAGTATGCTTGGAATTAGACTTTGCCTGCATGAGCGAAGACTGTTGTTTTTTCAACTTCCTCCAATCTGCCTCATAGAGGTGCTCTGTTCCTTTCCAATGCAAATAGTCTGCTTTGCAGGGCTGTCGTGTTCCTGGCTCACTCATCCATATGTACACATCTATGCATGGATGTTGCCATTATACCTCTAGTTCTCTTGCCCCTTTCTGACACTTAGAATTTTATAATTTTCAAAGTTGAATTTGGAACTTAAATATCTACCACCTATTTATAGGAATCTAGGATTACAATGGTCAGTCCCATTGCTTGAGTGGGTTATTTCCATCATCGCTTTCATCAAATGAGATGATTTTTACAGGGCTCTTGTGGATATTGTTCCTCTGTGACATGCCATCTCTAGGATGTTGTCAGTTTCTACATTTCTTCATGAACATGCCGAGGGTGAAGGGTGAATGAATTGAGAGAATAAGGAGTAGTCTCATAGTCTCAGCTGCCAAATGGGGCCACTTTGATCCTTGCTTCATACTCATTTCTGAGAGTTAACCTGTAAATTACCTGCCCCTGCCCTTGATAGGTCTGTCCAGCTGGTGTTTCGGAGTAGCAGGAATAAACCTGCACCTGAAACAAGAGGGTGCCATATGGCCTCTAAGTTCTGGCCCCGTTCTTGGTAAAGTAGGTCCCTTCATTGTAATCCTGTAATCTTTTCTGCTTTGGTTCAAGAGCTTTCCATTCTGCAGAAGCTCTTGTTTTTTCTTCATATGTGATCCTTACTAGAGTCTAGAACCTCTTCTTCTTTTCTTCATCATGTGATCCCTACTCATTTGAATAAGGGATGAAGGCCCAGTTTTTCTCCATAACTTATCCTGAACCTCTTCTTCTTTTCTTCATCATGTGATCCCTACTCATTTGAATAAGGGATGAAGGTCCAGTTTTTCTCCCTAACTTATCCTAATCTTTTCTGTTTTAGTTCAAGAGCTTTCCATTCTGCAGAAGCTCTTGTTTTTTCTTCATATGTGATCCTTACTAGAGTCTAGAACCTCTTCTTCTTTTCTTCATCATGTGATCCCTACTCATTTGAATAAGGGATGAAGGTCCAGTTTTTCTCCATAACTTATCCTGAACCTCTTCTTCTTTTCTTCATCATGTGATCCCTACTCATTTGAATAAGGGATGAAGGTCCAGTTTTTCTCCATCACTTATCCTAATCTTTTCTGCTTTAGTTCAATAGCTTTCCATTCTGCATAAGCTCTTGTTTTTTCTTCATATGCGATCCTTACTAGAGTCTAGAACCTCTTCGTCTTTTCTTCATCATGTGATCCCTATCTCATTTGAATAAGGGATGAAGGTCCAGTTTTCCATAACTTATCCTTCAACAATCTGCACCAGTTTCCCTTTCGGTCATCTGATTTCTTCATAGCTTTGAAATCTACATCTTAGTGTATTTTCTGCTCCCTTGGATTAGCTCATGGCTTTTGAAAGAGGACAAAATTTTCAGGCACCTTTCTACTCTGTGCCCTATTTTACTGCTTCTTAGGGATGAATCCTTCTGAAGAGCTGAAATTATCAGGGATGAATCTCCTATGCAAACAATTGTTTCTGAGATAATCTCTTTTGGTATCTGAATCCTATTGGTGGCTTTCCCACAAAACATTTAGCTCAACCATTGATGTATTTCTTCATGTCATGCTACAGATGAGGCCAACAGATGCAATGCTGTAAATTCTATAGTGTTTTTCGTGCCAAAAATATTTTTTTTTTGGGTCGTAACAGTCCACAGTCCCTTAAGCACCTCAAAAATATGTCATAATAAAACTGAACACCTGCCTCAGATCGACTCCCGTATCATAGTTGCGCCAGTCATAAACTAGAAAATAAGGGGAGAAACAAGTTGAGATATATTGCTTATTCTGGTGTTTATCAGTGGTGGTATACAATCAGCTTATGCACTAACGAAGATCTTTATACAGGAGGTATTTTCTTGCTATTTCTTTCTGCCATTTTTTTAATAGTGGGTAGGTTACATCTACAACCTAAGCACTGGAAGAAAAGCACCAACACCTAGCAAGATTAGGTGAATACCCAAAATTGTGGTCATTTTGTTTCTATCTTTCCATACATAGCCAAAGAATGGAAAAGATTCTTCTAAAGTTTCGGGTCCTATGTAGGTACAAAGTGAAGTGATATGGATGATATGGTGAAGGTCAAAAATGAAATCCAAAGAAGGGGGAATAGTCCTTGCAAAGCCAAGAGTCATCTTGGTTCATGGTATGTAAGTAAATCAAAACTCCAATCTCGTCAACCTATGACTGGCACTACTAGCTATACTCATGAAAACAATCAAACACATCATACAACAACAGTGAAGTACACCATCAATAAAAATATCATCATCAATCTAATATGGTATAACTGTAAATTTCCTTAAAATCCAACTATAGGGCTAAAAGTGTTGGATTTTGTACAACTTCGGAAGATATTATTTATTATATTTTATTGTACTTGGTTATACCTCCTAAGGGAGAAGAACAATTATGTAAACACATGAAAGAATCAATGTGAGTCTTGGGGTGCAAAAATAATTAATAAAATATTTATTGCCCCCAAAGACAAGTCGGCCCCATAAGGGAATTTTTCCAGTTTCGCACATGTATAAATATGAGGCTTGTGCACCTCATTATCTCATTCTCACACTTGTGAAGTGCGCATCACTTGGAGGAGCAGATTTTCGTATCACCTAAAGAAGGAGGTTTATTTGGGTTGTTTACTTGTGGAAGATACTTTCACCTTCTCTCTCTTTCTTCATTTGTACTCTGATCCCAGAATTATCATCTTTTTGCGAAGGTTGCTGGGTTTTCTCCCTATTGGGTTTCCCAGGGTAAAATCTGTGTTGTTGTTTTGTGCTTTGTCTTACTTCTAGTGATTTTGGTAATGCATTTATGTTTTATGCTATGAATGTATGAATTTAACATGGTATCAGAGTAGTTCTAGAAGAAGCCATTGCCAAAGCATTGTCGGAACCCTGCCGAAATTAGGGTTTCATATTGTGAAGTCTCCAACCATTATTTTGGAGAAAAGAAGCTATAGAAATTTCGTTTTTGTCAAGGATTTGGACCATCCCACCCTCTATTCAACTCTCCTTGGCAAGGCGAATTTATCTGTGGGTTCAGTTCTTCAAATTATTAACTTTCATTTTTGACCTAGCTCCTACTAGGGTTTCTGAACCAGATCTAAAATCAAGATGATCGGGATGAAGGTAGAAGATCGTTTGGAAGGAGCTTCCAACTTTATCTCCTGGAAATCTAGGGTTCTCTTACTCCTAGAAGAAAATGATCTTTTACTATATGTAAATGAGAAGGTCCCCGAACCAGAAGCCGAAGAAGATAAATCTTGATGGAGGAAGAATGATGCTAAAGCAAGAAGGATTCTTGTGGATTCCGTGAGAGATCATTTGGTTCCTCAAATCTTAGGAAAGAAGAATGCTAGGAAAATGTTCAAGACCATTATGAAGCTGTTTGAACACACCAGCCTAAATGTATCCATGACTTTGAGAAACCAACTCTCAAATACGAAGACAGCAAAGTCGGAATCCATTGCCTCATACTTTATGAGGATCGTAGAACTCAGAGACAAGCTCAGCACCAATGGAGATCCTATTGGTGATAAGGAGCTTGTCCTCCACACTTTAAATGGTCTTCCACCATCATGGGAGTCCTTCATCCAAAGCATAAGTGGTAGATCTAAACTACCAAAGTTTGACAAGCTTTGGGCAGATTGCTCTCAGGAGGAGACCATGATTGCAGCATGTCAAAGACTCCATGGCCATGACACTCAACCTGAGGAGAACCAAGCTTTTGTTTCTCATGCCACGAAGGGTGAGGGAAAAGGTAGGAAGTTCCATAAACACAAGCACCAAGATAGGAGACCAAGTCCTTGCCCAGATCAAAAGGAGAAGAAGGACATATCTCAAGTTCAATGCTATAGGTGCATAAAATATGGACACTACGCAAATAGCTGTCGAAGTTCAAGTAAAAGGAAGCATGAAGCCTCAACTGCTGATGTAGAAGAGGATCATCATCGCAAGAAGCAAAGGGATGATGATCGTTCAGAGTTCCTCTTCTAGAAGATCCAGAATGCAAGAACATAGATCTCTTATGGTTCCCACAAGAAGGCAGTGGGGGCCCACACACCAAAACAATAAGAGATAAGTATTTTGTTTTTCTTGCTTACGTAAATCTGTTTTTGTCTTAAATGCTTTTTATATGCAGATCTAATGTATTGAGCAGTTGATATAGTTTACATTGTTATATTATGCATATGAGCTACATAACACTCATGAAGCTAGTCTAGATGATATCTCCTTCCTGCATGCTTAGGGTAGTGCACACTCTTGATGGCATGTTCTAGTGGAGATATCAGACATCTAGATAGTTCCCAGATATGTTTGGTAGACATGCTCATGATTGTTGTGATAAAGTATTAGCTAAGATGCCTGTGCAAATTATTTGTTTTCTCATTTGATTATAAAATGTCACTGATCCTCAGTCGGGATTTGACTTGTAGGGAAAAGACCATGTGATTTGGCCTACAAACTTGTTCCGATGGACATATGAATCTCGTTGATATTCAGCAAGAAGCTTTTTGGAATATGACTCTCAGCCTAGAAGGATGACATCGGAGGAAGCTTTCACAGAAGTGAAACCAGAAGTAAGCCACCTTCAGATATTTGGCTGTCCAATCTTTATACATGTGCCCAAGTTGGAACCTTCAGGCAAAAAGGGAACCTTTGTGGGATACAACGAGTCTTCAAAGACTTACAAAATCTACATCCTAGGGTCCAGACAGATTGAAGTCAGTAAGGAGGTGACCTTTGAAGAAGAATTAGCTGTCAGGAAATGCAGAGGATCAGACATGGAGATCGATGATGAAATGATAGAACCAAAGGAGATGAGATCATCTCCCCCTCTAGTTCAAGAGGGAGTTAGCAGAAAAGGATGAACCTATCGATTCCATTGATCCAGTTGATATCCCCAGAAATGCTGCAGTGGGTCGGAAAAGACCTAGATGGGCACAACAGACTTAGCATGGAGCATATGGGAAATACAAGGCCAGATTTGTTGCCGAGAGATTCTCTTAGAAAGAGGGAGTCGATTATGATGATACATTTGCTCCTATGGCTCGAGATACTTCCATCAGATCGATCATTGCTATTGCTTCAGCTATGAGATGGAAGGTGCTTCAGAATGATGCAGACCCCAACCTCTGCTTCAAGGTTGCAGATGATGAGCCACTGATTTTGATATTGTATGTTGATGTCCTGTTGCTCACAGGAAATGAGAAACTCATTGTATGGTGTAAGAAGAATCTCGCCTCTGAGTTTGAATAAAGAATCTTGGATTGATGTACTACTTCCTGTGATTAGAAGTATGGCTGAGGCAGAAAGAGATTTTCCTAGGACAGGGAAAATACACCATCGATATATCGAAGAGATTCAGAATGTTGGACTGCAAGTCCATGGCTACTCCGATGAATTCAAATTCAAAGAAGTTGAGAGATTCTACTTCAGAGTCTGATTTGTTTGATCCCACCATTTATCGCCAGTTGATTGGGTCATTGATGTATTTGACCAACACCAGACCAGATATATGTTTTGTTGTGAATGCTCTCAGTCAGTTCATGTGCGAACCGAGGCAGATTCACTGGATTGTTGCAAAACATGTGCTCAGATACTTACGTGGCACTGTGGGATATGGATTGAAGTATGCTTCAGATAATGACCTAAGATTGCAGGGGTTTACAGACTTAGATTGGGCCGGATGTGTTGCAGATCGGAAGAGTACTTCCAGATGTTGCTTCAGTTTGGGTTCTGCGGTTATTTCTTGGTACAACAGGAAATAGAACTCGGTAGCACTCAGTACTGCAAAGGTCGAGTACATGGCTGCTAGCACAGCAACTAGAGAAGCAATTTTGCTTCGTAAACTCCTGGCAGGATTGTTTGGCCAGATTCCAGAGTCGACCGTGATTCACTGTGATAACCAGAGCTGTGTGCAGATGTCAGTGAATCTTGTATTTCACGACAGGTCGAAGCATATCGAGATTCGATATCACTTCATTTGTGATATGGTGCAGAAAGGTGCGGTCGAGTTACAGTACGTGCCTACAGATGACCAGACTGCAGATGTTCTCACCAAGGCTCTTCCCAGGATGAAGTTCGAATACTTTCGCGGAAGACGTGGAGTCGAAGAGAACATATCCCTCCTTGAGAGGGAAAGATGACATTGAGATGCTTGCCCTGCTTTTCCTTGGTGCCTTCTGCAGTCCAGTTACTCAGCCAGATATGGGAGAAATCCCATAGGCAGATGAGTAGGACAGTCAGCAGTTGGTCGGGCTCACCCAGGTACCTTCTGCAGTCCAGTTACTCAGCCAGATATGGGAGAAATCCCATAGGCAGATGAGTAGGACAGTCAACAATTGGTCGGGTTCACACTGGTGCCTCTGCAGTCTGGTTACTCAGCCAGATATGGGAGAAATCCCATATGCAGATGAGTAGGACAGTCAGCAGTTGGCTGTGTGGTTGCACAGGTGCCTCTACAGTCCAGATACTCAGCCAGATATGGGAGAAATCCCATAGGCAGAAGAGTAGGACAATCAGTAGATGGCCATGCCCTTTTGCTCGTCTGAGATCTCAGCCAGGTATGGGAGGACCCCATTGGCAGGTGAGACAGACAGGTAGCAAATTGTATAGCAGAGATGGCACAACTGATTATCTCAGATATCCAGGATTGAGTGATTCTCCTGGATCCAGGATAGAGTGATTCTCCTGGACTCACTGAAGGACTAGTGAGGATGTCACAGATGTTCAGGATTGAGAGATTCTCCTGAAATCTAGGATTGAGTGATTCTCCTGGACTCACCGAAGGACTGGTGATGATGATGCACAGAGATTGTGTGGACAACCTTCAGTATGCAAAAAGATGATAGAGACAGAGTTGAGTACAAGATGAAACCCAGATGATCGTGATGCAGATGAAGACCGAAGAATACCTTCCTCGTTGAGAGGGAGTGTTGGATTTTGTACAACTTCGGAAGATATTATTTATTATTTTATTGTACTTGGTTATACCTCCCAAGGGAGAAGAACAATTATGTAAACACATGAAAGAATCAATGTGAGTCTTGGGGTGCAAAAATAATCAATAAAATATTAAAAATAAAATATTTATTGCCCTCAAAGACAAGTCGGCCTCATAAGGGAATTTTTCCAGTTTCACACATGTATAAATATGAGGCTTGTGCACCTCATTATCTCATTCTCACAGTTGTGAAGTGCGCATCACTTGGAGGAGCAGATTTTCTCATCACCTGAAGAAGGAGGTTTATTTGGGTTGTTTACTTGTGGAAGATACTTTCATCTTCTCTCTCTTTCTTCATTTGTACTCTGATCTCAGAATTATCATCTTTCTGCGAAGGTTGTTAGGTTTTCTCCCTATTGGGTTTCCCAGGGTAAACTCTGTGTTGTTGTTTTGTGCTTTGTCTTACTTCTAGTGATCTTGGTAATGCATTTATGTTTTATGCTATGAATGTATGAAATTTAACAAAAAGCATGCCAATTAATTGCTACCAATAACCACACATGGATTTCTTCACTATGCAGCGGAACAATAAATACTGAAAGAAATATAGCAGCAATCACATCAATAGAGACAACTCAATCTTTTTGGGTATAAACCCCCGGACAAAACTCAAGATGGGAAAACTGGTGCAACAGTATGAGATTTTATTTTATTAAGAAAATATAGAGCAATACGATTCAGATTTCGATTCTGCCCAATTGGCAAAATTGTACCACACAGAAATCATTGAGAAAAACCTGTGAATGGGCACAGATCCCAACGCAGTTGTATTGCTACTGCTGTATGGATCCGTACGGCCTGCTGTACGGAATCTATACGGACTGTACGAAATCCGTACGACTTTATGAACTGTACTTCCTGTCTGCTGTACGGTCACCTCTGCCAATCCTCCCGTTTCTCTCCTCTACGAATTTTGTGCTACCTTCCCCAAATGGCTGCTCCTCTGTCTTCTTCGCCAAAACTCTCTCTCTCACACTTCTCTTCCTCCGTCTCTGTCGGAATGCAACTGTGTCCTCTCCACCAATTGATCTTTCTTTTATAATTCATTGCTAAGCGAAAACCCTAATCTCACTATAGTTCTATGGAGAGATCCTCCGGTGAGATTGGATGGCTAAGATTAGATCTGGCCATTACTTTAATTATTTTCACTTATACTTTATAAAAAAGTGTTTCATTAAGTCAATCAATAATTAGATCACTTTAATTTATTTTCCAAAGTAAACTTAGGAAAAGTAAATTAAATACATTTTATTGGCTTCCTGATTTGAGTCTTCTGCATGCAAGGACACATGCATGCAGGAAGACCTTCCTTGTTGTCACTTTCTAACACTCCCTCTCAATGAGGAAGGGATTCGGTAACAGCCCCAACTTGTCTCTGAACTTCACAAACTTGAGTTTGCAAAGTGCCTTGGTGAATATGTCTGCCACCTGCTCATATGTCTGTATTTACTCCAATCGTATGGTTCCTCTTTGAACACAATCTCTGAGGAAGTGATACCGGATGTCAATGTGTTTACTTCTGTCATGGAACACTGGATTCTCCGAAAGGTTGATACCACTTTGATTGTCACAGTGAACTACAGTAGTCTCTAGCTCACTCTCGAATAATCCTGAGAGCAACTTCCTCAGCCACATCCCCTCACATGCAGCCATGCTGGCTGCCATGTACTCAGCGTCTGCTGAGCTCAATGCAACTGACTTCTGCTTCCTGCTGAACCAAGAGACAACCCCTGATCCAATGCTGAAGCAACAACCTGGAGTACTCTTTTGATCCTCTACATATCCTGCCCAGTCAGCATCTGTAAACCTTGCTAATTGTATATTCCCACTGCGCTCATAAACCAATCCATTCGCCAATATACCTCGGATGTAGCGAAGTATGTGCTTCGCAGTTGTCCAATGTACTCTTCGAGAGTTCACCATGAATTGACTCAAAGAGTTTACTGCAAAGCTAATGTCTGGTCGAGTGTTGACTAGATACATAAGCGACCCGATAAGTTGCCTATACAGTGTAGGATCAAACTCCTCTGATCCCGATACATCAATCTTCCTCCAGTTGGAAACTAGAGGTATGGCCATAGGTCTACAGTCCTCCATCCTGAATCTCTTCAAGATCTCTACTGCATACTTCCCCTGTCCAATGAAGAAGCACCCATCTCTCTGCCAAACCTCCAGACCTAGGAAGTAATGCATCAACCCAAGGTCTTTCATCTCAAACTCCACTGCAAGATTGGACTTGCAGTCCCTGATTAGCTCCTCATCTCCTGTAAGAAAGAGATCATCCACATATAGAACCAGTATGAGAGGTACCTCACCTGCCAAGAAGTATAGGTTATGGTCTGCCTCACTCTGCTGGAACTCCATCTCTCGTAGATAGCTGTCAATCCTCGAGTACCATGCTCAAGGTGCCTGCTTGAGCCCATACATAGCTCTCTGCAGTCTGCATACATGAGACTCTCTACTCTCCACCTCAAACCCCTCTGGCTGCTCAATATAAACCTCTTCCTCAATAACTCCATTCAGGAAGGCTGTCTTCACGTCCATTTGATGAACGCACCAACCCATCTCTGCTGCCAATGATAGGATAGTCCGAATAGAAGAATACCTAGCGACACGGGTGAAGGTTTCCTCATAGTCAATACCTTCCTTCTGCGAATACCCCTTTGCCACGAAGCGTGCTTTGTACTTCTCCATACTTCCGTCTGCTGCATGCTTGACCTTGTAGATCCATCTAGATCCGACCACCTTCTTACCCTGTGGCCTTTGAACAACCTCCCATACCTGATTCTTCATGATTGAGTCATACTCCTCAACCATGGCCTCTTGCCACACATCATGTTGTGCAGCCTCGTCGAAACTAGAAGGTTCATAGTCAATCAACTCTGTCATCAGTGCCATATAACTCCATCTATCTGGTGGTACGCTACATCTGAAGGATCTCTTTGGAAGACTCACCTGTTTGGAATCCTGAATTGTGGACCTATACCACTTAGGCCGTGGCCTAGTGTCTGCTTGCTGCGGCTTCTGGATATCCTCCTGCTGCTGCTGCGGCTTCTGGATATCCTGCTGCTGCTGCTGCTCATCCTCCCCATCAAAGATAGGAGGATCCTGTCCACCTGACTCCCTCTGACTACTAGAGCCTGTGCCTTGTGTCTGAACCTGTACCTGTGACTCCTCCAACTTGACTCCTCCTGAGTCCTCAGCTGGCTTCTCCTGTGCTGGTAAGTCCATAGATCTTCTCAAGGCTCTGTCCTCGTCAAACTGGACATCCTTGCTCACAATGATCCTCTTGCGAGCTCGGATATATACTCTATAAGGCTTGGAAGTCTCACTATACCCAACTAGAAGCCCCTTCTCTCCAAAAGGATCCAACTTATTCCTAGTGTCAGCATGAATGTGACAATAGCAGATACTCTTGAATATGCGCAAATGACTCACATCCGGTCTAGTACCTGTAAATACCTCCTCAGGTGTCTTCCTCCCCAGTGCTGTGTGGGGACACTTGTTTCTGGACATATACTGCAGTCCTAAATGCCTCGGCCCATAGGAATAGTGGTAATCCCTGATCAAATAACATGGCCTTGGCTGCACTCACCAGTGTCCTGTTCTTCCTCTCCGCCACCCCATTTTGCTGCAAGGTATGACAATATAAAAAAAATTAATAAAACTAAAATACAAATAAAACAAATAAAAAAAAACAAAACATTAATATATATATATATATATAATATAATAAACAAAACATTAAAAAATATAAAAAAACAATAATAATAAAAAAATAAAAAAATATAACACATAATAATATAATAAATAACATATCATATATTAAAAAACAAACAATACCAATTATAAAAAAATATAACATAAAATATTCTCATTGGCTTTTTTTGTATAAGAAAATTGCATATTTAGGGGTTACGATGGTTCCATCTCTCATCGGGATATGGAAAGTAAATTTTCTTCTATATAACTCTACCCTTTCATCAAGTTTCTCTTGGATTTCCATGTCTTGCACTCCAGGTGTTCATTCAATCGATGAGGAACAGTGTGTTCCTTCTTGATCCCCTCTGATGCACAGTACTCCATGAACTCTCTGTTGGTGTACTCACCATTGTTGTCTGTCCTCAATATCTGGATCTTCTTCCTTGTTTGGTTCTCCACGAGAGTCTTAAACTCTCGGAACCAATCGAAGACCTTTGACTTGGCCTTCAGAAAATAGATCCAGGTTTTCCTGGAATAGTCATCAATGAATGTGACGCAGTAATTGTAACCACTGAAAGAATGGACGCTCATCGGTCCGCATACATCCAAATGCACCAAGTCTAAGACCCTCTCAGACTTGTTCTCATTACGTGGGAACGACTTCCTGATGTTCTTCCCCAACGCACAACCCTTGCAGTGGTTGTGCTTGTCCTCCTGTACTGAAGGAACTCCAATCACTGCCTATCTCAGATGCCTTAGTGCACCATGGTGTAAGTGTGCCATCCTCCTATGCCACAACTCACAATCATTATTGCTGCTACTGACCAGAGCCTTTGTAGGCTCAAACTGTAGTCTGTAAACCTTCCCACTCTGAACCCCAATCATCTTGTCCAATCTCTGATCTGACCCATGTGGCCTGATATATACTTTCCTGTCCCAGAAAGTCACTAGAAGACCCTTTTCTTCTAGTGTGGAAATTGATATGAGACTCTTGGTCATCCAAAGGACATATAGCACATCAAGAAAGCTGATAGGTTTTCCAGACTCCCTCTGAAACAAAACAATGCCAACACCCTGCGCCTGATACCGCGCATCATCTCCTAACTCAATATGGAGATTTACTCCACCCTCCTGCAAGCTCTTGAAGAACCCTCTGTGTCCTGTCATGTGACAAGATGCACTGCTATCCACATACCAGATACTGCTGCTGATGGAACTTGCCATGCAAGCTATCAAACCAAAGTCCTCATCAAAACTCTTGCTGAAATCATCCACCTCTGCAGATCTTGCCATCTGTGTGTTGTTGTTGTTCTTCTTCCTCTTTGGGCACTGGGAAGCAAAGTGTCCATGCTTGTGACAAATGAAGCACTTGACTTTTGCCATGTCCAAGTTCTTCTTGCCACCCTTCTTCTTCTTTGCCTTCCCCTTACCTTTGCTTGTTAGGGCTAGAGCCTCTTCATCCACGTTCTATGTAGCATCGCTGGATGAAGCTAAACCTTGACCCATCCGGGTCTCTTCTTGTGCGAAGTCATCCCACAATCTCTGCTAGTCAGGGAGCTTCTCCCTAGCCACCACGCCTTTGACAAAAACGTCCCATGGCTTAGAGAAGCCATTGAGAGCTATACGAACTAGCTCCTCATCCTCAGTCTTAGAGCCCACTGCTCCAAGATCATCCCTAATCTGTGTGAGCCTTGTAAGATAAGGCACCACTCCTTCACCCTTGGCTATCCTGGTACTGCGCAATCTCTCCTGCAACACCATCTTCCGGTTTTCATTCTTGCTCTGGTAGAGACTCTCCAAAGCTTTCCACATCTCTAATGCGGTTTTCTTCCTAGACAGATGAGGGACTATGTGGTCCTTCACCCCATCCAAGATGATCAACATTGCCCTGGAATCTATCTTCTTCCATCTAGCCAAATCTGCCGGATCTGTGGGAGCTACCTTTTGTTCATCAATGTGCTCTTCAGCATCACTGACATCAAGGATCCTGGTGATCCTCTCTTTCCAAGTAGGAAAGTTTTGTGCCCCTTGGAGTCTATCCTCAACTCTCAACTGTACGGCCATAGTGAATAGTACCTATAAACCCTTGGATAGATATGCAGTGATCTATCCAACCAACTTGCTGCTTTCTCTCAGCCTGCTCAAAAGAGCTCTGATACCATGTAAATTTCCTTAAAATCCAACTAGGGCTAAAAGCATGCCAATTAATTGCTACTAATAACCACACATGGATTTCTTCACTATGCAGCGGAACAATAAATACTGAAAGAAATATACCAGCAATTGCATCAATAGAGACAACTCAATCTTTTTGGATATAAACCCCCGGACAAAACCTAAGATGGGAAAACCGGTGCAGCAGTATGAGATTTTATTTTATTAAGAAAATATAGAGCAATACAATTCAGATTTCGATTCTGCCCAATTGGAAAAATCATACCACACAAAAATCACTAAGAAAAACCTGTGAATGGGCACGGATCCCAACGCAGTTGTACTGCTGCTGCTGTACGACTGTACGGATCCGTACGACCGACTGTACAGAATCCGTACTGACATTGTACAACTGTATGGATTGTACTTCCTGTTTGCTGTACGATCACCTCTGCCAATCCTCCCATCTCTCTCCTCTGCGAATTTTGTGCTGCCTTCTCCGAATGGCTGCTCCTCCGTCTTTTTCGCCAAAACTCTCTCTCTCACACTTCTCTTCCTCCGTCTCTGTCGGAATGCAATTGTATCCTCCCCACCAATTGATCTTTCTTTTATAACTCAATGCTAAGCGAAAACCCTAATCTCACTATAGATCTATGGATGAGATCCTTCGGTGAGATTGGATGGCTAAGATTAGATTTGGCCATTACTTCAATTATTTTCACTTGCACTTTATAAAAAAGTGTTTCATTAAGTCAATCAATAATTAGATCACTTTAATTTATTTTCCAAAGTAAACTTAGGAAAAGTAAATTAAATACATTTTATTGGCTTCCTGATTTGAGTCTTCTGCATGCAAGGACACATGCATGCAGGAAGACTTTCCTTGTTGTCACTTTCTAACAATAACAGTATTCATGGCATCATAGTAGCATCATCTCATCACTCATATCATATGGAAGGTCCCAACAACAATAAAAGGGAGACCATAAGAATCCGGGACAGGTTAGCAGAAATGAAGCAAAAATAAGTACTAGTGTGCCGATACAATATGTGGCATAACATGACCATCAAGCAAAAGATTATCATCTCATGAGAAATTAATCATAAAATTAGCATGAACTTAACGAAATGAAGTGCTTTGCTCAAGGGGGATTGATCTAGTTATCTCTTGTTGAATTTAATGTGAAGGATTTAAGTTAGATTTCATATTTTAAAATAAAAATTTAAATTAGAATGGATAAATGAGGAATTTAACTATGCTTAAAAGTATTTCTGTGATTATTACGAGTGTATTTTTCATTATTGAATGCGTATGAATCTTTATGTACACATTATGTGATGTAAATGATGATCTTTGAGCCCTGAACATAAAAACCATAAAAACTCTCTTTGGAAACCAATACAAAGTCAGTTAACCATATTTGGAAAAATATTCAGTGGTATCTGAGCAGAGTGGCCAAAGTGTTTGACGGAAGTTCTAAACCAGAGTTGCATTATAGTTAACAAAAATTTCAGTTCAGATTAGGTTAGGAACATTACAAAACTTTTAAGGAAGATAGTATAAGATGATTTTATTAATGTCCACAAGTGATCAAGTAGGTCAATCGGACTAGAAAGGAGCAAGTCAACATAATTATATGTTATGGTCAGAACAACTGCCTGAATCATTTGTGTGCACAGATTACTTCAACTGTATGCTACTTATGGCCAAAGAATGGGAAAATAGTGGGTGAAATGAAAATTTCTGACTTCGCCTGTATATATTGGTATATAGAGAATGTCATTATAAGTGCAACCAGGCAAAGGACTGAATGTGAAGTGCCCAAGTAATTAAGAATACTGATAATGCACTGCAGATGATTGAACTGAAATGAAAGCATTCACCTACAACATGAAGAATGTACAACCCATTAAAGATTATAAAGTTGATTCTCTTCTGTTGATGGAGCATGTGGTGCCATATTATCCTCCAGGAGGATGGGTGCATGATACTGTGATCATGCACTTCTTTGAGAGGAAATGCTGCCCATGAACCACTACCAATTCAGCAAAATAATAGGCTTTAACTGGTCTTATAAGAAGCTGAATGGTATTGATCCATCTTCCACATTGCAAAGGATTTCATAAGCAGTTTATGGTACCAAGTTATTTGTAGGATCTTGATGATGGACTATAGTATTTTGGATCAGGTATGTCATACTCGTAATTATTAGTTGGCTAGACAGAAAAAGCTATTATGTATTTGCAACTGGTAGCAAGAGGCAAGTGCCATGCCTGCATAATGTTTTAGTCCACCAGGACAGGTGTGATATATATTATAGAAGATGGTGGATGTGCCCCCATAAGAGGGGTTTTATACTTATGTGTTAACATTTTCACAACAAAATGATTTTGATTACCATACCTGTTTTGCTGTATATTATGTACTTGTCCAAATTAGAATTAAAAAAAAGCCTTCCAGGATCACTTAGAGAGGGATGTTGTACAGGATTCAGTCTTGCAGTTTTCTCCAATTTTGTTGTATATTTTTTCGTTGGGATATTTTAATGGTCTTATCCTAACAATAGTGACCATCATGTCAATTCCTTTTGTCATGGTCTTTTCTACATTTTCTGTTTTGATGCCTTTTTGTCTGCTTCTTGCATGGGTTATTTATTGTTTTCCTGCATTAGAATGTGTTGTGCTAACTTATTTTCTATTGTTATAGGGATAAATAATGGCACTGATTTCCCAAAGCTATGTTACATATAGCTGCCGTGACATAGATATCCAGCACAAGTTGCAGAGTTATCATGCTGACAAACTGACCAGTAGAAGTTACAATGCCATAGGTTTGGATCTTAAAGAATTAAAAATTCAGCAACATCAAGGAATACTGTCCTATGGTGGAGGAAAAAGAGAGAATAATTTGTATCAGAAATTTATGCATAAAGGGAGGGGCAATCTTCTGGTTGTTGCTGCAAGCCCTCCCACAGAAGATGTTGCGGTACTGTCAGAACCACTAACAAAACAAGACCTCGTTGCTTATCTGGCATCAGGATGCAAGCCCAAGGAGAAGTGGAGGTATTGTATTCTTATTACCTTTGTTCATAAGAGGCCACAATGCATTATTACTACTAAAATGATCTAAAAGGCAAGTTGTAGCTTAACATTGTTGTATTTTTCCAAAAGCAAACAGTTTAAGGATGACCATGTTTTAGGTGATAGATTCCTAATACATTTAGGTCTGATACGTGCATTAGTGAGACATAAAAAAAAAACTCACATAAGAACTAAAATGCAAGAGAAGAATTACTGAAACTGTACATTCATTATGTACAGTGATTTGTTAGAATTTCCAAACCCTAGGTGACTACTGTCCTTATGTTCTTAACTAAACACAAATTGTTATTTAATTGCGGAAATTAAATTCTTCCACAAAGCAGTAATCGCACATATAGATGGAAAGTAAACGGCAGAAGCAAAACTCAATAGACAGATACTTTACTCCTTCAAATCAGCCTTTCATTAACAAATCAGCCTTTCATTAATAATTCAAAGCTTACAACAAAACCTCCACAGACTCTGAAACTAACAGCTATACGATACAGTCAAACAGAACAAATCCGCACACTTACTAAAGAAAACTGCCTGCCAAAAACCGAGAAAACAACCTACTGTACAGGCTGTCCATACGACTGCATAGACATGTTTGTATGATTGTACAGATCTGTCCTGTACAGACCTGCACGCTGCTCTCTGCCTGGTTGCTGAACTTGGCTCCTCTCCAACACTTTAACTGTGATCCATAGATGAAATCGATTACCTCCCGACTGTTGCCCGCCAATGTGCACACTAGCAGCATAAAACATCCACAGCATGATATGATTTAAATAGATAAAACAAATGCTCCAGATAGATAATAAGCAAAATAAATACTGAATTGAAGGACCAGTGCCAAATGGAGTCAGTGTAGTGCTTGAGATGCTTGATACATGTCTTGGGTGTGCTTGAGAACTGTTTTGCGAGTGCTCTTGGTAAATTTTATTGTAAATTTTTTGATGAGTTTAATTATTAATGGGAAGGGGATCTCCAAGATATACCTTGCGGTACTGGAGATATGTCCGGAAAATAGTCTAAGTGGTTCCGTACAAGGACATGTTGGCTGGCTGAAGTCTCTAGAGCGTGTTCAACACTACACCGACTAGGGATGTAGTCTAACGGTGCCCTTAAGGTCTCGGTCCAAGGGTTCCAGCGTCCCCAGACAAAATTTGTCCACTTTTGACTATTTGACGATCAACGCCGGATTTTTGTTGGTTTATATGGGAGAGTGTTTTATTACGGTTGAAGTGAATTAAATGTGGAAAATTAATCAGTTTACACTGTTTCGGAGTGTCCCACAAGTGGGTAGAGCATACGCAGTGTAGCAAACGTTCATTCCAATTTTATTATGAATGTGAAACAAGAACCATTGAGAGCTCTCCGATAGATAGTGCTCTTGATCTGCCTTATGGCGGGATTCAAGAGACTTATGAAATAAAAATGCTGAAATGAAACAGACAACTAAACTACCCAAGAATCTCTTTCAGGTCTAGGACCGTACTCGGGAGAGCAAGGGGGTTAGCAAAAATAAACAAAAGAACTCTCCGGCAGAGAGCACTCTTGATCTGCCTTATGGCAAGATTCAAGAGATTTTATTTTCCTTTTAGCAGTTTATAAAAGATGAAATTGAACTAAGTGAAAACCTTGATGAAAGCAAAAGCAAACTAGACTACTTGCATCTAAGATCTAACAATTTATTGGAAAATGAAACTACTCTAGCAAAAGAAGTCTAAGCTACTTGCAAAAATAAAAGAGAACTAAACTAATGCAAAAAGGACAAGGGACTCTACAAGCTTCCCCCAAATGGGGGAAGTGGGGTTTGGGAGCCTTTATCCCACTTGCTCTTTATTAATTGTTACAATGCTTGTTTTGTTTTTGTCTTCGCATGAAGGCGCAAAGAACAGATGGGGAATGGAAGAAGAAGGAAAATAGAAAGGGAGTGCTTTCAAGGAGTCTTGGTTTTTGTTGCTCTTCTTGTGCTTCTAACCTTTGGGCTTTTTGTTTCGAGTTGAAGCTTCTTGTATCCTTGAAAATGAGAGCTTTAAACACTAACTTGTTAAGAGTTAGTAAAATAACCAATGGAACTAAGCTATATCTAAGCGAATGCAACTAACAAATAAAACTAGATGCAAGCTTAAGAATGAGTTAGAAAACTTGGAAATTGAGCTAACTAAAAGCAAGATAAAACAAAACTTTAAAATTGAAACTAACTAAGTGTTCAAACTAAGATCTAGAAGTAAAACTTAAACTAAGCCAAGTCTAAACTATGAACAAAGGAGAAAGATCAAAGATGAAAATGAAGAAGCAAGACAAAGAAAGAAGTTAGGAAACAAGAGAAGAAGGCAAGAAGCAAAGAGAAAGTAAGAGAAGGGGAGCAAAGAAGAAGAGACAAAGAGGAAGGAAGAGTAAACAAACAAGGAAGAGGAAGAAGCAAGGAAAGGAGGGCGAGAAGGTGAACAAGGGCGAGAGTAAACGAAGCAAGCGAAAGGAGAAGAGCGAAGACACTTGAGAAGGAGGAAAAGCGAGAGCAAGCAAGAAGAGGAGGTAAGGGAACTTGAAAGGAGGGCTGCAAAAAAAGGAGAGAAAAGGGCTGAAAAACAGAGAATAAAAGCAGCAACAAATGAAAAGAAAAGAGAGAGGGCAGCGAGCAAATGGAAGAGATGGCAGCCAAACAAAGAAAAGGAATAAGGCTGAAAAGAAGAGATGAAGGCTAGAGTGAAAAGGAGGGCAAAGAAGTAAAAAGGCAGCGAAAGCAAACACAAGGAAGATGGCAACCAAAAGAAAAGAGGAAAATGGCAGCCAACAAGAGGAGAAAGCCAAAGATTGGAGAGAGATATAACCTTAGAGATCAAACCTTAGCTTAGTAACCAAAGGAACAAGTTGATTTTTTAAAGTTTAAATGGTGAACAAGAGAGTTAGAACCCTTTAGATCCTGAATCTTTGAAGAAACCTTGGATCTCACTTAGCAAATGGTTGTTGAAATTTATACTTGGCTCCAAGAAAAGGAGATGCAAACTAGCTCAACCTTTTACTTAGTAGAGTGATATGCAAACAAAGAACTCATACACTTGCAAAAATGGGTATTAGATCATGTACCATCTACTAATTGAAATCAAAAGGGCATGAAATACAACTGAATAAGACAATGCTCTTTTAGATCTCTAGAAGTAAATAAGTAAATAGATAACTTGAGACTACAAATATCTATTCTTATGCTTATGTAATCCCTCCCTCTAAAGCATAGATCAATAACCACAGATTAGTAAAGCAAGAGAAAAATTTGAAATTGTATCACCTCATTCACCAAAGCATGTGCATCCAAGAACCACACCACATGAGCCTCCAAAGCCTTTCTTTATTCAAATAATTGCGTGAAAGCAACAAGCATTACAATATTTCACCAGAGGTTCTCTGCAAAAATTATCCACCCTGAATGGAAGCAAAGAGCCTGTATTTATACAATGAGCAAGAGCAATTCAAATTCATGAAGAGAAGCCCTAAGGAGGGCGCATTCACCAATAATTGGAGTTCACAAATCCCTGATTTGATAGTTAACTGAGCCATTGTAGATGTGATTAGGGTGAGGTGGCCTCCACCTAGGCAAGGCGCCCACCCTATCACTTTGTTATTAGCTCCCAACCAATAAAATGCTTCCAACTAGGAAAGTCGCCCAAGCTAGAGAGGAGGGCGCAATTCCCAAGGAGAAATCAACTGGAGTGCTCCGATAGTGATATGAAATCAGTTGGTGGTGATTGGAATATTCTCAGATGCTCTTTTCCATGTCATCTAGCTCTTTACTTTATTCAATTTGGATTATTTTGGAGAGTTTTAGATTTTCTCCATTTTATTATTTTTTGATTATTTTTAATTAAATATTCCTCATTTATTAATTTTGAGAAAATATTTAATTAAGTGCAAAATAATCATCAGAAACTTAGGATAAGTGGGTTTAGGGATTAAATGGGTACTTTGGCTTAGAAAATGAGCCCCCCATTTGTCAAAATCCACCCCCAAACCACTTAATTATTACAAATTGAAAATTTTCAATTAAACCATAGGAAAATGGCTTAATTAATTGAAAATTTTAATAATTAAAAAATAAAAAATAAAAAGGTTGTGCACGTCCGCTGAAATTTTTTTTGGACAATGTTTTAGCACACCTAGGGACCTAGGAAATGACCACAGAACACACCAATAGTGTCTAGTATGTTTATATTTTACAGTTGGACTCTAATAACCCCCCAAGGCCTAACCGCCAAAGTCGGGCATTCCAACTTTGGAGGTGTAGGAGAAAAGCTCATCGATTATTGCTTGGCTAAAGGCAAAGCATAATCGACAAGGAAAAAAACTCTGTGGAATACCTTATTCGGTTGTCAAGTCCTAGGGAACCGAGCCACTCAAACCACCATACTAGCACACTTTATTACAAACCCCGTGGGGCATGGTCATTTCAAAACAAAAACTTAAAAGATGGCTAAAATAGGCCAAGTCTAGAAAATTTGAACCTCTGAACTCTGGAAATGAACATGAATCATGTTCAATAACTAACGGCTCAATAGAAGTTCAACTATTGTACAAAATAGTTTGTAACACCAACCAAACTGTCTTTTGAGTGAATAATGAATGTGTCTTAACCCTCTACCTTGACTTGCCTTTATACTTGAGCTGAAATCCAGTTCTACCAAAACCCTAATCTCTTAGTGAGATGTATGGTTGAGATTGGTCAAAATCACTAATGTATTAAAAATACACTTTATTGGACTCAACAACTAAATATAAGATTTTCATTTTATTACTAAAGTGAATTACAAAATAGAATTGACTCAAACAACTTCCGACACGTTTGATACTAAAAGCTGAAGTTCCCGTCCGAGCTACAATTTTCAACACTCCCCCTTAGTGAGAAAGGAATTTTGCACCAATCCAAGTTGTTTTTGAATGCTTCAAACTTCCATTTTGCTAAGGACATGTTCAAAGTATTAGCAACCTGTTGATTTGTGGGTACATACTGGAGCTTTATTGCTCGCTTCTAATTCCTGTCTCGAATGAAGTGATATTTGATCTCAATGTGCTTGGACCTATCATGAAAAATTGATTCTTAGAGAGTTTGATACAACTTTGATTATCAGAGTAAATCACTATGTGATCCAACTCCTGATCAAGTAAACCTATAAGTAACCTACAAAGCCAAATGGCATCACAACTCGTTGTACTCGCTGCCATATACTCTGCCTTTATTCAACTAAGTGTCATGAAAGTATGCTTTTGGTTGAACTAGGATATCATCATCGTTGATCCCAAGCTAAAGCAACACCTTGAGGCGCTCTTCTTGTTTGATGCATTGCCTGTGCAATCTGAGTTTGTATACCCCTGCAACTTCACTTTACCATCTCCTAGATATCTTAGCCCATAGTCCACTGTGCCCCTCAAGTATCTGAACACATGTTTTGCGTCTACCTAATGCTCTTGTTCACTGCAAAACATATATCTGGCTTAGTGTTGACCAGATACATCAAGGAACCTATCAACTGCTTGTACAACGTGGGATCCACCATATCTAAATCTAAAGTTGTTACCTTCTTCAGACTAGTGATTATAGGCGTGGCCATAGGTTTGCAGTCCTCCATTCAAAATCTCTTCAGAATCTTGACTGCATAGTGCATACTTACGTTGTCTAAGGAAAATCTCCCTTGGCTTCTACCAAACCTCCAATCCCAAGAATTAATGCATCATGCCAATGTCCTTCATCTCGAACTCAGTTTCCATATCTGCCTTGCACCCTGTGATGAGCATCTTTGAACCTATAATAAATAGGTCATCTACATATAACACCAAAACAAGCAGATTCGTCTCAACAATTATGAAATATAAGTTGGGATCTGCTTCACTTTTGGTGAAACCCATACTTTGCAGGTATCCATCGATCCTAGAATATCATGCTTGTGGTGCTTGTTTGAGTCCATACAAATCCTTTTTCAACTTGCACACATGAGACTCCTTCCCATTGATCTTAAAGCCCTGAGGCTGCTCTATGTACACTTTTTCCTCAATTATCTCGTTGAGGAAATCTATCTTCACATCCATTTGATGTATCTTCCATCCCATAATGGAAATTAAAGACATCACTGCTCTAACGAAAATGTACCCGGTGACTGGAGCAAAAGTCTCCACGTAGTCCACTCCCTCTTTCTGTGAGAACCCTCTCGCCACAAACCTCACTTTGTACTTCTTTATGCTGCCATCTACCGTATGCTTGATCTTGTAGAGCTCCCTGGAAGTCACTACTGATTTCCTCTCTAGTCTAGGCATAATGTGTAAACACACCAACAACATTAAGGGGGGGGGGTGAATCAGTGTTGCACAATTTCCTTATAATTTTACTTTCAATTCACTAGTATATCAACATTCATATCAGTCCACTTAACATCCAAATATAGTGTACACAAATGAACAAAGATATATATAAATAATCTTTTTATATCATGATAGGAGACTCCAATCTCCAAAATGGGCTACAACCCAAGGTGGCACCACCCACCAGATGATTCTGTCAGCTGCAATTGACTGGGATGCACCAACACCCCAAAATACAAATTTACAAAAGATGTATCAGACTTTCCTTAAGTCTGTAATAAAAACCCAAAAACAACCATATACATCATCCCCAAATACCATAATCAAATGACCAAACAAGGATCCCTTATATGCTGACCAGATCACTGAAACTCAGAGCTCCAACAAACTTTCTCAGATCTGCGCTTTACCTTTGCTGGTTTCTCTTGTTCACTATCTCTGTTTCTCGACCTATTTCACTGATTTCCTTCCTGCAACTCCTTGCTTGTCCTCAGGGATCTATATCAAAGTGCATTGCCTCAGACTGTATCTTTGTTGTCTCAGACTTGACCTCAGACTTGGCCTTAGATCACTAGGAATTCCTCATATTACCCTGCTCCTTTGCTCCTCGGGCTTCTTACTATTTTGCCTCAGAAATATTCCTTACTCCACCAATTTCACCCTCATTTGTGGTTCAAACTTCAAATTATCATCTGCTCCTCGACTTGCTTCTACCAATCACTGCTTCTCTTCATCAGAGATCTACCCGAATTGCAGACTTGTTCTTCTTCACTTTCACATTTTCATCAAATGAATGAGGGCGCACACTTATATTTATACACAAAACTTTCATTTTTCAAGTGACTGGGCCAACTTGTTACAATTGACATATATTTTTTGTTTGATATCTTTACTGAGCTGACTTAACAATTATTATTATTTCTTATTTGCACATTTCAAAAGAGGGCCGACTTCTCTTGTTTGAATGCCATACATGTGTAAGCTAACATGGATGCCCATCTTCTTAAATAACAAGTTACAGGCCAACCTGTTTGGGGACTCCAAAAATAAAAATTATTTTTATTTAGGACCCAAATTTAACTGAGCCGACTTACAAATGTTGTTTTTAAATTAAAATCATTTTTCTTAGGAAATCCTTCTTGATGTTCTCACAATAAAATGTTTGCCACATCATTATTTAATAATTCCAGGTGTTATGTGAATATGTCCTCATTCAATCCATTAACCAACAATGCATCAAGTGTCTGCGGGCATTCAATCCATTAACCAACAATGCATTCCAGGTGTTTGCGGGTATTTTTTCAAGCCCTGCGGGCATTACCACTTGCCAGGCGGGCATTTTCATAAGCCTGCGTGCATTACCACTTGCCAGACGGGCATTTTCATTAGCTTGCGGGCATGTTTGTTGAGCCTGCAGGCATTTGCAGTGGGCTTGCGGGCATATTATTACATCCTCTGTGTGCATTTTCCTAACACAAAATTGCACTTCAATTACAAACTCTGCGGGCATTTGTTTAAGGCTTGTGGGCATCCAAAAAACACACTTTAAGACCTTAATTTAGCTTGTGGGAAAAAAGATCAACAAGCAACCAAGTATGTGGGCTTAAAGACCATCTTGTGGGTTCAAAGCTTCTTCACCATACATATGGGCTTCTTCTCATGTTACAAGTACCAAGCCTTTATCACCATAGTTACCACATTCAAGAAGACATTAAAGACTTCTTTTTCAAGCTACATACAAGCTCTATCATGATCATATAATGCCCAAGTGCCATTACCCCATAAAGCCACAAATGACCACAGAATGGGTCATTTGGACCACCTAGTGTCCCAATGCCCAAACCACCCATGTCATGCTTGCCATGTCATCAACCTTGTTACTCCTTTGTCATTAATGGCTTGTCATCAATGACAACCATACTCAACATAATGTCCCATACATCGTTCTTCATGATGGAGGTGTACTCCTCCACCATCGCATCCCTCCAAGAGTCCAAACCTACTGGTTTTCTTCCTTTTGAAAAATGGAAGGCTCAAAATCTATGATGCTACTCATCAACCCCATGTAGTTTGGTAACTTCTTCGAAGGTCTTCTCTTCATGAATGACCTCCTAGGAGCCTTAGCATGCTCTTGAGCCTCCCTCAATGTTTGTGTGAAGCGTCGAGGTCTCTTGATATAACTAGTAGGAGTTGGTGTCTCTTCCTCTACACTTGAAGGCTACTGTCCTGATCTGGAAATTGCTAGTGACCTTGGCTCAACCTTTGGAGCTTCTTACTCCTCATCCTCTGTGATTGGAATAGGCTCATGAGACTTTCTAGATGCAAAGTCTTCCTCAAACTTTACATCCCTGCTTATATTTGTATTTCTCTCCTTTGGAATATAGATATTGTAGGCCTTTGAAGTTTCACTGTACCCAACAAACAAACCCTTTTTGTTGGAGGGCTCCAATTAGTCCTCTTCCCTAGTGGTATATGGATATAAATTGGACAACCAAAGATGTGGAAATGATTCACCTCTGGCCTCACACTAGTGAATGCCTCCTCTAGTGTCTTGTCTTCCAAGGAAGTGCATTGCTACATTGCATGTTTCTTCCCATAGAAACATTCACGAATCCTGGTTGTTACCGGACAAACTAGCAGGGCTAGTGTTCAGTAGACAAATGTATGGAATATGTGACCACTGTCACCTTAGTCACAATACAATATAGGTATTTCGTAGCATCCAATACCCTAATCCGTTAACACAGATTAGTAAATAGAACCCAATCCCTTAACCGAGATTAAATCACATATTTTTAGAAAACTTCCTCAAAATAACTGAAAACAACCCAAAAAATTTGGGCTCGCTACGCACCGGAGGGATCGTCAGGCGCACCACTGGAAGGCGTACTCTCCCCTTCACATACATGCAGAGAATATAACACATACCCAACATGATAGAGCTTAATAATCGCTTTGAAGTATGCCAAATATATCTTATGAGCAGAATCCACAAATGAAATAAGGTCGAAAGTAATTAGCAAATAGGATGAGGATACTTTCAATTATTAATATTCCATTTCAAACAGTATATATTAGTTATACAGTGTCATCACTTTTGTCCACTGTAAACTTAGTCACCGCATTCGGCGAATTTCAACCTTGAAATTCGAAATTCGCCAAACTTCAACCAAATTCGAACTTGAAGCCTAACTTAAAACTGAATTTCAAAGTCGAACTTCAAGCCGAACTTGATGTCGAACTTCAAGGCGAATTTCAAGGCGAATTTAATCGAATTTATTCAATAAAAATTTTAAAAGGTAAAAAAAGACCAAAAACCTAACCTAAATTCCTAAATTTTTAACAAGATACAATCCTTTTGAAATATAATTATATATGTTAATATTGGCATGCAATTGTCATTTTACATAATGTTTAATGAGTGCTTAGAATTTTATATATATATTAAATTTTTTAAATATATAGTCCCTCGAACTTAATGTCGAATTTTATCACCAAATTTTTCATTGCCGAATTTTTGTCGAATTTCAAGGTCGCCAAATTCGAACACGAACTTGAGCCAGGTGACTTAGACTGTAAATACACTGTATAGCAGCATAAATGCCAAGACCTTGCAGCAGTAAAAACTCAGCAATTAGGTCATCATTTCTGACATTATATACCAAAGTGCCAACTATTGTAAAGAGTGGAATTTCAACAATCCAAGTGTTATCAGTCCTAATTAATGGCAGTTCTATAGCATTCAAATAGTAATGTTTTCAGCCTTTAAAGCATCATTAATTAACAAAAACAGTCCCTTTAATAAGTCTTATTCAAGAGAAATTTAAAGTCCATTTTTTATCACCTTTTGATGCTGTTTATGCTTGTCTTTTGTTACAGGTTTTAAGGCTACAAAAGAGGTGGCAGTCTGCTGTAGCAGACTTCAGAAATGAAGTTAAAGAGGGCTGCTAGGGTTTTTAGGGGAAAACCTAGGTCTGATATTAGGTTTAGGGTTTAGTTTTAGGATTTTTTATTTATTTTTATATTTTTAGGGCTTCCTAAAATTTTGTCCTCGGGTTTTTAGGGCTTTAAATGACATGCCGAATTTGTAGGAGGGAAGGCCGAAATTTTAGGGAGGCCAAACTTAAAAAAAAATTATTTTTTTGATTTTTAGGGTTTTTGACATTTTAAAATTTTTTAAGGCTTCCTACAATTTCGCCCTAGGGTTTCTAGGCACAAGAAAGGCAAGCCGAATTTATAGGATGGAAGTCCGAAATTTTAGGGAGGCCAAAAATTGAAAATTTTAAAATTTTGATTTTTTTAGGTTTTCAAACATGAAATTGCAGACCTAATTCTAAGCTTAATACTAACATAAAAATGCAAAATTACACATGAAAATGCAAGAGTAAGTAACCTAAAATAATTTTTACAAATATACAAACTAGGGTTTGATGTAGAGAAAATGGACAAACTTAGGGTTTTAATGGATGTTACTCCAAACCCTAGCCTTAGAGGAAGGTGACCAGCCTTCCTATTGGAGGGAATTTATCTTTGTCACTAGATTAGGGCTTGTTGAAATAACCTTAAGGGTTGGTTTCAACTTTCAAGAGCCTAGACTAGGGCAAAGTTGGAGCTCCAAGACCAAACTATGTAGGAACCTCCTCTTGAGAACGTTTCTACTATGCTAAGGAATTGAAAAGTAGATAAATGGCCCTATTCAAAGAGAATGCAACCCTAGGGGATACCATTCAATCCTTCAAGATGCAAAATCTACCTACCATTCAACAAGCAAACCTTCAAGAGAAAAAGACTTACTTGTGCATGAGTTATTCCAATTATTCTAGCATCCACATAGCATTTGCAAGACAAAGAGTGCATCCAACTTTCATCCAAGAGAGAAAACGATCTTCCTCCAAGAGGTGCGCATCACTCCAAAAAGACCCTTCTAGGGTAAAAAAGTAACATAATGAATTTTATCCCATAAGTTGTGTGTAAAAATGAAGTGAGGGATTGTATTTATATGATCTCACACTCACTTTTTTAAAAATTAATCAGGCCTACATGCCTTAAAATGTCAATTTAAAATTATAACACGTCAACGTAAAATTATAACATAAAATAATATAAAATAATCAAATATGTGGGTAACTTGGGGCATTTTCCTCAGAGTTTACTCAAAAGTGACTAAAATAGCTAAAACTGAGCAAACTATTCTTAACTGAAGGCTGGAGTAGGCAAGGGGGGATGTCATGCCCCATCTAACCCCCACAGTGCTGATAATCCCTCAATGCCCCCCTAGAACAAGCAGTACAACCTGGTGAGGATGATGACGTCATCCTTGGAAGAGGACCAAGGAGAGAGGGTGCTAAGCTGCAGAGGGACCAGGAGGGTGCCTAAGGTGACCTGGAAGAGAGGCAAGAGCCTCACAGCTGAAGGAACTGTCACCGGAGTCATAAAACAAGTGGGGGGTCATGTGACCCGGTGACCCACCCCTAGGAGCCTCGAACACCAACCTCAGGGCTACAAGCCCCATAATGAGGCAGTCATCAATGCCACTAAGCCATAGTACTCCTAACTGAGGGACCAAAGGGTTTGGCCATAACCTCCACTCAGAAAACGCTGGATAACAACCCTCCTGGCCTGAAAAAAATGACCCTCTTTCCCTGGGGACACATTTGAAGGTGTGCTGGTGTTGGTACCACGTAACATTGGTCATGTATCATGGCCTTAGCAACCCCTATGATGGATTGGTTCTTCTGCTTTGCAACCCTTTTTTGCCGTGGGTTTTACGGAACAATGAACTCCCTCTTGATTCCCGCATCCTTGCAGAAATCCTCGAAATCATTGGAGGTGTACTTACCCCCATTGTTCGATTTCAAAAGATTGATCTTTTTCCTTGTTTGGTTCTCCACTAGAGCTTTGAACTCCCGAAACTTGCTAAAGACCTCATCCTTGGTCTTCAGGAAGTAGATCTAAGTTTTGTGAGAGAAGTCCTCAATGAAGGAAACATAGTACATGCTTCCTGTGATTGATGCTACTGACATTGGTCCACATACATCCGGATGCACTAGGTCTAGTATCCCCATAGACCTGTGCTCACTCCTTGAGAAAGTAACCTTGGTATGCTTGCCAAGCGCACACCCTCTACATACACCCTTTTGCTCAATGCTGAACTCTAGAAGACCTGTGACTATCTCCCAGAGAATAGGTAGCGCACTGTGATGTAGGTGCCCCATTCTCTTGTGAAAGAAGAGCATTATTTAAAACGAAGGGTAAAAGAAGCTATTGAGATTGAAAAGCAGACAAATACGTTGAATAGAGATGACGGGTTTTGATTAAGTGATACCTGGAAGCCAATCATTAGAAGAATAACTAATAATACTGAGGACTCAGCTGACGTGCACATCCCTCACATATGATCAGTATTTATAAACGCTCTCATGCTATAATTTGAAACCATCTCAATCATTGCATTGTGATCCCCTGATCATGGACTCACTTTTGAAGTCTAAAATGTTGGGTATAACAAAATCGTAACACGTTTTCCAACTTTGTAATGATGGCTAAGTTGCACGAATAATGGAAACATGCACTTGTTTTGGGAACGGGAACGCCTAGAAATGCGCCCCCATCAGGGGTACGTTGAGGGAAACATGACATGATATATATATATATATATATATATATATATATAACATTATCTTGTAAGAAAATAAGAATGATAAATTAATTTGTAGATAGGTTTAGAAACAAATTAGAGGTTTATGAGTCCCATGCCCCTCATGGGCACTTGGGTATTTTCGAGAAGTTTCCTTGTTTCCATAAGTTTTCGGCAATGTTTGAAAAATTGGAATCGGACTCGAAATCGGTCGAGGGTCAACTCGGAATTGGAATCGGAATCGGTAATGAATCGGTCATAAATCGGTCGATTTGAATTTAATGAATCGGTTTACTCAAAAATACATAAAATATTTAAATTTTAAAGAAAGCAACATTTTCAAGATTTTAGGACTGTTGTTATGACCCAGACCTGTTGTTTGAACTTTTGAAGGCCAAAGAGCACCTATACTTGTTGTTTAGGGCTACTTTCATCCACAGTACTGCCAACAATTTATTTTAAGCCTTTAAGGTGATTTTCATGACTTTTTACTGCTGCAAAGGTCATAACAGGCACATGTTTGCTTCAAAATTGTTGTACGAGGGTTTGAACAGCTTCAACCTAAGTTGCATGAAATGGGGAAACGAGGACGAAACAGGGAAACTTCGAAACATGGGAAACGTGACCCCCCCAAATTTTGGAAATGAGGAAATGTAATAATATATATATATATATTATATTAATAAATTAGCAATGACATTTACGAAAATGAATGTGAAATATAAATCATCAATCATTCATGTCAACGAATCATTGCCTATATTGGGATCCTATTCATCAATAACACCCTATGCCTCCCTCCTCTAGGCTCTAGCCCTTTTCTCTAAATCGAATTTCAAAGTTGATCGTCCAAGGACATTAGTCAACGGCTCAACACACTACAATTTTGATGAAACTTCCTAATCCAATCGATAAAATAACGTAGAAAAAGCTTCCCATGCTTGATAAGTGATTTTGCATGAGTGAAGAGTACATTTTTATTAAGGTCATGACAGAGGAATTCAACAATAAACACCACCAACATCAAGGTACATATAGGGGTTGATGTGCTTGATTAAATGCCAATTCCATACCCTCATACATGATAGAATCCAGTGGAAACCTTGCAATCCTAAAATCCTGAAAACTATTAAGTCTGCTGAATTTTGAATGGGATCTAAAAATCTACTTTTTGCATATGAAGTCCGATGAGGTTGGAACCACTCTCAAACATCGGAGAACATTACCATTAATATCACCAAGTACTACTGCACCATGGGGATATTGCATTGTTTTTTTGAGTCCGCGGGCACCCACACAAAATTCCAGACCAACCGGCTGATTTTTTACATAACTCGGCCGATAAGACCGGTTCAGTACTGAACCGGCCGATTCAGTGTTCAGACCAGCCAGTTCGGTACCGAACCGGCCGACCGAACCGATTTGATTCGGTTCCTTATCAAACCGGTAGATCGGTCGATTCCAAAATCGCTTTGGTCGATTTTTAAAACATAGGTTTTCGGTACTGGTACGTGGGCAGTTTAGGAGTTTCATGCAACAGAAAGGGAGGGAGATTAAGATCACCACAATCCATGCTTACTTGGGGGTGCTATTCTTAGGGCCACAATTCAGCTTGGGTCATGTCTTTCAGCCCCAACTCAGTAAGGGATACAACTCTCTTGCCTTGCTTGAGAGAAAATACATTCATCGTGACTTCCAAGATATCTCGGCTGAGATGCACCTTTTGGACTCAATCATCAGATTGGCTGTCCTCTATGGTTTGAGGTAGGGGACCTAGTTTAATGAGAGTTGATTGGGACAGAACCGAGAGAGTCCAGATCCTCTTGCTACAGCATATGAGCAGTTGCAAATGGATTTTTCCTCATGACATCATTCAGGATGAGTTTGGTGCACATCCTTTGTACCTTGAGACTATTTTTAGAGTGATCTTCTTGCCCCACAAGTGATGATTTCTAGGTGACTTAGCTTTGGGACAAGTGTTAACTCTTCCTAGCACTTTGCAGATTGCTTTTGCTTTTTGCAGGCCTCATCCCTGGATGATGATAATGTTGGTTCTTTGGGAACGCTTTGCTACTGTAGTCCATTGGCATTTCTATTGATTGCCTCCCTACTTTCAGGTATTCTCTTGATGCACCTAGCCACCTCTTGCCCTCCAAATAGGTGCTGGGCAATTTGGCAGGGGAAGACATTTACAGACAATACATACAGGCCACCTGGATTGCACCCCCCAAGGACCTTGGTCCCAAGATGGTTTTCTAACTTGAGCTATTCTTGCAATACGAGGTTCTTACATAGAACCTTGTATCCTGCTTGGTATAATCTAATTTGCTTGATTCAATTCAAAAGTAGTACCAAACAGCAATATTAGTTGTGAATGGAAGATTTCATGGAAATATAGTAGCGTACGTAAGCTATTTGGGATACACCATATGTATCAAAAGTGAAATTATTTTTGAAGTCATGAAAGTGGTCCCCCAGGAGCTAGGTCCATTGCAGTATTTCCTGAATCCATACAATGAAGGAAATCTTGAACCTTTGGAGCAAGATTTCTTGTCAACATTCAATTTTGTGTTACATAGACTGAATCCAAGTCGCAGGATCTTGACTCAGTAAAGCATAGCATATAAGCATGGTCAGTAACAATTAAAATTTGACAGTAAAATGTTTCACACAAGCACCTGGAATTTGCACAGGCAGAGTCTTTGTCAATGCTGTAGTGTACTTGTATACAAATTGTCACACCACTGCAAATATAGTTATGAACTGAGATAAAGCAGAGATATGTTATATGAAACTTATATCATAGATGCAATTTCAGGGTAACAAGAGTTAAAGCCAAAAAACCAAGATTATTCTGGGCACCTACACACCCAAGTGGATTGCACCTGCAAATCTGAATGTCGTGGAGGAAGATCTTTGCAGAAGAAACATTTTTGAATAGATAGTTGAAATTGCATAAGCTGCAAAAGAATGGGGAAATCTCTCATTTATACGAAGAGAGAGAAACCGTATCTTGAAGCCCAAGTTAACTTTAGAGGGAACTCAGGCCCTTATTACATTCAAATGTAAGAGCTTAAAGACCTAGGACTACTACAATATTTCAAACTTATGAGCTTAGACATAAAATAACTCATCTTCATAGGGTCTAATTGCATAATAAAGACATGTTTAGAACTTTAGGTACACAACAAATTCTAGAGGTTAGCATATGAGAGTCATGCCAATATTTCAACAATAAAATCATCCATTTTATATTGATGGCAAAAAGAGGCACTAGTTTTAACTTTTAACCATGGATCAAGGATGCAGTATATTGATAGATTTGCTCATGCTGAGCCTTCTTTTCATCTTGAATACACATTAATGTGCTAAGTGTAAGACATGAGCTATATTGTTAACTATCAGTTGAAATATAAAATAGGGCACTTCTGAGTTGAAAATGTATATTAGGGTATAGTGTGAATCTTGGACTTCATTATAAATTATAATATATTACTGATTGTCTTTTCAAGTCTTTGAGTTTATTCCTGGGAGCTGACTATTATGGTTAGTTTGTTTAGAAGTGGGGATACTATAAAATAGTGTTTCTTTCTTTAGTTTGGAGGTATTTTGGGTTTGTCATACATTATGCTTAGTTTTTTAAAATTATTTGTTAGTTTTTATATTGAAATTCTCATTTTCTATCTTGATTCTTTAGGACTAGCTATGTTCTTTTTATAAGGCCACAATCTGGATTAATTAACCTTTCAGAAATTGTATATACAATGTCTATTGTACTGTTCTATTTGATCTTCTTTTTACAGGATTGGGACCGAACATGAAAAGTTTGGTTTTCAACAGAGTACTTTGCAACCGATGAAGTACGAACAAATTTCAGAATTACTTTTGGGCATGGCAGAACGTTTTGGTTGGGATAAGGTTATGGAAGGAGACTTTATTATTGGCCTCAAACAGGTAGAACTAAAAATTGGCTTTCTTTCATTGTGTGTACTTTTCAAATTCATTTTAGAAACTTGCAAGAAAATTAGTCTATAATTTCATTGACTACCATTGACATAAAATGTTGGATTTGGACCCCTTTTGCGCCTAATCACTTTGGTGCTATGTTTTCTTTTCTATCTCTCTTGAAATTAATCTAATAATAGTATACTTTTGTGCTATGTGTGTTTTTTAATGCATAGGATTTCTTTAATGGTTTTTACAATCATATTTTATTTTCCTCATTTTATTTGCTTTGGTTTTTGTTTTTTCACAAATTTAAGTGGTATTATTTTATTATCCCAGGGTTGTAGTGTTATCCGCTTTTTCTTGATCTAGGGCTTTGTATGAGATAATATAATTAAAATTTTTCTAGATGGAGGAGATAATCTAATAGGCAATTATAATGTTTTTCTGGTGGGAGTGACCAGGATAAGCAAAGCATATCACTAGAGCCAGGTGGGCAATTCGAGCTCAGTGGTGCCCCATTAGAAACTCTGCATCAGACTTGTGCTGAAGTCAACTCACATCTTTACCAGGTTAGTTTTGAATTTTAAAATTTTGTTTTGTTCAAATTGGTAAACTGTGAATATTTCTCACCCCTTTCAGTTTCTCCTCATATCAGGCCTAAATGTTTCAGAATAATGCTTATATATAATAAAGGAGTGTCCACCTTTCCAATGCGGTTGGATGATATTCGGACGCTGCTTGTATGTTGTTTGGGTATATGCTTTTGGTAGAGCCTTACATCTAAGTTACTTGACATGTGCCAATATGCAAAGTTTTGAATGATCTAATTAATTTTTTGAAGAATATGGAAGCTGATGTGTCCATGCATAAGTATGTGTGATGCTCGATTTTAAATATCTTCACATAGGTAAAAATTAATATTAACAAGATAAAATTTAAAGAACTTTTATAAATTCAGCTCTATATATTTAAAAAGTTGATAGATTTTAAGGATGCTGTTGATAATGGCCTGCCTATTCAGCCAATGAGGAAATTGGGTAGTCATCTTTCAACAGATGACAAATGTGCTTTTTTGCTGTTTGAAAGTATCAAACGCTGAAGAGAGTTGTTAGTGTTCAAGAGTTAGAGGAAATTGGGAGATTTATTACTCAATCTCATGGAGGTGGTTTGCTGAGCCAATGTCAGGTGTGAAGAAAGGTCTGCAGGATTCGAAGAAGGGGGAAATGAAGAGCAGAGGGAAGGAGGACCATTTGATTCTAACCCTAGAGGTGGAGATAAGGCACCATGGGTTTACTAGAGTTTAGTAATGTCAACATTGTAAAAGAGGTTTAACAGAAGAATTAGTGAATCCAGGAAGGAAGTTATGCAAGAGGAATGGGGCATCAACTGCAGGACTGCAAGCACCCTTGCTCTTTGTAGGAACCTGTATCCTGTATCCACTGCTATGAAGCAGGAAGTGGATCAGTCCCTTGCTGGTTAGCGAGTTAGACTTGAGGAGAAGGAAAAGAAGAACGAGGTGAGCCCAGATGAGTGTTATGCCTCATACTCTATGAGCATAATACCACTTATTTTTGATTCACTTTCTCCCAGCCTTTGATGTATTCCAGACTGCTGCGGCCCATTTTTTCTGCTTTTTGGGATGCTATGTAATATGAATGATGTGACGATCATGAGATGATGTTATGACTTGTTCTATAGCTATACCATGTTGGGTGATGTACTATGATGATGCATTGATGATGTATTACTCAATGCTGTACTATACTGTATACTGCTGTTACATGATGTATTTGATTGTTTTGACGAGTATAGCTAGTAGTACCTTCCATAGGTTGACGAAGATGAAGGGTGGTTGATTTAATGACATACCATACACCAAGATGACTTCTGGGCTTACACCCTTTTCAAAGGACTATTCCCCCTTCTTTGGTTCCACCTTTAGCCTTGTTCATTTCATCTGCACCACTCCATCTTGTGCTCGCATCCCATTGGCTTGAAGTTGATTGATTGACTCTTGATCTCCCCCTTCGTGGATCTATCACCATTTGTGCTTTGCTATTTCATAACTGTGTCTTAGGGCAGTTGTGTTGTAGTGAATCCTCAGTACAGGAAGCTTTCCAATAGGCTCCCCAAAGTTGGCTGTCAATAGTTTGGAAGAACTACAATTGAACAATGCCTTCTCCCAAGATCCAAATCCCCTATGTTGTTGTTATATGAAGGTTAACAATTGGAAGTGTTACACTTTAGAGTAACTGTAGCGTTCAGGTAGGGCCAAACCTAGAGTGAGGGGTCCAAATTTTTTTGTTGTAAAGGCCAAAGTGGGTTATATTGTATGGATATTTGGATTAGGGGTTGTTGTCCCCCTGGATTGGTCATGGCCAGCCCCCTCGGTTTCACTCTTAGAAGTACTTGGCTTTGTGGCACAACTGACTGCCCCTTTGGTGTGTGGATGTCCCCACCATGCATGGTTTTTTAGCCCATGGGTTGGTGTCTGGGGCTTCCAGGGGTGACCCATTGGGGCACATGACCACCTTGGTTTTTGTTATGCAGAGGTGTTTGCGTCTTGTAAAGGGATGTTGTCCCCTATCTAGCATACCTCCTTCACCCACTTGGACCTAATTTTATCACTCAGAAAATCCTCCTCTAGTGTTTTGCCCTATGACGTCATCCTTCCACCATTGAGCCTACAAGCTTGGAAAGGGGGGCATTGAGGGACAAGCATCATTTTGGGGTTAGTTGGTGCATGACGTCTCCCTTTGACTGACTATTTCATTAAGTGACGCCTTATCTTAGTCTATTTTTCTATTTTATGTCTATTTTAGGGCTTATTTTCCAACTTGGGGAATTTACCCAAAAAAAATAGTATATTTTTAATTTAACTTTATTTTAGACTTGTAGTCTGAAAATTAAAAAAGTAGAGGATGGAAAGTATAAATAGACATCTCCTTATCATTGCGCCGAGAGGTGCTCTACAGCCCAGTATGAGGGAGATCTTGTAACATGTGAGTGTTTGTCGAGTTTGTCGAGTAACAAAATAATACAAAGTAAACAAAAAAGAATAATACAAAGTAAAAAGTAATAAATATTATGTCGGCCATAAAAAAAAGAATAATACAAAGTAAAAAGTAATAAATATTATGTCGGCCATAAAAAAAAGAATAATACAAAGTAAAAAGTAAATATGAGACTTAAACTAGAGACTTTAGAACTTAGGATTAGGTGGTAAATATTATGTCGGCCATAAACAAAAAAGAATAATACAAAGTAAAAAGTAAATATGAGACTTAAACTAGAGACTTTAGAGCTTAGGATTAGGTGGTAAATATTATGTCAACCATAAATAAAAAAGAATAATACAAAGTAAAAAGTAAATATGAGACTTAAACTAGAGACTTTACTTTTTACTTTTAATACAAAGTAAAAAGTAAATATGAGACTTTAGAGTGTTTGTCGAGTAACAAAATAATACAAAGTAAACAAAAAATAATAATACAAAGTAAAAAGTAATAAATATTATGTCGGCCATAAACAAAAAAGAATAATACAAAGTAAAAAGTAATAAATATTATGTCGGCCATAAACAAAAAAGAATAATACAAAGTAAAAAGTAAATATGAGACTTAAACTAGAGACTTTAGAGCTTAGGATTAGGTGGCTCAGGTATTGCACTCAAGGAGCTATTCAAGGAGAGGTTTGCACCTCGGGAAATTTGATCCCTCTCGGCGCTTGATAGAGCCTAGGATTTGGATCTAAGCTAGTTGTAAAATCATGAGACAAGGGTACTATTATGGACTATTTTCTCTTTCTCCTACTCTTTGAGCTCTAGATGTGATGCGCACCTCTCTTGGATGTTTTTTCTAGCTTGAATGGATGAATGAAGATGGTTTCGAGGGTTTGATCTTGCACATACATTGGTTGATGCTAAGACTAGTTGGAATAACTTAAGCATAGGGGTGACCTAAGGTTCTTTCCTTGCTCATCTCTTGGGGAATGTTGGTAAGTTTTACTTCTAACCCTAGTTGAATGGTGCTTTTATGGGGCATTTTGCTAAATTGTTAGGGTTTCTTGCTAGCATTTTGTCAACTTTGTATGAGGAAACGTCCTATTAGAGGAGTTCTCCATTGTTTATTGGGCCTTGGACTTCTTCATTTGCCCTAGCTAGGATCTCCTACCGAACCCTAGAGGTCGCTAGGTGATGCCCTAGTTGCAAGTGTTGAAAGACATTCAAAGAGAGGGATGTTGATCATCGATCTCTCAAAGCCCTACGGTTTGAGATAATAATCACATGCCCAATCTTTTCACAAACCTATCTCCTTCACTAAATTCTTCGCACATTTTATTTTACATGTATTTTTATGGTGAAAAAGCCTTAAAAAATCTGATGTTAAAAAAGCCCTAAAAAATCTGAAAATTTCAAAACTACAAAAATTCTTGGATATTTGGAATTCTGATCCATCCAATCAATGCGCCCTATTGGATTTGTCCAGTGATTTTTAAGGGCGGCCTAGTCTGTAGTTTCGGGGTCAATACATTTGTCAAACCTGAATTTTGTAGACTGTTTAAGCAGAAATTGCAGACCTTAGTTCACAGTCTGGACTGCTTTTTTTCAATTCGCCCTATAGACATTTTAGACCTCCTCCCAAGGGCGAATTATTCTGTGGGTTCTGAATTGTTTTTTCAAGTGCTGTTACTCACTGTTTCAGACTGCAGCAAACTTATTACTGTGACTGTTTTGCCTCTGCATTTTATTTTCAAATTATAAAAGTTTGCATTACTATCTGATTTACCTTTTAAGCACTAATGATGGACTGATTTACTTTCAAGTTTCAATGAAATTGCAAGTTTATCTTAATATCTGATTTATTTCTAAAAGCACTAGGAATTTTCTAATAATCACCTACAGGACTGAGTACTTGCTCCTCATGCTATCTCTATGTCTTTGCTATTGACTGTTTGATTCCATATGAAGACACTGATCTGGTTACAAGGTTGTAGGAAGGCGTTTGCATGTTTTGGTGTTTACAGGTATCAATAGGGACTCTCCCCTGGGTTTAGAAGGAGCCCAAAGAAGTTGAGAGTTTAGGTCGTGGTGACATTTGGGCCTAGGTTTCTGCCATATGCTTACTGAACACTAGCAATTAGTTTGCATTGCTTCGCTTATTTGTGTTGCTAGTTCGAAGGGTAATAGCTAATTCCTACCTATTTGCATTTACATGCATTACTGTGGCAACTCCGCTGGGCCTATAGACGCTCGCTGGTAGTGGAGCTAAGGCCGTGTCATCACTGGTATCCGAAAGGTGTAAAACCAGGGCCGGTATCTTCCAAATGTTAGCCCTGTGTTGAAAGAAAAATAGAAAGAAAAAAGAAAAGTTAAATCAAGGGAACTGTTACTACTGTGAGTCAAAGTAAAGGTATTGTTATCACACCATAGTAGCAGGGCTACTATTCTTGCTTAGCAGATATCTGCACATTCCAGAGCTTAGATTATTCAGAGCTTGGCTATGATGACTTTATATTTTGAGATCACTCATGATCAGAGCAGTGTATTATTCAGACTTATGTTAGACCTAGGCTGAGCCTTGAGAGTTCAGATTTGATGACCGATGTGACACTTTATTCCATACAGTTTCAGTTCAGTGCCTAGAGATGTATTACAGCAGTGTTTCAGATGATATATGATGATTATTCTTATGATGATGTTGTATGACCTATGGATTCATGATCATTGACTGTGGATTATTATCTTGTTGTTTTAGTCATGTTCACAGCATTAGCTTGGTATATAATTCATGGTGTGGCAAACTTTATAAAATGGACTATCTTGATGATAAATTATAAAATGGACATTTTACTTGCACATTTAGGTTGTTTGACAAAACTCACTAGTTTACTACCTTGCATAAATATGGTCTTTCTTGACACTAGTTGTCTGCTAGCTTAGGCTCCACTTTCACTTGACTGACTCCGTCCATCCATGACTTTCCTTATTTGGCTTTAACCCTTGACTTGTCTTACTTGACTTTCTGATATTGAGGACTTCCCCTTTTTACTACCTCTGTGTTTGGACCGCATCCCTGTTTGTTTGGTGTCTCGGCTCTGAGTTGGTGACAGAACTTGCCTTTGATAAGTTGGATTGTAGGCCTAAATCATTCCGGTCGGTTGTCCCGATGTTTGGCACTGGCACGAACTCCCCCTAGTCACTTGAGATGTTGTTGGCTAAAACTCAAAGCTCATGTACTACTTATGGAAACTTATGTAAATTCGCCCATGGAAACTAAAAAGGGCAAGAGCGATGAACTGCTAAAAATACTCCTCGAAGAGTATAAGAAAGGTCCAAAAAGAAATAGTTCTTAAATTCTATATCTAAACAATTGCTGACCTTATATATGTATAAACATGCCCTGGATGCAAGCTGCAATTAGTTGTGCTTATCAGCACACCTGAGATCCAAAGGGTTATGTAGGCCAAAAAGGCCATGAAATGAAATCAATGGATCCTAATGAAACTGGATCATATTTTATAAAAGTAGACATGATGCCTAAGTTGAATAAGCAATCTGTAAACAACTTACCCATTTGTGAGGCACAACCATTCCCCGTGTTTTATTTGTCTAGCACAGAGTTTGTAGCTTCCCCTTTCTCCTAGTCCAAAGTGTCTTTTAGTTGAGTTTAGACAAGTCACCCACTTTGCCCAACCTTGTTCCTAGCCTTCATCCTTAGCTAGCAGTTAGACCATGTCCAATGGGTGAGTCTGTCATTTAAGCTACTGTGCAAGTAAATATAAATAACAACGAAATGAACAAATATGATTAATGCCACTAAATGATGTTATACTTTAAGTTAAGCTGTGATAATTAGAGGAACATGTCTTAGTCTATTGATATGATTTATCTTTGGTTGTATATTGACCTAGTCAAACCCAGTTTGACTATGGTCATTTCTTGGGATCCGTGATGATGTGGGCCATGTATGCTTATTGATGATGATTGATGGTCCCACATACTCTTGATGATGATGCTATATGATGGACATATGATTGAGATGATGATTGATGCAGCTCAGCAGGTTTTATTATTACTTTAGATCATCAGATTATGCACTGTCCATATATGGTGGACCTTACAGCTAGCCCATCAGGGCAACCCATGGTGTATGAGTACACATTCTTAGTAGATTTGGGTCTTTTAGATCCAATGAGACACTTATCATTCAGTTCTGGACACTTCTGACAGTGATAGATTCAGTTTTCCATTTGTTGACCAGATTTGGGGCTAATTTCCCAGCCTGAGCAGCAGGGGCAATGAGAGGCAAGTTCACCTAGGGCGCTGTATGAGGAGCGGGTGGTCCAGCCACTTGATATAACCATTTAGCCCCCTTCTGGAGAGCCTGGTGGGCTCAGTTTGACAGTGCAGGTGCCCTAGGAGGCAGTTTTAGCACTTTCACAGTTACCGAGGCAGGTTAAAAATGGAATAAAAGGGTCACTGAGGAATTCGATTTGGGCAATTGAGGCAAGGTTTTGGCACTTGGTCTTCACAGAGGTCTTCCAGGGTGAACCCCCCATCTTCCATCCAGTTTTCATCAGTCAGTGGGGTCCACAGAGGCCACAGGAGGTCTTTTACTGCATGTCTCTCACAGATTTTGAGGACAGATTTGATCATTTGTATTTATTTTGGACATATTATATTATTTTATTGTGCCATGGGGATGAGCTAGCAAGGATTGATGCCTCCTAGCCCCACCATGTGCTTCATGAGTCATGTCCTAGTCATATGAGGTGGGCCCATGTACTTTTGCCCCCTCTAGAGGATGGCGTCACCCTCCATGAGTACTTTTAGCTATGACGTCATCATTATTTTGAGTGATCCATGTGTTATGTTGTTATGATTCATCTTAGCCATTGATTATGTATTGAGATCTTTTAATCTCAACCACTCATCTTGTTGTAAAGTGGTTTTGAGATCTAGGGTTTTGGTCTTTATTATCCTATATAAGGAGGAGATCCCCTATTGTATAGCTCACCTTTGGGCTCAGAAAACTTGGAATGAAAATATTATTTTGGAGATCTACTTCTTGGCTTTGATTGGGTTGCTCTTGTATATGTTCTTGCATCTTGTTTTTAGACATTCTTTGCTTCTACAGGTGAAATCGACATCAAGAGAGGGAGGTCGAATTGCTTGAAGCTAGCTCAACGATTTGCTTTGTGGGAAGATTGTAGGGGTTGCTCACATCCCCCATGAGCAAGACGTCTTCATAGAGAGGGAGTTTTTCAATTGTGCTTTGTCCATTGATTGCTTTTTGATATGACATGCTTAGATCTTATGGATTTGTGGATGAAATCTAACTTCTTGTAGTTTGATTTACAGGTTTTCATGAGACATCTCTCCTCCTAGGGCTTGGACGATTTTGGTTGAAGACACTTGGATCAAGCTTGGAATTGTAACTAGGGCAAGATTTCTCCATATGCTAAGAGGTCGCAAGCTTTGAGGTAAGATCTACAAGGTACGTATTGATTTCGCTTGCTATCCATCCTATTGGTCAAAAACTACATTAAAATCAAAACCCTCATTTTTTTTTCTTAGATCTACCTGGATCTAGCTTGGCTTTTGAAAAGATATTGAAAACCCACCTCTATAGTATCCACAGTGATTCAGATCTATAGTTTGGTGTGGATTGGGCTACATTTGACACACTTTTCACGGCATTTAGCCTTCCTTGGGTAAAGTCACCCTCCTTGGGTGGTTGAGTTAAGCTAGATCTAGTACATGGGTAGGTGAGATCCCACTTGATTCATGATCCTCACATTTGATAACCTACCCCTAGTGCTTCACTTCATTGATTTTCACCTTGTGGGCCCCATTCCTCATTTTGAGGGTTGTGCCCCACTTGGGTCAATTTGGTGATGCATCTTCAATCTCAGATCTATGGAGATCTAGCCATTGGATCCCTTTGATTTTCAAGATCCACATTGATAATTGCATAAACTACCTGGATCTAAAGTTTCGTGGCTTTTGGACTTGATTTGATACACTTTCCTATGCATTTAGCCCTCCTTGGGTAAAGTCGCCCTTCCTAGGGGATTTAGTTGGCCCACTTCAGGACTTGGGTGGTTGAGATCCCATTTGATTTGAAAAGAGCATACCTTGAAACCTATGTCTAGTGTCTCACTTTGTGGATTTTTGCCTTGGGGGTATCATTCCTCAATTTGAGGGTTGTTGTCCACTTGGGCCACTTAGTAAAACATTAGATCTATTAAGATCTAACCATTACATTCACTTGATCTTGATCAACACCCTTGATTTGCATCTTAAGTGTCCCGATGTACATTTTGGCATCTTTTTGACTCCATTTGCCCATCCATTTCAAGCCACTAGTCCACCTCTCTCTCTTAGTCTAGATTCCAAAATGTATTACCTCTCTCTCTTAGTCAACCTGCGTTTTCCACCCAGTGGATACAGCCCAAGAACATCTGCGTCTTCCACCCCGTGGATACAACCCAGATGTATTACGACTCTCTTGGTCAACCTGCGTCTTCAAACATGTGGATACAACCCAGGAGCATCCCAGATGCATGACGTCCTTGCGGATCACCTCGGTCTTCCATCATGTAAGATACAGCGCAGGCGCATCCAGATGCTTTATGACCCGTGGACCTACCAGCGTCTTCTAACATGTGGATACAGCTCGGGAGCATCCCAGATGCATTACATCCTTTCGGACCACCTGCGTCTTCCACCATGTAAGATATAACCCTGGTGCACCTCACCTGCGTCTTTCGGTCACATCACTCCTTCTTTCGAGGAACCTCGATTTGGATAGCACCAAGCTTCTCTCTGAAGTACTCGAACTTCACTCTCGCTAACGGCTTGGTCAACACATCGGCTTTTTGCTCGTCTGTCGCCACATACTGGAGCTTCACTGCTCCTCTCTGCACCATATCCCGGATATAGTGGTACTTGATCTCAATATGCTTCGACTTGTCATGGAACACCGGGTTCTCAGACAATTTCACACAACTCAGGTTGTCACAAAAGATACAAGTCGCCTCTAACTCGAGATCAAACAAATCTGACAGTAGCTTCTAGAGCCATACTGCCTCACAACTGGCTGAATAAGCTGCAACATACTCTGCTTTGGCTCTACTCAGTGCCACACATGACTGCTTCTTGCTAAACCAAGAAATCATATCGGATCCCAAACTAAAGCAGCATCCTGAAGTGCTCTTCCTGTCCGTGGCACTGCCTTCCCAATTCGAATCAACATAACCATGCAGGTTAATTTTCTGATTCGTCTCATACTTGAGCCCATACTCAATTGTACCCTTCAGGTACCTCAATATATGCTTTGCAGTAATTAGGTGAACATGTATCAGATCCGTCAGCAACTGACTTAGGGTGTTCACAGCAAGCATATGTCTAGTCTCGTGTTCGTCAAGTACATCAACAAACCAATCATCTGCCTATACATTGTGGCATCAATTGTCTTTGATGAAGCATCACATAGTAGCTTCAAGTTCGATGCCATTGGTGTGGCCATTGCCTTGCAGTCCATCATTCCGAACCTCTTCAGAATCTCCACTGCATACTTTCCTTGACCAAGGAAAATTCCATCTGTACTCTGCCACACCTCCATGCCTAAGAAGTAGTGCATCATCCCCAGGTCCTTCATCTCAAACTCTGCGGCAAGCCTTCTTTTCGTATCTGCAACAAGCTCATCCTCTCTTGTTACAAACAGGTCATCTACATATAGTAGTAGTATCACTGGTCTTCCGCCTTCAACTTTGATGTAGAGGTTGGAATCTGCTTTTACTCTTGGTAAAGCCTAGGCTCATAAAAAAACTGTCCATCCTGCCGTACCATGTACTGGGTGCTTGTTTCAAACCGTACCACATATACTTCTTCTTCATGAGGGGAGACATCCGGTATCACTCTGAGCATATCCCTGAGATATTGGGGCAAACACCTTTGCCACGGATAGAGGCTAAGTGATAATGTATCTCAATCTGTGCTGTAGTCAATCCCTCTGAAGCGGAGCTTTCCTGCTCCCTCTGTAACTGAGCACTATCCTCCCTTTGCATCTTGTACTCTCTGCATCGGGACATTCTTCATTGGAGTGATTGGTAGCCTTCTCTTTTGATAATCTTCTGTGTATCCATCTATGTCATCTTTGGATACCAAGATATCGAACTCTGTTGCAAGTTATCTCTTGCACCCATCTATGAGCTTCTCATCTTCAATCTTGTAGCAAAGGTTGATGTCCCATCACTCTAGGTGATCCTCGATCTCACCATGCTATCCCATGGGTGCCTTCTGAGCCCACACAAAATCTTCTTCAATCCGCACACATGTGGTTCTCTGTAGAGAGTCCTGAATCCTGACAGTTGCTTGATATTCACTTCTACTTTGATTACACCATCTATCTAGTGTAATATCCACCACTAAGGAAGTGTGTCTGGCCACTAGAGCAACATCTCGTCATAGTCGGCTCATTCTTTTAGAGAGAACCCTTGCTTTGTACTTATGCTTGATTTCATAAATCTTCTTGAATATCGTAGCTGAACCATCGCCACTTGTTCTTTAGAACAAGTCTCATCATTATTCTCTTGTGGGTACACAATCTTTCTTACAAGTCAAATTTAGTTGTATGATTAGAAACATTTCATAATTTTCAGAACAGATTCTTATGCATAAAGACATAGGTCACACAGTCATGCAACAATCTTAGCCAATGCTTCAACACAACATTCATCCATTTCCCGCATTCATACGGTAACTTTCTAGATGCCTTCCATCTCTACCAAAACATTATTAAGAGTGTGCACTACTCCCAACATGTTAGCAAAGAGGTTTCATTTTAAATAAGTAGCAATGGAATGTTGTATAGCACCATAGGCCACTTACCCATCACTTGCATATTAGTAGTATTCTGTTCATTAATGCAGACTCTCTAACATGCATAATACACATCGTAAATCTAGGAACACAAGTTTGTACACAAATGAACAATATCATTTAAGTGAATTCAAATACTTATTTTGTTTGGTTGTTGGGTGGACTCCTTCTTGATCTTTGCTTCCTTGCAGGAACTACTGGAGTCTCTGACAATGTGTTTTACTTCGTCGCCTGATTCTGAGGACTTGTGCCTTTCTTGCTTATGATCGGAAATGTTGAGCAAGTATTCTACACCGTAGATCACTTGTTCTTTGTACTGGAGTAGACTCTGTGTGTTCCTTCTTTTGCATCTTAACCAATGCTGAAATGGATGAGAGGTTCTTCCATAGAGCATTGATCTTTATTTGTTTTCCCGGAGTCCAACTTTGTAGGAGCTTCTCGTATTCCTTTCATGTAATACTGAAAGTCATCTCGAGCTTCACCTTATTAGGTGGAACCTTCTGAACGAACCTGTTATCACACCATAGTAGCAGGGCTACTATTCTTGCTTAGCAGATATCTGCACATTCCAGAGCTTACATTATTCAGAGCTTGGCTATGATAACTTTGTACTTTGTGATCACTCATGATCAGAGCAGTGTATTTTTTTCAGACTTTTGTTAGACCTTGTGTCAAGGCTGAGCCTTGAGAGTTCAGATTTGATGACCGATGTGACCCTTTATCCCATACCGTTTAAGTTCAGTGCCTAGAGATGTATTGCAGCAGTATTTCAGATGGTATATGATGATTATTCTTATGATGATGTTGTATGACCTTATGGATTTATGATCATTGACTGTGGATTATTATCTTGTTGCTTTAGTCATGTTCACAGCATTGGCTTGGTATATAATTCATGATGTGGCAAACTGTATAAAATGGACTATCTTGATAATAATTTAAAATGGACTTTTTACTTGCACATTTAGGTTGTTTGACAAAACTCACTGGTTCACTACCTTCCATAGATATGGTCTTTCTTGACACCATTTGTCTGCTAGCTTAGGCTCCACCTTCACTTGACTCCATCCATCCATGACTTTCCTTATTTGGCTTTAACCCTTGACTTGTCTTACTTGACTTTCTGGTATTGAGGACTTCTCCTTTTTCTACCTCTGTGTTTGGACCGCATCCCTGTATGTTTAGTGTATCGGCTCTGAGTTGGTGACAAAACTTGCCTTTGGTAAGTTGGAGTGTAGGCCTAAATCATTTTGGTCAGTTGCCCCGATGTTTGGCACTGGCTCGAACTCTCCCTAGTCACTTGAGATGTTGTTGGCTAAAACTGAAAGCTCATGTACTACTTATGGAAACTTATATAGATTCGCCCATGGAAACTAAAAAGGGCAAGAGCGATGAACTGCTAAAAATACTCCTCAAAGAGTATAAGAAAGGTCCAAAAAGCAATGGTTCTTAAATGCTATATCTAAACAATTGTTGACCTTATATGTATATGTAAACATGCCCTGGATGCAAGCTGCAATTAGTTGTGCTTATCAGCACACCTGTGATCCGAAGGGTTATGTAGGCCAAAAAGGCCATGGAATGAAATTGAATGATCCTAATGAACTTGGATCAACTTGATGTAGACATGATGCCTAAGTTGAATAAGCACTCTCTAAACAACTTACCCATTTGTGAGGCACAACAACCATCCCCCGTGTTATTTTGTCCAGCACAGAGTTTGTAGTTTCCCCTTTTCTCCCAGTCCAAAGTATCTTTTAGTTGAGTTTTAGACAAGTCACCCCCTTTGCCCAACCTTGTTCCTAGCCTTCATCCTTAGCTAGTAGTTAGACCATGTCCAATGGGTGAGTTTGTCATTTAAGCTATTGTGCAAGTAATTATAAATAACAACGGAATATGCTAACATGATTAATGCCACTGAATGAATGCTATACTTTAAGTTAAGCTGTGAGTATGATTAGAGGAACATGTCTTAGTCTATTGAGATGATTTATCCTTGGTTGTATATTGACCTAGTCAAACCCAATTTGACTATGGTCATTTCTTGGGATCCATGATGATGTGGGCCATATATATACCTATTGATGATGATGGATGGTCCCACATACTCTTGATGATGATGCTATATGATGGACATATGATTCATATGATGATTGATGCAGTTCAACAGGTTTTATTATTACTTCAGATCATCAGATTATGCACTGTCCATATATGGTGGACCTTACAGTTAGCCCATCAAGGCAACCCATGGTGTATGAGTACACATTCTTAGTAGATTTGGGTCTTCTGGATCCAATGAGACACTTATCTTTCAGTTCTGGGCACTTCTGACAGTGGTAGATGCAGTTTTACACTTGTTGACCATATTTGGGGCTGATTTCCCAGCCTGAGCAGCAGGGGCCATGAGAGGCCAGTTCACCTAGGGCGCTGTATGAGGAGGGGGTGGTCCAGCCACTTGTTATTACCATTTATCCCCCCTTCTAGAGAGCCTGGTGGGCTCAGTTTGACAGCGCAGGTGCCCTAGGAGGTAGTTTCATCACTTTCACAGTTACCGAGGCAGTCTAGAAATGGGATAAAAGGGTCACTGAGGAATTCGATTTGGGCAATTGAGGCAAGGTTTTGGCACTTGGTTTTCACAGAGGTCTTCCAGTGTGAATCCCCTATCTTCCACCCAGTTTTCATCACTTGGGTGGGTCCACAGAGGCCACAGGAGGCCTTTTACTGCTTGTCTGTCACAGATTTTGAGGATAGATTTGATCATTTGTATTTATTTTGGACACATTATATTATTTTATTATGCCATGGGGATGAGCTAGCAAGGATTGATGCCTCCTAGCCCCACCATGTGCTTTATGAGTCATGTCCTAGTCATATGCGGTGGGCCCTTGTACTTTTGCCCCCTCTAGTGGATGACGTCACCCTCCATGAGTATCTTTTAGCTATGACGTCATCATTGTTTGAGTGATCCATGTGTTATATTGTTATGTTTCATCTTAGCCATTGATCATGTATTGAGATATTTTAATCTCAACCACTCATTTTGTTGTAAAGTGGTTTTGAGATCTAGGGTTTTGGTCTTTATTATCCTATATAAGGAGGAGACCCCCTATTGTATAGCTCACCTTTGGAGCTCTGGAATATTGGAATAGAACACTTCTTTGTGGAGCATATTTCTCTTGTCTTGTGGATTCTCTTGCATCTTGAGTATACAATATCTCTTCTATGTATCATTGTGGGTTTTGGAGCTACATCTTGTTTTCTTGCAGGGAGGCCGAATTGGAGGAGAGGAGGACGATTTGAAGAGGATTATTGTTGAAAGGATCCACATATTTTCTCTTGGGTTGATCTTGGTGACATGGAGTATCATTATTGTATCTTTGTAACATAGTTAATGCTTTCTATTACATCTTTTCATCATTTTCATAATCATCTTACTTGGCTTGTTTCACTTGATCTTGTCTTGTAGGAGGAGGACGATTTGGCATCTTGGAGGAGGACGTTTTTGCTTGGAGCTCTTGGATCTCACTCTTGAATATACGCATAGGAGAATGCTATCAATTTGCAAGGTGTCCATAAGCAATTGAGGTAAGTTCTACAAGGTATGTGCCTAGATCCATCCATTCTTCTTCATTGGTCACAAACCCTTAAAAGTCAAAACCCTCATTTTTGTTTTTCTTAGATCTACTTGGATCTAGCCTAGCTTTTGGAAAGATATTGAAAACCCACCTCTATAGTATCCACGGCAATTCGGATCTATGGTTTGGTGGTGATTGGGTTCCATTTGACACATTTTTCAAGGCAAAATAGCCCTCTTGAGGCAAATCGCACCCCTTGGGAGAAGCTAATTGGGTTAGATCCAACACATGGGTAGGTGAGATCCCACTTGATTCACTCTCCTCACTTAATAACCTACCCCTAGTGTCTTACTTCATTGATTTTAACCTTGTGGGCCCAATTCCTCATTTGAGGGTTGTGCCCCACTTGGGTCAATTCAGTGATGCACTTTATATCTCAGATCTATGGAGATCTAGCCATTGGATCACTTTGATTTTCTAGATCCACATTGATAATTGCCTAAACTACTCGGATCTAAAGTTTAGTGGCCATTGGACTGATTTGACACACTTTTCCATACATTTAGCCCTCCTTGGGCAAAGTCGCACTCCTTGGGGGTTTGAGTTTGTCCACTTCTAGGACGTGGGTGGTTGAGATCCCATTGGATTTGAAACGAGCATAGCTTGAAACCTACATCTAGTGTCTCACTTTGTGAAGTTCCACCTTGGGGGTAGCATTCCTTGTTTTGGGGATTGTTGTCCACTTGGGTCACCTAGTGAAACATTAGATCTAGTAAGATTTAACCATCCAATCTACTTGATCTTGAAAAATACCCTTGATTTGGATCTTAGGTGTCCCGATCTACATTTTGACACCCTTTTGACTCCTTATGCCCATCCATTTCAAGGCAGTAGTCCACATAAGGCAATTCGCACTCCTTGGGAGTAGTGTCAAATGCTAGATCCCATATGTGGGTATCTTTAGTTTCATCTTAGATCCATAGATCTACTCTTTGCATACCCCTTGGTACCATTTGCACCCCTAACCTCACCTTGTGGGTCCCATTTGAACCATTTCCATATCCCAAGGAAGTGGGTCCCACATGTGTCTTTTATGGTACTAGATCTTGTTATCTAATCTCATCATGTGGCCTAAATCATTCATTGGTTGAAACACTAGTCTTCCCTTAAGCCTCTTTCAAGCATACTTAAACTTCTAGGTCCACCTAACCTTGCATTGGTTTCCGTAACTCATCTTTCACACTTCTCTAGAAACCTTTGCTTTGGTCCAATCACCTTTGATTGGCTATAGCGTCTCCCCCTTGGTCTTGATTCATCTTGATCTAAAGTGAAGAGTGCCTCGCTTGACGTGACTCCCAGCTTGCATTGGGAACCGTGGCATCTCTTGGGTCACCTCTTTAGTTGTCCATCTCCTCTACCATCCCGGATGGGCTACTGAGGCAAAGTTATGGCATGGGATGATTTGTGATGATGAGTGGGATGTCTTCAAATAGCAATTGTAACAAAAAGTAATCATTATTGGCGATCTAAATCCAAATGTATAAAGTCATTAATTATTATTTATAACTCAGATTAGACTTTCAAGACCATACTCACTTCATAGTTGTGACCATTTTGCTAGTGAAGGGTGAAGGCTAAAAATAAAATGGCTAGGCCAAGGGATGACTTACTGATTTAACACTGTGACACTTTGGATATGGAAAGGGAATACACACCATAGCATATACTGGACAAGCAATAACACAGGGAATGGCGGTGTCTCACAAATGGGTGAGTTGTTCAAAGAGTGTTTATTCACCTTGGCAGATGCTCACAATCCATAATACAAATGAGGCCAGCAATCTTTTTGATATAGAGTTTAAGTTCCATTGCTTTTTGGGCCTATAGTTTCCATAGCCTCTGATCTATGTGTGTTTATAAACACATTGCATAGATTTACATTTCATTAGGCTTCTTGTTGCAGGTGTGTTTTAAAGGCACTTGTTTACTTGAGCACTTCCAGGTGTGTCTTTAGACATCTTGTTTACCTAGGTATTTACATTTCACAATAGATATAGCATTTGATATTTCTTTGCCAGTTTCATTTGGCTTTTCACAATAGATATAACATTTTCCTTTTCATAATTTGTATTCATGGCAGCACTATCTGTTTTAGGTTTAGCCAACAACATCTTTAGTGACTAGGGGGAATAATCCAACTCACCAAAGGCAAGTTTTATCACCAACTCAGAGCCGAGACACAATAAACAGGGAAGCTCATCCAATATAGAGGCTACAACAGGGAAAGGTCCTCTATGCTACTAGTCAAGTAATAAGTCAAGGTAATGAACAAACTGGGTAGGTCATGGATGGATGAAGATAGCGAATAATGAGACCAACACTAGCAAGCCAAAGTATGGTGGGAATGATCACCTCTAATATCTATAAGGAGGGTAAAACCGATGAGTATAGGTCAAGAACTTCTAAGTCTGAGTAGGGACAATATGATATATATATATAAAAGTACAACCAGGTCTACATATCTATATGATCGCCAGATCATGACACTAAATGCTAAGACATGCTATAAGAATGAATATAAAAGCAATATAACCATAACACCAAAATATACCTGCTGAGTCATATACCTGAATGCTCATCTTCTGAACCAACATCTGTCCTCTGAAACTGTTGCTGTAACTTTGGGCAATACTGATTGCTCTGTATAAATGGCTAGATGGCTACATCGGCCATCTCTCTGAGTGTCTTAAAACTCAATCATGGCATGGGGAACAAAACTGCTGTCCATAATCTGATAGTGATCCATAATAGATGTTCATCTCAGCATCTCAATGCAAGGGAACTGTCTGAATAGTGTACTGGAATCAGAAAAATAATGTATGGTAGCCCGGCTACTATATATGTGATAACAGGTCCCATCTCTTGAAAGGACCCTCTTTGTACCCTGGGTCTTTTTTGAGATATGAGACGAAGTGTGCTATGAATGTAGACTAGGTTCTCTGCATTCTTTGATCCCAACCTGTTTCTCTTCACTGAATGGATGAAACCATAAGTGCTCAAATTCCTCTTACAATATGAGGAACTAACTACTTGGAATAAAATTGTTAGGGGAAGGCAATGTTAAGTATGTACTATGTACATTGCAATGTAAATTACTAAATTTAAATGATAAAATTTTAAAAATTAATACAGAAACAAGATGAGGAAGTAGCTACTTGCCCAAATAAACGTATGGCAAATTGCTGCAACTCAGGAGTATCAACACCATGAAGCCACCACCAATCAATCGAATCCTTCTTCTTGTGGCTATCAACCAAAGCAGCATGTGAACCAAAGACACCTTGCCCACATGAAAATTGGGCAAATTGAGATCGTATCTCAGTGGCCTCTTCTGTAGAACCATATATATTTTTAACTGTAGTCGTAAACCCTTCAACCACCTCTCTATATTGGGAAGGAGGCCTCCTTCCTGTTGTGGGATCATGATAGATAGTGTCTTTATTTGAATATAAAACTGAAAGATTTGGACGAATAAAATGGAATAACCCAAAGGACTTTACCTAGTTTAAATAGAGATAAATATACTTTTAGAAAGTTTTTGAAAGATGAAACCCTCTACCTAATTTATGGTATACAGTGTCTGCTGAATATGGAACCATTTCATCGATATTGGATAATCCAAAATATTGAAGGATAAAAGATGGTATTTATCCCTATTTGGTACTGCTTGACCCGAAAAGGGAGAAGATAGAACAAAACAGAATAGTGGAGGAGAGTATCGGCTCACATAAATGGGAGGACATGTAGAGTACCATTTGGGATTAATTGCATAGATTGCCATATGAAGTTGGCTGTTCAATTTATTCCATCGCTCATGTATAAATGATTGCAACTGTGGCCATAAAGTAGATTCTTTCTTGTCTGTGATGGATTTGATCCTCTCACACAGAGTTCATGTTCTCATAAATCTCACCTAAACATGGACTATTTGTGTCTGCATAGAGAAACATATCACATATTGGCTCGACAAATTCCACAACAAATTTTACATCAGCCAAAAACTGATCATCCAATATCAACCGCTTCACCTCCGTAGTTGCATCTGAGCAGTGTTTTAAAACTCGAAACTGGGAGTTGAATCGGTTGAGAGTCAACTCGAACCAGAACCAACAATGAATCGTAGCGGTTTGATTTCAATGACTCAGACTATTAAAAAATATATAAAATTTTAAAATTTTAATGAAAAATATATATTAAACATTTCAAGCTATGATTTCAAACCATTAAAGACATAATATGCAAAGTCTACTCATGTATATACCATGTAAGGGTGAATATATCATCAAAATGGCACCAAGTGCAATACATATCTGAATCAAAATTGAAAATACATAATCATCAAAATCCTGGCCAATAACCAAAATCCTGGCCTATATTGGGATCCTATTCATCAATAGCACCATGTTCCTCCCTCCCTCTAGACTCTAGCCCTTGCCTCTACCTCAAATCTCAAAGTTGATCCTCCAAGGACATTAGTCAACACCCTACAATTTTGATAAAACTTCCTAATCCAAGCGTTAAAATAAGGTAGAAAAAGCTTCCCATGCTTAATAAGTGATTTTGCTTCACTGAAGGGTACATTTTTATTAAGGTCATGATAGAGGAGTTCAATCAACTTCAACAATCAGGCATCAACACCACCAACATCAAGATACATAGAGACTTTGATGTGCTTGATTAAATTCCAATCCCTTACTCTCTCATACATGATAGAATCCAGTGGAAATGTTGCAATCCTGAAATCTTGAAAACTATTAAGTCTGTTGAATTTTGAATGGGATCTAAAATTCTACTTTTTGCATATGAAGTCAGATGAGGTTGGAACCACTCTCAAACATCCTGAAACAATTAATGGTAATGCTAAAAATTTAAGTACAAGGATAGAAAATGAAAGATAAGGAGAATGTCACTGACTTGGTCGGTTCAGTACCAAAGCGGCCTTTGGGCCGAGTTTTGTCTCGGTTTGAGGTTAATGAGGATTGAACTGGTCAACTCGGCCAGTTTCGGTTCCGAGTTGACCAGTTTTTAAAATGCTGGATCTGAGGTAGATTGCTTCCATTGCTCCCACATATCACTGATAACTGTGGCAGCTAAAGCACCCTTAAGCTCCACAAGCCGCCTAAGCAAAATGTAGTAAGTTGCAAAGCCGGCTTAAGAAGCTCCATTTTGGCATGCTTCCAGTAAATGGCTTGTGATTGGTGGTAGTTGCATATGAACATTTGAATTTTACGGCCATTCTCAAATAGCAACCAAATCCATTCAAGTTTCCCAATGTCTTTCAATGCATTATTCAAAGAATGTACTACGCATGGTATCCGAAAGATATGCCTATGGTACATCAAGAAATAAAAAAAAGAAAAAGATTTATGTAGTGATTTATGAAGAAGTACTAAAAATTAGAAAAAAGAACATACTTGTAACTAAAAATTAGACTTGGAAGTTGGCACTAACCTGTACTCCTTTTGTACCATCATCCTAGCTACTTTGCAAACTTGAGCTGCATCAGTAACGACTTGAACAACATTGGTTGGCCCCACCTTTGCAATGACATCATATAATTGGTCTTTCAAGAACACAACATTCTTTTCTTGACTAGAACTATCAATGCCCCTTAGAAAATATGGACCCGCTATGGAAGGGATAATGATGTTTATCAATGGACGATTCCAACAATCAATCCAACTATTCATGATAATGGAGCACACATCGACACTCTAAGATCCCTTCAATTGTGCCATTGTTTTCTCAAGATGATTTTTCTCCTTGCCCACCAACACAGTTTGGAGCTTCTCATAACTAGGTGGCTTATTTATACCCCATAGGTCCATCATTAATTGCATGAACCATTTGCTAAAAAATACGGTGAGTGGGCTGCATTGAAAGGAATCCTACATGCAAGAAAAAATCTTGCTATTGCAAGATCAACACCCTCCGTGCCTTTGACATCAAACATGTCATAAAGGCCACCAAGTTTTGGTCTTTTGTGTATAGGTTTAGTGCTTTTTGATAATCTTGATGGCACATGCTAATCACCAAGCTGAACTTCTTCATCATCCGATGGCATTTCATCCTCATTCGTCTCATCCACATTAATATGAGGCCTTGAGATTGCCTTGCCTACCTTACCCTCAACCCTATGTTCCTCCTTTTATGCACTAGGGAGTCTAGAGGGATCCTCTGGATCTCCAGTACAAGCTCCAACACCCATCCGTGGAATATTCATGAAATAGGCTTTCATTCTAGTATAGGTCCTGTTATCACCAAACTTGTAGTTGCCCCTAAAGATGGATCCAAGATGGATGGCAGAGGGGATGGGCAACCAAAGAGGTGCAACCAAGATAGCCTCGACTCCCAATGGATGGTTGTCTTCACTTTATGTTATCTAGCCCAAGACAACAATGGGGGAGACCCAGATCTACTCCCGATAGGAGAGATCAGACCAAGACACCAAATCAAATCAAGTATGGATGAAGTACGTAAGGTGTATGGTAAACCCTAGATCTATGGATAAAGTCACAAGATGAGTGATAGGTTGGATCAAGAGGTTTAAACAGTGTAGATTTGGTCCAACATGGTTATGTGAGTGACTTATGAGGTTTGATACAAGATCCAGGATCAGGGTACTAGTCAAAAATGAGAAAATCCATTGCCTTGGGAACCGTGTCCAATGCAGAGTAGTTAGGGACCAAATTGGGGCTAACCAGTACCAAAGATGAGCTTGATAAATGGATATGACAGTGTTTAGGTGTTCAAGCATGCAAGACAAAGGTCAAACCACAAGCTAACTCAACAATCCAAGAAAGTAGAATTGGTTTGGAGAAGATCAGTGCCTTGGGAAATGGGCCAAATGGAGTCGGATGTCCACCAAATTGTAGATCAGGGATGTTGAAGTGTTAAGCAAGGTGGATCTTGAAAATTAGGATCATCCAATGGCTAGATCTCAGTAGATTTGAGATTGAAATGTATCACCAAGTGACCCAAGTGGGGCTCAACCCTCAAAATGAGGAATGGGGCCCACAAGGTGAAAATCACGGAAGTGACACACTAGGGGTAGGTTATCAAATATGGAGATTATGGATCAAGTGAGATCTCACCTACCCAGGTGTAGATCTTAGCAAACTCACCCAACTAGGAAGTGTGACCTCCCTTGAAGAGGCTAATTTGCCTTGGAAAATGGGTCGAATGAAGGCCAATCCTCACCAAACTATAGATCCGAATCGTCGTGGATACTATAGAGGTGGGTTTTAAATTTTATACCCAAAAGCCAAGTAGATCTTGCTAGATCTTAAAAACTGTAAAATGAGGGTTTGAAATATGAGGGTTTTATCAATGAAGTAGCTATGCCAATGGATTGGAACCAAGACAAGAAGAACAAACCTGTGGATCTTACCTAGATAACCTTGTAGATGCCTTGATGATGATGATCTATGCAAACTCGATCAATTTGGAGCGATTTGAAGTAGTTTTCTATGAAGTCGATTTGCCCAAGGAAGCCAATGTGCCTTCTCTCTTGCACAATAAACGTCAACAATATCAGATTTACTGCATCAAGAGATAAAGACTACTGCTACAGAAGTAGTAACAAGAGAAAAGCATAGATCACAATCATACTAATGATAACCCCCTGATACAAGCGAATGCTAAGTGGAGTGAGTTGAAGAAGCCTTGCAAAAACGCCCCAAGATGAATTCGCCCTCGTGTAGACAAGACAAAGTTTCCACGAAAATAGATCTTCCAACAAATGCCCAAATGCTAGGATACAATAGACTTTTCAATCACCATCTAAGAACACCAGATTCAAAGGAGACCACAAGAATTTCCACAGAAAAGTTTTTCTATATCAAGTTTCCAAGAGCTAAAGACCCTTTACAATGAGAAACTCTCTCCTTTAAATAGGAAGGAGAGGCACCAAAACCCTAACCACTTTTTGAATGAGTGGCTAAGATTAAAAGATCAAAAGATCTAATCAATGGTTGAGATGAGCTCAACAATACAATACATGGATCACTAATAAAATAATACATCACATGAACCAAATCACCCTAGGAGAGGGGGTCCCACCAAAATCAAATGATAAAACAATAGATCTAGCTCATGGTGGGTCCAAAGGGTAATTTCTAACACCTTTGGTCAATCCCCATGGCACAATATCCAAAAATAAATGATCTAGACACCAAATCGTGCCTCTCTGGGAAAGTCGTGAGCCTTAGGAGGCTCGAGAAAATCATATAAAATGCCATAAGTGATGGATGTGGGTCCCGATGAAGCTGAAACTGCTGGAGGAGGTGTGGAAGACATCCCACTCATCATCACAAATCATCCCATGCCAAAAATTTGCCTCAATAGCGCAAATCGAATTCTTCAGTAGCCATTTTCACCATTTCTGGACTGCCTCGGGAAGTGTGAAACTACCCAAACTGCCTCCTGGAGTGCCTGTGCTGTCAAGGTAAGCTCACCAATGTGTCTGGGAGGGGGGTAATATGGTAATAACAAGTGGCTGGACCACCCCCTCCATGTACATCGCCCTAGGTGAACCAATCAAATCTCATTACTGCTCTGACAGGGCCTCTAACAGGCCAAAACTGCACTAGGATAGCCAACTGAGGCTAAAAATCACTATAACTGCCCGGAACTGAAAACAGACTGTCTCATTGGACTTAGAAGGTCCAAATCCATCTAAGGTGTGTACTCATACACAATATAGACCTTTGCATAGTAAAAAATAAATACTCATCATACCTGGCAGACCAAATAATAATAATCTGTAAAAGTGCTAAAACCATTGCATAAGCCCACCATGGTGACCTGTACCAGACCATATATCATCTATCTGTAACATCTGAGGTCTGCCACCTCATGTCTTGTGATTGACTTTTGGTCAAACTGGGTTTGACTAAGTCAACATGACCAAAATATAACTCAAACTGTCATCAAGCTGCTGCAAGGTGTCAAAGGTTAAAACATGCTTTACAATCCATTCAAATACCAATTATAACAAAAGTAATCATTACTGGCGATCTAAATCCAAATATAATAGGTCATTAATTATTATTATTACTTAGACTAGACTTTCGAGACCATACTCACTTCATAGTTGTGATCATTTTTCTAGTGAAGGGTGAAGGCTAAAAGTAGAATGGCTAGGCTAAGGGATGACTTACTGACTTAACACTGTGACACTTTGGATATGGAAAGGGAATACACACCATAGCATATACTGAATGAGCAATAACACAGGGAATGGCGGTGTCTCACAAATGGGTAAGTTGTTTAAAGAATGTTTATTCACCTTGATAGATGCGCACAATCCATAATACAAATGAGGCCAACAATCTTTTTGATATAGAGTTTAAGTTCCATTGCTTTTTGGGGCCTGTAGTTTCCATAGCCTTTGATCTATGTGTGTTTACAAACACATTGCATAGATTTACATTTCATAAGGCTTCTTGCTGTAGGTGTGTTTTTAAGGCACTTGTTTACCTGAGCACTTCTAGGTGTGTCTTTAGACAGCTTGTTTACCTAGGTATTTTACATTTCACAATAGATATAACATTTGATATTTCATAGCCATTTTCATTTAGCTTGCCTTTCATTCATGTGTGTTGAAAAACACATTGCATGAATGGGCTTTCATACAAGATACAACATTTTGTTTCCATACTTTGTATTCATGGCAGCACTAAAAGTTTTAGGTTTAGCCAACAACATATTTAGTGACTAGGGGGACTTCATGAGGAAATCCAACTCACCAATGGTAAGTTTTGTCACCAACTCAGAGCCGAGACACAATAAACAAGGAAGCTCATTCAATACAGAGGCTACAGTGGGGAAAGGTCCTCCATGCCACTAGTCAAGTAGTAAGTCAAGGTAAATAACAAACTGGGTAAGTCATTGATGGATGAAGACAGTGAATAATGAAACCAACACTAGCAATCCAAAATATGGTGGGAGTGATCACCTCTAATCTTCCTAGGGAGGGTAAAACCGATGAGTATAGGTCAAGAACTTCTAAGTCTGAGTAGGGACAATGTGATATATATATAAGTACAACCGGGTCCACATATCTATATGATCGCCAGATCATGATACTAAATGCTAAGACATGCTATAAGAATGAATATAAAAGTAGTATAACCACAACACCAAAGTATACCTGCTGAGTCATATACCTGAATGCTCATCATCTGTCCTCTGAAACTGCTGTTGTAACTCTGGGCACTACTGACTGCTCTGTACAAATGGCTAAATAACTACATCGGTCATCTCTCTGAGTGTCTTGAGACTCAGTCATGGCATGGGTAATAAAACTGTTGTCCATAATCTGATAGTGATCCATAGTAGATGCTCATTTCAGCATCTCAATGCAAGGGAACTGGCTGAATAGTGTACTGGAATCTGACAAAGAATGTATGGTAGCCCGGCTACTATATATGTGATAACAAGTCCCTTTCCATTCATCCTTGCAAAATTTGCATTTTATTAAGGCTGTCCCCCATGAAGCCTTTTCTAGTTTTCTCTTCTCCACATGTTTCCATAGTGGATATTGTGGATTCCCGGAAGACATTTTTCCTTTGGAGAAATATCGAAAAGAAAGGCAATAATAAAAAAGAGATGAAACTTGGAATTTGGAATTGAAATTGAAATTTTTAATTGCCAAATACTACTGCTGCACTGTCTTGTTTCCCTTCACTGTTGGTCAGTGTTTTCCTTTCTCCTCTTTGTTGGACATTGGGCAACACCTCCTCATAGCTATACACACCTCCTACCGTTGAACTAAGCTCCTTGTTCACTATTGGTATTGGTCCTTGGATGCATGGACAGCTAAAATGTTCACCAAATGCAAACCCCGACCACCAAACTTCAACCCAAATGCAAGCCGCGACCACCAAACTTCAACCCAAATGCATGGACAAAAATCACAATGAAAGGGGTTGAGCTCTTAGTGAACTTTAACCTTGGGTTTAGGTATTTGGGAGAGGGCCCCACCATCCCCCTACCCCCTGCTCACTTCAAAAAAAAAATCCAAATTTGAAGTTCGTGGAAGTCAATTTGCTGGCCGGAAGTACCTGTGAAGCACTTGAAATCGAGGTACTTGGCCTTTTTTGGTGTACTCGTCCCCACCTGGCAGTTAAGAACTACTTGGTGCTTTTGGGCCATACCAGGTACTTCTCTGGTATGCCCAAAAGTACTTGTTCCCATATTGGGTATGACGACACGTGTGCCGAGTACAAGTACGCATCCTCAACCCTCGGGTACGGGTACCTTGGTAACTTAGTTAAAAATAATGATAAAATAGTGAAAATGGCTTCATCCGATTGAAGTGATGAGCCGTGGGAGGACTCCATGCCCCAACTAACCCTAACAATGTAGAAGATCCTCAAATGTCCTCCCCCTTTAGCAAGGTAAGGCTTTTTGAAGAGGATGACGTCATCATGAAGTGTGCACATGTGAACCAAGAGGAGGGGTCATACAAGAAAAGGAAGGTCCAAGTGGGCATAAATGAGGTGTGCTAAATTGGGTATGACAACCTTTACACGCACAGTCACCTTTTACATAATATAAAGATGAGTGTGGCTAGGAGCCCTAAGCCATGTGTCCTAATGGGTATAACATCATCTGGGGGGTATATTATCATGATTTCATGACTATGTTATATGGTGACTCACACTTAAACAATTAAATTTATTATGTCTATTACATACATTGATTTTGTAGATGTACACCACTACCGATCCACCTGGGACACTCCTTAGTAGCAATATAACATCATGATAGAGTCTTAGACATTTAGAGACATCATCATGCCTTCCTCAGAGATATTCAATGATTTCAGTGGTTGTTGGTCCATTTCTGTATATAGCTAGTCCCGTCACTAAGGGACCTATTAGGCCATCTTTCATTGTACATGGGATTCATGCATTTTGAGCACATATTTAGATACCCATTTGGCCATTTATTGATGTATATGCCAGCCATAGACCAGTCATTACTGTTGGGTGGTGGACTTCATTGCATAGTGTTCTACAGTCAGATCTTCATGATCGTGGGCGGTTTTGATGCTCACATTATTTTTTCGAGTCTACTAATGGATTTGGATACCCAGTTGGCTCTTCTGTCAGCCTATTGATTCAGATTGCAGAATGCTCCTCTAGATTAGCTAGTTTGACAAGAGTTGATCCAACTATTCTTAATGCAGTCTGCCAGATTTCACGATTGTGCATGTGATTGATCTAGGCACTTTTGGTAGAACGCTAAGGGTGATTTGGGCACCCATTTTGCTTGTCTATCCAGCCATACCCTCAGAGTGCCCAACACCCTTCATCTCAAGTTATTTCTAGGACAATGTTCTTAGTTTTCGCAAGGAGCAGCTTGCCAGATTTCATGATTGTGCATGGGATTGATGCATAAACATTGGGTTGAGCATTGAGGCACTTTTGGGTACCCATTTGTTCCAATGGCATCTTGGACAGTCAGATATCCCAATGCTTAAGTGGATTTCTTCTTTCCAGTTACAAGTGCTCATATACTCATGCGTGTAGTAGGTTGACAGGTTATTGAGGTCATATACTTTGAATTTTTCCCTCATTTGCCTAAGTTTGGGCAAATATTACTACTGGAGCCCCTCTTGTGCACTTTTTGTTATGTTCTAACATTGAGTTGCACTTTTTCACTTTATGAGGGTCTTATTTTGCTCACTAAAGGGGTTGACTTGCACACATGTTGAGGCACTTTTTGATGATTTGGCACTTAGGCACACATGTGGAGGCATCTTGAGATTATCTAGTCTTTATCTCACTTGATGATTATATGCTAGCCCTTGATCTGCACTCTACACTTGGATCGCTTGGCTCTCACATATGGATCATACGAGTAGTACTAATTGCTCATGGAGACTTCTAGACCAATGTTTTGGCATTTGATCACTTCTAACTACTTAGCAGTAAGGGGGAGGGCATATCAAGGAATATTATATCATTATTGACATGGTCCATTGATATTTTATCATTTTCCTAGCTCATGCACCCTTCTAGAGATGGCGAATTGGCTCTTTGTGGATTATTTTATTGTGAATGGTTAGATCCACAACTTGGATAGTGGATCTAAGCCATCGATCTATAACTACTCATCCTCATGGAGATCATCACTTGTATTATTTTACTACACCATTGACATGGGATAAGAAACCCTAATTGCGCCCTCCTTGGTTATAAAAGGAGAGGTCGATTTCACTTAGAAGTAATGAAGCACGACTCGTTGGAGACTCGCGAGTCAACTCCCAGGACGAGTAACCGTAGAAGACTCGGTGGAAACTCGTCGAACTCGGGTTAAACTCTGCTCCCTCGTCAAACTCGCCCAAACCCATCAATACTCGCCAGTTACTCGCTCGAACTCGCCAGGACTTGCCAAAAAATGCATTCCAGGTAAACGGTGTTTGGTATTCTTCTGTGCCCGAGAATTTGTGGGGACATTTTAAAAATTATGTTGGTGGATCATGGCCAGGAGTAATTGCGGCCAACAATATTCCGATAAGTGAAGAATGCGACTGAATTGATCTAGGTTTTCTAGTGATCATGCAAGTGTCGCCGACGCTTTCTCTGCTAATGTTCCGAATCACGGAGGGGTATTCCAATAAATTTGGGATGCGATTGGATCGATAGAGGTTAGCCGCTTTCTCTGCCAATTTGCTCGACGCTTTCTCTGCCAATTTGCCACAGACAATGCCAATTTGCCCGATGCTTTCTCTGCCAACGTCATTTGTTTTTATTTTTAATAGGCTATTGAATAATGTAATTTAATTTGGGTATATAAGGTTACGATGCAGTAAATGTTTTTAATTTGGGTATTTAATTTGTTTTTATAGTAAATGATTTTTTATAAATTACAGATTAACTATTAAATATAAATATTATATATTGCATAAGTTATTATGTTAAATACCAAATGTTTCTTATATATGTAAATGTATTATTGTTATTATTTATATACTATAAAATTATATTTGATAAGTTAATTAATAAAATATTCTATGTTGCACAAGTTTTGGAACGCGGGTACGTTGGGTACGAGTATCCAGTACGGCTAGAAGCTTTGCCCAAATTTGCAGGAAACGTCGGGTTGGGAGCGGCAATAATATATATTAATTTTAAAAATATATTACAAAAAATTAAAGAGTTAAAAAAACATAATTGATTAATTTCATAGCTTAAACTATTTTAGCCTCTTAAGCCTCTAGAAGTGTCATGAAATTAAATCATTTTAAATTTGCTCACTCCTCTGGGTCCACATTATACAAAAATTGGGTTTGTGTGACCTGAAGTAAACCCTAACTATGCATGACTCTAGTTCCATGGTATGTTTTGTAAATTTGACCTGCAACTTTATCCCAATGTACAAGTTTGTAAAGGAAAATTGCATATGTGTGTGTGTGTACAAGCACAAATAACGTCATAAATCATAAGATTCAATCTTTTCTAATTCCTTGTTTCAACTCCATCTCTATTATTGCTCCTAAGAGTGCTTAGTATTTGGGTGCCTTTGCATTTTTTTGATGGTAACTACTACTTACTTCTTATGTGAATGAAGGCTTGATTGTTTCAAGTTCAAGTAACAAACTTTCAAAGTCTTCAGTATTTTGAGTTTGATGTGGTTTATGATCCTAAATTGCTATATCAATCAATATGAATAATGTAAGCTAGCTATAAACATTTGAGACATGAATTAAAGTTGTTCAATATCTTAGTATTGTAGAAAGATCCATGTTTATTCACTTAAGTACACTGGCAGCTTATATTTTGAGTGTGAATGGATCTAAACATTTAAGAGGTGTGAGCCCTCTTAATTTATATAACCTTGAAAATTTAAAAAATGGCGTTATTGATAGATTCAATTGGATTTTTTATTATTGGTGATTTCTTGGAACAATAAACAACAATCATTCAATTGATTTTCGACACTTTTCTTATTATTTTGGGCTCCACATGGAAAAAAAAGGGAGCGGCTAAAGCAAGTTCCCAAAAAGCTCCCATAAAGCTCCCAAGCTCCCATAGAAGCTCCCAACAAAAAGGGGACATTTCGTACCAGCTCCCATAGAAGCTCCCAACAAAAAGGGGACATTTCGTACCAGCTCCCAAGCTCCCAAGAGCGAGGAAATGCTGGGTACGTGTTGCCAAAATCCCGGGAGCGATACCCGTGCAACTATGAAAATATTTATATTTTTAAAATATGTATATTGCAAAGCCTAATATCAATTGTCCATTAGATTATTGCATAGATTGTAGTTTTATAACCTATATGGATTGGAAATGCCATTAACCTCTTTTTTTACGCTCAAATTTTACCATATTTTAAGTTTTTTTCCTATTTGCCGAGTCTTGTGGAGTCTCTCCCGAGTTTTTCCCGAGTCTTTCCTGTTGAAAATTTACCAAGGAAGTGTTGTTCACCTTATGTTTCCTTAGGGTGGACAAGAACACTTTAATTGTGGTCCCTAGCATATTTTTATAAAGTGAGATTGACTTTATAATTATAAAGTCACTTTATAAATTAAAGTTGAGTTATAAAGTTTTAAATGCGACTTTAATGAGAATTAAAAGGTGGGTGAGCATTAATGTCTCATTTAATATTTAAAAAGTGAGTAAATACTTTTTAATGAGAAAAGTGAGATTTAATCTAGGCCTTAGATCTCATTTGGTTATGTTTTAATCTTGACCATTGGATTTGAAGATGGAGGTTACTCGAACAAAAAGGCTAGGGAAAGGCAAACCTAATTCATTATTTACATTTCCAAGAGAGAATTTTTGGAGAGAAAGAGAGGAGAGAAAGGGTTTTGAGAGAAGTCGACCAAGAGAGGAAGGACACAAAAATTGGCTCGAATCCCAAGGAGAAGGACAAGGGCGCGAATTCCAAGAGACTAGGCACATATTTCAAGGCAAGGTTGTACAATAGGCACATATTTCGAGAAGGTTGCCTCACATATTTCGAGGACTGTACAACATTAAATACAATCCGTACAGGCACGTAGATCAAGGTAGAAGGTACAACATTTAATGCAGGCCGTACAGGCTCATAAATCGAGAAACAGGTGCAGAATAGAAATCGAGGAAAAGTTGATCGTATAGCTTACACTTGTGAGGCTATACAACAGAGATTTGGGCATGAATTTCGAGGAAAAATACAAAAAGTACAGCAGGTCGTATTGGGACAGTTTGGCACAATTTTCGAGATGAAATTGGTAGAGATAAGTACTGCTGTAAATTTTGTAATTTGTCTCTGAAAATATTGTACATACAACATTAATTACTGTACCTCAGCATCGAAATCTGTGCCAATTTTCTGCCTTGAAAGCTGTGCCAAAATCCTCAATTTTTGTGTTGGTACAGAGTGCATTAAATGTTGTACAACCTCCTCGAATTCTATGCCAAACTTTGCCTGTACGAATTGTACGGCCTCCTTGGAAATTGTGCCTGTACGACCTCCTTGATTTCTGTGCCAACTGCTGTATGGATTTCCTTGGGATTTGTGCCACAAATTGTCTTCTTCCTCTCAAAGTCGACTTCTCTCAAAACCCTTCTATCTTCCCTCTTGCTCTCCCAAAACTCTCTTTTGGAAAATGTGAATAATGATTTAGGTTTGCCTTCCCCAAGCCTTTTTGTTCATGGTAACTTCCTTTTCTTCATCCAATGGTCAAGATTAGATTAGATTGAGGGCTCTCAATAAATGCTTAATAAATAATAATTAAATAACATTTAGTGCACTCATGTCATTTAATTAAGTGATGACCCTTTTAATTAATCACTCACTTGACTTTTTCATTTAAATGAACTTAGGATATAACCATGACTTAACTTTTAATAAAGTGACTTTAGTAAAAAATAAAGTACTTCTCACTTTATTAATTAATGCTAAGTTGCACGAAACGTGTACAAGTTTCGTAAATGGGAACGCTTGGAAACATGACCCCCCCAAAATGGGTACGTCGGGGGAAACGTGGTATATATATTTATATATATAGTGTTTTTAATAACACATTATATCACAATAAAATAAGAGTGAGGTTAATTCGTAGGTAGGTTTAAAAACAATTTAGAGTTTAATTTGTTTTCATTTTCCATAAACAAAGGTTTTTTTTATTTCCTATGGGTTTGAAGTCGCCCATGGGCCTTTGGAGGTTTCCTAGAAGTTTCTGAGAAGTTTCCAAGTTTCCGCAAGTTTCCGGTACTGGTACATGGGTATTCTAGAAGTTTCGTGCAACATAGAATTAATGACTAGGGGTCACCTTTTTAAAGTGTTCTTGTCCACCCTAAGGCAACACAAGGTGAACAACACTTCCTAGGTAACTCTTCAACACTCCCTCTTACCGAGGAAGGTGTTCTTCACCACTTCCAACTTGTCTCTGAAGTAAACATGATTCCCTCTACCCAAAGACTTCATGAGAATGTCTGCCACCTGCTCATCAGTAGAAATGTATTGCAACTCTACAGCTCCTCTCTGAACATAATCTCTAATGAAGTGATATCTGATCTCAATATGCTTTGACCTGTCATGAAATACCGGATTCTCAGAGAGCCTGATGCAATTATGATTGTCACAATGTATAATTGTAGGTCTCAGCTCTTGACCAAATAAGTCTACCATCAACTTGCGAAGCCACAATGCTTCGCAACTAGCCTGACTGGCTGCCATGTACTCAACCTTTGCAGAACTCAATGCAACGGAATTTTGCTTCCGACTGAACCACGACACAACTGCCGAGCCCAAACTGAAGCAACAACCGGAAGTGCTCTTCCGGTCCGAAACACTGCCTGCCCAATCTGAATCCTCGAAACCAACCAAGCTCACTCCATCATACCTCCTGTAGTCCAAACCATAATCTACTGCCCCAGCAAGATATCTCAATATATGTTTTGCGGCAGTCCAATGCACTCTCCTCGGCTCCACCATGAACTCACTGAGAATGTTTACCGCAAAACTCAAATCTGGTCTGGTGTTGACTAGATACATCAACGAACCAATAAGCTGACGGTACAAAGTAGAATCCACCAACTCTCCCTCAGAAGCATGAAGCTTCGTCCAGTTGGTGGTCATGGGTGTGGACATGGATCTGCACTCCTCCATCCGAAATCTCTTCAAAACATCTGCAACATATTTTCCTTGCCCCAGGAAAACATGTCCATCCTCCTGCCAAATCTCCATCCCCAAATAGTAATGCATCAGCCCAAGGTCAGTCATCTCAAACTTTGAATCAAGATATTTCTTACATGCTTCAATCAGGTGCTCACCTCCTGTAATGAATAAATCATCAACATACAATAGAAGAATGAGCGGATCACCTCCAACCACAATAAAGTATAGGTTGGGATTAGCCTCAATCTTTTGAAACCCAATCGAAAGCAAATAAGAATCAATCCTTGAGTACCAAGCCCGAGGGGCTTGCTTCAAACCATACAAGGCCTTTTTCAGCCTGCACACATGAGAATCTCTCCCATGAATCTCAAAGTCCTGAGGCTACTCTAGATATACCTCCTCCCGTAGAAAACTGTTCAGAAAAGCGGTTTTCACATCCATCTGATGAATCCTCCAACCCATCTCTGCAACAATGGAGATCGTTGCTCTGATCGAAGAAAATCTAGCAACCGGTGCAAAGGTCTCATAGTAATCAACTCCCTCTACCTGTGAGAACCCTCGTGCTACAAACCGAGCTTTGTACTTCTCGATGCTGCCATCTGCAGCATGCTTGTTTTTATAGAGCCACTTGGAAGTCACCACTGCTTCCCCTCCGGTCTCGGAACAATCTCCCACACACCATTCTTCATGATGGAATTGTACTCTTCCATCATGGCATCTCTCCAAACTTGATGTGGGGTAACCTCCTCAAAAGTAGTAGGCTCAGACTCACTCAAGCTAGTCACCATCACCATATAGCTAGAAAATCTCTTTGGTGCCTTGCTCTCTCTGACCTCCCTCCTGGGTGGCCCCACAGATTCCTCCGCTTCCTTCACAAGATCCTTAAGCCAACTTGGCTTATGTTTCTTGGAAGTAGCTTCCTGTGGTAGGCCCTCCTCCTGTACCTCCTCATCTGACAACTGTCTCCCTGAAGAAGTACCTATTATCACACAACTTGTAGTTGTCCCTAAAGGTATCCCAGCCGGGACGGTAGAGGAGATGGACAAATAAAGAGGTGACCCAAGAGATGCCACGGTTCCCAATGCAAGCTGGGAGTCACGTCAACCGAGGCACTCTTCACTTTAGATCGAGATGAATCAAGACCAAGGGGGAGACCCTATGACCAATCAAAGGTGATTGGACCAAAGCAAAGGTTTCTAGGGAAGTGTGAAAGATGAGTTACGAAAACCAATGCAAGGTTAGGTGGACCTAGAAGTTTAAGTATGGTTGAAAGAGGCTTAAGGGATGACTTATGTTTCAACCATTAAATGATTTAGGCCACAAGATGAGATCAAATAACAAGATCTAGTACCATGAAATACACAAGTGGGGCCCACTGCCTTGGGATATGGAGATGGTTCAAATGGGGCCCACAAGGTGAAGTTAAGGATGCAAATGGTACCAAGGGGTATGCAAAGGATAGATCTATGGATCTATGATGAAATTAGAGATACCCACATATGAGATCTAGCAATTGACACAAATCCCAAGAAGTGCGATTTGCCTTAGGTGGACTAGTGCCTTGAAATGGATGGGCAAATGGAGTCAAAAGGGTGTTAAAATGTAGATCGGGACACCTACGATGCAAATCAAGTGGGCTACCCAAGATTCAATGGTTGGATCCTTCTAAATCTAATATTTCACTAAGTGACCCAAGTGGACAACAACCCCCAAAATGAGGAATGGCACCCCCAAGGCAGAACTTCACAAAGTGAGACAGTAGATATAGGTTTCAAGGTATGCTCTTTCCAAAACAAGCGGGATCTCAAACACCCAGTTTCTCAAAGTGGGACCACTCATTCACCCAAGAAGTGCGACTTTGCCCAAGGAGGGCTAAAAGCATGGAAAAGTGTGTCAAATCAAGTCCAAAGGCCACCAAAATTTAGATCCAAGTAGTTTAGGCAAGTATCAATATGGATCTTGAAAATCAAGGGCATCCAATGGCTAGATCTCCATAGATCTGAGATTGAAAATGCATCACCAAATTGACCCAAGTGGGGCATAACCCTCAAAATGAGGAATGGGGCCCACAAGGCAGAAATCAATGAAGTGAAGCACTAGGGGTAGGTTATCAAGTATGAGGATTATGGATCAAGTGGGATCTCACCTACCCATCTCTTGGAAATAGCCCCAATAGCTTCCCTCAAGGAGGCTAATGTGCCTTGGAAAGTGTGTCAAATGGAGGCCAATCCACACCAAACTATAGATCCGAATTTCCGTGGATGCTCTAGAGGTGGGTTTTCAGTATCTTACCCAAAGCCAAGCTAGATCCAAGTAGATCTAAGAAAAAGTGAAAAATGAGGGTTTTAATCAATTAGGGTTTTTATGATCTAGAATTTATGGATAAGCCAAGGAAGAAGAAGACCATACCTTTGGAGCATACCTGGATGAAGAGATGAATGCTAGTTGAGATGAGGATTACTTTTGCCAAAGATCAAATGAAGAATTTTGAAGCCCTCTTGCCAAATCGATTTTCTCCAAGCCACATGTGTGTCCCTCTAACCTGTCAAAACCAAGGAGCAAAGCATCAATCAGTTTAACATGTTGAAGGTAGATACAAGCAAGAGAGAGATAAGCAAAGAATAGTTGGTACAAAGACAAAACCACTCCCTGTTTAACCAAAACGTCCTCCTCCAAGCTTGAAGGGTAAGCCTCCCCACCAATTCGCACTTGTCAAAAACGTCCTCTTAACCTGTAAAAAAGTGTGGCAAAATATGTAATATAGCTACAAGAGATCCTCCAGTGCAATGGACAAAAGCATTTACAATCAAAGCAACCAACATCCACTCCAAGATCCAAGCATGTACTCCAAAAGATAGAAATTTTATTCCAACAGGCAAGAGCCAAATTCTCTAGATGATTTTACAATGAGGGGGTCTCCTCCTTATATAGGATAATAAAGACCAAAACCCTAGATCTCAAAACCACTTTATGAAATGAGTGGTTGAGATTAAAAGATCTCAATACATGATTAATGGCTAAGAATGAATCATAACAATTTAACACATGTATCACTCAAATAATGATGACATCATAGCTAAAACATACTCATGGAGGGTGACGTCATCCACTAGAGGGGGTAAAAGTAGAAGAGCCCACCTCATATGACTAGGACATGACACATGGAGCTCATGGTGGGGCTAGGAGGCATCAATCCTTACTAGCTCATCCCCATGGCACAATAAAATAATATTAAATGTCTAAAATAAATACAAATGATCAAATATGTCCTCAAAATCTGTGACAGATAAGCAGTTAAGGCCTCCTGTGGCCTCTGTGGACGCACCCAAGTGATGAAAACTGGCTGGAAGATAGGGGGTTCACCTTGGAAGACCTTTGTGAAAACCAAGTAGCAAAACCTTGCCTCAATTTCCCAAATAGAATTCCTTAGTGACCCTTTTATCCCATCTCTGGACTGCCTTGGTAACTGTGAAAGTGTTGAAACTGCCTCCTAGGGCACTTGCGCTGTCAAACTGACCCTACCAGGCTCTCCATAAGGGGGGATAAATGGTAATAACAAGTGGCTGGACCACCCCCTCCTCATACAGCGCCCTAGGTGAATTGGCCTCTCATGGCCCTTGCTGCTCAAGCTGGGAAATCAGCCGCAAATCTGGTCAAGTGTAAAACTACATCTATCACTATCAGAAGTGCCCGGAACTGAAAGATAAGTGTCTCATTGGATCCAGAAGACCCAAATCTACTAAGAGTGTGTACTCATATGCCATGGGTTGCCCTGATGGGCTAACTGTAGGGTCTACCATATATGGACAATGCATAATCTAATGATATGAAGTAATAATAAAACCTGCTGAATTGCATCAATCATCATATGAATTATATGTCCATCATATAGTTTCATCAAGAGGAGTATGTGGGCCCATACATCATCATCAATAAGCCTTCATGGCCCACATCATCATGGATCCCAAGAAATGACAATAGACAAGCCAGGTTTGACTAGGTCCATATACAACCAAGGATAAATCATATCAATAGACTAAGACATGTTCCTCTAATCATACTCACAACTTAACTTAAAGTATAACATCATTCAGTGGCATTAATCATATTTATTCATTTCGTTGTTATTTATATTTACTTGCACAATAGCTTAAATGACAAACTCACCCATTGGACATGGTCTAACTGCTAGCTAAGGATGAAGGCCAGGAACAAGGCTGGACAAAGGAGGTGACTTGTCTAACTCAACTAAAAGACACTTTGGACTGGGAGAAAGGGGAAGCTACAAACTCTGTGCTGGACAAAATAACACGGGGAATGGCTGTGCCTCACAAATGGGTAAGTTGTTTAGAGAGTGCTTATTCAACTTAGGCATCATGTCTACATCAAGTTGATCCAGGTTCATTAGGATCATTCAATTTCATTTCATGGCCTTTTTGGCCTACATAACCCTTCGGATCTCAGGTGTGCTGATAAGCACAACTAATTGCAGCTTGCATCCAGGGCATGTTTATACACATATATAAGGTCAGCGATTGTTTAGATATAACATTTAAGAACCATTGCTTTTTTGGACCTTTCTTATACCCTTCGAGGAGTATTTTTAGTAGTTCATCGCTCTTGCCCTTTTTTAGTTTCCATGGGCGAATTTATATAATTTCCATAAGTAGTACATGAGCTTTTAGTTTTAGCTAACAACATCTCAAGTGACTAGGGGGAGTTCGAGCCAGTGCCAAACATCGGGACAACCGACTAGAATGATTTAGGCCTACAATCCAACTTACCAAAGGCAAGTTTTGTCACCAACTCAGAGCCGAGACACTAAACATACAGGGATGCGGTCCAAACACAGAGTTAGAAAAAGGGGAAGTCCTCAATACTAGAAAGTCAAGTAAAACAAGTCAAGGGTTAAAGCCAAATAAGGAAAGTCATGGATGGATGGAGTCAGGTGAAGGTGGAGCCTAAGCTAGCAGTCAAATGGTGTCAAGAAAGACCATATCTATGCAAGGTAGTGAACCAGTGAGTTTTGTCAAACAACCTAAATGTGCAAGTAAAAAGTCCATTTTAAATTATTATCAAGATAGTCCATTTATATAGTTTGCCACATCATGAATTATATACCAAGCCAATCTTGTGAACATGACTAAAACAACAAGATAATAATCCATAGTCAATGATCATACATCCATAGGTCATACAACATCATCATAAGAATAATCATCATATACTATCTGAAACACTGCTGCAATACATCTCTAGGAACTAAACTGAAACTGTATGGGATAAAGGGTCACATCGGTCATCAAATCTGAACTCTCAAGGCTCAGCCTTGACACAAGGTCTAACATAAGTCTGAGAAATACACTGCTCTGATCGTGAGTGACCACAAAGTACAAAGTCATCATAGCCAAGCTCTGAATAATGTAAGCTCTGGAATGTGCATTTTTCTGCTAAGCAAGAATAGTAGCCCTGCTACTATGGTGTGATAACTGTCCCTGTGGCCCGAGATCCTTTACATGGTGATCTTGAACCTGTACCACTCGAATCACATGAAGGTGAAACCTATGAACTTGTGACTCATGAGCCTGTCCTTGTACCAGATCTCCCAGTAGACTGAGTACCTGAACCTGATGAACTTGTAACCTGTGACGCAGTCACTCCTGAAACCTGTGACCTTGTAGCCTGACTCGCTGAACTTTGTGAAACTGTCATTTTTGGAGACACAACCTGCTGCTCCTCCATCTCTGAATCATAAGACTTCCTGAAGGCCTTCTCCTCCTCAAATCTCACCTCCCTCCTCACCACAACTTTCCTCTGTGCAGGAAGATATAAGCGAAAAGTCTTCGAAGTCTCATCATAACCAACAAAGATGTCTTTCTCTGCCGTGGGCTCTAACTTTGTCCTCTTCTCAGAAGGGACATGAGAATATGTAAGGCATCCAAATATGCGGAAGTGACCTATCTTAGGTCTCTTCCCGGTGAACATCTCATCAGGAGTTTTACACCCCAATGCTCGGTGTGGACTCCTGTTCTACACATAAACAACAGTACTACAGGCCTCCGCCCATAGAAAGAATGGAAGACTCTGATCATGTAGCATGGCTCTAGCTGCTCCCACTATAGCTCTGTTCTTCCTTTCGGCAACTCCATTCTGCTGTGGAGTATATGGAATAGTCAACTTCCTCCTGATGCCCTCTTGTCTAGAAAACTCATTAAACTCCTTGGAGGTATACTCACCGCCATTGTCTGACCTGAGTGCCCGAATCTTCCTCCCTCTTTGGTTCTCCACAAGAGCTTTGAACTCTTGGAACCTCTTCAAGACCTCCTGAGATTGTTTACTTCTCAGAAAGTAGATCCAGGTCTTCCTGGAGTGGTCATGAATGAAACTGATATAGTACTCAAATCCTGTCAATGAAGCAGAAGACATAGGTCCATATAAATAAGAATGAATCAAATCCAGTACCCCACTTGATGTAGTGTCACAACTCGGAAAAGCAAACTTGGTGTACTTTCCCAAAGCACACCCTCTGCATACACCACCCTGCTCTGTGCTGAACTGTGGTAAACCTGTAGACATCTCCCTCAACAATCTCAAAGTTGGATGATGAATGTGGCCCATCCTCCTATGCCACAACTCACACGTATCGATGCTACTGCTAGTATGGGCCAATGCATGATGAGGTTGGAAGAGAAGCTTGTACAGTTTCCCACATCTAATTCCAATGGCATATGAAGTAGATGGTCCTGCTGCTCTGTGAAATATATACACTTTCCCATCTGGGACACATACTCCAAAACCCCTGTCCTCAATAGTGAACACTAAAACAAGGTTCTTCTTCAGCTCGGGGCCATACAAGACATCCCTCAATGTCATAGATTGCATAGACTCCCTTTGAAAGGTAACAGTTGCTCGCCCAACTGCTCTCACAACCGTGTCGTCACCCAACACTACCTCAAGACTCAAGCTCGTCTCAGTCATCTCGGTGAACACATTTCGAACACCTGTCATATGGGTCGAAGCCCCACTATCAATGTACCAAGGGGAAGTAGAGGTGGAGGCACTCAAAGAATGGCTAACCAACAAAGAACACTGAACCTGATCCTCCATATCACTCTCCATATCACTGCTAGTGAAAGATGTCCTCTCTGTACATCCAACATAGAGAGAAAACTCTCCCTCAAAACGTGAGGCAAAGTCATCCATGTCTGCTGTAGCTGCCGTCTGTTGTCCTTTCTTCTTCTTGTTCAGACACTGTCTAGCATAGTGTCCAAACTTATGACAAGCAAAACACTTGATTTTACTCAAGTCTTTCTTTTGCTCACTTGTGTGCTGCTTGGACCTACCCTTAGGACCTGTTATCACACCACAGTAGCAGGGCTACTATTCTTGCTTAGCAGATATTTGCACATTCTAGAGCTTAGATTATTCAGAGCTTGGCTATGATAACTTTATATTTTGAGATCACTCATGATCAGAGCAGTGTATTATTCAGACTTATGTTAGACCTTGTGTCAAGGCTGAGCAGACATGGATGACTTGTATTAATCTTAGCAGTTATCACACCATAGTAGCAGCGCTACTATTCTTGCTTAGCAGATATCTGCACATTCCAGAGCTTAGATTATTCAGAGCTTGGCTACAATGACTTTATATTTTGAGATCACTCATGATCAAAGCAGTGTATTATTCAGACTTATGTTAGACCTTGTGTCAAGGCTGAGCAGACATGGATGACTTGTATTAATCTTATCACACATTGGTTTCAACTTTCTAGCTATTAACATTGTTATACTTCACAATTGGATACGTAAATCATGCATTTAAAATGTAAGTGACATCATTGGGGTAAATGTTGATACTACGTTTATCATGACATGTTATACTTTATAGTTTGAGCACTTTTACCTTTACATATCTAGAGCTTAAACCACATTTTATTGGCATGTTATGATTTCTGAATTCAAGGTATAATTTAATAAATCAAGGCTTTATCTTTAGTATCCTTGAATTCACCTGATCTTTGGTTAGTATCCTATTCACCACCATCAACCATAGATCTTCAGCTAGAAACATTTCCACTTCTTGCCGTAGCCTAACTAAGGAGCTTAAATTTAACTCTATATTTTCCCAAGTATCCTTAGTCACATGTCACAAAAATCAACTTGATTAGTACTTGATAAAACTAGCCCACATTGTCCTGTTCTCTTTAGGCTTGCATGTGGAATCTCTATTTAGTACCCTGGAAAATCTAGTTGGGGACATCTCCTGTGGTTAGTCTAGATTTCCTTAGGAGATTTAGGAGACCTTAAGAGAGAGAGAGCTATCTGTGTGACACTTAGGGGTAGATCTCTGAGGTTTTGCAGGTCTAGTAGTTGATATTCCTTGCATCATAAGATTGCTGAATTGTGCAACAACAGGCAGATGAAATGGAAGATATGGAGATAAATCTGTATGTGCCGAACTTGGGGGTTTCAATCTGTCACAAGGGCATCCGAGACAAATGATCATTATACCTGATAGAATAGGTTGCCAATTTACTGGAAGGTAAATTCGATATACTATCAGATGAATAGTATTTAAACCAGTTTACATTGAGGGGAAAAACATTGTTCTGCCTCTGAAGGACTGAGCATGTAACTTGTTCTCCTAACTGATAGTACCTGCTAGAATCTGAAGATATCTTCTGTTTAGTTTTTCTTATGTTAGCTACAACGTGCCCCAAGAAAGGGTCTTCTTGGAATCTCTCCAAAAGAAAGGGCCATCTTGGAAGCAGGTAACTTGGTTCTCCTAACTTACAGTACCTGCTGGAATATGAATATATGTTTGTTTAGTTTTACTTTTTTCTTATGTTTGCTACAACTGGCCCCAAGAAAGGGTCATCTTGGTTTGTATTAAAAGTTTAGTATATTCCTAAGTAAATGCTGCAATGTTAAGTCTCTTGAGATGGAAGAGGATTTCAGAATTATGCATTGCTGGGTCTCTGAACCCTCAGCCTTTTTGTATATATGTAATTTGGCCACCTCTGTGTTGATCAATATAATTTTTTTCTCAACAAAAAATATTGAGTAAAGTCAAATGAAGAAAACTGTCAATGAGATGTTAGTTTGATGGCTTAGCAGGGATGGCGATATTCCCCTCACTAAAGTTCAATTCCCCCAGGGATATGTTTTTCCCCTTGTGGGCCATCTCACCCGTGCAAGCAGGCTGTTTCAAGCAATGGGGGCCAGGTTCAAATCCTGGTCAATTTTTGTGGAATAGGTATCCCCCTCCCACAGCATCTTAGGTGAGGGGATCTTCCTTGAGTGTCATAATCTGACTAGATTTCATTGTAATATTCCCAGTTTGGGGAAGAGCATGCTTACTTCATTCTGATAAGAGGAAACATCTTGTCAAAAATATAAAATCCTTTTCTTTTACTACCAAAAATTTAAGAAGATTCAAGACAATTTATAAATTAGTCATCATCAAAGTTTTCTTATGATTTTTCTTTTTTCATAGTTCTGGTTTCAAGTTGCAATGAAATATTTTGAGCCTTTCATCTTATAGCTTCTTATTCATTTGTGTCTTGTTTGGAGAAATTTGTAATTCACAAGAATAATTAGAGTGAAATTTCAGATATCGACGATCATCGTGTCATACAATAAGGTCAAATGTTTTTTCCTGGATATAATATGCTCTAGATGAAAAGGTACATAAAAATACTTATCTGGTTTAAAAAAAATTGTTTAATTAAACTATGAGCATGTCCTCAGTTTTTCAAAAATTTCTTAGAACACTTTTTGTGCATATGAGGCCATTTAACAAATTTTGGCTTCCTTCCTAGTTCTAGGTTATGAATAACTTCATATATTTATATTTGCATATATATCCTTTTTTTTCCAAGGAAGACCTCATAGGGGAAATCCTTGCGTTTCATGGATGGTACCCAGTGTAAACTTGTTAGTGCTGACTATGGTGCTTGAACCATTAGGCACATCAAATGAGGCATGCAATAGAGGTAGCCAGCCTAGGGGATCAGCTCCAAGGTCTCCTGCATGAAGCCCAAAGTACTTAACCACTTGAGCTTTATGTGTGTGTGTGTGTGTGTATGTAGCATAGTCACCAGACTTGGAATCGGCAATAAATTGGCGAGGCAAAAGAGTCAAATTTTTGAATCGGATCAGGAAAAATAGAGAAAAAATCGGCAAATACAAAACAACAAATATATATACATATTTTGAATTAAAAAAGCATTTTTCATTGATATTCAAAATAGCCATGTCCAGGTAGCCTCTTGTGGATGATATGGTCACTATTCCTTCACTTCAACAAGTAGAAAACACCTCCAGCAGGCAGAAAACACCTCCAACAAGCAATAGAATGAAAAAAACAGTAAAAAATCGGGCTTTTAAAGTTTTTTTGGGCATGCTTTTCAATAAACCACGAGTTGAACTAGTGTGTAGGGTTTAAATCATGAGTTTGACTGATGTTGATTGAGTCAAACTCAAGATGGTTTGACTCAGATCAGATAGGGGTTGAGTCCGATTTAAATCGCCGAATCACGATTTAGAATATGATTCCTGCGACTATGGTGTATAGGGACATTGACTTTGGCATGCAACAGAGGTAACCAGCCTGGTGGATTGACCCAAAAACCTCCTGCATGAAGCTCAAAGCACCCAACCACTTGAGCTAGCCCACCGAGCTTTATATATATTAATTTTTCTTTCAACACAAATGGGTAAGAGCTTTTATATAATAAAAAAGAGGAGAAACTGAGTTACAAAGTGTAAGAGCAGGTCTGTTCCCCGACATTGGAGTGCTGCCATGGCTCTACATTCATCTTTGACAGTTTTTACAGCTTTCTCGACACAAAAAACCCCTAGTAGGACTATAATTACGAAAACTTCCCAAGAAACTGCAGACAGAAACTTATACATATAGACGGCGACATTGGACTGATAGCTAGCTTGACTTATGCGATATACAAGTTCCAAAAAATAGAGAGAATCCACAGCCTAACATAAAAGAAGTTCCCCAAAAAAAGAAAACCTGAGAAGGCACCATGCCTGCATGCTAACGACGAAACCCTGCTTCATTGCCTCCAGCTAGGCCGCCATGGTTCTTCATCTCCTACTTCAGGTCCCTTATCTCAGTTCTCATGCAGTCAACTTTTGCCTCAATGATTTTGGCAGTGCAGTGGACCACCCTGATTTGGGCATCCAGATTAACCGAACAGGGGCATCCATTGTCCAAAACAACGGCCAGGATTTCCACCTTCTCGCTGAGGTTGCTGTTGCTTTCCCGGGCCTCCAGACGAGCTGCCTGCTCCAAAGAAATCATATGCTGCAGTGCTTTTTTAAGTTCATAATTCTCAGTTCTCAACACGCAAACGTGAGCATCCAGGGTTGCCAAGTGATCCTCGACTGCGATGTGGGTACCAGCAACGTCCTGCTTCTCACCAGAGCGACCACCATCGAACAGGGTAGCCTGAGACTGGCCACCATCCACCAACTCGCTGCGCTGCGTGCAGACCGTGCTTCCATGACCCCCTGGCACCGAGGGGCATTTCTTCCTGAAATCCGGTAATGCAGCTCCATGGCGAGGGATAGTTTTCTTGCAGAGGAGGTAGTTGGAGGTGAGACCAGAGTCTGCCATCTTCTCAGGATCAATCAAGCAGCAATGACGCCAAACTTCACGGCACCCTACCTTAAATAGCTTTAAGCCTCGAATTCTTCCCGGGTTGAATGCTTGCATGCCTCCCATGTGGAGGCCATGTGAATCACACGAGCGGCCATCCCTTTGAGCGAAACTCCAATGTGGGTTTGAAACTTTGGAGTAGAAATTAAAATCGGGCATGTGTTGTAAGTCATGAAATGGTTTTAGACTGAGATTAGTAAGTCTAGGGCTCCATCCCCAGGGTAGTCGTTTCTCAAGTGCTGAAGACATAATGATTCTTTCTCGGAGATAGGGCTTTAGTTGTGTCAAGGGATCCAAACCTTGTCTTTCCCCTTTTGATTGCTGACGAGAACTCCACGGTCGAGTCTTGCTCCATTGTTCGCCATCACATCTGCCTCATGGTTATTGGCTCTCAGTATGTGAAGGAAATTAATGGTTTGGAATTCGCTAACAAGACACTTAAGAAGACTATGTACTTTAGACTCAGGCTTCTTTCTATTAATGATCAGATTCCTAGCGTCCCTGATAACCAGCATTGAGTTGCCACATACAACTAAATCGGTGAGGCCTTCCTCCCTTGCAATCTTCAGACCTTTTGTTAGAGCTAACCATTCTGCGCTGTTGTTTGACCTTCTTCCGATTTCCCCAAGCATAGTCTTTCATCTTGCTTCTGTCAGAGTCGTAGAGGATTTTTTAGTTTCTGTTATTTTAGCCATTTTGATCTTTTAGTGATCAAAATGGTGAGGCCTTCCTCCCTTGCAATCTCCAGACCTTTTGTTAGAGCTAACCATTCTGCCTGTTGTTTGACCTTCTTACGATTCCCCAAGTGTAGTCTTTCATCTTGCTTCTGTCAGAGTCATAGAGGACTTTTTAGTTTCTGTTATTTTAGCCATTTTGATCTTTTAGTGATCCTCGACTTTTTAGTTTCTGTTATTTTAATTGCTTCCCAAACTGAAGATTGGTTTTTAATTTTGAGATAGCATAATGTAAGAAATATAAATATAAATATAATTATAATAACAACAACAATAATAAATATTAAATACATTAATGAAAAGTCAAAGGGTACATACCTCTTTGCCTTATGACCAGTCAATGCATATAAGTATACTGTTATGAGGCTCATTGTAAGCATATCATCATTCTATCAATTATTCACTATTCAGTATATTATTATGCATTGCACAAATCTTCTGTCAGTTTAATAGTGAACAGGGACAGCCCACTTCATTTGGTATCAGAGCCATTGATTTGGCCAAGTTTGGCTTAATCCTGTAGTACCCAACAGTTGTTGTTTCGTGACACCACTCAACCACCGCTAAATTCCACTGACACATATGTGCAATCTACTGCAAAAATTCTGTACTGCACATTAATCAACTGTACTGCAGATTAATCCACACACAAAAATAAATTCTATACTCAGCCCTTATCTGTACACTCAATTAGGTGATTGAAAGATGTAATTGTGTATGCATGTAAGCTTTCAACCAATATTTTAAAAATCCATACTGATGCCAATTAAATCGTCTGTCCAACCTACTGCCATCTCCATACATCTGTACTATTTGTACATCTCCATAGTATTCAAATCCATACTCTTTTCCACTGTATACTGTATTGGACATCAAATTGTCTATTGTTGACAAATCTGTATGCTGCCATACTTTGTCACCGTTGTTTTCTGTTCATCCGTATGATTTTTAAAATGAAAGCCCGTGGCTCTAATTCCCTATAGTTGCACCCTCTCGATGATTCTTATCTTATTCTTGATTTTGGCATTTATAAATCTTGGTCGGCTTGGTTTAAAAATCAAGTTAAAGCTTCAATTTTTTTTTTAAATTACTTTTCCAAAAATTAAAAACTTTATATATAATATATAAAGTCCAATTTAAAGACATCCACAAGAATCCATCACCAACACTGATAAGAATAATGAGTAAGTGTAGGCAGAGGGTTATTATTATGAAGATGAAGCCAATAGTGCCACAAAAATTATGGATCAGATCAAGAAGTCCCAAAAAGAATTAGTAGAGGGACAAAAGGAATTGGGGTATAAAGTACAAATTGATTGAAGATATGGGAAATAAAATTGACAAGTTTATTGAAGATTCCCAAAAATGATGGCTAGAATTAACAAAGAAGGGAGATATTTGTTGCGGATGCAATAAGAGGTGGAGGCTAGGACATCTATGCGAGTCAACATCCGATAAGGACAAACCATTGATGATAATTAATGAGCATAGAGAAAGGATTGACTGACAATCTGAAAGGAAAGATGAGTCAATGATCCAACTAGAAACATACGAAAATCCGCTAGTAACTTCAAACTCATCGATCACAATTCATGAAAGAGGTTAGCGTAGAACAAGTGAACCCATTAGATTTAAGATCGAAACACCGACTATTGAAAATAAAGTACAGTGGCGTCAATCTCATGCACACCACCAAATAGGAATGAGAATGATGTGTATAAAAAAGGAACTATTTCCCCGAAGGAACAAACACAAGAATCACCTACAAAGTATATTTCATCTCATCCCAGGAAAGTTGAAAAGATCTAGATTCCAAAAAAAGTACAAGAAGTCAAAGGAGTAGGTAGATGTCGTAAAGTCTTAGTTCAAATCCAAGGAATGGAACTATAAATAGGATTCTACGCTCTACCACTCGATGAAATTGAGATGGTATTACGTCTGGAATGGTTGATGTAGTTGGGCACATATTGCACCAACCTTGAAGAACAATTTATGGAGTTTAACTGGCAAGGTCAACATTATAAATTATATGGTGTGAAAGGGTCCTCTCTCAAGAAAGGTGAATTACCACTATGGAAAAAAGCACATGAAGCACATACAAACATACAACAATGGAAGCAAGTCAAATATTCATCCAAGAAGCATCAAGGATTCACCTTCAACAAACAGGCCTGGAGACTTCAAGATATGATGCACATCCCACAAAGGAACCTTGCCAGTGCTCAAAGCAAGAACCGAGTTAAGCCCCTACAACTAGACAAACATGAAGATGATAACACCAAGATCCTATTTATTATGCTTTGAGGACAAAGCATTATTGAGAAGGTGGAAACGTAACAAACCTAAATACAATGATAATAATTTAACATTAAATACATTAATATAAATATTAAATGCATTAATGAAAAGTCAAAGGGTACATATCTCTTCGCCTCGTGACTAGTCAGTGCCTATAAGTATGTCGTCACGAGGCTCATTGTAAGCATATCATCATTCAATCAATTATTAAAATGTATTTGATATTTATTATTATTATTGTTGTTGTTGTTATTAATATTATCATCATATTTATATTTATGTTTGTTACACATAACCTCTTAAAATAGTACACTTGCCTCAAATGGTTTATCTTAGTTCCTCTGCTTATTATCTTTTTTTTTTCTTTCTGAAAATAATTCCACAAAAATAGTTTTGGCTTGTTGACGAGTTTTCAACTTTTCATATCTCCTTGGGTTTCTACTGATATTGGTTATTGCTAGTTCTAACTTCTTAGCAGGATTTGCTGATTATTGGTTAGAAAGCTTAGTCACTTATTTATGTGTTGTGGTTGTTGGAATTGAACTTGATCAAATGAATTGCATTTAGGATATGCCGGTTATTGGTTAGAAAGCTTAGTTACATATATATGTTTCATTTAGGTGTTGTTGTTGTTGTTGGAATTGAACTTGATCAAATGAATTGCATTTGCCTGTTCGTTATTTTTTATTACTTTAATTATTTTCTTTTGGTCATTGCATATCAGCTAACACTGCAACATTGTGCTCATTATTTATAGGTAAAAGCTGTGGCAGAGGAAATGGGTCTGGGGTTCCTAGGGATTGGGTTCCAACCAAAATGGGCTGTGAAGGATATACCAATAATGCCGAAGGTAGATAGTTGTGTCAATGACATTGCATTTTTGATGTTTTCTAAGCTTTTGACTTTCTATTGAAAAGAGAAACGTGCTATCAGCAAAATACACGTTTTAAGGAATCAGAAGTTAGTGAGGCAGTAGTTGTAATAAGAACTTTGAAATAGATATTATTGAGAACATGAGCCACATAATACCCTATCCAACTCGATTGAATTGAGAGGACAGAACACTTGTTCATGGCATGTTGTACAAGTTTGAGTAGGTTCAAAGGTTCATCCTAGAAAACCTTCATTCTTTGAGAACGAATCCTCACAGATACCTTCATCTTCATTATTTTCATGCCTATTATATGGAGAGCATGGCTTTCACCTCTTGGTATAATCACTGCTGTCTGCCTATATCAATTTTGCATTCACTCTTTCTATCTCCCTATTTTTCTACTTTTGATGGTGATTCTTAATACACTCCCTAGACTAAGCATATTTGCTTTTTACTGGTTTCATTGAATACTTTTTGGTTAACCCTGGGCATTAGTATAATTTATTTCTTCCTTTCTTGAGCAAATCCCTGGGATAGTAGATTTCTCTATTTTTGGAAAAATAATGCTTATATTAATAGAGAAATATAAACAAAAGTACTTTAATAAGTAGCCTTTGGGCATGACTTGAGCAATTACCTCATCCTGTGAAAGTTTTTGAAATGAGGAAACAAAACTATCAAGGACGTTAAAGATACACTAGTGCTGTTATACAGACACAATGCTACAGACCATAATACAGGGAGAGAATAAGCATGGCCATGAGAGACCATGCCTCCCAAGAATGTTAAAGACAAGACATGGGACTAATGTGGTGTGGTTGATAACTTCAGTTCCTATGGAATCAGGAAGCCCTTAAGATCTAGTTCTACCAGAATCTTAGCCATAGTTCTAGACCTACTTCTTTTATACTTATCATCAAAATCTAGGAAGGTCCCCAGCCAGTTTCCTCTTACCATCATCTCTTTATGTGACCATAACTCCAGAGGAAGGCCTGGGATTATGACCAAAATGGGCTGTTTTGAGTTTGTTTCTTTCTGGGCATCAGAACACAAAGACCATTTTTTAAGAGTTAGCATCATCAAACCCCAGTACCACCTATTATTCGCTATCATATATCTGAAGCCTTTGGAATGCTAGCCACCCTATTACCAGAAAATGATAGGGAGGAGTATATCCTAACACTGCTGTCCATACCTTCCCACCCATTGTCCCACTGATATTTTAGAGCCTAGTTTGCCAAAGAACTTCCCAGTAAGTGTTTTGCTCTCCATCAAGTTAGCATCATCAAACCCCAGCGCCACCTATTTTTCGCTATCATATATCTGAAGCCTTCAGAATGCTAGCCACCCTGTTACCAGAAAATGATATGGATTAGTATATCTGAACACTGGTGTCCATACCTTCGTACCCATTGTCCCACTGATTTGTTTGAGCCTAGTTTGTCAAAGAACTTCCCAGTAAGTGTTTTGCTCTCCATCTCCAACACTTGGTCCATAACTATGTCTTCTTCCAAGACCAGATTGGGTCCTGCCTCTTTGATCCTAGCACATTTTTTTGCTTTTTAACTGTGGGAGCGTTGAGATGGTTTGGTCTTGTTACATTCACTACACCACTAGGCCTTAATTATTCACCCAGATCAGTTCCTCTACCAGCTCTAGTCTCTCTTGCCAATGGACTAGAGTTTTCATGGTTGAAATAAATTTCTCTTGACCTACTTTCCAAAAATTGAAATCACCATTATTCAAAAGATTCTTACATTGGTTTACAGTGTTTACCTTTGCAACATTGCGAGAAGATTTTACTTATGCTACAACCTCATCTCCCTTAATCGATCTGTCTACCTCCAACCTGTCTTTGTCATAGACGCTAATTGTCGCAACCAAAAGATTATAGTTGATACTGCTTTCCTCCATAGACGATGGACAGTTGGATACCTGTTGACATTTGCCTTCATCCATTGTGATTTGATCTGCCATCGGCTTGTTTGAATTGAAGTTATAGTCATAGGAGTGTTGGAATTTGTGCAACTTCGGAAGATATTATTATTGTATTTTATTATAATTGATTGTACCTCCTAGGGGAGTTGAACTTGATGTAATTAATCATGTAAACCCTAGAAAGAACAATGTAAACCTTGGGGTGAAAAGCAAGTACAAGAAAAGATAAAAATAAATTATTTATTGTTCCCCAATAGAAGTCGTCCCAGTCAAATTAGACGAGACGGCCCAGTTAGGAAAAAGGCCAGTTTGACACTTTTATAAATAGACAGAAAGTTCACCTCATTATTCACTCATCCACTCAAGTGAAGTTCGCATCACCTAGATAGAGATTCGCACTTGCAGCAAGGAGAAGACAATTTTTGGGGTTTCTACTTGGAAAGTATTTTCCATCTTTTTCTCTCTCATCATTGTACTCTGTTCTCGCAATTATTATCTCTATACGAAGGTTGTTGGGTTTTCTCCCGTTTGGGTTTCCCAGGACAAACTTTTGTGTTATTGTTCTGTGCTTTGTCTTTCTTCTAGTGATCCTATTGAATTTATACAATTGAATTATTATGCTATAATTGTATGAAAAACTAACATGGTTTTAGAGCGGTACTAGAAGAAGCCATTGCCGGAACTAGGGTTTCATCTTTCAAGGCCTTCACTCAACTTTTTGGCAGAAAAAGAGCCTTGTGAATTTCGCTCCAAGGAGGGCGCATCTTTTGGTGAATGCATATTTCAATTCTGAGAACTTTCAATTTTTGACCTAATTCTGCAGCTGCAACAGAAATTAGTGTTTCAGTTCTTTACCTACTTTCTCCACAGATTTGGCTCGACCCCACCTCTTCTCAACTTGCCTTGCTACGGCGCATCTCCATGTGGAGTCAGTTTTCCAAGATTCCAACTTTCATTTTTGACTTAGCTCCTGCTAGGGTTTTTGATCCAGATCTGCAATCAAGATGATTGGAATGAAGGTTGAAGATCGTTTGGAAGGGGCTTCCAACTTCATCTCTTGGAAGTCTAAGGTTCTTCTCCTACTAGAAGAAAATGATCTCTTGCAGTTTGTCAATGAGAAGGTCCCAGAACCAGAAGCCGACGAAGACAAAACTCGTTGGAGGAAGAATGATGCCAGAGCAAGAAGGATTTTGGTGGATTGAGTTAGAGACCACTTGGTTCCTCAAATCTCAGGAAAGAAGACTGCTAGAAAGATGTTGAAAACCCTAAAGAAGATATTTGAACATAGTAGTATCAATGTGACACTCACATTGAGGAACCAACTATCAAATATTAAGATGTCCAAGTCAGAATCCATTGCCTCATATTTCATGAGGATCATAGAACTAAGGGACAAGCTTAGTACCAGTGGAGATCCCATTGATGAAAAGGAGCTTGTCATTACTACTCTAAATGGCCTCCCACCATCTTGGGAGTCTTTCATTCAAAGTATAAGCGGTAGATCTGAGCTACCCAAATTTGATAAACTATGGGTAGATTGCACTCAGGAAGAAACAAGAATAGCAACACGACAAAGACGTCATGGCACTCAACTTGAGGAGAATCAAGCATTCGTATCCCATGTCAAGAAAGGCAAGGGAAGGGGAAGAAAGTTTTATAAACACAAGCACCAAGGTAGGAGATCAAGTCCACCCCCAGACCAGAAGAAGAAGAAGAAGAAGGATTTATCTTAGATACAATGCTACAGGTGCAAGGCATATGATCACTACGCCAGTAATTGTCGAAGTTCAAACAAAAGGAAGCATGAAGCTTCAACTACTGATGTAGAAGAAGACCATCATCATAAGAAGCAAAGGAATGAAGATCGTACAAAATTCTTCTTCATATCAACTTTATCAGGTACTGTTCCCACCACTAGTGGTACTTGGCTCATAGATAGTGGTGCTTCTAGACACATGACAGGATATAAAGAAAATCTTTTAGAATTAATTGAGAAAGATTCTCATCTCTGTGTTGTACTTGGAGATGATGCTAACTGCACTGTGAAGGGATCTGGGGCCATCTCCCTTCTTCAGCTAGAGTCCAATGATATTCTACATTTGAGTGATGTGCTTTATGTACTTGGTATGAAAAGAAACCTTGTTTCCATTTCAGCCTTGGAGGACAAGGGATATAAAGTAGCATTTTCAGATGGGAAAGTACTTGCTTGGCACAAGAACTCAAGCATGGATACAACCAAGGAAATTGGTGCGAGAGAGGAGAGCCTGTACCGGCTAAGCATTCCACCAATTCAAGCCCTAATCCATGATTCTACAAGCATGGGTGAGCTATGGCACAGAAGACTAGCTCATCTAAATTATCGAGCTTTCCCAGCATTGAAGAATATAGTGACAGGTTTACCAGTGCTTCAAGTAGACCATGATGGAACATGTAGACGATGTGCACTTGGAAAGAATGCCAAGAGATCCTTCCCAAATAGTGAGAGCAGATCTAAAGGAATTTTGGATCTAGTGCACTCTGACTTGTGCAGACCCATGACAGTTGCTTCATTGGGCAGATATCATTACTATGTAACATTCATTGATGACTACTCACGAAAGACTTGGATATACTTCCTCAAGGCCAAGGAATCCGAGGAAGTACTCAACAAATTCAAAGAATTCAAAGCACAAGTTGAGAATTTGTCAGGAAAGAGGATCAAGATCCCGAGATCAGATAATGGTGGAGAATACACCTCTACAAAATTCAATGATTTCTGCATGGAAGCAGGAATCAAGAGGGAGCTCACAGTTCCCTACAACCCCCAATAAAATGGGGTTGCTGAAAGAAAGAATAGAACAATTGTGGAGGCAGCTAAAGCCATGATACATGACCAGAGTCTACCTTTGTTCTTAAGGGCAGAAGCATCCAGAACAACTGTATATGTACAAAACAGATGCCCACATAAGATAGTGAAGAACATGACTCTGGAAGAAGCTTTCACATGAATAAAACCAGAAGTGGGTCACCTCTGGATCTTTGGTTGTCTAGTCTATATACATGTGCCCAAGGAGAAGAGGACAAAGTTAGAACCTTCAGGCAAGAAGGGAACTTTCGTGGGATACAGTGAATCTTCAAAGGCCTACAGGATTTATATCCCAGGATCCAGACAGATCGAAGTCAGCAGGGATGTGACCTTTGAAGAAGAGATGGCTGTCAGGAAAGGCAGAGGATCAGGCATGGAGATCGATAATGAGGAGATGCTAGAATCAAAGGAGATGAGATCATCTCCCCCTCTAGTTCAGAGGGAGTTAGCAGAAAAGGATGAACTCATCGATCCTATTGATCCAGTTGATGTCCCCAGAGATATTGTAGTAGGCCGGAAAAGATCTAGATGGGCACAACAGACTTTGCAGGATGCAAAGGGGCATGAAGTTCCACATGGTACTTTCCGAGAAAGTAAAAGACCTTAGAGGTTCTCCAGTTATGTAGCATTGATGAGTCACATCATTGACTCAGAACCTACCACTTATGAAGAAGCATCCAGACACCAAGTTTGGGAAGATGCCATGGTGGAATAATACCAATCCATCATGAAGAATGACGTGTGGGAGGTTGTGCCGAGACCTGAGGGGAAGTCAGTAGTGACTTCCAAGTGGTTATACAAAATCAAGCATGGAGCAGATGGGAGTGTTGAAAAATACAAGGCTAGATTTGTTGCCAGAGGGTTCTCTCAAAAAGAGGGAGTCGATTACGATGAGAAATTTGCTCCTATGGCTTGATATACTTCCATCAGATCGATCATTGCTATTGCTTCAGCTATGGGATGGAAGTTGCATCAGATGGATGTCAAGACAACTTTTCTCAATGGTGTTATTGAGGAAGAAGTATATATTGAGCAACCAGAAGGGTTTATTGTCCATGGAAAGGAGTCTCACGTATGCAGATTGAAAAAGGCCCTGTATGGACTCAAGCAAGCACCCCGTGCCTGGTATGGACGGATAGACGGATTCTCGGTGAGCTTGGGATTCACCAAGAGTGATTTAGACTCCAACCTTTAATACAAGGTTGTGGATGATGAGCCACTGATTTTGGTCCTTTATGTTGATGACCTGTTTCTCACTGGAAATGAGAAACTTATCGTATGGTGTAAAGAAGAAACTTGCCTTTGAGTTCGAAATGAAGGATCTTGGATTGATGCATTACTTCTTGGGATTAGAAGTATGGTAGAGGCAGAAGGAAATTTTCCTAGGTCAAGGAAAGTACACCATAGATATACTGAAGAGATTCAGAATGTTGGACTGCAAGTCCATGGCCACTCCGATGGATGCAAATTTGAAGAAGCTGAGGGATTCTGCTTAAGATTCAAATTTGATTGATCCTACTATGTATCGCCAACTGATTGGGTCCTTGATGTATCTGACGAACACCAGACCAGATATATGTTTTGCTGTGAATGCTCTCAGTCAGTTAATGTGTGAACCAAGGCAGGTTCACTGGATTGCTGCAAAACATGTGCACTGATACTTGTGTGGCACTGTGGGATATGGCCTGAGATATGCTTCAGACTGTGACTTGAGATTACAGGGGTTTATAGACTCAGATTGGGCCGGATGTGTTGCAGATAGGAAGAGTACTTTTGGTTGTTGCTTCAGTTTGGGTTCTGCAATGATTTCCTGGTGCAACAGGAAGCATAACTTAGTAGCACTCAGTACTGCAGAGGCCGAGTATATGGCTGCTAGTACAGCAGCTCGAGAAGCAGTATGGCTTCGGAACTCCTTGCAGGATTGTTTGGCCAGATTCGAGAGCCAACCGTGATTCACTGTGATAACCAGAGTTGTGTGCAGATGTCAGTGAATCTTGTATTTCACGACAGGTCGAAGCATATAGAAATTTGATATCACTTCATTCATGATATGGTGCAGAAAGGTGCGGTCGAGTTATAGTATGTTCCGATAGATGACCAGATTGTAGATGTTCTCACCAAGCCTCTTTCCAGGATGAAGTTCGATTACTTTCGCTGAAGACTTGGAGTAGAAGAGAACATGCCCTTCCTTGAGAGGGAGAGATGACATAGAGATGTTTACCTTGCTTTCACCCGGGTGCCTCTACTCGTCTAGGTTCTCAGCCAGGTATGGGAGAAATCCCATCGGCAGATGAGACAGACAGGCAATAGATGGTTGGGTTACACATAGGTGCCTCTGCTCGTCCAGGTTCTCATCCAGGTATGGGATAAATCCCATCGGCAGATGAGACGGACAGGTAGTAGATGGTCGTATGATGATTGCATAGGTACCTCTACTCGTTCAGGTTCTCAGCCAGGTATGGGAGTACCCCATCGGCAAATGAGACGAACAAGTAGTAGATGGTTGTGCACCTCTGCTTGTCCAGGTTCTCAGCCAAGTATGGGAGGATCCCATCAGTAGATGAGACGAACAGGTAGCAGATGGTAAAAGCCTATCTCTTGGACATCCAGGTAGGATGGAGAGACTCTCTTGGACTCGCCGAAGGACTGGTGGAGTTGATGCATGATGACACTTCTCGAAGGACTGAGACTGTGTTGACAACCGTCGGTATGTATAGAGATGATTGAGACAGTATAGATGTACAGATGAAACCCAGATGATCGTGATGCTGATGAAGACCGAATAATACCTTCCTTGTTGAGAGGGAGTGTTGGAATTTGTGCAACTTCAGAAGATATTATTATTGTATTTTATTATAATTGATTGTACCTCCTAAGGGAGTTGAACTTGATGTAATTAATCATGTAAACCCTAGAAAGAACAATGTAAACCTTGGGGTGAAAGGCAAGCAAAAGAAAAGATAAAAATAAATTATTTATTGTTCCCCAAGAGAAGTCGACCCAGTCAAATTAGACAAGTTGGCCCAATTAGGAAAATGGCTAGTTTGGCACTTGTATAAATAGAGGGAAAGTTCACCTCATTATTCACTCATCCACTCAGATGAAGTTCGCATCACCTAGAGAGAGATTTGCACTTGCAGCAAGGAGAAGACAATTTTTGGGGTTTCTACTTGGAAAGTATTTTCCATCTTTTTCTCTCTCATCATTGTACTCTGTTCTCGGAATTACCATCTCTATACGAAGGTTGCTGGGTTTTCTCCCGTTTGGGTTTCCCAGGATAACCTCTTGTGTTATTGTTTCTGTGCTTTGTCTTTCTTCTAGTGATCCTATTGAATTTATGCGATTGAATTATTATTCTGTAATTGTATGAAAAACTAACAAGGAGATGCTGCCAATATGATGCCATCGAGAGGTGCCTCGCATGAGTAGGCCTTTAGTTCTGATGCCTAGGAATGATGAGTGGCTTTGATCTTCATGAAGCGAGAAGAGGAAGAAACCAGATACAGACTTGATCCAACCCTATCATTCTTTGAAGAGTGAGCTAGGTCATCTTGAGAAGGGAAAATCTCCCCATTTCTTCTAATGGATTTGGTGTGTAGTTCACTAGATATTCATCTTCCTCTTCCTCCACATTCCACCACCATTCAATTCCCACCTAATCAATCATCCATCATGATGCCTTTTTGAGCCTAAATATATGTCGACCTTATCCCATATAGGTACAAATTTGAATTGAGACTTCAAATATAATTGTTAATGGTTGGTAGTATATTACTTATTTGATACAATTTTCACTCTAATCCAGAGTTTCGGTTATGCTTGACTCTATGATTTGTAGTTGGTTTTCCAATTGACTCAACATTAATATAATTGTTGGTTTCGACTGGATTAATGATGATGAGAATATCTTTCCCTTGAATAGCCCTTTTGAGTTTTAATAATGCCAAGGCAGGGTTTTGAAGGCCTTTATTAGAAAACCTTATCTTTCTTAGAATCCATAGTGCTTTTTCCACTTTCTTGACTTAATAGTTTGACTTTGATTGTGCTAAGTAACTTTCATGCTTTTATATGAAAACTTCCTTGATTAATGGTACCCTTATCTCACTCTCCACTTAGACACCTTATATTTCCCCTTTTCAAGGTTTATACATAAATATTTGTTGACGCCCAAAACTGGTCCAGGGTCAATGCAAATGAAACAATCCGATCCAAAGGTGTCAGAAAACCCTATGCAAGAGTTTTCCTAGCCCTCAGTCGTTTGGTATGACTGTTCCTGACGGGTTTTACGGCTCTGTTAGCCGCTAAGTGAAGTTATCTATCCTTAAAATAAAATCTTCTTATGTTATGGACAAAAAACCCTATCTGACTAAGTTAGATCAAATCTGTTTAAAAGGAGACAGAATGAAACTCAAGCTGTGTTATGTTAAACAAGAAAACCTGCCTAACAGTGAAAGATTCCTTTAATTTGATCCCTTAATTAAGATAAACTGTGATGGGAATAATTAGAACAAATTCTTATTAATTCCAACACAAATTTACTGTTTTATAATTGCATGAGAACACCATTAAATTATAAGGAGCAATTTACAAATAGAATACCAAATCAAAGGACTATGCCATTTAATCTAAATGAAAAACAAAGGAATTAAGAGTGAAGACTACTAAATCATCCAAGTACATCAATCACATATCTGTTACAGAGATAGCTACCATAAGTGAAGGCACAAGAAATATCTATACACCTTGCTCGTGATAATCAAATTACTTAACACAAACATACACTGTTAGCAATTTTATTTTCCGCAATGATAAGCATTAATGGACAAGGCTAATAAAAAATAATGATCAAAATCAAGAAGACTCATGAAAGATTAAGAAAACTCAAACTCTTAAGACGAAAATATATGCAGAACCAGCTCCATCTTCAATTAACAGGTTTGTAAATCATTACAAAGCTTGTTTTCAAAAAGACATGACAATTCTACAGCAATTTCGACTCCAGTCCTGTCCCCCTTTCCCTTTCGATCAATGGAAAATAAATATTACAAAAGCGGATCTCCAGATCTAGAAAAACAGGACAAATCTCCTATATCCAAGAAAATACTAACTACCTTGACCAGGACCGGTAAGATAATCCCTCCACTTGTCATAGACTTCCACTTGTCATAGACTTCCCGCATTTCGGTAACCTCAGGATAATTGGCATGTTCTAGCTGGAGCTGTGCGTTAAATAAATAAGACCCAATCTCCTTGCTTCAGATCCTAGACCAAGTGTCCAAAAACCCTTGCAAGGTCGACATCAAGTGAATCGGAGTATGAAGTCGAAAGAAGTGCCATCACCTTCTAATAGGTATGAAGTCGAAAGAAGTGCCATCACCTATCTGCCTCTTGGTACTGTTATCACACCATAGTAGTTGGGCTGCTATATTTGCTGAGCAAATATCTACACTTTCCAGAGCTTTGCCTTTACAAAGATCAGTTATGATGAGCGACACTATTTGAGATCGCTTACATATCAGAGCAGCTTATATCAGACAGTGTGTAGACCTTGTGCCAAGTCTGAGCCTTGAGAGCTTAGATTTGATGACCGATATGACCTTTTGTTCCATACAGTTTCGGTTCAGTGCCTAGAGTTCCAGATGATATTATTGCAGCAGTGTTTCAGTTGGTTCTAGTTGATATTGGTTGATGATATGCAGTGATATGACTATTAAACTTATGATTGTTAGCATTTGATCATTATCTTGTTGTTTTAGTCATCTTGATAAGCATTAACTTGGTATATGAGTCATGATGTGGCAGTATTATTCAAATGAATAAAATGAACTATCTTGGTTGAATTTAAATAATAAATTGGATGTATTACCTGCACTTTAAGGTTTACTGACTATACCCATTGGTTTCACTTGCCCTCTTATGAGCATGGACATGGTCTTCCCTGACATTTATGTTTGCTAGCCTAGACAACACATTCACTTCACTCCATCCATCCATGGCCTTCCCTATTTTGGCTTTCTCCTTGACTTGCGTTCTTGGCTTTTGATATGAAGGACTTCCCCACTCCTGCGTCTGTGTTGGATAGCATCCATGTTTGTTTTGTGTCTCGACTCTGAGATGGTGACAGAACTTGCCTCTGGTAAGTTAGATTTTATGCCTAGATCATTCTAGTCTGTTTCTCCGATGTGTGGCTTAGTGCAGAATTCTCCCCTAGTCACATGAGATGTTGTTGGCTAAAACTTGAAGCACATGTACTACTTATGGAAATATCTTTTATGAAAACCCATTGAAATGAAATTCTAGAATGTGTTTCTAAACACACGATGAATAAAGGGCTAAAGCAATGAAATGCTAAAGCACCCCATGAAGGGTCCAAAAAGGTCTAAAAAGCAATGGTTAAATAAATGCTAAATCTAAAGATTGCTGACCTCATAAATATAAATATACCTCGGATGCAAGCTGCGATTAGTTGTGCTTTTAAGCGCATGCAAAATCCCAGAGGGGTCATATAGGCCTAAAAAACAATGATTAAATCTATGCCAAATCTAAAGACTGCTGGCCATGGAAATGAATTGAATGATCCTGATGAACTTGGATCAACTTGATGTAGACAGGATGCCAAGGTTGAATAAGCACTCTCTAAACAACTTATCCATTTGTGAGGCACTGCCATTCCCTTTGTTTATCTTGTCCAGCACATGCCTGAGTGTGTAACACCTTTTCCCTTATCCGAAGTATCACTATGACAAGTTGGTGAAGTCATCCCTTCTTCCTAGCCTTGTCCTTAGCCTTCGCCCTTTGCTAGCAGTTAGGCCATGGCCATTGATGAGTAAGTCTTTGAAGCTTTGGTGCAAGTAAATATTAAATAACATTAAATAGCTATGTATTAAATGCTACTTGATTGATGTTTATACTTTAAGTTAAGCTGTCAATATGGTTAAAGGAACATGTCTTAGTCATTTGTTATAATCTTGTCTTTGATTGTATTTTGACATAGTCAAACATAGTTTGACCATGGTCATCATTGGGATCCGTGATGAGATGGACCACTTATGCTATATGATGTTGATCTATGGTCCTACATATGCCTATTGATGATTCCATATGTTGGGCACATGCTCCAGATGATATTTGATGTAGTTTTCATGGATTATTATTGTTTACAGATCATCATATTTTTACTTGTCCAGGTATGGTGGACCCTATAGATGATCCTACAGGTTATCATGAGGTGTATGAGTACTCATCTCTAGTGGTTTTGTGTCTTCTGGATCCATTGAGACACTCATTTTTCAGTTTCAGGCACTGTTGGGCATGATATTAGCAGTGTTCCACCTGTTGACCAGATTGGCCATGTTGATGTGGCCTGTCCAGCAGTATCCTGGGAGGCTAGTCGTTGCCTAGGGCGCTATTGAGGAAGGGGGTGGTCCAACCACTTGTTTTTACCATATTACCCCCCTTCCGGACATGATGGTGCACTCAGTTTGTCAGCGAAGGCACATGAGAGGCAGTTCTGGGCACTTTCATGGTTTTTCAGGAGATTAAAAAATGGAATAAAAGGGTCATTGAGGAATTCGATTTGGGTAATTGATGCAAGGTTTTGGCACTTGGTCTGCTCAGAGGTCATCCATGGTGTATCCCCCTTCTTCCAGATCAATTTGCACCAGTTAATGGGGTCCACATGGGCTACTAGAGGACTTTTATTGCATCTCTCTCTGATTATGGGGACATGATTTGATCATTTGTATACTTGGACATGTCATTGAGTCATATTTTATATTATTGGGCCAGGGGGACATGCTAGTGAAGGGAAGTAATACCTCCTAGCCCCACCATGTGCTCCTAGTCACTTGTCCATGTCATTATGTTGTGGCACACATGTTTTGGGCCACCCCCATGTATGACGTCACCCCTCCTAGAGTGTTTTTAGCCATGACATCATCACTTATTTGAGTGATCCATGTGATATTGTATTGGCTCATCTTAGCCATTGATTATATTGTTTTATCTTTTGATATCAACCACTAGTTTTCAAAAGTGGTTTAGGGTTTTGGTCTTCCTATTTTATAAAAGGAAGAGACCCTCTCATCGTAAAGGCGCCTTTGGAGCTCTTGAAGATTGGAATAGAATACTATTTTGTGGATCTACTTCTTTTGTCTTGATGGATTCTTTCGCAAGATGAATATACAACCTTTTCTTTATGTATCACTTGTGGTTCGTGGGCTTCGAGTCGTTTTCTGCAGGGAGGCCGAATTGATGAGGAGGACGACGATTTCAAGGGAGCTATTGTTGGGGGAGACCCTCATATCTTGCTTTGGATTGACCTTTGTGACAAGGAGTATCATTATTGTATCTTAATGACATAGTTGATGCTTTCTTTTACATCTTTTCATCATTCTTTTGCTAGGATTGTTTCTAATTTGATCTTGTCTTGCAGGAGGAGGGCGATTTGGTCATCTTTGAGGGAAGACGATTTGGCTTGGAGCACTAGATCTCACTCTTGAATATACACATAAGGGGAAGGTTATCAATTTGCAAAGTGGCCACAAGCATTAGAGTTATGTTCTACAAGGTATGTACCTAGATCCATTCATTCTTCTTCATTGGTCATAAAAACCCTCATAAGTTAAAACCCTCTTTTTCTTAGATCTACTTGGATCTAGCATGTTTTTGGGTATAAAGCTTAAACCCACCTTAATAATAATCACGACAATCCCGATCTATAGTTTGGTGGTGATTGGACTTCATGTGACCCATTTCCCAAGGCACATTGGTCTCTCCAAGGGAAGTCGCATTCCTTGTGAGAGGCTAGTTTGCTAGTCCCAAGACGTGGGTAGGAGAGATTGTTGCTTCATTGGATATATCAACCCCTAAAACCTACACCTAGTGCTGCACCTTGTTGATTTTCACCTTGTGGGCCCCATTCCTCATTTTGAGGGTTGTGCCTCACTTGGGTCACTTGGTGATGCATTAGATCTATGGAGATCTAGCCATGGCTTGTGTTTGGTAATTTAAACCCACTTGATAATCATCTTAACTATCCCAATCTATAATTTGGTGGACATCCGACTCCATTTGCCCTTCCAACTAAGGCACTAGTCCTCCTTGAGGCAAGTCACACTCCTTGGGTAGGTGTCCAATTGCTAGATCCCATACTTGGGTATTGCTAATTCTTTGTCTAATCCATAGATCCATGCCATAGCATACCCCCTAGTGCCATCTCACCTTAACTTTGACCTTGTGGGCCTTACTTGGACCATTTTCCACTTTTTAAGTGGTGGGCCCCACTTGGGTAATTTTTATGGCATTAGGTCCTCTTTAGATCTACTTACTTAACGTCATAAGTGACCTTAATCAAACACTTGGTTGATTCATTTGTCCCTTGCTTAAGCCTCTCAACCAAGCCCTAACTAACTTGGGTCCACTTACCATTTCTAGATCCAAAATCTTACACCATTGATCTCCTTGCATAACTTCACACATTTCCCTAGGAGTCTTTGGGTTAGCTAGCCTTCATAGATTGGCTAGGGTCTCCCCCTTGATCTTGATTCATCTTGATCTAAAGTGACGAGTGCCTCGGTTATCGTGACACCCAACTTGCATTGAGAACCGTGGCATCTCTTGGGTCACCTCTTTAGTTGTCCAACACCTCTATCGTCCTGGATAGGATACCTTTAGGGACAACTACAAGTTATGTGATAACATTTTTGGCGCCGCTACTGGGGAGGTAGAGGCTTACCTCAGGTGTCTGCGAGTATCCATGCATAATTCATATCTTATCGCATCCGGTATTATAATCTAGGTGGTTATCATTTCAATCCTTAATCTAAACATAGCCATCTATTTGTCACTCATCTCTCCGCACTTATTAACGACATACATCTTGGTAGAAGAGAATTAAAGTCTACCTGACGACTCCAAATCATGACTCCGCTGAGGAATGACCTCATAGACATCCTTACGACCTTAGAAGTAGGGCTAATCTAAATCAATCAGAAGGAACCCCGCTTGTTTATCACAGAAGAGATCTCGAAGCCCAATCATCTAATTTCTTTTGGAAAATTGTTAATTCCGATTCTCCAAATCATTTCTTGGGATCCCCTTCTACTAATTCAGTTCCTCCTTCATCTCCAACTCATACTGTAAGTCCAGCAAGTCAAATGGCTGGAACAACTCAAACTCCTCTCGGAAACAATACTCAAACCAATCCTCCCGTTGCTCGTAGATTTGGGAACAAGGCCAAAGCTTCACCTTTAGATTTCTCCCAAATCCTTGATGCAATCCATGATATGCTAGACAAGTACTTTGAAAAGATCCCTAAGTTCAATGGGAACTGTGCGACCTCCATTGAGGACCACATTAAGAATGTCTGGGCTCATATGGAAGCTTATGGGGTTGAAGAAGAAGATGTGTATATGAGGGGTCTTTTTGCATCCTTGGAGGGTGATGCTCGCAAATGGTTTGACTGTTTGCCTGCATCATCAATCACACATTATGATGTTTTCACTGATAAACTCAAGCATGAGTGGTCAGTCAAGTTAGATGGGCGTTTCCTTTTAAACCAACTTTTTGAAATCAAGAAGAAAGAAAACGAGTCTGTCCATGAATTCAACCTCCGTTTCGAGAAGATAGTGGCCAATATTCTTGATAGTATTAGGCCTCTTGAGCCAGTTGTGTTGATTCATTACCTTAATGCATTTGAGGACTACCTTGGCTATCACCTTAAAGATAAAGACCCTAGAGACTTAAAAGAAGCACAAGATAATGCTAGGAAGGCTGAGGAAAATGCTGCTTCCATGGGGAAGCAAAATTTCTTCGACTTAATCAGTGCCTCGTCTTCTAGATATGAACCCAAAGCTAAAAAGGGGAAATAACCAGGTAAAGATCCCAACGACATGATAAAGAGTATGCATGTAATCTAGCTAAGAGCAAAGAGTCGGAAAGTTATAGGCAACCTTATGGCCCAAAACCTTATTGGAACCCACAAAAGAGACCTAACAATGAGAATGATAGAAGAAACCCTGTGAGCCAAGTTGCTCCTTGTTGTCCGCCGAGATGCACACCAGCAGTAGAAACCTTTCGAAAGTTGTTCCCTCATTACAAGTGGGGAAGGTGTGGCCTTGGGGGCAAGCAATGAGCCAGGTACTGTCACCTAAATCCCAGCTCCTCCGTTTAGGCAAACTCCTAACGAAGCCAAGGGGGGTTGTCCCTAACAAAGAGTTTTTCTATGGCTCTGTGTTTTAAGTGTTTTTGTGTATGGTGATGCGGATGGGTGTTTATAGTGATGAAAATAAAATAAGCACAAGATAACTGCAAGATCGCAAGATTGAAAGATACAACCACTTGATAATTTAAAGCAAGACAACCATATGATACTGAAAGATATGACAAATAACATATAATCAATTAAAAGGACCAGTGCCTTATGGAGTAAAAAAATGAAGTGCTTGGGTTGCTTGATACAAGAGTTCAGAAAATGATAATGTTTGTGAGATCGTTTTGCAATTGTTCTTGGTTTATTTTATTGTAAATTTTATGTAATCTTGTTTTAGGTGTCTATGGAAATTTAGACGGAAAGACTTTCAGTGGCTCCGTTCGAAGACATGACGGACCTGCCTGGCTCACAAGCTAGGTGTTCAGAGAATTTAACCAGCGAGTGTCCAGGTTGGGTTGCCCGGCGCCCCCACTTGGAATTTTCCCACTACCTGAGTATTTATTGAATCAACGCCGTTTCATTGGTTATGGGTAAAAGTTTTATTATGTTTGAATCTTGCAAGATTAATTAGTCCAATACCGTTTCTGAGTACTCCTACCCCTTTCAAGGTTGGTCAGAGCATACTCCAGCAAGGAATCAACAAATAAATTCAAATTTTATTATGGGAGTGTGAGTTGCAAATTTTAGTTAGAGCACACAAGAAAAATGCTCTCCGATAGAGAGTGCTCTTGATCTTGCCTGAAGGCTTGATTCAAGAGTCTCATCTACACTATATGCAATGCAATGCAACAATAAAAATGCTCTCCGACAGAGAGTGCTCTTGACTCGTCTTGCGACAGGTTCAAGAGACTTATTTACACTATATGAGATGCAAATTATAAATAAGGATAGCTCAAATAATGAAAATGAAACTATCAATTTAACTAACAATTAACTTTTACTTGCAAAAAAGGAATCTAGTCTAGCAATTAGTGTTCTAAAACAAAAAAGAAACTAATCGAGCGATGTATCTCTAAATAGAAATAATGGAAAACTAATCTAAAGAAATGAGGCCAAACACACAAGAACACTACAAACTTCCCCAGATGGGGGAAGTTGGGTGTGGGGGATTAAAAACCCCACTTATGAATCTTATTAAATAATTACAACTTTTTAGGATTTTCAACCATAGAAAAAGAATGAAGAAGTAGAAATGAACTTTGATAGCTCTTAAGAGCTTTTACAATAAAAAAGGAGAGTGTTTTATGTCATGGTTTCAATGTTTGGTTTCAAGCTCCCTTTTGGTTTTGTAATCCTCCTCTTCTCAAACTTGATGATCCTCTCTTCTCCTTCTTCAACTCTTCTCTTAAGTTCACTTTTCTTCATCTACAACACAACAAAAACCAAACTTCAAGCACCCATTAGCATTAATAAAAAAACCAATGAATAAACTTGAAAATATTTAGATCTAGAATGCAAAAGTGAAACTAGATGATATCTAAGTGCAACTATTGAAATAGTAAACTAGATGATATCTAAGTGCAACTATTGAAATAGTAAACTAGATGCAAGCTAGAAAGTTGAAATGCAATACAAGTCCAATGTTTAAAATGAGATCTAAAAATGCAAATGCAAACTAACAATGAACTAGATCTAAGAATAAAAAATGAAATGCAAACTAATAATGAAACTAAAATCTAACTATGCAAAAGACTACAAGTTCTTTTTGAGTTTTTTAAAGAGTTATAAGTTATGCAAAGAGATGGACGAAAGGATGGAAGGTAGAAGGTAAAGGAAGAAAACGAGAAGGAAAGGAGGACTAGAAGAGGGAGACGAGAGGCATGAGAAGGAAGCAAGGAAGGAGATTTGAAGGGAAATGAAAGGGATAGGAAGGCAAGAAAACTAGAAGGGAAGGAAGGACAAGAGCAAGGCTAGGGAGGGAGTTTCAAAAGGAAAAACGAAAGGAAAGCTAGCCTAAAGGATGGGGACGAGAGGGAAGGAAAAGAGAAGATCTAGGGAGGAAGAAAACAAAAGGATGGGAGGAGGAACGAAGCTTTAGGAAGAAGGTAAAGAAAACTAGAAGAAGGGAAGAAGTAGGGTAAGACGAGAGGAGGAGGAGGCAAAAGAAGGCAAAGGATCAAGGCAAGCCACAAACAAAGGCAAGCTTGATGGATGGATCTACGCTTGGAGAAGGGTAGATCTAGCATTTTCCACAGCTTAGAGGTAGAACCAGTGACCAGTAACCGAAAATAGAGTTTTTTGTTGTTGATGGATGAGGCAAGGAGGCCTTGTGTTTCTCGATTCTTTGAAGTAGAATCCTTCTTTGGGAACCTGCAGGATGAAGTATTAACCAAAAAAAAGCTCTTGCACTTGAGAGAATACCTGAAAGCCACAAAACTTAAGAGAAAAGCATAGATCAAATAAAATTGTGCTAGATTGTTAGCTTTCTAATCATAAGATCATATACTTAAAAATCGAAAGAGATGAGCTCAGAAAGGTATCACCTTAAACAAGATGAAACATGGCATACTAATAACTCCAACATGGACCTCCAAAGTCTTCTTCTTTATTCAATCTTAAACAAGTATTACAAAATTCTCCAGAGTTTCTTTGCACAAATACCCATGAGAAGAGAGAGCAAAGCACTCCTACTTATACAAAATAAAGAGCCTAGAGCCCTAAGTCGAATTGGCTTCCAAGAGAGAGCCAATAGCACAAAACATCAGGTCGAATCCAATCATAGCAAGGCTTGGAGTTGAGATCCAAGTGACAACTCGAGTTTGCAATAAAGGAGAGTGGGGAGGTGGCCTCCACCTTGGCAAGGCGCCCCCCACTTCAACATAGGAAGTATCACCCCCCATTACGTGAATGCCAAGTGTAAAATACGTGAGCCTTCAAGGAGATGCGTGAGCCTGCATAGGAAATACTTTGGAGTGCCATAAGTGGTAACTCGAGTTGGAAGGGAGCCAAGCATGGTGAGGTGGCCACAAAATGAGGAATGCGCCCACCATGGAGTAAGTGCAAACCACCATACCATTAATTGCTTGCCAACTCAATAAATCGTGAGAGCTAGCCGTACGACCAAATGGCTCACGCCACCCCTTTTTTTAAAATGTAACTCCAAACTTCAATATAACATGTGCTTCCAACCTTTGATGTAGTCGTACACTTTAGGAAAATAATAGTCAACCTTTAAAAAACAATTTTTTAATCAATTTTGATTTATTTGATTTTTTGTCATGTAGTGTATTTTGTCATTTTTAGGTCATTAAATGCCAAAATAGTGAAAACTACTCCCAGAGGCGACGTAATCGCCCAAAACTTTAGAAAAGAGGGTGCCAGGGTGAAAAGGATGCTCTGAGCATCAAAACGAGCTTCCCCACGCCAAAATCTGCCTCCAGATGAGGTTTTTATCACTTTTTTGATTTTTTTTTAATTAAACCATTAAAAAATGGTCTAATTTATGGAAAATATTATTCTTCTCGGAATCAAACGAAACTTCTAAGGGACCTAGTGCATGTTCATACGACTCAATCGAGATGGCTAACACGTAAAAAATCCTAGACACAAGACTCTAATAACCACCTTAGGTTTTGACCATCATGGAAAATACTCCAGCTTTGGAGGTTTGAGTGAAAAACTCAGGGATTATACGCCACCGATGAGTAGCGCATAATTCCTAAGGAAAAAACACTCTAGAGTATCCCCCAAATGGCTAAACCTAAGGATAATCGAGTCTTTTCTAAAAGGACCCCGTTTAGACCAACTTTTTACAAATTCCCCATGGGGGTATGAACATGCAGTTATTACAAATGGGGCAAAACTGCCGTGAAAATGACTTCTGAACTTATGAACACTGATGATGAACTTGAATCATGTTCAATAAACTGGTGGCTCACAAGAAATTCAGCTGTTGTACAAAATAACTGGTAACACTCCTGAACCTCCTAGTAGTAACTGGTCCGAAGAACAAAAAGAGGAGGATCTTGAGTATCCCACTCTTGGTGAAGATACCCAAGATTCTCCAAAGAACATTAACTGGGTCGATAACTTAGACTTTGACAAGGACTTTGGAAGAATTTTGTTTGATCAAGAAGTAGAATTTGAAACAGGTCCTAGTCTTAGTTTCCCTGTGTATGCCACTGAACAGCCTGAAAGTAGTGGCCAAGCTCCTATTAGAATTTATCAAAGAAGAAAGGATGGCCAAAAGCCTACCCCTTTCATTGAAATGAAGAATAGTGAGCTGCCTAGCCCAATGAGTGAGCCAATTCCTCTCTCGGAGTATGACTTAGATATCAACATTGAGAGAGAACTGGACAAAGTTACGCATAATATTCCACTCACTGAATTAATGAAATTCCATCAATTAAAGAGCAAGTGGTAGAGTTTTTCGAGAGTATCCCTGAAACTATCACAAGTAATGGTGAAGATCCATCCCTTCCAGACTTAGCACCTAGTGATATGGTTGAAGAGGAGGAGGATCCTCCCATTAACATCTAGACTGCCCTGTATGAGAGGAAGAATGGTGGCCACCAACAGTTTTATCTTACACTCCATATTGGTGACAACCTTCTTCATAATTGTATGCTGGATTCTAGTGCTTCCATGAATGTCATGCCATTGCAAGTCATGGAGGCCATGGGATTAAAAATAACTAGGCCTTATGGAAATGTATGTGGGATCGAATCAAGACCAGTGCAAGTTTTTGGATTAATAAAGAACTTGAAAGATGACTTATTTCCATGCCTCGATATATCCATGCTAATGGACATATTAGTTATAGATCTACCCCCAGTCTACGAAATGCTTTTGTGTAGAAAGTGGTCTGCTGGACTAGGGGGACATCTTCAAATGGATTTATCATACGCTACTATTCCTAACTCTAACGGGTTTCTAGTTAGGATATATCGGGAGCCATTATATGATGGTCACCTTGAAAGTTATGAGGATGGTGTAAGGAACACGCATGGTGAGGGTGAGCTATTGCATGAGGGCATCTTTATGGTCACGGGTAGCCATAGTGAGGATCATAGTACAGGAAGAGAAGAGATTCTGAATTCTTTTGGAGATGATAGCTCTTCTGAGGAAGAAAGAGAAAGAGCTATTCTTGCTAGAGAAATTAACCTTGAGTTAAAATGTGGAGAATTGTTAGAAGAAATTAGAGCTTTGAACCAACTTAGTGAGGTGGAGCCACAAAATGATCAGCTGGAGCCCATCACTGAAACAAACAACTTTGAGACAAATTTAGATCAAATAAGAAGGGGTGAGTGTTTACCTAGAACGGTTAATGAATGGCTTGCATTGGTTGATCTTAACATGGAGAGACAAAGGCAAGGTCTTGATCACATCATTCCTTGGGCAAACAACAATGAAGGAACACATCCTTCTCGTGATGAAGTGATGAAAAACCAACTGAGTATCATTTTACTGATGTTCCTGATCACTTATCTCATATGTCCTTGGAAGATGGAGTACTAAGGCAAGTGAATGACAACTCTATGAGTTGGCAAGAACATGCCTTGACACATGATGCTCCTGGAGAAGAGTTCTCATTGAACAATCTAGCCATCTTCCAAGAAGAACCCCATGCCAACATAGCAACCAATGAAGATAGTTTGTCCTTGCGATATACGTTACTTAGAGACATCCCTAGTTTCCTTATTCCCCGTGAGTTACCTATGGTTGAAGAGAGTATGAACTCTATTGATACATTTCACACTCCTACCTCTTCACCTTCATCTTTAGACACGGGAGCTTAGAGCACTTCTAGCATGGTTCCAAGTCATCCGTCTTTTCCCACTAGTCATCTGGCATCTTTAGAAGGTATGGTTGTTCCCATCCTAGCTGGAGGGGGTAGTAGTAGAAGTATTGAAAACCTAAAATTGCCATCTCCATTAGATAAAGAAGAAGAGGATGTTGTTAGAGATTTTTGGATTGTGGGAGAAACTCCCAAGTATATTATTCAACCACAGAGTGAAGAGCCAAGAGTTGAAACTCCAAGGAGAAGAGTGATTCAGGAAGTCCTTATTGGTAGGGTAGCCATTCCTTTAGACGGTGGGCCTCCCAGGTTTGATGCAATTCCTCCTGATAGGAATTCGAGGATAGACACACCTCAACCTCAATGCAATTTTGATATCCATCCAATTCTGATTTGTAACGTTGAAGCCATCCCTGAGTCTGTAAATCGTCGTAGGTTTGAAATCGGTGATAGGGTCATTGTTCCTAATCATTTATTCTACATAGGATCCAGGAGATCTAGTGATTTTGGGGTTGGACCGCTCATTGTTGAGTGTTGCATTGAAGATATGTGTTTCCTCACTACTTGGACTGGGCAACAGATCACGTTACCTATCAACCAAAGAGAGTTAAGGGATTATATCCCTGACTCGACTTGAGTTAGGACTCCTCTTGCCTGTTTAGAGTAGGTAAGTTTTTGAATAAGCTCCTTTGAACAATAGGATTTGTGTGCTTTTTTCTTTTTCTGTGTGTTGAGTATTGCGAGTCTTTCTTTTGGCTTTTGATGATCCTTTGAGTCTTCTTCTGATTGCTTTCTGCTGAGCTTTTTGCTGAGTTGAGTCTTGCTCCTTTTTAAGCTTTTCTCATCTCCTGCATACGCATTAATAAAACTTGAAAAAGATTAAAATTCTCCTTGAGTTTTTGAGTGCTTATAGTTTTTTTGTGTCAAGTAACTTGAGTTCTTCAAAGCCTTTTTCCCCCCTGCAAAGTAAAACCAATAAAATTTACATGTTGTGTTATATTAGTATTTCCTGTACGCATTTCAATTTCTGCTTTAGAATAAAATTTCATTTATGCAATTTGTTTTGGTTTATTTTATCCCATACATGCATCACGTGGTATTCTATTTCCATGAATACATAAACAAGTGCAATTAAAAGCTGAAAGCAAAAGATGGTGAGTGTTGGATTGAAGATTGATGTAGAGTAGTTCGAGACCAGAGATTTTGAGGTTCTCAAGCGCTCTCTCCCTTAGAGCACTTGTCCTAGCTGGAGCCAGATGTTATCACAGCATAGTAGCTGGGCTACTATATTTGTTGAGCAGATATCTGCACTTTCCAGAGCTTTGCCTTTACATAGATCAGTTATGATGAGCAGCATTATTTGAGATCGCTTACATATTAGAGCGGCTTATATCAGACAGTGTGTAGACCTTGTGCCAAGGCTGAGCCTTGAGAGCTTAGATTTGATGACCGATATGGCCTTTTGTTCCATACAGTTTTAGTTCAGTGCCTAGAGTTCCAAATGCTATTATTGTAGCAGTGTTTCAGTTGGTTCTAGTTGATATTGGTTGATGATATGCAGTGATATGACTATTGAACTTATGATTGTTAGCATTTGATCATTATCTTGTTGTTTTAGTCATCTTGATAGCATTAACATGGTATATGAGTCATGATGTGGCAGTATTATTCAAATGAATAAAATGAACTATCTTGGTTGAATTTAAATAATAACTTGGTTGTATTACTTGCACTTTAAGGTTTACTGACTATACCCATTGGTTTCACTTGCCCTCTTATGAGCATGGACATGGTCTTCCCTGACATTTATGTTTGCTAGCCTAGGCACCACATTCACTTGACTCCATCCATCCATGGCCTTCCCTATTTTGGCTTTCTCCTTGACTTGCCTTCTTGACTTTTGATATGGAGGACTTCCCTGCTCTTGCCTCTGTGTTGGATAGCATCCATGTTTGTTTTGTGTCTCGGCTCTGAGTTGGTGACAGAACTTGCCTCTGGTAAGTTGGATTTTATGCCTAGATCATTCTAGTTGGTTGCCTCGATGTGTGGCTTAGTGTGGAAATCCCCCTGGTCACATGAGATGTTGTTGGCTAAAACTTGAAGCACATGTTATACTTATGGAAATCTCTTTTATGAAAACCCATTGAAATGAAATTCTAGAATGTGCTTCTAAACACACGATGAATAAAGGGCTAAAGCAATGAAATGCTAAAGCACCCCATGAAGGGTCCAAAAAGGTCTAAAAAAGCAATGGTTAAATAAATGCTAAATCTAAAGATTGCTGACCTCATAAATATAAATATACCTTGGATGCAAGCTGCGATTAGTTGTGCTTTTAAGCGCATGCAAAATCCCAGAGGGGTCATATAGGCCTAAAAAACAGTGATTAAATATATGCCAAATCTAAAGACTGCTGGCCATGGAAATGAAATGAATGATCCCGATGAACTTGGATCAACTTGATGTAGACATGATGCCAAGTTTGAATAAGCACTCTCTAAACAACTTATCCATTTGTGAGGCACTGCCATTCCCTTTGTTTATCTTGTCCAGCACATGCCTAAGTGTGTAACACCTTTTCCCTTATCCGAAGTATCACTATGACAAGTTGGTGAAGTCATCCCTTCTTCCTAGCCTTGTCCTTAGCCTTCACCCTTTGCTAGCAGTTAGGCCATGTCCGTTGATGAATAAGTCTTTGAAGCTTTGGTGCAAGTAAATATTAAATAACATTAAATAGCTATGTATTAACTGCCACTTGATTGATGTTTATACTTTAAGTTAAGCTGTCAATATGGTTAAAGGAACATGTCTTAGTCATTTGTTATCATCTTGTCTTTGGTTGTATTTTGACCTAGTCCAACATAGTTTGACCATGGTCATCATTGAGATCCGTGATGAGATGGACCACTTATGCTATATGATGTTGATCTATGGTCCTACATATGCCTATTGATATTCCCTATGTTGGGCACATGCTCCAGATGATAATTGATGCAGTTTTCATGGATTATTATTGTTTACAGATCATCATATTTTTACTTGTCCGGGTATGGTGGACCCTATAGATGATCCTGCAGGTTATCATGAGGTGTATGAGTACTCATCTCTAGTGGTTTTGTGTCTTTTGGATCCATTGAGACACTCATTTTTCAGTTTCAGGCACTGTTGGGCATGATATTAGCAGTTTTCTACCTGTTGACTAGATTGACCATTTTGGTGTGGCTTGTCTAGCAATATCCTTGGAGGCTAGTTGTTGCCTAGGGCGCTACAAAAGAAGGGGGTGGTACAACCACTTGTTTTTACCATATTATCCCCCTTCTGGACATGATGGTGCACTCTGTTTGACAGCGCCGGCACCTGAGAGGCAGTTCTGGGCACTTTTAGGGTTTTTTAGTAGATTAAAAAATGGAATACAATGGTCATTGAGGAGTTCGATTTGGGCAATTGAGGCAAGGTTTTGGCACTTGGTCTGCTCAGAGGTCATCCATGGTGTATCCCCTTTCTTCCAGATCAGTTTGCACCAGTCAGTGGGGCCCACATGGGCTACATGAGGACTTTTATTGCATATCTCTCTCTGATTATGGGGACATGATTTGATCATTTGTATACTTGGACATGTCATTGAGTCATATTTTATATTATTGTGCCATGGGGACATGCTAGTGAAGGGAAGTAATATCTCCTAGCCCCACCATGTGCTCCTAGTCACTTGTCCATGTCATTATGTTGTGGCACACATGTTTTAGGCTACCCCCATGTATGACGTCACTCCTCCTAGAGTCTTTTTAGCTATGACGTCACCTCTTATTTGAGTGATCCATGTGATATTTGTATTGGCTCATCTTAGCCATTGATTATATTGTTTTATCTTTTGATCTGAACGACTAGTTTTCAAATGTGGCTTAGGGTTTTGGTCTTCCTATTCTATAAAAGGAAGAGACCCTCTCATTGTAAAGGCACCTCTGGAGCTCTTGAAGATTGGAATGGAATACTATTTTGTGGATCTATTTCTTTTGTCTTGATGGATTCTTTTGCAAGTTGAATATACAACCTTTTCTTTATGTATCACTTGTGGTTCATGGGCTTTCGAGTCGTTTTCTGCAGGGAGGCCGAATTGATGAGTAGGAGGACGATTTCAAGGGAGCTATTGTTGGGGGGCACCCTCATATCTTGCTTTGGATTGACCTTTGTGATAGGGAGTATCATTATTGTATCTTAGTGACATTGTTGATGCTTTTTTTTACATTTTTTCATCATTTTCATCATTCTTTTGCTAGTCTTGTTTCTAATTTGATCTTGTCTTGAAGGAGGAGGGCGATTTGGTCATCTTTGAGGGAGGACGATTTGGCTTGGAGCACTAGATCTCACTCTTGAATATACACATAAGGGGAAGGTTATCAATTTGCAAAGTGGCCACAAGCAATAGAGGTATGTTCTACAAGGCAATATCTAGATCCATTCATTCTTCTTCATTGGTCATAAAAACCCTTATAAGTTAAAACCCTCATTTTACTTTTTTTTAAGATCTACTTGGATCTAGCGTGTTGGGTATAAAACTTAAAACCCACCTTAATAATAATCACGACAATCTCGATCTATAGGTTGGTGGTGATTGGACTTCATTTGACCCATTTCCCAAGGCACATTGGTCTCTCCAAGGGAAGTCGCATTCCTTTGGAGAGGCTAGTTTGCTAGTTCCAAGACGTGGGTAGGAGCTACGCTGTTGGGAATCGACCCCCCCCCCCCCCTCGAATCGATCCCAAATCGCGCTCCGGACGGAATCGATTCTGGAATCGCGATTCCTCATCGATTCCGTCCGGAATCGATTTGGAAATTCTCGAATTGGTAAAAAAGAAACGATCCCTACCATTTTGCAATTCGATTCGGAATCGTAGCTTTCGGGTCGATCTTTCATCGAACCCTCATCGAACCCGGTGATTAAAATCGAACCCTAAATCAATTCCGAGATCGATTCCGCGGACAGGGCGGATTTTTGAAAAATAATTTTGATTTTTGGATTTTTTTTTGGGTTTTTTTTTGGTGGGATAGGTCACTTTGGGCCAATAAAGGGTGAATGAGTCCATTTGGACTCATTCCATTACTCATTTGCTTGATTGGGAAGAGTTTGAGCTTGGAGTGAGTTTGCTAGTTGTTTGAGAGCTTTGAGCATTGAGTGGGAGATTGAAGGGGAGAGATTGCAAGGGAGATTGAAGCTTCTATAGAGACATTCAACCACCATTGAAGAGCTAAAAGGTAGGCTCTAAAAACTCATCTTTTTTTTGTTTTTGCAATTTTTTTTCACTATGTTAAAAAATGGAAAACTTGCAATGTTCTCTTCTCCTACTCTTTCCAATTGCTTCTTCTCCATCATTCTATTGCAGGGAACAAGTGACTCTCATCTTGAATCAAGAAACATGATGGGTATGTGGTTTTGGTTTTTCATTCCACTTTTTCTCATTATGATGATGTTGGGAAGTAGATGTGGTGGTGGTAGTGATGAGGGGGAAGAGGTAGAGAGTGATGCATACCAAGGAGAAGAGGAGGAAGGGGAAGAGGGTGATGATGATGAGGATGAGGGTGATGTGGGGCAAAAACAAAAAGACACAACACCTTTGTGGAAGTATGTGACAAGGCAAGGGGGAGAGAGAGGGGGTGGAATCACAAAGTTTGGATGCCCCCATTGTGGGAAAACATACATAGGTTCATATACTCGGGTGAGAAAGCATTTGTGTGGGGTTATGCCATGCGATGTAGGTAAGTCTCATGGAGTCAAAACTTGTGACAAAGTGGGAGCTAAAGAGAGAAGCAAATACAAGATGGAAGAAGAGGCCGCTCAAAACAACTCCAAGAGATCGATGGTTGATTTTGAATCCCCACAGAGAATGTTTGGTAGTGGAGCCGCTGCTGGATCATCATCGGCTCGATCGGGAGCCTCACCTCCCCATGGAGTCTCGCCTATACGAAGAACATTATCCGATTTCCTTGACCAAGGTTGTAGAGATGATGTGGATTCAAAAATTTATAGATTTCTCTATGCATGTGGTGTGCCATTCAATGTTCTTCGCTCATCCTATTGGCATGAAATGGTACAAGCCATCAATGGTGGCCCTCAAGGATACAGAAGCCCTGGGTATGACAAAGCTAGAACCGTGGGACTTGACAGGGAAAGAGCCAAAATCAATAGTGCTCTTGGAAAGTTCACAAATGATTGGTCCAACTATGGGGTATCCATTGTATCTGATGGGTGGACAAATGTTAAAGGAAAGCCATTGATAAATATTCTTGGCGTTTCTGCTAGCGGTGCGGTCTTCCTTTCAGCCCATGACTACTCAGATCGCTACAAGACCGCTATTAATATTGCACAACCTTTACTTAAAACCATTCAGGAGATTGGGCCATACAATGTCATTCAAGTCATCACTGATAATGCTGCTAATTGTAAGGCAGTAGGAGCAATCATTGAGGATAAGTATCCCAACATATTTTGGTCAGGGTGTTTGGTTCACACATTGAACCTTTTGATGCATGATATTGTTAAGATGAAGGACCCTAATTACCGATGGATTGGTGCCTTGTACAAGAGAGGTAAGAAAATGATAAAATTTATTACCAATCATAGCATGGCCCACCACATTTTTCGCAATCACTCTAAGTTGGAGCTATTGAAGATTGCAAAGACTAGATTTGCTAGCTACTACCTCACCTTCAGGAGGCTTTTGAAGGTAAGAGAGGCATTGGCTAGTATGGTCTCAAGTGATCCATGGCAGGATATGAAAGACAGAGCTGCAAGCGCATCAGATAGAAGTGACTTTCAGGAGGTGGAGGACACCGTTCTTGAAGGCTCTTTCTGGTCACAGGTTAGGTATGTTCTGTAGTTCACCAAGCCAGTTTATAGCATGATTCGTTTTGCAAATACAGATCAGCCGATGATTGGGGAGGTATATGAGCAGATGGATAGCATGCTTGGTCAAATCAAAGACATTGTTGAGCAAAGAGATGCAGTCTTGTATGACCATATTCATAAACATGTGGTCAAAAGGTGGGATAATCTAAATGTTCCACTCCATGCCCTTGCATATGTCCTCACCCCAAAATACTGTTCTTCAATTTGGTTGGCCCAACCTGCACCTGGGGGTGGAGTTAGGAGAAAACCCCACACAGATCTAGAGGTTGCTGCTGGGTATATGCAAGCATTAGAGAAGTTGGTCCCTGATGAGGAAAGTACGGACTGAATTGAGCGAATACATAAGTGAGCATGGACGCTTTGGTTCCCTGTTTGCAACCAAAGATCGAGACAGATTGAATCCTATCCTTTGGTGGAACATGCATGGCTCTGGAGCCACATATTTGCATAAATTGGCGGTGAGGGTGCTATCACAGGTTGTTAATAGCTCTTCTGCAGAGAGGTGTTGGAGCACCTACAACTTCATCCACAGTGTACAGAGAAACAGTCTGAATGTAGATCGCGCAGAAAGCTTGGTTTATGTGCACTACAACTTGAGGTTGTTGTCCCAGTATTGTGAGGCGTCCAAGAATGATATAACATTTTTGACTTGGGACAACAATCCAGAGGAGGCTAATGTGGAGGATGGAGCCATAGCATTAGAGCGCTTGGAGGCTGAACTATTGGTTGATCATGATGATCCCATTACAGGTACCCGTACAGAGATGCCACCCCCAAGCAGAAGCAGCTTTCCAGATGCAGGAGTTTTGCCTTTAGCTTCACAACGTCCAAGTTCAGCCCGTGGGGGCCATTCATCTTCTTCTCATGTTCCACGATCACTTCCACTAGCACCTATTCCACCTAGAACATGAGAAAAGAAATTGGAAGTTACTCGTGGCAAGCAGAAAGCTTAGTATATTCATAGTACTTTGTAGTTTGTATTTCATTTTCATGTTTATTTTGGCGGTTGGCCTATTTTGTAAACATTATAGCCTAGTTTGATGGCAAATATTAAATGTTGAAATTTGAAGGTTGATGTTGTCTATGATTGATGATTGATGATTTGATGATGATCATTTAATGACAATGTTATAAGTTATAGCTCCTAGAATCTAGAAGTCTAGATGATTAATGTTATATCAATGTGTACTAAATGGTTATACGAATATCTAGATTCTATGTTTTGATGTTTTCTATAGCTAATTTGGCATAATACATGTTTTTTTTTAATTTATATGCATCAAAATATATTAAAATATATATTATATAAAAAACGCTCCCGAAACGGAAGCTTTTGAAAATTTCGCTTTTCGCTCCCGCTCCCTGCTCCCAACAGTGTAGGGTAGGAGAGATTGTTGCTTCATTGGATAGATCAACCCCTAAAACCTACCCCTAGTGCTTCACCTTGTTTGCCCCATTCCTCATTTTGAGGGTTGTGCCTCACTTGGGTCACTTGGTGATGCATTAGATCTATGAAGATCTAGCCATGGCTTGTGTTTGATAATTTAAACCCACCTTGATAATCATCTTAGCTATCCCGATCTATAATTTGGTGGACTTTTGACTCCATTTGCCCTTCCAACTAAGGCACTAGTCCTCCTTGAGGCAAGGTGCACTCCTTGGGTAGGTGGCCAATTGCTAGATCCCATACTTGGGTATTGCTAATTCTTTGTCTAATCCATAGATCCATGCTATAGCATACCCCCTAGTGCCATCTCACCTTAATTTTGACCTTGTGGGCCCTACTTGGACCATTTTCCACTTTTTAAGGGGTGGGCTCCACTTGGGTAATTTTTATGGCATTAGGTCCTCTTTAGATCTACTTACTTAACCTCATAAGTGACCTTAATCAAACACTTGGTTGATTCATTTGTCCCTTGCTTAAGTCTCTCAACCAAGCCCTAACTAACTTGGGTCCACTTACCATTTCTAATCTAAAATCTTACACCATTGATCTCCTTGCATAACTTCACACATTTCCCTAGGAGTCTTTGGGTTAGCTAGTCTTCATAGATTGGCTAGGGTCTCCCCCTTGATCTTTATTCATCTTGATCTAAAGTGAAGAGTGCTTCGGTTATCGTGGCACCCAACTTTCATTGGGAACCGTGGCATCTCTTGGGTCACCTTGTTTGTTGATCAACACCTCTACCGTCCTGGATAGGATACCTTTAGGGACAACTACAAGTTGTGTGATAACAGGTACCCCTCACAGATTGGAGCATCAGAAAAAAGGAAGTGATCTGTTCGCTGGAGATTGCGTTATTAGATGAACTTGACTGAAGGATGAGAGAGTGGAGTTGGAGGGCCTCCTGTAAATACAAGGCTAAACATCTCTGGTGGTTTACTAAAAGAACCTAGACAGGGTCTGAAGCTCCCTGAGAAGACGTTCTCTAAAATTACAATGGAATCGTTTGCAGATTTCGCAGTATATAGGACAATGAAAGATGAAGTGCTCCCTTGTCTCAACCTCTCGAAGGTGGTAGACCTAGCAGATCTAGTCGAATCGATCAATATGGTGATCTGTCTCAACCCTAAGACGATGGGAGCCCACTCTGAACTAGCCTAAAGGAATACGAAAAGCATATGTCCAATGGCGCAAAGTGTAGTGGGGCCGAATAATGAGGATGAGTGTTGGACTTTGGATGAGGAGTGCCCTTGTCTTGGAGCGAGGAGTGCCCTTGTCTTGGAGCCTTTCTTGTGGATCATCATTGCCTTGGAGCTGGACATGTGTCAATTGTAGGAGGAGTGCTTCACATGTGTGAACCTATTTGCATCTTGTAGGTTGCTTGTAGTGGAGTAGGTCTGCTTGACTTATAGATCTCCCTTCACTTCGCCTATAAATAGAGGAAGGAGAGAGTCATCCTCATTAATTCATGCTTCGAGAGCTTACATCTTATATTTCTTGTATTTAGAGATGTATGAGGAGTGCTTCTCTCTCTCTCTTGATTATTCTTCCTTGTATCTTTCTCACTTGTCTTTAGGAGCTAGGGTTTCTTTAGTATTCTTGAAGTCTAGTGTTAGGGTTTCATCCCTAAGAAGACATTGGAGTTAGGGTTTGTGGATAAAACCCCAAGTTGTACTTGTTGAAGAGGGTTTGTGGATAAGACCCCAAGAAAGACTTGTAAGTGTGCTGAGAGTATTTACTTGAACTTCATATATATATGTGAAGTTTCAGCTGTCCAAAATTGTCTTATTGTAGATATGATTTTTGGCCATCATTGTTTTCACAGTTTGTTAACTTCCAGCACTTATGTATCTGTTAGTTTTGTACCTAGGGATGTGTTCCCCTAGTGATTCTTAGCCTAAGTCACTAAGGAGGGGGAAAAGTGACTCTCACATTAATTACACATTAATGAGACTTTACGTTTTTAAAGTCACTTTTTGTCTAAAGTTAAAGTGGATGAGCAATAAATTATTTAAGTGATTTAATTAATGTGACTTTTGCTCTCATCTAATCCTAGCCATTGGATTGGGAGATTCACCACCGTTGGATTAGAATCACTTTTAGGGATTGGACAAAAAGGGAGGGAGGCTCCAAACCTAATTCATTTGTTGCATGAATGAAAGGAGAGAAATCGAGAGAGGAGAGCTAGCACAGCACCACGCACTTCGAGGCAAGCACAGAAATCGAGGCACGACCTGGAGCATTCATTGCACAGTACGGCCTGCTCATTATTGTCTTCATTTGGCACATTACCCGAGGTGAAAGTACAGCAGGTACAGGGCACGAGTTTTTAGATAAAGCTGGGCACGAGTTTCAAGGGATTCTGGGCGCATTTGTTGAGAGAATCTGGGCACAAAAACTGTGACATTCTGCACACAGGTCGAGGTAAAATCTAGGCACACTCATCGAGGGTTTAAGCACAGATTTCGAGGTGCTGCACTCTGTCTGAGATAATTTTTGGGGCTCGGTTTTTGAGACTGCTACAGCACAGATTTCTATGTGTTCCGTACAGTTCTGGGACTGTACTTTCTGCACGTTTTTCGAGGCACTTTCAGCACAGTCAGGCTGCTGATTTTGGCACAGTATTCGAGAAATCTGCTGGGTGATATTTCACTGTAGAGATAAGTAAAATATTTCTGCTATGATTTTATGTACTGAGGTTATATGAAGCAATAAGAAACTTTCTCTCTCTCTCAACTGGTTTTCCCCGTGGGGGTTTTTCCAGGGCTCGATTTGGCCAAAAATCTCTGAGTCATTTTTATGTGTGATTGTTATATTTGTTTACAGCCTGTTAATGGCATTATTTTGCGTGTTTGATTGTTACAGAGAAATTTATAAGTAACTTACAGCCAATGCAAAACCGGCTGTAGGTGAAATCCACAAATTGTTAACACAAACCAGCAGGCAATTAAAGTGCAGAAAATTCTTCAGTATCTTGCTGATTTGATGTAAGTTGAGGCTGAAATTGCTAAGGGTTTAACATTGATATTGGAGTCATTAGGACAGAATCTACTGCCATCATTTTGCTGTCATATAGTGATTTTCAGATCTGGTTTATGCATTATAAAGATTGCTCTACAGGGCTGAAACTTCTGGCATACGTTTTGGTATCTTTTTTATTGAATTGCCTAGTGGATTGGGATTGTTAAGAAGTGAAATATTATTCTCTGTTGCTGCTGTTTTATTATATTTCAGATGAGCCCTAAGTTTGTAAATTCACAATGAATATTCAACATCCTTGCAATCAAAGTTTACACATATCAGTCAAGTGACATACATTCTATTAGTAGAACGATAATCACTGTGCCACTGTGCTACGGAACAATGTATCATGTTCCTATATGTTACATGTGACATGACAAAGTGTGCCACTGTGATTATTTAACATAAGCACAATGCAGTCACGCTGCAAATTATCTCATGACCAACTTGACACCATGCCACACAAGCAGGTATTGTATGCTATAACACAGGTCATTGTGTCATGGTCAGAGGACACCTGTCACTGTCTGGATCAGGGCATTACAACTTGCTTTGCACACTAATGTCAGTCCAGCTAGAAGTAGATCTGTGGAGGCTTTTTGCACGTTTTCAGTCATCTGACACTGGTGTGACCTCAAATTGACTCCTGTTAATGTTCTGACCTTGCCTTTGAGAACTTGCCTTAGATGACTGAAGGCCTTTGAGTACATGGCAAATTTATGGTTTCAACTTTTGAACATTATATTACAATTTAGGCTTTCTTTATGGAAGGATGATAAAGTCGTTTGGAAGTAGAATTTTATGTGAACTAGGGTAAAGATTGAGTATAGCTACAAGTCTTTCAACTTGTGAAATTGGAAAGATATGCATTACAGATATCTGTTTAATAATGAACTAACAAAAGGCTTAGGATTTATAATATAGAAACAGTAAGTTTCATCAATTTATAAATTTAGTTTTTAAGAATTTTGTCAAAATATAGCCATTTGGCCACAAGTAGCCCATAAATTTTTGTGTAGTGTGAAGAATGTGTTACGCTGACTAGATAATTGAATTTTACATTAGTTAAAGTGTTGCCTATATTTGCCTTGAATTTAATTTTTTTAGACGAGTGTGGAATCGAAGGGCATACTATGAATATCATGACTTTAAAACTTAACATAAGTCTTACTTTGTACAAGTTGAAATCTAGCATGTTCTCAAAACGTATCAGAATTTATTCCATGTAAATTGCTATTTGTGAATCTCTAAAATTATGTAGTTTGTCTAGATTAGTTTGAAATGTGCATTGTTTTTTTGTTTCTGAGAAAGTGCATATTTTCTTGCATCGTGAAACAGTAGGAATACCTTATGTATTACATCAGTGAGGGAGAATGCCTCATCTGATCCTTTATCCTAACATAGGCAGGATGGCCCAACATGTCAGCTTTAGCTCCCGCTTCGAACTAGTCTGTATCTTTCCAAGCTGAAATTGGGTTGCTACTTCTGTTCTAAATTTGTTTCTCATTTTACTTTTAAATCTATCTGCTCTTCTGTTTAAACTTTATATGACAATTATTAATAATATTAATGATTGTTTCACATGTTACTTTGAAATATATATACACTCTTCAGTTTATATGACAAACATGACTAATGTTAATGGTATTGGCTGTTTTGATCCGATGGATTACAAAGTTCATTCAATCTATGAATATATTAGTTCAGGCCTGATTTGAAGTTGATTGTGCAGGGAAGATATAATATAATGCGTGACTACATGCCTAAAGTAGGGTCTCTAGGACTTGACATGATGTTTCGAACATGTACTGTACAGGTAGTACTTGTTTCCCATGCTCATCTTTAATGTGTTATTACTTCTGTATCCCAGTTGTTGGTTGTTCTAATTTTTTGAATCTGTGATGCTTTGGCAATAGGTATCAATGGTGTAGCTATTCTATGATCCAAGTAGTATGAAAATTTTCATTTTTAATGTTTTATAAAGTTGTTGAATGTAGTTTTACTCATGTGAACATGTAAATGTTAATGTTTACTTGAATTTGTGCAGTTTATTTTTTCCAAAACTTTACCGCTTCGTGATAATTAAATATTTGCAAGGCTTGATGAGCAGGATCAATTTGGATCACCTAGGAGCTCATTGGTTTATTGGATTAGCTTTCCTTTGCCACACTTTTTGTAACTATGTTTGAAACAGGACTGTAGTCTTTTCATAGCAGGGAGCCTTGGTCTAGTGTTTCAATTGCAGTAAGGAATTGTAGCGGCTCACTCTTTTTCTTCCCAGGTTCCTCCAGTGAACTGATTCATGGAATTGACATCATCTCTCATGGAAACTCTTGAAACCAAAGAGAAACAGTCACCCAACATCAGCACATCACAAAGACCAAAGTCAAAGAGGATCAGTGTGGCGTGGGGGATAATTTCAGGTCAAATATAGTGCTTCAGCAGATCAGATTAGTGCTTTCTAGAGGATGAGGTTGCAGATAAGAGTGCAGATTTTGTACTTCCACAAAAGCAGTCTAGATCAGCAAACTTAGATGCATCATATAAAGATAAATGAGCAGGTTTAGATCAGTTCTATACCTAGACTTAATTAGGCATAAAATTCGTGCTATTGTGTGAAGGATTGGTTGTTGGGTTTCATATTCAGTGTGCATAGGTGTTTTTATTGCATGCTCTATATCTGCTTCATGAGCTCTAAATATAGTTAAGGCGGGGGTGTTGATTTGGAAGGCCTAAAACTACTTAAGAGCAGCTGATTTGTGGTTGAGGAAAGTGTCATGATGTGTATGGTAATTGCTTCTTTTTGAGGGGCCACATGAAGGCACTAGTGGCACTGCCATGTGGGAAGTTAATTCAATTTCAAGAAGATGTATTTTTGGTTGTTGATTGCCATCCATTTGAGAAGTAAAGGAGGGCCTACTTTCAGCCCTATTTATGGTGTATGCAAAGGTCAAATCAGTCCAAGGGCATCTTGGCAAATACATTGAAATGGTTGTCAGTAACACTTTGGAGATCCAAGGGCACAATGGGATGAGATGTTTGAACATCTATTGAGTACACTTGTGCAATTTCTTATGGTTGCCCCCTTTTTAACAGTTTTGTCATGCTGTTGGAGCTTATCACTTTAGTTGGTTTCCCTTACATACCTGAGTTTAATTTCCTTGTCTTCAAGAAAAATCTCATTAAAAATTCCAAGAAATTTGTAAACACTGTTTTTAATGGTTTTTACCATCGTACCCCTAAGACCACATTGACACCACACATTTGGATTGCAATCATTGGGTTATCCAAATCCTCCATAGTAAGATTGGGTTATCTAGGTATCTCCTTCCATCTTGAGAGTTTGGGAAATGCTAATGCTGACCAAAGCATGACAAGATATGGTTGGACTAGTATTGTTTGGTCCTGGATCTTGAGAGGCTTCTAGCTCCTGTTTTTCTTCCTGTTCACAGTCATAGAATAATTTCTTCTCACCAGACTTATGCCCCTTATTGTAGTTGCTATCACAATTGAAACATAATCCCTTTGCTCTTCTTTTATCCAATTGCAGAGGTGTCAAACTTGTAGGTTGAGGTTAGGAGTGGGAACATTGCACTCCTTGTAGTTTGTGGAAACCCTTTGGCAGCCAAATTTTTACCTTCAACTCTATTTAAGGTTTTAGGCTATGTTACTCCCCAATTTGACATGGGTGTACACATGTAGCTTTTGTTGCACATTCAACTAGGGTTGTACGTTGATGGAGCTATGAATGGCCTAGGTTCTTTGATTGCTAGACTTTTTCTTGTTGTTCTGATGATGTCCTAGTGTCGATGATGCCCTAGCATATGGATCTTCATGATGCAGTTGCAATAGTACCTATGAGATGTGGCTTTTCATATTGATATACTCTCATATGGATGATTATGATGTTGTACTTCACTCATGCATCACTTGTTCACGGCACTTGGATCATCTCCTTGTGGAGTGCCCTAGTATGGATGGTTTGATTTAGCACTTTTATGGCATCGATTATCTCTTGGCATGTTCATTGGATTTAATGGTGTTAGGAGGCTCATCCATGACAACATCCTAGCCTTTTGGGGATGACATGATATCTTGAAGGCATATACTATCATGTCTAGTAAAGTGCCCTAGCTTATTGAGGATGATTTGACATGATTTGATGATATGGATTGGTTCTCCTTGGAGTGTCCTTGTCTCTTGTCACTTGGATGTATTGCATGGATGATATGTTGGCCTTTGGAGGCCCTTCCTTGTGGAGAGCTCTTGTTCATGATGGATATTCTTTATGGTTTGATGACACATGCAGGTCATTCTAGTGGAATGCTCTAACTCATGTCACTTGTTTTGCATGTGGATTTGTTTTGCGATGATTACTCTATAGAGTGCCCTCTATCTAACATATTTTTGATGGCATAGACACTCATCTCTCGTGGAGCGTTCTTGGTTTCTATCGCTTTGATGGCATCTTGGATTCATTGTCTATCATCTTGGGTTGAGCGCCCTCTTTGTTAATCTCGTGTGGCACGTGTGGTGGCATTCTAGTGGCATGTAGAAGGGGCCATCCCCTTCCTCATGGGTTGGTTATCTATTGCAAACACATTGCTCTTGAGGTTGATGGTTTGTTTGTTGATTGATGGTCTTCTTGGTTCATGGATTGATGAGTTGGCATGGAGGTTGGGTTTTAGTTGTTATGTGGACATTCATTGATCTTTCTTGATGGGTGTCCACCTTTGGAGGGTTGTTTACACAATCATGCATGCTTATTTCATGGAGTGTTCCACTCTTGATGGTTATTTTCATTCCTATCCATGCTATTTGGTTGGATTGTGCACCTTTTGATGCCTTGTTGCACACCTTCCTATGTTTATTGAGGGGGTGTTCACCTTTGGATGCCTTGTCTTTGGAAGGTTCCACCTTTTGGAGGTCATTTATGGAGAGCATGCACTTTCGAGTTATCCTATATGGGGTTTTCATTGCTTATTTTGAACTAGCGTTCTACCTTGGTGGATCCCCTCATCATTTCTGGCCACCTTTTGAGGAGAATTACAAGTATTGTAGTGCTTATTGATGAGGGCATTCACTTTGGAAGTGTCCCACTTGCCATTGCACATCATTTCATGCTACTTTTGGAGCTAGCATCTACCTTTGGAGGGTTCTATTTCAAATTTCGATGTAGCATTCCACCATTGGAGGGCTTATTGCACACTCATTCATGATTATTTGGAGGAGCGTTATCTTGGAGGGACATATTTATGGTTATTGGAGCATATTTTGACCTAGTTCACACTTCTTCTCATGCTTGATCCATGGAGCATCCACCTTTGGAGGTGTCCTAGTCATCATTTGGGCCATTCTTGGATATGGCATCCACCTTTGGGGGAGTTCTACACACCTTTTGAGGAGGTTGTTCCATGTTGGAGGAGATCTAGGGGGTCAGGCCCTAGATCTAGGTTTTCATGCATAATATGGCATCCACCTTTGGGGGATTTCTACACACCTTTTGAGGAGGTTGTTCCATGTTGGAGGAGATCTAGGGGGTCAAACCCTAGTTCTAGGTTTTCATGCATCATCTTTGGACCATTTCCTTGAGCGCTACCTCTTGGAGAGCCTTTGGAGCCTAGGACATGGATCATCTACTTGCTTTTAATCCCTCATTTGATGGATGTGCCGTTCTTGGGATATTTCTCTCTTGGAGCTTGTACATATGGTTTTGACCACCATTTATCATGAATGTTGTTAGAGTTTGTTAGAGTATTTTGGTTTTCTTACTCCATCCGAGGCTAGATCTAGGGATTTATTGTTATTTTATTGTAGAAGTAAGAGGAGCTTAAAGCTATATAAGGCTTTGCTATATAGGGATTCATTTGCCATTGTTGGATTTTGAGAGTTCTCTCTCTTTTGGAGCTTAATGGACATATCTTTTCATGGTGCAATTTGAAGTGTAAGGGTTTCTTCTCCCATCAAAGTGTGGCTTATGTTCCTATTTCTCTATGTTGTTGGTGAATTGTGGAAATGTTAGACTTGTTTAATTAGGGCCTAATGATAAAGGTAACTTACCTCATTGGAAGGGTTAATTGTGAGAAGTATTTCCTATGTTTCCTTTTGTTGTTTTATTCTTGAATATATTAATTTGCTTATATCATCTTTCTAGAGTTATTTCTCATTAATACTTCATTGCATAAGTCACACCCTCGTTGGCAATGTTTGGATGTCTTATCTTCTTGGGCCCTCCTAGCCTATTTCTACCTTTCATTTTCAGCATGTTAGGGTTTTTTATGGTATGTGTATGCAGCCCTAGTTTCCCTAGCCATTAATGAACTTGCCCTCTTGGATTAGCCCCTTGACTCCATTTGCCCTTGTTGGATTGACTCAAGTCTTCTTAGTCCTTCCATCACCCTTTTATTTCTCTATACTACAAGGACAAACCGTTTTGCTAATCTATCTATTCACATCACATTGTTCCTCATTGTCATAGCTTAGCAATCCTATCCTAGGGAATCCCCCCCTTCAGTTGGAGAAGAGACAACCTAAAGTGTAGAGAGGGAGTTATTGAGGTGACAGTGGGTAGCATTGTTCTTTTGGGATTTAATCACACATGCTAGTTTGAGCCGTAACAAGCTCAAGGAGACACACCTCATGTTGAAAGGTCTCCCTTTAAACTGACCATAAAGAGATTCAACAATTTATCCTTCGAATGGTACTTCACTCTAAGACTCAACTTTTTGAAATTGTTGAATGTGATCTATAATTGGACCTCTTTGCTTTAGATTTGCCATGTGTTTCTCATGGTATCTCCATAATGTGCTATAAATTCTTTCGTAAAAATGGACCAAGAGACAATAGAGTCATTTTTTCATTCACAAAGCCATCAGTACCACACAAATTGATCATGTTCTAGATATACGAATGCAATAGTTATCTTTTGTAGAGTTGGAACTTGATTTAGATAAAAAAATTGATCTATTTGGAATATCCTTGTCATAGGACCATTACCATTGAACTTCCTCATATCAATCTTGGGAATGTAGTAGTTTTCTGGTCTCGAGTCAAAACCACAATGGTGTGGATTTTGGAGTCATGAATAATCAGGTGTCTGGGACTCAATCCTATTTTTCTCTAGATATGTTAAAATGTTCTTGATATGTGATTGGGAGTTGATCCTCTTGTTCCCCTTATCCTCTTCTTGAGGAGGAGAATTTAGGATAAGGAGGCTTGTAAGCTCCTTCACAATGTCATCCTCATGTCTTTGAGATCATCTTTGCTTGTCCTCTCTTTGAGATCATCTTTGCTTGGTTTTTTAACTTTATATCATCTCAAATTTGGAATTGCATTTTACCTACCATATTTAGGATGAAAACCTTCTTTACCATTGTAGTTTCAATGCTCACTATTTTCTTTTCCAACTTGGGACACCTTAAATTCCACTTCTTCATTCTCGTCTCGTGTTAAGGATGATCCTTCATAAGTCGTTGTAGGAGTCGTATTTGGCTTACTACGTCTAGACATGATGGGCTAGGGTGTTGTAGTATCTTATGGGCAAGGGAGCGTTAAGCTCTATACCTCTCTAATATACTATTGGGTTTCCAACATTTGTACTTAACCACTCTCTTATAGCTTTGATTAAGGAGGATGGATTGTACCCTTAGCTATACCATTTGATTCCCATGTATGAGAGAGTGATCTCCCTGCATGTTGTGCTCGATGTACTATAGATACAAATGGTTGAAAGGCAATCCAAGTATGGTCTTGTTATCACACAACTTGTAGTTGCCCCTAGTGGTATCCCATCCGGGACGGTAGAGGAGTCAGGCAACTAAAGAGGTGACCCAAGAGATGCCACGGTTCCCAATGCAGGTGGGAGTCACGTCAACTGAGGCACTCTTCGCTTTAGGTCAAGGTATAACTAGACCAAGGGGGAGACCCTATACCCCAATCACAGTTGATTGGACCCAAACAAAGGTTTCTAAGTGTAGGTAAGTAATGAGTTACGGAAACCAATGCAAGGCTAAGTGGACCTAAGGTTTAAGGTATGGTTGAGGGAAGTGTAAAAGATTATTAATGTTTCAACCTATGTATGGTCTAGGCCATATGATGGGGTATGATGAAAAAGTATAGTACCATGTGTTTACACAAGTGGGTCTAGTTTTCTTGGGAAGTGTGAAGTGATTCTAGGTAGGCCCACAAGGTGAAGTTAGATGTGAGGTAGGTACTATAGGTTATATGTAGGCTAGATCTATGAGTTGAAGTTGATTTCAAGGATACCCATGTGCTAGATCTAGGATTTGACACCAATCCCAAGGAGTGCGACTTGCTTGGTGATGGACTAGTGCCTTGTTAAGTGGGCAAATGGGGTCAAAAGTGGGCAAATGGGGTCAAAAGTGTGTCAAATTGTAGATCGGGACACCTAGAAGCCAAGTCAAGTGGGTTGAGTGAAATCTAATGGTTGGATCTTACTAGATCTAGGTTTTTTAAGTGAGGACCCTAAGTGGACCACAATCCCTTGAAACAAGGAATGCAATCCCCAAGGCGGATCTTGACAAAAGGACAATATAGACCTAGGTTTCAAGGCATGGGCATTCCAAATCCACGAATAACTCAAACACCCACTTCCTAGAAGTGGACCAACTCAAAAAATCAAGGGGGTGCGATTTGCTCAAGGAGGGTCCAAAAATGGGTTTTGGTGGACCAAATCAAGTCCAATGGCCACCAAAATGTAGATCCGGGATGTTAGTACCCCGATCTATGTTCCTTCAAAGTTTTAAGTGAATCCAATGGCTAGATCTTAGTAGATCTAAGTTTTAAGATGCCAAGAAGGTCAAAAAGGGGGTTTCAACCCCTTAAAACATGGAGAGATGTCCACAAGGTAGTTTTCACCAAAGTAAAGATATGGGTATAGGTTATCAAGTGTCTAGATTTCAAATCAAGTGGGATCTCACCTACCCATGTGCTAGATCTAACCCAACAAGCTTCTCTTAGGAAAATCGATTTAGGTTCAAGAAGGCTTTTTGCATTGAAAAGTGTGTCAATTTTTAGCCAATCACCACCAAACTATAGATCCAACTAGGGGTGGATCCTATAGAGGTGGGTTTTTAATATCTTTTCAATTGCAAGGCTAGATCTAAGTAGATCTAAAAAAAATACCAAAATTGGGGTTTTGATTTAATTAGGGTTTTATGACCAATGAAGATAGAATGGATGAAAGAGGCACATACCTTGTAGATCTTACCTCAATTGTTTGTGGCCACCTTGCAAGTTGATAGCATTCTCCTATGTGTATATTCAAGAGTGAAATCCAAGTGCTCCAACCAAATCGCCCTTCTCCAAGATAGCCAAATCGTCCTCCTCCTACAAGACAAGATCAAAGAAACAAGTCAAGCAAGATGATTATGAAAATGGTAGAAAGATGTAATAGAAAGCATCAACTATGTCACGAAGATACAATAATGATACTCCCTGTCACAAGATCAACCCAAGAGAGAATATGTGGATCCCTCCAACAATAACCCTCATGAAGTCGCCCTCCTCTCTCCAATTCGACTTTCCTGTCAAAAGGTTAGCAAAAGCACCAAAATCCACAATGATACATAGAAGAGATACTGTATATTCAATATGCAAGAGAATCCATAATGCAAGAGAGATATGCTCCACAAAATATCTTCTATTCCAATATTCCAGAGCTCCAAAGGTGAGCTTTACAATGGGGGGTCTCCTCCTTATATAGGATAATAAAGACCAAAACCCTATACCACTTCATAATACTACATCAAATGAGTGGTTGAGATTATAAGATCTCATCATACAATCAATGGCTAAGATGACCCATAACAATATATCACATGGATCACTCAAAATAACAAAAGCGCCCTCACTAAATGGTACAATGGAGGGTGATGTCATCCCACCAGGGGTAAAAAGTACAATAATCCACCTCATGATGACTAGGACATGATAAAATAAGCACATGGTGGGGCTAGGAGGCGTCAATCCTTACTAGCTCATCCCCAAGGCACAATAAAATAATAAAATATGTCCAATATAATAAAAATGACCAAAACTGTCCTCAGAATCCATGACAGTCAAGCAGTAAATGTCCTCCTGTGATCAATCCGGGCATACCCACATGGTGAAAACTGACTGGAAGATAGTGATGCCATCCTGGAAGACCTTTGTGAAGACCAAATGCCAAAACCTTGCCTCAATTGCCCAAATCGATTTCCTCAGTGACCACTTTACCCCATTTTTTAACTGCCTCGGGAACTGTGAAAGTGCCAAAACTGCCTCCTAGGGTGCTAGCGCTGTCCATCTGAGCCCACCAGGCTCTCCGGAAGGGGGGATAAATGGTAATAACAAGTGGCTGGACCACCCCCTCCATCATCAGCGCCCTAGGTGAACTGGCCTCTCGGGGCCCCTGCTGCTCAGGCTGGGAAATCAGCCCCAAATCTGGTCAACAAGTGTAAAACTGCATCAATCACTGTCAGAAGTGCCCGGAACTGAAAGATAAGTGTCTCAACGGATCCAGAAGACCCAAATCCACTAGGAATGAGTACTCATACACCCTGGGTTGCCCTAATGGGCCTGTTGCAGGGTCCACCATATATGGACAATGTATAATCTGCTGATCTGAAGTAATAATAAACCTGCTGAACTGGATCAAACATCATCTGCATCATATGTCCATCATATGATATCATCATCAAACATATGGGCCCATAAATCATCATCCCTAATCATCCATACATGGTCCACATCATCACGGATCCCAAGAATATAAAATCAAGGATAAATCACATCGGTAGACTAAGACAATGCTTCTCTAATCATTCTCACAGCTAAGCTCAAAGTATAAATTCCATTCAGTGGCACTAATCAGTTTAACATATTCCATTGTTATATAAAATTACTTGCACAATAGTTCAAATGACAAACTCACCCATTGGACATGGTCAAACTGCTAGTGAAGGATGAAGGCTAGGAGCAAGGTTGGGCCAAGGGTTTGACTTGTCTAACTTAACTCAAAAATACTTTGGACTGGGAGAAGGGGGAAGCTACAAACTCTGTGCTGGACAAAAGAACACGGGGGATGGTTGTGCCTCACAAATGGATAAGTTGTTTAGAGAGTGCTTATTCAACTTAGGCATCATGTCTACATCAAGTTGATCCAGGTTCATTAGGATCATTCAATTTTATTTCCATGGCCTTTTTGGCCTACATAACCCTTCAGATTTCAGATGTGCTGAGAAGCACAACTAGTTGCAGCTTGCATCCAGGGCATGTTTTTCATATATTTATACAAGGTCAGCAATTGATATAGCTTTTAAGAATCATTGCTTTTTGGACCTTTCTTATACTCTTCGAGGAGTATTTTTAGCTTTTCATTGCTCTTGCCCTTTTTGTCTCCATGGGCGAATTTATTTAGTTTCCACAGGTAGAACATGAGCTTTCAGTTTTAGCCAACAACATCTCAAGTGACTAGGGGGAGTTCGAGCCAATGCCAAACATCGGGACAACCGACTAGAATGATTTAGGCCTACAATCCAACTCACCAAAGGCAAGTTCTGTCACCAACTCAGAGCCGAGACACCGAATAAACAGGGATGCGGTCCAAACACAGAGGTAGAAAAATGGGGAAGTCCTCAGTATCAGAAAGTCAAATGAGACGAGTCAGGGTTTAAAGTCAAACAGGAAGGTCATGTATGGATGGAGACAAGTGAATATGGAGCCTACACTAGCAGACAACTGGTGTCGGGGAAAGACCATGTCTATGTAAGGTGAAATACCAGTAAGTTTTGTTAAATGACCTAAAAGTGCAAGCAATTGTCCATTTTATGATTTACAGTTCATTTTAAATAGTTTGCCACATCAGGAATGATATACCAAGCACATGCTATGATCATGACTAAATCAACAAGATAATAATCCACAGTCAATGAGAACATATCCATAGATCATACAACATCATCATAATAATCATCATCATGCATCATCTGAAACACTGCTGAAATACATCTCTAGGCACTGAACTGAAACTGTAATGGGATAAGTGGTCACATCAGTCATCAAATCTGAACTCTCAAGGCTCAGCCTTGACACAAGGTCATAAAATCTGAATAATGTACTGCTCTGATCATGAGTGATCCAAAATATATAGCCATGCTCTGGAATAAAGGAAGCTCTGGAATGTGCAGATATCTGCTGTACAAGAATAGTAGCCCTGCTACTATGGTGTGATAACAGGTCTCGAATCTCAGGTATGCCTATGGGGATTTAAGTATACCCTAGGTATGTGCAAGATCAAAATCTCAAACAAATCCTATGTAATGTTGTAGTACTCTTAAGGAGGCAACAAAGGTATTTAAGGGCATCCTATGAGCACCCTTCCTATATTCTCTTCACGTATGGTTCCCAACTGCATTTTTACCCATTATGTTTATAGAGGTCAATACATGTCTCTAGCATAATAGTCTGCTTGCTGCAAAATAGAGAAAACAAATTCTAAAATTGGGGTCTCCTTAGAACCTTTGTAAATCCCTGATTTGGTATTTGTGTTGTTGTCTAACATTGCACTTGTTACAACTTCATCAATTTTAATCTTCAGTTTCTGAAATTTCATGTAGTCTAATGTGTCCTCAGGTTCCTATTGATTTGTTGCAATTTAGACCTGTTGTTGCACAAGTAAATTAGCTCCTAACACGAAAAAACTATGGGATCTCCAACCCAACATGTCACTACCGGAAGGAAACCCCAAGACTTTCCTTAATACTAACCAACAATTGCTATTGCTAGCTTTCACAAGTACTAGTCTGGTTGGGATGTGTCTAGGAATATAAGGATTGAAATAGGACACACTTTGAAAATAAGCCAAGGGTTTATTATAATCTAGGATTGAAGTACAAATCCCCTAGCTTTGTGAAGTTCAATGTGAATCTAGGAAGGTTGGTATTTAAGCGTATAGATACCAAGAACATTCAAAGAATCATGATAAGTGGATATAAAAGTTTAAGCAACATGTATGAAATTAACCCACAATATTACAAAATGATATCCCATAAGCCATATATTTCTCAAACATCATTAAATCACCTTGTCATGAAAAAGAACATCAACATCTATTCATTACTTGAACAAGAAGTAAAGTAAATTTGCCAAGTACAATGTCAACAATGAAATGTTCTCACAAATTCATCTTCACTGAAATAAAAACATGATATATCTAAGGCAATTATTTGGTGAAGTATAAATCAATGTTGATATGATCAAGATGTGTTAAGTGTATGCGTGCTAGCAATAGTAAGCATCAGATCTAAACAGAGGTGAAGATATGGATCTTGCTTAATGTGAATTACTTGATCTAAGAACTATACAGTGCTAGTAGTTAAGAGCATTAACACATACAAGAGTGTGACTATATGAAGTTGATCTCAACAATAGTAATCATGCAAAAATAGCTAATCAAAGGGGTGAAGCGAATTAGCCTAAGAGAGCTTAAGATTTGCACAATGTTAAGATTAATCACACTTACTTAATTGCAGTTTATTAAGTGCAGAACTGTAGATATGAACAACAATGCAAAAAGGAGAAATCTGAATGCTGCAATTGATGAATTTGTAGCTAATAACTTGAAGGGAATGAAGTAAATCAGAATTTCTTAAAAAAAATAGCTACACAATTATAACAGCATTCAAATAAAAGGGAAACTTGCTGTTAGTACAAGTATACCTGCAAAAGAGTGTTAGAATGATCAGCAAGTACAAGATTTCATCATATATAATGAACCGAAAGATATAAATTTATATCCAACAACTTATAATGTTTGATTTCAGATCTATGTAGTTATTCTTGAGTTACTTAGATGTGTAGTTCCCTTCCTTAATATGAGTTTTATGAGCTGGAAACGATGGAAGAGAAAGAGGGGTGAATATCCTCAAGAAGAACAAGTGTCTTTCAACCAAATGTATGGTGAAATATGGCAGCAATGAGAGGGATGAGTAGAATGTGGAGGAAAGAAGGGGTTTAGAGACCAAGTGTCTTAGTAAGATGATGAGTAACCAATAGTTGAAGAGGAGGTGCTCAATCTTTAGCAAATAATAACTAAGGTTTTATCTTGAAATCGCCTTCCTTCAACTCAATCTAGTTAAAACATCAATCACAAAGAAGATCAACAATCCAAATGGTTAATATTCAATTAGATCAAACTGAAGTAACATGCAAGAATAAAGTATTTAATCTATTTTCATGAAGGACAAACAATTCAATTATTTGAAGATAAATATCTTACTAAATCATAGAGGCAACTAGCAATCTAAGATTCTTTGCTTGCATGAAAATAAAATAATCACAATATTACTTTAGCTATGAGTAGTTAACCAACATCACCATGAAGCAATAGATCCACAATAGCCCAATCACATGAAGAACATTACACAAGCAATTTTTAGCAAAATAAGTTTCTCTATTCAAGTCCCCATTTCGATCCCTTCCAAATGAAATTGTTCCTCCTTTTATAATACAAGGAGTTGCTAATTTGGAAGTGTCAATGAGTTATTACATTGGTGGAGTGATGATCTCAAGAAAAATATCAACGGATAATATTACAATAATTACAATGATGCTTTCTAGAAGGTGCCAAGTTGCCTTCCTTAGTGGGGTGCATCACTAGCTTCGACCACATCAAATGAATGAGAGGAAATAAGTGGACCACTTTGCTAATGTACACCATGCCAATGCTAAGCAGTGGAGAACTAAGTGACCACATACAATGTTATCTTTCTGTAGCTTATTTGCCCCTCTCAGTGAGGTGCCTCCGTTAGTCAATTCACCCTTCTTGAGTGGGCCCAAAAGATGTCATGTAATCATTTGAAAGTCAAAGAAGCTTCCTCATAGTATTTGGAGATGAGTTACCATGCCAAATCGTGAAAAAAAATCTCTTTATAGTTTAATTAATTAATCAAACCATACTTAGGCCTTTTTTAAATCAAAATCAAAACCTTAGGAAAAGCTCTAATTAAATGTCGTTAATCCAAAATTGATGAATCCTTGTGAACCAAGAAGGGAGATTGCCCAGGATGAGTCCTCATAGTCTCTGAAGATCATACATACGAAAATCCATGCTTAAATATCCCTGGAAATGCCTCAAATGCTCTGCTCCAATAATTAACTCTAGACTTAGGGTCTTTTAAATCAAAACTTAGGTAAAAGCCTTAATTAAAGCTAGCTAATCTAGAAATGGCATAAACCAAGGGGAAATTGATCTAGAAGGCTTTCAAAGCCGAAGTATCTGACAACTGAGAGTGGTACCTATATGAGACTTGTTGTTTGGTATTGTTGACCAGTTAAACTGCCCTGTTGACCAAGTCAAACTGTTGAAAAAATAAAACTTGGTCAAACTTTCTAAACAAATACTTGAAATGTTGTAGACATTTGAAGAACATATGATGATGTCTTTGAAGCTCCGAAACTCTGAAATGATGATGTATTACAAGTCAAAGTGTAATGAATACATGCAACTGAACATAAGTGTGAGTCATCATCTAGCATAACTCATGTAAACATGATTATATACCCCATAAGTATCTTCACAATATTCATGAGATAAATGATTTATAAACATATCATAACCATAATAACATCTAAGTATTTTCAACAATTAGTTCTTCTTCGGGGTGGAGGTGAATGACTCAACCAAGGTTAGATAAGTGAAATGTTTTTTTAAATCAACTAAATGTCTCAAGATATGGGGATAAAGGTGCCTTTGTAATCTTCACCGAAGTGCAAACAATAGGGATGCATGCCAACAAGGGATTGTGTTATGAGATATTTCCACCTTTGACCTTAGCAACCCGAGTCCCCTTTATTCTTTTCTTTTTCTTTGATTGCTCCCTTTTCTTCTTGTACTTTGGATGAGGGGACCTTAACCTTGATTTTTAATTAGCCGCATTATCGGTTATGATTTGGACAACATGTTCCAAACCAATCTCTCTGATGAAGGCATCCAACAACTCACACAATAATGTTACATCTTTAATATGGGCTGAGGCATCAATTGATTTAATAAATATGATGCCCCTAGGGCAATGTACCAAGAAGTTTGTAAGGGTCCTACCCTTTGTATTTGTCCAACCATCGGACATCACTGTGCATCTAGTAGACTCCCATGACTTCTTTAACTTTGCCAATCTAGCATTGATGTCATTCTTTTCTGCTTGCAAAATTGCCCCCCACAACTCCTCATAGGTAGGGGCCCTATAATCTAGGCCAACAAGAACGATATCATCACACATAGGATGGAAAAATGGATTGGTGTTTGTGATGCTCAAAGGTAAGTCGCTCCAATCCCATGACTTCTTTAACTCTTCCAATCTAGCATTGATGTCATTCTTTTCCTCTTGACAAGGTCAAAAATTAATAAGATAATGTAAGTGGTTTTAACAAACAAGTCACGCGTCAAAAAGACAGGGGCGACTCACGTAGAAAGGGAACAAATTGGTTAAAGGAGGGATGAATTAGTTAAATGAGCGAATCTTCTAGAATAAAATGACATGTGTGGCGAAAAATATGGTGCACCTCTTTAAATGGCAGTTTAGGATTTGCTAACTTCCTCAATATTTATCGGATTTTCTATTATAAACGCTTTTCAGAAATCTCGTGACCACTTTGCATCTAATGGCTTTGAGATGCCACAATTTTGGGCACTCAATCAAAAGATAATTGCTCCCAAAGCTAGGGTATGAGACATCCAAGTGGCTTGCATGGAGATGTGTGATTGCATAAAAATATGGTGAGGGTCTAACATGAGGAAATGGGGATTGGGTTTTAAAAGGTAATTGAGAAAAATATTATTAAACCCAAAGTTTGAGCTAGGTAAATGCACCTCTAACCATCCAACTTATGTTTAACCACCAACACAGCTTAATGATTATGACCAAGTGCAAGAGGGTCACCGAAAAAGGCTCTGGATTAATTAGGACTGACTTGACGCATGTCCATGTTGACCTAAAGTGAGATGTAATAGACTAGGGCAGTTGTACTAGGATGACCTCATGGCTTTGGAGGTTTTTTAATAGAGTGAAAAAACTTTGAAAGGGCTAGTCCACTAGGGCTAACATTTTGAGGTAAAAAAACACTCATGAGGTGCTTGAAAAGTACAACAATCATAGTTGGGATTGTTATACATTACAAACTAGCCCTTTTATAAACCATTTTAAGTACAATCTCCCTTATTACAAGATTTCCCTAGATGATTAGATACAATAATGACCAAAAGTATTTGAAAATTTTGCTCGAAGTAGCCTCACAAGTACAATTCTTTGGCACATCGTCGTCTTCAATCCCTGCATTAATCCTCTTGTAAATTGATGAGTAACAAAGTCAATGATAGGGTTGGTGGGGAGATGCGACTGAAGCTAAGGTCGATGACCAACTATGAGCTACAATGGGAGCTAGGGTTGATGGGGAGGTAGAATTCATCTCATGTAGCGGAGTAAAGCTACTTTTTCCTATATAATAAAGGATTTTGCTCCAAGATAAATGTAGGATGCAAAGGCCATAATCTCTCTTTGTAAGCTTGATCTCAAGCCCATGGTTATTGCAAAATGAGCTCAAAATGTCCAACTATTTTTGGAGTCTTACAATTGTGGGAGAAAAGGACAATGTCATCGTTGAATAGTAAAATGTTTGTTGTTCTTACCAAGTAGAGAAAACATCACATATAAACAATGCCCTTGCAACTATAGAAAGGAGAAAGAAGAAAGAAGAAATAAATTATATTAATGTCCACAAGTGACAAAAGTATATCAATGGGACCCACAAGTACAACTACAATAGCAAGTAGAGAGCCTTGAGCATCTTTGAAAGCAAGAAACAAAAAAGATGAGTCAAAAGCTTAGCAATGGGTTGAGAAAAAAGTGTAAACCCTAGAGACAAAAAATTGTTAAATTTATGAGTGCAAGACTCTAAATTGTGTTGATAGTAGAGAAAGTGCTTGCATTTTATTTTTACTTAATCATTATGAAACACAATGTTAAGGCTGATAATGTCTGCCAGATAGTGACTCGGGCTAAGAGGGCCTTGCCTTAGCTTTAGTAACATGAGTAATGCAGAGAGGGGCGCAATCAACCAATTGACATTATTACAAATTTGTAGGTACTGAGTCATTGACTCTTGAGGCATTCATCTGCAACATGAATTTGAATCTTGTTATATGTAGGAATGCACACGCTTGTGCTCCTCTCATGATGGGTAGTAGGTATTTGAGTTACAAGCTAGGGAAAATTATCCACAAGAATTGAGGATAAGATAATATAAGGTATGATAATTTTACTAATGTTCAACAAGTGACCACAAATAGGTCAATGTGACTACTAAGTACAATAGTATCAGTGCACTATGGGAGCATAAGGGCCACTCCTATATATACACCAAAAGCATATCTAAGTGAAGATCTAAACTCTATTACCTAGAAAACAAAGTCCTTCTTGGTAGTCTAGAATAATACATGCATTGCTAAAGGGCTAGATGCCAAAGAAGCACAAAGCTCTCTGGATGGATGCCCTAGAGGAGAGTACAAGGGGGAAGGAGAATCCTTAGTACACCTTGGACTTGTCTCCTAAGGAGGAGGAAATGCTTCTTTGCGGGTTGTCCACCTCTGTGAATGCGTCTCTCCTAGCTTTCAAGGTTGAAGAGAAAAAACTCATGATAGAATAATGTATAGAAGAGTTGTTTTGTGGTGTGTCTCATCGTCTCAAGGGATGTGCTTGCTACTTCTATCTAAACGTAGTTACATAGAGCATTGCTTATTGGAATGATAGGCCTTGTTTTGAGACTTGAGTTGGTAACACCGCATGGGGTTTGTTGGTGGGGGGTAGGAGGACCCTTGGTGTCTCATAGATCTTGACCTTGTTGGAATAGTGTTACTGTTTGCCTACTCATTGGTACCCCTGGGCCTTGACTATTGGGATCTCCAGAAAAATGATGTAATCATTTGAGTAGTCTTTGGTTGAGGGGTGGCTTTAAGTGTGGAGGATTAGAGATACTGCCTCCCTCATAAACAAGGATAAGCACCACTGCAGGTACCTGAAGAAGATGGAGAGAGAGTTTTGAGACTCCTTGAAGAGGTAGTAGAAATGCCCCCATATCTTGTAGTAGATAGGACACTAGGAAATAAAGTGCTCCTCCATTTTAGTCTCTTGCATATGACATAGCTAGCAATTCCTATTGTCCCATGGATATGATGCTTGGCCTCTAACTGAATCCCATGCGAACCAACTTGAAACTGACCTAGAGGGATCCTTACACTTGAAATTGATAGTTGTAAGGGGGTCGAACTCCAAGAAGTGCTTTGTATAGAAGGCCATCTTGGCCTTCAATCCCCCTGGTGGGTTGAGCCAAGTGACCTATATTTATTATCGATAGATATCATCTACGATAATCTTGTTCATCTCTTGCTTATTTGGCAAGAGATGTCTAAGGGCACCTACAGAGTATTTGAAAGGAGGGAGGCAGTCCATCAAAATGCTGACTGACTAAAGATGACTCCAAACCTCAAAAAACCAACAACCATGATTCCATCCAGTAGGGCTGTTAAAGGCTGTTACCGGATGAACTAGTAGGGCTAGTATCCGATGAACAAATGTACGGAGAAAGTGACCACTGTCACCTTAGACACTCCTCCAACTGCTTCGGAGAGTTGGAACCTCCAAGGGGAGAGCCTTTCAAGAATCTGCAATACATTTAAGACAACACAAACTATGTCTGCTAGAAGACCAATTAGAGACCAGTGCCTTAATCTATATGGTTTTGCGAATGAAGAGGACACACTATTGGGTTTAGTGCATGTAGATGCTAAATAAGATAATGCCAATATTCAATCCATTGATCAAAGGACTAGCAATAGGATCAATCAATGGTATTTATGATATGAAAGAGATTATTCATTAATAACAATGAAGAAGATATGGTTCATCCACAATGTCTAATTATGTTCCAAGATTGTAAATATTTAACACGACTTTAGCATAAGAAGTATCATTCACCAATGTAGTATAGATTATCCAATTACTAATCTCCACTAGCACACGCAAGGACTAATATGATATGATATCACAATTGATACAATATGATGTTAATATGATAACAGCTGTATGTATGAATGGCAAGATAAGTGCAATGCATGTAACGGAGTGTCCAAATACCCAATGTTGCCAGCTTATTTGACAATTAAATGAGGAGTAATTTTCAGACTATAATGAAAGTACTAACAGTATTGCAGCAGTCACTTTAGAACAATTTGCAAGAGCAGTAAGGATATCACTGAGATATGTAAATGATGTGATCAATTTGCATCCAAACTCCAATCACTTTATTCATGCACTAATGCAGGTTACCTGACTAGTATAAGCAGCCAACCACAGTATGTTTCAGACCTTATTTGTCAGCAATATATCAGCTTTTAAATAGTAGCAATACATATCCAATGATTTACTTTATTTGTGTTTCGGTGTGTAGGATAGAAGACAAAGTTTGAAAGTCTGTCAAGGGAAGACAGTCTGCTGCCCTAGCAGACTGTTTTGCAGCAGAAAGGAAGGCTGTTAAGGGCTGTTTTCAGCCTTGGGAAGACCCCCAAATGGAGGGCCGAGAGTGAGGGAAAGAGGAAGAAGTAAGGGAGAAGAGGGAAGAAGAAGAAAGGAGAGGGAAAATAATAGGAGAAGAGAAGAGGAAGGGAAAATAGAGACGAAAGGAAAGAAGGTATGGAAGAAAGGTAGGGAAGGAAAGAGGGGAGAAGAAAGAGGAAAGGGAGAAGAATGACGAAAGGAGGGCGAGGTGGAGAGAAGGAGAAGGGAGCGAACTACAGGGAGGAAGATAGAGTAGGCTGCTAGGGCAAAAAGGTAGGTCTGATATTTAGGTTTAGGGTTTAGTTTTAAGATTTTTTTTTTTTGGTATTTTTAGGAACTCCTAAAATTTCGCTCTAGGGTTTCTAGGGATTAAAATGGCAGCCCGAATTTGTAGTAGGGAGGGCCGAAATTCTAGGGAGGCCAAACATTATTATTATTTTTTTTGTTTGATTTTTAGTGTTTTTGACATAAAATTGCCCTAATTCTAGTCCTAATTCTACCATGAAAATGCAAAATTACACAAGAAAATGCAAAAATTAACCTAAAATAATATTTACAAATACACAAACTAGGGTTTTATGTGAAAAGATGGATCAACTTAGGGTTTTAATGGATGTTACCCCAAACCCTAGCCTTAGAGGAAGGTGACCAACCTTCCTCTTGGAGTTGATTCTTCTTGTCAACTAGGTCAGGGATTCTTGAAACAACTCCTAGGGTTCGTTTCAAGAGCCTAAACTAGGGAAAAGTTGGAGCTCCAAGGAAAAACCACGTAAAAACCTCCTTTTGGGAGTGTTTCTACTATGCTAAGGGGATATAAAAGTAGATAAAGGTCCTATTAAAAATGAATGCAGCCCTAGGGCTACCATTCATTCATTCAAGCAGCCAAAATACCTACCTTTCACCAAGCAAGACTTAAAAGGTAAAATACTTACTTGAGAATGAGTTATTCCAACTAGTCTAGCATCCACAAAGCATTAGCAAGACAAGAAATCATCCAACTTCATCCAAGAGCAAGAAAAATCATCCCTCCAAGAGGTGCGCATCACTTCATAAGGTCCTTCCAGGGTAAAAGAGTAGCATAATGAATTTTATCCCATAAGTTGTGTTTTACAAATGAAGTGAGGAGACTTTATTTATATGTTCTCACACTCACTTTTACAAAATAACTAGGCCTACATGCCTTAAAATGTCAATTTAAAATTATAACATGTCAACTTAAAATTAAACATAAAATAATATAAAGGAATCAAATCTGTGGGTAACTTGGGGCATTTTCCCTAGAGTTCACCCAAAAATGTCTAAAATAGCTAAAAATGAGCAAAATACTCCAAACTGAAGGCTGGAGTAGGCAGGGGGGGACGCCATACCCCATCTAACCCCAACAGTGCTGATAATCCCTCAATGCCCCCCCTAGAACAAGTAGTTCGGCTTGGTGAGGATGATGATGTCATCCTTGGAAGAGGCCCAAGGAGAGAGGGCGTTAGGCTGCAGAGGGACCAGAGGGTGCCTGAGGTCACCTGGAAGAGAGGCAAGAGCTTCACAACAGACAGAACTGTCACCGGAGTAGTGGAACAAGTTGGGGGTCATGTGACCCAGTGACCCACTCGTAGGAGCCTCGAACACCAACCTCAGGGCTACAAGCTCTATGATGAGGCAATCAACAATGCCACTAAGCCATAGTACTCCTAAGAAAAGGACCAAAAGGTTTGGCCATAACCTCCACTCAGAAAATGTTGGATAATAGCTCTCTTGGTCTTAAAAAAAATGACCCTCTCTCCCTGGGGACACATCTGAAGGTGCGCTGGTACTGGTACCACGTAATAGAAGCCTTAGAGGAGTAGCATGTAAGGTACAAATAATGGTCCCTACTAGCTACCGAGTCAACAAAATGTTAGATATGATGTAGAAATGTGTTGAAATATTGTAACTTCAAAGAATATTATATTTGTATTTTATTATTTCGGAGATGGTACATTCCTCCGTTGTGACTCTATTGTATATCCGGAGATGTTTATTCCTCCGAGAGAGTGTGGTAACTAGGGTTATTAGATCTCCCATGTGAGGTCGGCCCTGAGTTTATTATTTGAGGGTTATTAGACTCTCCGGGGAGAGGTCGGCCCCATAGGGTAAAAGGTCAGTCGGAAAACAAGTATAAGTAGAGGAGGATGTTCCTCACTTATCTCATTCATTCATCCACTTGGGAGTAGCGCACAAGTGAGAGAGAGGTCTGCATAGGAGGAGAAGGAGCTCTTGTTTGGTTTCTACATCTTGTATTGGTTGATCATCTATATTGAGGAAAGCTTTGCTGGGTTTTCTACCCCATGAGGGTTTCCCAAGGTAAATCTTTGTCTATCTTGTGATTGTGTTTCTTTCAGTGATCTTGCTAGTCAAATTAGTATAAACTCAACATGGTATCAGAGCTAGCCTGAATAGGACATCTTTCACAAGGTGAAAATATCTCTCTCCTTCTCCGGTGAAAATTAGGGTTTCTGCAAAAGTAGGAATTTTTGGATTCTGATTGCATGGCTGGATAGCCCTCCTCAAAATCGAAGTTTTGAGCCATAGATCAAGATTTTTGGTTGGGTAGAACTTTGGGAAAGTCAAACCCTAGTTTGACCAAAAGTGCAGAAAACCAAAAAAACCAGAGAACCAGAAAACTGCGCACCTATGCACCAATGAACCAGAAAAGCTGCGAACCTGTGCACCAGAAAACTAGAAAAGAGAAGACCAGAAAACCAGAAATTCTGTTGCAGATCCGGAAGGTGAAAAGTTGAAGTTTCCAGAAGCAGATCACACCAGAATTCTTAATTCAATCAAGCTCATCTCCTGGTTGTGATATTCTATCTCTTGGGAAACTTCAATCTCCTTGATCCCTGGATAAGATGGCTCCAAGCACTAAGCTTGAAGACAAGCTAGAAGGTATAGATATTTTTTCGAGCATGGAAATACAGAATTGGTCTCATTCTTGAAGAGAATGATCTTGTCCAATATATAAAGGATGAGGTTGCAGAACCTGAAGAAGATGAAGCCAAAGAGAAGTATAGGAATGACCTGATTAGAGCAAAGAGAATCATTGTTGATTCTATAAAAGACCACTTGATTCCCCAAGTGGCATCTAAGAAGACCCCAAAGGAAATGTATGATGCCCTTTCCAGAATGTATGAGGGAAAGAACATCAATAGGAAGATGAATCTAAGAGCTCAACTGAAGAGCACCAAGATGAATAAAGGAGAATCTATTCAAGACTATTTCTCAAGGGTTTCCCAGATCAAAGAACAACTAGATGCCATTGGAGATACCCTTGATGAGGATGAACTTGTCATGACTGCTCTAAATGGTCTAACTAGACCTTGGGAGTCATTCATCCAAACTATGTGTGCAAGAAAAGAAAGTATGAAGTTTGATGTGGTATGGGAGGATTGCATTCAAGAAGAAGCTAGGGTAGCCAATAGAGAAGCCCTGCTAAAAGAAGATGACCAAGCTTTGGCCACGCACACTAGAAGAAGAAGGAGTCACTACAACTCCATGAAGAATGGCCATAAGAAATCTCACCCTCCAGATAGATTTCAAAAGAAGGAAGGAGTAAGCTCAAAAAGAGACCACTCCTTAGTTAAGTGTTACAATTGTCACAAACCAGGACACTTTGCTAGAAATTGTCCTTCAAACAAGAAGAAGAATTTTCTCAAAAGACATCATGCACATCTAGCAGAAGATGATAGTGAAGAAGAAGAAGAGGTGAGGCCTAAAAAGAAGAGGACCAAAGTAGAGGAAGAAGATGCAGAAGAATATGTTCTATTCTCTGCACTCTCTGGGTTAGTAACACCTGGAGAAGATACATGGCTCATTGATAGTGGTGTTTCAAAGCACATGACAGGTCAAAAGAAGACTCTCTCAAGACTTGAAGAAAAGACGTCCCCACAGAAGGTATCTCTAGGAGATGACTATCAATATCCCATCAAGGGAATTGGTGAAGCAAGCTACAAACTTGATTCTAGAACCCCATTGAAGAGGAAGGAAGTCTTATATGTACCAGGTTTGAAGAAGAATTTACTTTCTATCTCAGCACTAGATAATAAAGGCTATAGGGTTGCATTCATAGATGGACAAGTACTCATGTGGGCCAAAGGAAAATCAATTGAGGATGCAATTGTTATTGGTGAAGAAGAAGGAGGTCTATACAAACTCAAGGGCCATCCAGAAGCTGCCCTTGTTCATGAAGCCACTAGCCCAAGTGAGCTATGGCATAGAAGGCTTGCTCACATTAACTACAAAGCACTACCTCATGTGAGCAAGGTAGTCATAGGACTACCAGACTTAAAGATTGACCATGATGGCACTTACAAAGGATGTGCAAGAGGGAAGAATGTCAAGAACCCATTTCCAAAGAGTGATACAAAGACTAAGAGTACATTGGAATTGATTCACTCAGATGTATGTGGACCAATGCCATCCACATCCTTGAGTGGATATGAATACTACCTTACATTCATCGATGACTACTCAAGGAAGACCTGGATCTATTTTCTGAAGGGAAAAGATGAAGTTTTTGGGAAATTCAAGGAATTCAAAGTCTTGATAGAAAACCATTCATAAAAGAAGATTAAGATAGTAAGGACAGATAATGGTGGACAATATACTTCCAAAGATTTTGAAGTCTTTTGTAAGGAAGCTGGAATCAAGAGGGAACTAACCACTCCCTACAATCTCCAATAGAATGGTGTTGCGGAAAGAAAGAATAGAACCATCATGGAGGCAGTAAAGACAATGATACATGATCAAGACCTACCCATGTACTTATGGGCTGAAGCAGCCAGGACAACAGTCTATGTACAAAATAGACTATCTCATAGTGCTCTTGATTTCAAGACCCCAAAAGAAGTGTTCACAGGGAAGAAACTTGAGGTAAGCCACCTTAAGATATTTGGATGCCCAGTGTACATTCACATTCCAAAAGAAAAGAGGACCAAGCTAGATCCTTCTGGGAAGAAAGGAATATTTGTTGGATATTGTGAAGCATCCAAAGCATTAAGAATATACATCCCAGGATTTCACCATATGGAAATAAGTAGGGATGTGACATTTGATGAAGAGGCAGCTCTCAAGAGGTCTAGGAAGTGTCAATATGAAGAAGTATATGAGGAGGAGGCACCCTCCAGAATTACAGAAGCTGCACCCACCCCTGAAGAAGCAACTCCTGAGGACCATGACATGATGGAACCACAAGAACCCCTTGTCATGGAAATTTCAAGGAAGAGAAAGCCAGCATGGGCAAGAGACATTATACTAGGAGCAGAAAAATATGGAGCTCCTGAAGGCTCCACTAGGGTAAGCAAGAAACCAAAGACATTCTCCAACTATGTGGCCCTGATGTGTGACCTTGTAGATCAAGTACCCACTAGTTATGAAAAACATCTCATAAGAAAGAGTGGGTGGAGGCAATGACGGAGGAATACCAGTCAATAATGAAGAATGATGTTTGGGATATAGTTCCCAATCCAAAGGACAAGAGTGTGGTATCCTCCAAATGGATATACAAGATAAAACATGCTGCGGATGGCAGCATTGAAAAATATAAGGCAAGGTTTGTGGCCCAAGGATTCTCTCAGAAAGAGAGAATTGACTATGAAGAAACATTTGCACCAGTAGCAAGGTACACTTCCATTAGAACCGTCATGGCACTTGCATCCATGATGAAGTGGAAATTATACCAGATGGATGTAAAGACAACTTTCCTGAATGGTGTGATTGAGGAGGAAGTGTACATAGAACAACCACAAGGATTTGAGGTGGAAGATGGAAGAACCCATGTGTGCAAACTAAAGAAGGCCTTGTATGGACTGAAGCAAGCTCCCAGAGCTTGGTATGGAAGAATTGATAGTTTCCTAACAAGCTTGGGCTTTACCAAAAGTAAAGTTGATCCTAATCTTTATCTCAAGGTTATGGATGATGAACCTGTCATATTACTGCTATATGTGGATGATCTATTTCTGTCAGGAAATGAGAATCAGATTATCGAATGCAAGAAGAAACTCTCTGTAGAATTTGAGATGAAAGATCTCGGATTGATGCACTACTTCTTAGGTCTAGAAGTATGGCAAGGCCCTGTTGATGCCTCGGATGTGCAGGGTAAGTGCAAGGTGCTGGAATGGGTTCCGAGGCACACAACAGGGGATGAAAATCCAGCCAAAGGCTTCGAAAGACCCTACGCAAGGGCAATTCTATCCTTGAGCTGTTTGGTGTAGTAATCACCCATGGATATTAGGCCTCCGCTGGCACTCTATGAGTAAGTGGTTTTTTTAATCTATAAGATCAGTTTCCCAATTCAGGGAAAACAAAGTATAAAAATGGTAAATCAAAGTTAATCTTAATCTTATTTGAGAAGAGAATCTAATCTAAGCTAAATTTATTCTAAAAGGAATGTTTTGTTTATGCAGATCGGACTTGATGTGTAATGGATAAGTATGTTTGCCAACTTCAACAGAAATGTAAAAGATGCATTAACTTATCAGCTTAATCATAATCAATTGATGAAAATTAAGTGGCAATAATATAAGCATGTAAAACTGTTCAAGACTAACCTGTAATCACTTTGTTAATTGAAAAATTAACAATGATTAAATAGCTGTGAATCAAATTGCAGAAATAGATAAAGAAAATATTTTAATTAAATAAATTTAATAAAATATTTTCATGCATGGATCAATGATAAAGAGAAATCTGTATAACAGACCTGTGCATTATTTTATATATGCAAAGAGATCACACAATATAGATGATAATTTTGAAATAATAAATCAGACACTGTCAAAGAAATTTGAACAATAAACAAGAAATGATTCAATGAGATTACTTCACTGTATTAATGAGGTCTGCAAACAAAATTACAGGCTCTGATAAGACAGAGTGTCTCCAAATCGTCTCCTGCTGATTCAAGCTCCAAAATTACCAACCATCTGGAAGTAGCGTTCCTCCTTCTTCTTCCCTGTCAGCAAGAAATTATTGCAAGAAGAATGCAGATATGAGAAGAATAAAAATTCTTCCGTTCTTTAGAGAACTCTCTCCCCCCCTTTCTCACAGCCTTGGGAGGTCCAATTTATACAAGTGAAGAGCACTGGTAATGATAGGATCAAATCCCTAGATGTCTGGTACGTTTAGCTATGCAAAAACGTCCGGAATGAATTTCTGAAAGTTCAGCGCTGTTCGGCAACATTTTTCTCCCAAATGGTTGACAGATTTGCAAAACTGTCCGTGGTTAAGGGTAAATCAGCCCATTTGGGAAGTGGGTTTTCAACCGTTTGAGCTGATTCCTCACGGTTTGCCCGCAATCCTCTGTGCAAAAACGTGTCTTTTACAGATTCCGTTTTTTCAAATTTTATTTGCACAACAAATTAGGGTTTAGTGAAATATTATGCATTAAACTTTGTATGATATACCAAAGTCAATTATATAAATAAGATTATTAATATTGTTCTTCGAAAAATATATTGAATATAATTTAAACAATAATAATGATCTTACAAATAAGCAGAGTTAATTATTCTTTGTAAAATACAATACTTTGCTTAATGAAAATGTTATTGACTCTTTCCATGGTTTGAGAATATGTTATTTAGGATTTCATTGAATTATAAAAAATTGTCATAAAATTATAGATCTTCCCATAATGACAAATTTGATCAAATATTCAATACTTAGTAAAATTCAATAATCCTTTCAAAATTGATAATCAAAAGCATGGTTCCATTATTTGATATAAACCCTTTCAAGTTATAAATCATGATGATTAGAAATAAGTGTTTAATCAAATTATTCTAACCCATCAAGTTACTCTAAAAAAATTATTAATTCAATGGAGTTCAAATTTGTTGCCAAGCTCACCGTAACATCATATGAATTCAATCAATCAAAATTAAAGCATGTAAATGACTCAAGCAAGTTCGAATAAGAATAAGCAGTCATTACATACAACAATCAAAATAGAATGACAACTGAAATGATAAAACCCAACTCAAAAATGGAAACAATCCAAACAATACCAGAAAAAATGGAAATCCAAAAAATTATTCAAATCACGTAGCGTAACCTCAATCGCAGGATCAAAACAAATCGACGGTTGGGATTGAATTTTGTGGCTCCGGAGTTAAGTTGCAGGGTTTTATTTCGTAAATATATACAGTCATCCCGTAATTCGCAATCCGCAGTTGCGGGTGTTTATTGGCGAACTTTATTTATGATTCCCGAAAGCTGTAATCCAAAACTTGCGGGTTGCGGGTTTCGGGATTACAAACCAACCAAAACAATGTAAAAAAGAGTTTCCGAAAGCTGAAAAACCGACCATGCGGGTGGCGGGTTTCGGGGACATGAGACTGTGAGGAGAGATAACCATCCCAAAAGCCGCATCCCGAAATTACGGGTTGCGGAGGCGCATATCAAATCGACGAAAAACGGCAATCCCGAAAGCCGAATGCCGCCATTGCGGGATTCGGGTTTCGGAGTAACTATTTCCCAATCTCATTACAAAGTGACCCCACAATCCGCAACCGTCGGGTTGCGGGTTGCGGAACTACCAAAATCGAAACTTAAAAACAACCGTTCCGCATGCCGCAATCGTCCGATCGCGGGTTGTCCAAATGTTGGGTTTCGGGATGATTTTATCAGTCAACAAAATACTCAAAAATTTTGGCTTTTTGAAACCGAAACACTTTGGAAGAAATAATCAAACGCTTGCAAACAAGTAGACTAAAAGCATGGGTGAAGAGATTTTTAAGATGGAAATCAAAATCTGATATTTACAAGACAAATCACCCAAATACCTTTGCGTTTATTCAGAAATGGGGCTCTCGTGCTTCATCTAAGCATGGGATCTATTGTGGCCACAACAAGCCCAGAGGGAATCTTTCTCAACCAGGGAAAGTATGCTGTGGAAATCTTGAAAAGATTTGATATGTTGGAATTTAAGGCCATGGCCACTCCCATGGATTCCAACTTGAAACTGTTAGCAGATGACTCATCAGAGTTAGTGGTTATGACTTTGTACAGACAGATTATTGGGTCATTAATGTATTTAACAAATACCAGACCAGACATATGCTTTGCCGTGAATACCTTGAGTCAGTATCTAGTGGAACCTAGACGAGTTCACCTGATAGCTACAAAGCATGTGATGAGGTACCTAAAGGGTGCGATAGACTTTGGTCTATGTTATCTTAGAGATCATGGTTTCAGATTGTATGGCTACACAGATGTTGATTGGGTAGGAAGTGTATCAGACAGGAAGAGCACATCGAGAGGATGTTATTGTCTGGGATCTGCCATGATCTCGTGGTTTAGCAGGAAACAGTCCAGTGTGGCTCTCAGTACAGCTGAAGCGGAATATATTGCTGCTTGCTCTGCTAGTTGTGAAGCAGTATGGCTTCGGAAGTTGGTATCTGGTGTATTTGACTTAGAGATGGAACCCACTGAGATCCTGTGTGACAACCAGAGTTGTATCAAGATGACAGAAAATCCAGTGTTCCATGATAAGTCTAAGCACATAGAGATCCGATATTTCTATATATGGGATATGGTACAGAAAGGAGCTATCAAGCTCGAGTATGTAAGCACTGACGAACAAGTTGCTGATATATTGACCAAACCTCTGTGTCGAGTAAAGTTTTAGTATTTCTGAGACAAGCTTGGTGTAGTTCAGAAGGACCCTCCTTGAAAGGGGGAGTGATGTGGTCACTCATGATGAGTTGCCTGCATCGACAGTGAGGTCGATGATGTGGATATCTATATTGGTGATGTCGACAGTGAGGTTGGTGAATGGTCCTTAGACAAGGTCTAAGTTGACGAGTGGATTCTATCATCCTTGAACACATGTTCTAAAAGAGATCCGTAGACATGTCTCCGAGAAAGAAGAGGGATTGTATCATCCCCGGACTTCGGTCCCAGAATTGATCCGTAGACAGTTGTCTTCGAGAATGTGGGGATTATATCTTCCTCGGACTTCGGTCCCAGAATTGATCCGTAGACATCTGTCTCCGAAATTTGATGATAGGACTGCACTGTCCCTGAGCTTTTAGTTCAAAATGGTGTGATACATCCAGCATGAAAAAGGGCTGGCTCTGTAGATGTGATACATCCAGCATGAAAAAGTGTTGGCTCTGTAGATGTGATACATCTAGCATGAAAAAGGGCTGGCTGTGTAGATGATGAAGACCTGCAGGTGGCAGGCCTACATCCAGTATGAAAAAAAAAGGACTGGCTCTGTGGTGGTAAATCCTAGATTTGGTCTAGGTTACATCCAGTATGAAAAAGGACTGGCACTGTGGTCGGGACTGCATCGTCCCTAGACATGAGAGATGTCTTAAAGTGAGCAGGATTGATCATTCTGGAATTGGATCGTGTATTGTAGATCGAGATGATCCAGATGCTGTAGATCAAGATGATCCAGATGCTGTAGATCGAGAGATCCAGATGATAATATTGTAGCTGTTCGAGTGCTGCAGAAGATGAAGACTCAGTACTGAAGATGTTGATGTTCTAGTATTGAAGATCTTGAAGATGTTCCAGTAACTGTTTGAGTTACTGATGATGTATGAAGAAAGCTTCCAATGACTTATAGATGTATCATGTACCATGTAGTTGATGACTCCTTGCTCCTGCAGATGTTGTTATAATATCCTTCTCGTTAAGGGGGAGTGTTGAAATATTGTAACTTCAAAGAATATTATATTTGTATTTTGTTATTCCGGAGATGGTACATTCCTCCGTTGTGACTCTATTGTATATCCGGAGATGTTTATTCCTCTGAGAGTGTGGTAACTAGGGTTATTAGATCTCCCATGTGAGGTCGGCCCTGAGTTTATTATTTGAGGGTTATTAGACTCTCCGGGGAGAGGTCGGCCCCATAGGGTAAAAGGTCAGTCGGAAAACAAGTATAAGTAGAGGAGGATGTTCCTCACTTATCTCATTCATTCATCCACTTGGGAGTAGCGCACAAGTGAGAGAGAGGTCTGCATAGGAGGAGAAGGAGCTCTTGTTTGGTTTCTACATCTTGTATTGGTTGATCATCTATATTGAGGAAAGCTTTGCTGGGTTTTCTACCCCATGAGGGTTTCCCAAGGTAAATCTTTGTCTATCTTGTAATTGTGTTTCTTTCAGTGATCTTGCTAGTCAAATTAGTATAAACTCAACAAAATGAGACCAATTTGAACGAGCTAGAAGGAGTCGATTGCAAACTCCCCATGAGCAATGGTGGGTGGAATCATCCTCTTGCTCCCATTGATAGAACATAGCATGGGCCTAATCAAATTCAACCAGGCTGGGTTCCCACACCTCCAAACCATAAAGAACCATGGGTCGAATGATAGAATCCATGAGAGAAAGTTGGTGAGGAATGAAGGGAAGGACGTGAAGGAAAATAGAGAGATTGAAAAATTTACATTTTTAGCATAATAGAAATTATGAGGAAGAAAAATGATTGATTTCCTGGTATAGAACCAACTGTTTTTCATGCTATAAATTTACATATATCAATCCATTAATATATTATATGAAGAGCAGGGATGGATGACACTGTATAGGCCTACTGGGACTAGGTTGCGGGGAAGCGCTCCCCCCCCCCCCCCCCCCCCCGCCCCCGCTCCAGAAGCTAGCTTCCGGCCGAAGCTAGCCGGAAGCTAAGCGGAATCGCGCTTCTGTTTCGCTTCCGTCTGGAAGTGAATTTCGGAAGCTCGCTTCCGCTCAATTTAAAACGCTCCCTGCCACTGTCATAAAGCATTCGGAAGCGTCGCTTCCTGATCGCTTCCCTTCGCTTCCTAGATCGCTTCCCATCGCTTTCGGCCGCTTCCTAAATCGCTTCCCAACGCTTCCTAAATTGCTTTCTGACGCTTCCTTGGACGTGTCATGGCCCATCTGTCTTGCCAACATGGATCTCCACTGTGGAATTAAAATTGTAAGGTCTCTGCAATTCTATGCCAAGCTGAGTCAAGCTTCTCATTCTCTGTCCAGGTCCAGTTTTGAAGGCTTGGTTTGTTTGCTTGTAGGCCAAGATCAATGCCAAACTCTGAACAAATACACGCTACAATTCTTTCATACCAGCTAAACAAGATTCTCCAAATACCACGCTCTGTTAACTACAATATTCAAACCCATCACTTCATTATGAACACAGCTGCCATTCAATATACATTCATGCTTGCATATGTGGATAGCTCTTAGTTACACCCTACACTAGCATAATATATGGCATATGCAGCACTGTGGCCTCTAGATATTTCCTGCATAGATCCAAGGGCACTCTGATTCTATATGCCAACACAACAATGCACTCCGTGTTTTTTAACTCTACAAACACAACACTTCATTCAACCATTGCTCTTCCCATTCAAAAGATACATACATATGTGTGTGTGTGTTCAAGCACTGTTCCAAAAAAACACAAATGCTACTCCTCATCGCTATCACTATTCATGATACAAATGTATATATTCATTTGTTTGGGAGTCTTTTAGCTTCAACCAGTCATAGGGGATGGCTGTAGGTATAAGGAAAATGTGCAGGTTGGATGATGTATGGCTGTGGGATTTTTGAAAAGGCCACACACAGGCTGTGAGCAGTTAGTCAACTATATACAGCTTGAGGGCAAATGCTGTAGGTATGCCATCACACAGAATTTAAACAGATTGGGTTGGTAATTTAAGGATTAAAAAGGAAGCCAACAAATTAATAATAGTGCTGTAGTTGCCTAGTAAAACAATCCACAAGCATTCTCTGCATGCTAGCGATCAAGCAATTGGAGGATTGAGCTGTGGGTTCCACCCAGTGATTCAATCAAACAGAAATTGGTGCCAAGGATGATCAATTTGGTAATTAAATGGGTGAATTCTGTTGAGATTTCAAATGGGCAAATTGCAAGTGTTGAATAGAGTATACAATGCGTTACCACCAAACCCTTACTGTTACCCCTTGTTACCTCCCATTTTGCATGTTTTTCACAATTTCAGTAGGGGTTTTATGTCTTGATGGAAATTTGGATGGCCTAATGTTGATCCTAGATTTTGTATGGTGCCTTGGGGTCTTGGTGATGATGTCTCAGCGTGTGGGGGTTGATAGATCTTCATGATGATGACTGCACTTCACTTATATTTGGCACATTCATCATGTTTCTTCATGATGCATTCTCAATGGGTGATTTTATGATGGTTTGATGGTACATTCCATCCACATGTGTCATGTTACCACGCAAACTAGCATCTCAAGATTCGACATAGTAGAAATACGGTTAATAGTTGATGACAAAATGTTTATATATTGAAAATTTGAAGCTTTAAGGTTGGATCTTGATGTTATAACTTATGGAATCATGGATACTGGAGTCTGGACCAATGGTTGATGAATTCACTAGTAAATGATTAATGATTGATGATTGATGAAATGATGTTATATGGTATTTACTATTAACTATTATTGTTTATTTCATGTTTTTATCCTTTCCATAACTAATTTAACATTCTACATGCATTTGTTGACATATATGCATCAAAATATATAAAAAATATATATTATATAAAAAACGCTTCCGGAACGCTTCCTAACCGGAAGCTTTTGAAAATTTCGCTTTTCGCTCCCGCTCCCGCTCCCGCTCCCGCTTCTCGCTCCCGCTCCCGCTCCCGCTCCCGCTTCTCGCTCCCGCTCTCGCTCCCAAGTAACCTTGTGCTGGGATTTGAACCTTGGTCATTAATGTGGTGACATGCTATCTCAAATTTCAATCACTAAACCCCGATGAAACTGTATTTTAAAAATAGCATCTCTGCATCAACACCCGAGCCTCTATTCTCTTAAAACCCTGCCTTTTAGAATAACAATGTGAATTTTACTTCTTTTGCTTGTGCCCAATAAAACATCTCCTTGGAAATATTTAATTGAATAATGAGGAATTTGATCTGAGTCACCTATATGATGTCTCTTGGATCATTGAAGTTGGAATCTGCTAATGTATCAGCGAATATTACTACGATGATAGAGTCAAGAAAAAATATTTATGCTTCGTACGTTTAGCTATACACTGTAATTGTAAGCACGAGGGTATTGGAAGCTACATACAACTCGTCTAGTCAATATTGTTCTTGAAAACCCTGGTTTCATCTGATTTATAATTTGCTTTTATTAGTTTCTAAGCAAAGATGCAAATTAAGCATACGAAAAAGACCCACAGACAATTTTGGGCTGCATAACTATGATTTGATGTTCTTGATGGTTTCTATATGTTCTTAAGGTGGTTTCTCTTTTAAACAGGTTAATCTTGACTTCAGTTCAGAGGTAGATATGGTGCGTAAGTTTCGGGCTGGACTTGCCTTGCAGCCTGTGAGCAATCTCTCTCTAGACTTCTTTTCACTTCATGTATTTTTCGACCTCATTCTCGTACTTGCTTCAATTATAAGATTTTGCTTTTCTTATACAGATCGCAACAGCACTTTTTGCAAATTCACCATTCACGGAAGGGAAACCAAATGGTTTTCTTAGCTATAGAAGGTAATTGTTTACTACTTTCATATCTGTATTAGATGCTTATTAATAAATTTACCACAACTATCAGCTTTTCTTAATTCCATCAACTATAAAATTGTGTTCCTCATTGTTTTCCTTTTTACAATTTGCAGCCATATTTGGACAGATACTGACAACAGTCGTTGTGGAATGCTTCCCTTTGTTTTTGATGATACATTTAGGTAAAAACGGGTTGTTTATTGCTTTGAACTATGTTCTTTATTTGATTGGATTTCAGTCCCTAATATCAGCACCATAGTTCCCAATACATTTTCTAGGTTTGACGCATGGTTTTGGAAATTATTTGCTTGTTGATCAGAAGCTCTTATTTAGAAACTTTGCACATTATTTTGCTTTCACAATGGATGATTGGGTTGGTCGCTTGATGGCAAGTTTAATCAGATTCAAATTTCTCAGGTTTAGTCTAATTTGACATGCTGTATTGTTGCAGGTTTGAAAGTTATGTGGATTATGCTCTAGATGTTCCTATGTACTTTGTATATCGGAATAAGAAGTATGTTGATTGCAGTGGCATGTCTTTCAAAGTATTGTCTCTTCTCAAGGCATCTTCTTTATATGAATTTTACCTCTGAATTTGGTGAATGGAAATAGTTTTGATATTTTCAAATTTACTTTAATATCAGCTGGAAACATTTTTAAACTAGAAATGTAGAAAGTCATTAGAACATTGATGCAGGGTTTGGCATTCTCCGTGCTCTAGATTCTCCTATGTACCATTTATATTTGAATAAGAAGTATGTGGATTGCACTGGCATGTCTTTCAAAGTATTGGCCCTTCTCTAGATATCCTCTTTATATGAATTGCACCTCTATGAATTTGGCCAATCGAAAGAATTTAGGATATTTTCAAATTTACTATAAAATAGGCTGAAAACATTTTAAAGCTTAAACTATAGAAAGTCATTAGAACATTGATGAGGGGTTTGGTGTACTTGGTGCTATTGTTTGGAGCTTTTTTGTGAAAATTAACTTTCACAGAATGTGCTGATATAATTATGTTGTATTGGTCCAGGATTTCATGAAGGGTAAATTACCATCATTACCTGGTGAATTGCCCAATCTTAATGATTGGGAGAATCATCTTACTACTATTTTCCCCGAGGTTATCATCACACATTACCTACAATTACATATAAAGCTTTAATAAAAAATTCTTTGTTTCATGTGCAATGGTATCAGCTGTTGCCAAACTACTTGTCATGCTAATTTACTATGGTATAATGATGTAATGATTGTTGATGAGTTTCTTTCTACAGGTAAGGCTTAAGAGGTACTTGGAGATGAGAGGGGCAGATGGAGGTCCTTGGAGAAGATTGTGTGCTTTACCAGCATTATGGGTATGGATTTAGATTGATAATATATTCTGACACTACTTTTTATGAATAAAAATATATGTGTACATACTACATAACATCACTGCATAGGTTTATTATATTTCAGTTGAAACAATTGAAAGCTCAGTCCAAGAACCCAGATGCAAAGATCAACATTAAGACATTAAATAGTATTAAATGCCTTTTGCTGTTGGTGAATAGATTTGCAACCCCTGGTTGCAAATCCAGTTATCACCAGAATATTGCTCTTGTTATCACCCAATTTGTACGTAAGCTGAAAAGATTCCAACCCACTAGCACACTCTAGGTGGCAACAAAGGTTGCTCATCATTGTCACCTCAACTCACAACCTCTCTCTTCAGTTTCTATCTTTAAACCTATGTCTAGGGGGGTATCTCAATTAAATTGGTTATTTGTTTAAGTCTAGATGGAAGATATAGCATTGTTAGGGTTAGTTTAGAGTCCTAGACTATCACTCAGCACAATATATACTGTAAAATTAACTTATGCACTTAGATAAAGCTTAAACAACATGTAAGATAATCATTAACCATAGATGTTCAAGCCAATGAATTTATTTAAAATATTCAATAGCAATGGTAAACTCAATAGAAATGCTTCACAAGATATTCAATGTGAACCATAAACAATGAAAAAATACAATATACCAAATCCACAAATTAAGATAATGACAGTTAGCAATGTGATTTAGCAATATGTCCTAATTATTCCACTAAATCAATTATATCTTATCAATCAAACACAATAACCATTGACTTAGTAAGAATAACAATAACCACTTATATTAGATGAATCTAAGTGCCAGGACACAATCGATAACACTTAGATGATTAGTTCTTAGTGATTAGGAGTTTGAAAGGCTTAGTGTTTAGAACCACTAAAAATTTCCTGCTTGTATCTATGATTATTTTCTTTAGTATGGACAAGATAAATCAATTCTAGAAATGACTAAAAATAGTAAAAGTGCAGAAAATTCAAGAATTAAAATAGCGAGGAAAATTACTAAAAAGAACACTTTAACTTTTGTAATTTTTCCCAACTTGCTGCTACAAATTATGAGCTACGTATTGCTGGAAATACAGAAAATTGCAGCAAAGTATTTCTTTTTAAATCCGAAATGAAATTTTCCAGAATTACTATGTCTGAAAATTTTCCTATTTTTTAGGAAAATTCCTTATTGCAGAAATTGCAGTAATACCTCAAGAAAAATTTAATAAACTTGTCTAATCATGAGATAAAGACAACATTTCTTGACCTAGATGATTTTCAATGAAGCACAAATTTTATTTTAAGCTTTTTTATGAAAAATAAATCTAAAAATTTAGGGTAAACAATAACAACAATTCCCAGATTTTTATTTTATGCTAATTTTCCCAAATAAAATTTAACTAGGGTATTCCAAGGTGTAATTCACAATTTTTCTGAATTTTAATAAATTTTCTATGGAAGAAAAATTCAGAAAATTAAAGATCTACTCTAGATATTCAAATTTAACCAAGAGATCTAGGTGAAATCCAAAATATTTTTGGGGTTTTTATTTTAGGGTTAGATTCCACCAATTAAAACAAAGAAAAATAAAAAGATTTGCTTTTGATTTTATGGATGGTTGCAAGGGAAATAAGAGAGACAAGTGCCTTAACTTTCTTTTTTTGGCTATGGAATCAATAAATAATTTCTCTAGTGGATTTGTTCCACAAAAATCACCTAGAAAGACTAAGTGCTCTAGGCCTCCAACCCTTCATAGATATATTATAAACTATAATCATGCAAAATCACAAAGGGAGGATGAGAGCCTCCTCTATTACTTACATGAGTGAAACCCTACACTAGAAAGGGTTAGATTTGCAAAATCTTAACGAGGATTCGTACAAAGAAAAACCTCCCTCTATACAAAAAAATCAATGCACAATATTGTCCATAAAGAAGCTCAAGAGAAATAGAACACAATGCTGGCAAAATATTATTTCCAATAGAAGAAGCATGAACAAGAAAAATACCATCACCAATGAGAAGCTCCAAGATATGACCTCCAAAGACATATACAATTTATTATAGAAGAAATGCCCTATACAAAATAGCTCTCTTGTAGCACCAACAATCAACAAAGAAAATGAGAGAGGTGCCATCTTTTTATAGTTTCAGAAGCTCAACCTCTTCTCTTTAAACAATTAATTTTTTCTTTCTAGAAGACTCAAGACCCTAACTAAATCCTCTTGACATGGTAAAACAATAATACACATATTTTTAAGTGGTTGAGACAAGTAAAAAAGGAGGGCACTAGCCTAGAGAAGGGGGATGAATTGCTTCAGGGAGGGTGAATTAATTAAGAAGAAAAAACTGACTCATAGAAGGCTCAAAAGAGGGTCGCGACTTTTTTTTAATGGCAGTTCTGGGTTTTTCAACTTCCTCAATATTTATTGGATTTTCTATTTATTGGAAATCCCACAGCCACTTAGGATCTAATGGCTTTGAGATGGCACAATTCTGGACACTTAGTCAAAAGATATGAGTTATCTTAGGTGGACTGCATGGGGATATGTGAGACTATATAAATATATGTTGAGGGTCTCACACGAGAAGGGGGAACTGAGTTATAAAGTTAATGAATAATTAGAACATTAAACCCGAAGTTAGACTTAGGGAAAAGACAATCCTAATATTCTAACTTCTCTTTTGACCGCTAATACATTTAAATTATTGTAAACCATGTGCAAGAGGGACTCCTAAGATTCTTAGACTCTAACTTGACATTACATAAGTGTCCATGGTGACTAAATAGATGAGATGTTTACCTTACATTGACTCATAGGGCTTAGGTGCTCTAACATATGGAGAGTTGCACCTAGCAATTGTCCCTGGCTTGGAGGATCTTCAAATGAAAAAACCTTGGAAGATTTACGATCGCAAAGACGTAAATTATCCTTGGTAAAAAAACACTCCAGACATTCCCTTTGTGCCAACTGTCATAGGGGAGTTGAGTATGTGCTATAACTGGCCCTTTAAATATGCAAGATACATCTGAGTTACATCATTACATTACATTACATCTGTCACGTATCTGGTAGCCTCTTTCAACCATGGAGACCACGGGGTACTCAAATATCACTTATAAAACTTAGCTTTTGATGCCAATTCTGATTTCTATGGATTTTCATACAATTTAACAGTGGAAATTTTAAATATGGTGGCCCAATTTAATTTAATTTAATTAGCATTCTAAGCAAGCATGCAATTCTTATGTGAATGCATTCACACAATGCCAATAATTCCATACACATAAACAATCACATAAACAATAAGTTAAACAAATACCATAACAATAATATAACCATGGCATTCATAATACGATCGAGGAAATTATCTTTTAATGTCCTCTGACTGACTGCAGATGTAGGGTGTTCATCCCAGTGGTAGGCACTCAGTCACACCTTTCTTTCTATGACAAAGGCCACCCTCGAGTTGGGGCTATCAGTCCACAAGGGCAAAGCTTTCCCCAAGGCCTCTACACAACCCAACACACATGCAACCCCTTGGTGCAGAAACCCCTTCCACAACTGTCCCAGTCCTCAATTCTCATTCCCCATCAACCTGCACAATGCAAGGAACAAGCCCCCTTCTCTGAGCTAACAACCCTTGGAAAACTTCCAATTCCCTTCCACTGCTCCAGCACAGGTTGGACAAGAAATCTCTGAATTGGGACTCCAGGGAACACAATTGCAGGCCATGTTCCTCTCACAAGGGTACACTCTCTTAGCGCCAGTGTCCCCGTGGTCAATGGCATGAATAGGTCCATCTACCCATGCCATCTCTGGTCCTCTCCGTCAGGTACTAGTCTCCGGGCAGTCCAAGGTGATGGTAAGAATGAGGAGGAATGAATGACTCTCAAACTAAATTCTCACTTTTATATGCATGGGTTTAGATCAGTGTTGCACATATCGGCGACATATCGAAAATATTGGATATATTGCTGAGTCAATCACCCATTCGGTATATCGGATTTAAAAAATCGCGAGATTTCCAATATTTTCAATGTATTGCATTATAATGAATACATTGCGAGAAAGGAAAATATCGTCCTGTTGATGGAAAATTCGAAAAGGTCAGCCAGAATTGGGTTTTTAGTTCGTGGGTTGGCTTTTTTGTTTGATTGTTTGTTTTCAAAAGTGTGAGAGAGCTAGAGAGGTGTGGGAGAAAATTGTGCATCCATCAAAGAAGGAGAAAGCCAAAGATCTTGTTGCCATTAGCGGAGAGATCGTGGACTGGGGATTCAAACCATCAAGATTTCTAGGTATATATAAAACGTATTGGCTTCATTTGTTTGTTTTTCTAGACTTAGGTTAGGGTTTGCAATGTGCCTCTTGTTGTTGTTTTTGAATGGAAGATTCAATCATTCCACATTCATCTAGCTCATTATTTAATCTTTGAATTATCATGTGTTTATTTTGTTTTTTTTTGTGCCATAGCTTTAAGATTTTCTCCTCAACAAAATGCCAAAGCCATTGGATCCAATGTGGGTGTATGGTGAACTAGTAGAACTTCCCAATAGATAAATATCGACATGCAATCTTTGCAGGAAAAAAATTATGGAGGAATTAGCTGCTTGAAATACCATCTTGCCCAAATCAGTGGGTTTGATGTGGATGCTTGTGACAAAACTACCCTGGAAATTATGCGTATTGCAAACCAATCCATCATTGATATTGTTAATAAGAGGGATGCGAAGGAGGCTCGCAAAAATGAACTTGCAAGTAGAAACATTGGAACAAGTGCATCAGTGGGGGGACCACAATCCCACTCCTCATCTACACGATCCACAACTTTTGGGACTAGAATCCCCTCATCAACCTCATTATTCTTTGTGTCGAGGTCAACAATGGGGGGGAAACCTTCTATTCGGTCATTGGTTAAAACAAAGGAGGAGGAGGCCGACAAGCTTATGGAAAAATGTTTTCTTTGGAGTAATATACCATTTAATATTGCCAAGAACCCCTTCTACCATTCTGTGTTTCAAGCTGCTGCTATTGTTGGCTCGGGGTATAGGGTCCCTTCCTATAATGATTTGAGAGGGCGTCTCCTTCAAGGGGAAAATGTCGATTGCACACAAAGATTAGCTAAGCTCTGGGATTCATGGGAGACCATCAGATGCACCATGATGTCAAATGGGTGGATTGATGGGAAGGGCAGGTCAATTCTAGATTTCTTGGTTTTTTGTCCTAGGGGGACAATGTTTATCAAAAAGTCTTGATGCAAGTGCATATACGAAAGATGCACAATTATTATGTGAGTTGCTGGATGGCTTTATCCGAGAGATAGGCCCGTAGTATGTTGTCCAAGTCGTCACAGACAATGTTGCTAATTATGTTGCTGCTGGGAGGTTGCTTATGGAGAGGTATCCAACCTTGTACTGGAGTCCTTGTGCCGCCCATTGCATTGATTTGATGCTAGAGGACATGGGAAAAATTCCTTGGATCAAGGAAATCTTTGATTCAGCTTGGAGTGTGACAAAGTATATATATATTTAATCACACATTTGTTCTTTCACTCATGAGACAGTTCAAAGGGAACAAAGAGTTGGTGTGTCCCGCGATCCCACGTTTTGCTACCAGCTTCATTTCTCTTTAGTCGCTCCTTAAGAGTATGTTGGAGTTATAGAGGATGTTTCTTTCTGATGAGTGGGTTGCTTGTGTCTATAGCACCAAACAAGATGGGCAAGCCCTAACCCAACTTGTGGGACATGACTAAGGATTTTGCAGTGAAGTAGGTGAGGTATGTATTGTTAGTGAACCTTTGGTAAAGGTTCTTTGATTAGTTGATGGTGACAAGCCCGCAATGGGATACCTGTATGAGGCCATGGATTGGGCCAAGTAAGCTATATGTTAGAATTTTAATGGTTATACAATATCTTAAAACATTTAACATCATAACATCATAACCTTATGCAATAGGATCACTGAAAGAAAGACAAGCACAACAACACGAAAATAACACATAGGATTTCATCTGGGAAACCACAAGGGAGAAAACCCAACAACTTCTTTAGTATAGATTTCGTCACCAAGTGCAATGCCAACCAAGATAAGATAAACCCCAAAGACAACAACTTCTTCACTTCTCCAACGAGCCTCTTCTTCTCTCTCATGCGCATTTGCTTGAGTGTGAGGTGTGTACAAATGAGAGGAGTGCCCTCTCTATTTATACTCATCAAGTGAGTGACCTTTTTACCTAACTGGGCTGACCTGTTGCTCTAAACAGGGTCGATACTATTTCCTAGGGAGACTCAAAATAACATTTATATAATATTTCCAGTGGATACTATTGACCCGACTTACAACAGAAGGGTTACATTGATTCTTTCAAGTACATTTACATGACCAAGTACATTAATAACATCTCCCGAAAGAGGTACAACAATAATACAATAAAAGTATAATAAGAATCTCTTCCGAAGTTACATTCTTCAAAACTATCTACGGATACTATGATGACAAGGGGGAGGTGTCATGTTCCCATTTTGACAGCACCATGAAGTAGATCAAACCACATGGATCCTAGTGATAGATTGAATTAATTAATTAATGAGGGGTTAAGATGAGGCAATTAATTGATTATGAGTGTGCATTTAATTTTATCCATAGTTTGCTATCCACTTGGAATAAATATTTATGGTGTATTTAATATTTGTGGTGCATTTAATATTTTATTATTATGCTGAATAAATGTAGGGTTAGATTGTGGTAACTTCGGGATGTCCTCCATGGTTCAGATGCCTTACATGGAGGTACATTAGCTGCATAGGCATCAGGATGGAGTAGAGAGTGAGATACATTCTACTCAGTGGCATGAGTCCAGTGGTGGCTGCATGCGGACCTTCCAGAGTGTTTTGACCCTTGCATGCATGAGTTTTGCATGCACTGTCATGCGATTATTGGATGCATGCAAAAGTGACTTTTGCATGCACCGAGAATTAGGGTTTTGGAAAACCTAATTCATCGGTGAGATTATTTATAGAGGCAGGGGGTCCCCAGTTGATGTTACTCAGTTGCATTGTCAGAGAGAGATATTGCTAGACCGAGGAGAGCATAGCTGTGCATGCAGGGGGACTTTCTGAGAGAGAGAGGTGTTGCTGCAGGAGCTAGGAAGGTCAGATTTGAGCTAAATCAGTGACCTTTAGTTCCAAAGTCACTAAACACCCAGTACTATGAGCTGAGATATCTCATCAGTGTGTTTTCTGATTAGATTGGAGGAGGCTGAGTTCTCTTGGAGGAGGGCACGTTTCCCAAGGAGGGAGAAGCTCGTTTGGAGCTGGATTGACCGATTCAGAGTCTGAGTCTTCTTGGATAGCCTTGCCTCGGTACTTGAGGAAGGTTAGGGACGATCAGAGCTTAGATCTGCTGAGATCTGGTCCGGTACGAGCATTTGATATCTAGATGGGATGGCGCACTTTGGCATGCAGAGGAGGCCAAGTTTATCAGAGGGCAGTCTTCAGAGTGAGTAGATCAGAGCAGAGGGGGTGGTACAAGCAAGATTGAATGAGGAACACCTTTGCCAAGCTCGAGAGCTTAATCCGAGAATGTGAGGATTCCCACCTCCCGTGTCCTGATTAAAATCCCCTCTCTAGATCGACACTGCCTTCCTTAATGACACCTTGGACTTGAAGGACCTCACTCTTGAGCGTGCGTGGATGTGACCCAACTCCACACTCTTCCCTCGTTTCCGGACACTAGAGGATTGGCTTCGATCCCTTTGGGCTAAGAGAAGACTGACTTCGCTCCCACTCACATAGAGGATCTTCCATGATCCTGACCTCACCAAAACCCAACAGATAGAACTTAAACAAGCCAGGGACAGGGCCACAACAACGCAGAAGGAGGGAAAATGGGGAGTTATTCGAGACCTTAAAGCAACCATTAGTGATTCCCTCCACTCGCTCGGATTTTCCCGACCTTAGGCCAAATGACGTTCTCATCCAGCTGTGGGCCAGGTTAGGGGGTGGGTCCACCATCTCCGTTGGCTGTTGGAACTGCAATGGTGCTTTTTGGTCTTCACCAGGTACACTTCGTGATGCGGTTGGGTTTCGTGATCTTCTTTTCCTCACTGAGACACATGCGAGTCCCATGCGAACACACCCTTGATCCATGGGTACCACTGGGCATGGTCATGCAGAAAGGAGATACGATCAGACAACGTCTGAGGCTCTTGGGGGGTCACTTGTCTTATACGGGACTCTCTCAAGAGCCAGGTAACTTTGTTGTCATCAAATGAACATGCCAGATTTATGTGGGTCCCGTTCCATCGGCATAGCCCCTTTTTCGGGACAACTACATCGCGGTATGCTACTTCCCTCCAGCGTCATTGCCCTTTGCGCTTCATAGCGAGTCCGAGGGGGACCCCTTCCTTGATCTTTATGCAAATATCTCCCACTACTCCACTCTTGAGGAGGTCATTCTTCTGGGTGACTTCAACGCTCGCACCAGATGCCTACAGGTACCCCTTCATGACAAAAATGAGGATGTTCTCTGCCTCCAGGAGTTTGCTTCCCCCATTGTGGGGGTGCTAGTGTGGTAGATTATGTCATGGCCGACCAGGATCTCCTCCCACATATTCAGAACTTCTCAGTATCTCGCCTTCCTTTGGCAGACAATGCCCTCCTCACCTTCTCCCTCTCTACATCCCCCTCCCTCCCCCCCACCCCCCAACTGACCCCACCACCCCCCTGCACCACCTTCATTTTTGATAGAGGCTACGCCTATTCCTACATCACCCGCCTTAAGGAATTACTCCACCCCATTTCCCACTTCAGGTCATTAGACACAACCACAACCAAATATGAGATTCTCACCATGGTCCTTGAGGAGGCGACCCTTGGCTCTTACCCCCATTCTAATAGTCAGCACACCCATAAGCCCATCCCGGGCTCCTACCCCATGAATTGCTTGTTTGATAATGAATGCAAATCCATCCAGAAACAACTCTGTTTCTCCCTTACACATGACCCCCCATCCTTCCCTAGCCTTCGTAAAGCTTATCGTGGACTCCTTCATCATAAAAAACGAACATTTCCCTCCGGGAGGAGACGTGAGCTTTGTGGAGCCCTTCGCCACTCCCCAAACGCTTTCTAGCGGGCCCTCTTCCCTAGACACCAATCCATCCCCCCTGACCTTGACCCCCAAGCCATGTTTTCCCACACAACCTCCCTTTATGACATCCCTGGACAACCCTCAACACGCATCCCCTCTCCCCCGTCCTCATGCCACATTTTCTCCAAGCAAGACATTAGGAGAGCAGTCAGAGCTATGAGTAGCAACAAAGCAGCAAACGAGGAAGGTCTTTAGGCCGAATTTTGGAAACATGGAATCCAGTCTCTTCAGTCCTATATTGCTGATTTATTTAACCATATGGTTTGCTCTGGCTTCCCCCCTTCCTGGAGAAGACAATATTCATCCAATCCACAAATTGGGGAGTAGCGCGGATCCAAACAACCACTGAACTATCATGGTGGGCCATACATCCTCCAAGCTCTACGCTAGTCTTACATTAGTGGCTTTCTGAGGAGCTAGAGAGGCGATATCTTAGGGCTAGAGGGCAAGCCGGTTTCTGCTCGGACTACCGGACGATTGATCACATCTTCACATAGCGAGCCATTATTGAAGAGGACTGACATCACTCTTCGAAAGTTTATAGTTGCTTTGTAGACTTTCAGAAAGGATTTGACATAGTGCCAAGGGAGGCATTATTCAAGAGACTCTTCGACATTGGCATATCTGAGACTCTCCTTGCAGCCATCATGAGACTGTACGAGTCAGTTGTGGGACGCTTCAGGTTGGCACATGGCCTTTCTGATTTCAATCAAGAGTACCATTGGGGTAAAGCAGGGGTGCCCCCTCTTGTCGACCCTCTTCGGGATATACATTGACTAGCTAGAGTCTTTCCTCCATGAGCAAATCCAAGAGGGTGATGGTTGCCTTCTACATTAGGTATTGATCTCCCTTCTTCTCTTTCCAGATGACTTGGTGTTGTTGGCTTCTATTCCCGGGGGATTATAGAGACAGATTGGCACCTTGGCCAAGTTTTGTGACCTTCGACAGCTAACGGTCAACCTAAGTAAAACCAAGGTTATGGTCTTCAATGCATCGAAGAGCTCTCTTATAGACTTGCATTTTTACTTCTAGGGGGAAGAGATCGAGATCACCACATCTTACATTTACCTGGGAGTACAGTTCACATGGCCGTGTTTTGGCATGCGACGAGCCCTCCAGCCTCTGATCAACAAAGGATGTGGGTCCTTAGCACTCATCGAGAAACAATGCTTCCAGAACTAGCTTCAGGACATCTCGTCCAAACTCTATCTCATGGAGGTGATTATTAGACCCACGGTTCTCTATGCTTCTGAGATCTGGGGATCGAGCCTGGTATATACAGACTAGGCCCAAACAAAGAGAGTTCAGACCCTGCTTGTCATGTGCATCATTTAATGCAAGCATACTATTCCATAGCCCATTTTTCAGGCAGAGTTTGGCGTCCACCCCTTCTGCCTTGAGGCCATCTTCCGTTTGGTCTCTTTCCTTCGCCTTCTAGCCTTCTCATTGAACTTCACATCTTGGCTCACTACAATCTTCAACTGTGACAAAACATAGACCTTGTCAAATTTGGAGGATTCACTGAAACCAACAAAATTACACTGATTAGAAGGTTCTAACTTAGTTCTTTTCGCCACAACCACATGAATACACATAGGAGAAATGAAAATATGATACCTAAGGTTTCTCACCAGTTAAAGCTTCTTCAAAGTGCCTTGTCCTTTAGTATCTTGTGAGGACACCTATACAAAATGTATACCACTGTAGTGCATCCTTTTGCCCAAAGAAACATGGGCAAATCTATATCATGTATCATAGCCTTGGCTGTTTCTATGATGGACCCATTCTTTTCTATAACCTCATTCTGCCTCAGGTGTAAGGCATTATCAACTCCCTTTTGATCCTTGCTTCCCTGCAAAATGCATCAAAATCCTTCGAGGTGTACTCTCCTTGATTGCTAGATCTCCTCTCATTGATCTTCTTACCCGTCTGATTCTCCACAAAAGCCTTGAACTCTTGAAACTTGCCAAAGGCCTCATCCTTGGTCCTCATTCTTGGCATGCTTTAATTACAGGGTTGTCAGCTTGTTTTAGTTTGAGACTAAGTTTTAAACCTTTTTTGAATGGCTCCAACATCTCAATCCTAACAACTGAACTGAATGTTTGCAAAAGCAAAATACATCAAATGTAAACTGGCGAACATGGCCTTTTGACATTTATAGGTTGGTAATGGACTTGTTCCACTGTGAAATTGTACTATGAATTTGTTTGTTTTTTGGATAGCTTTTCTACTCTTATTCTGCAAGCGACTGTAGTAACTAGGTTATACTGGTGTGTGCTTTGAAAATATAATTGCTTTATCTGAAAATGTGGGAGAGAAAATAAGATAAAACTAAAGATAACATAATTATTGATACACTGAATTCTGCAGGTAGGGTTGCTGTATGATGAGACCTCACTTCAGTCAGTGTTGGACCTCACAAAGGACTGGACACTAGAAGAAATGCAGATGTTAAGGAATAAGGTTGGAGATGTTTTATCGACCAAATGTTATGCTTATTCTTAATAGATTAGTTTTTTGAGTTATTTGATTCAGTGCAGCTGTCTGTGAATGACATATGGGCTTTAAGGGTGTTTTCAATTACACATTTCTAACTTTTTGTCCATGAGGAGCTGCATGATGGGTGCTAGTTATACACAAAAGGGGAATTTCCTTGCTATAATTTACACATGCACAGATGGTTGTGTTTTCTTACAAATCACCTCTGTTTGTGGCTTTGTGCTGAAGGAAGAGACTAATACTATCAAAACACTTAGAATATGATTCTTTCTCTTGTCTTTTACTCTTCTTTTACTCTCATCTTTGATATGTTTGTCTAGTTTTTGAAATTGCTTCCAATTATTTACAATTAAAACACTTGGACAATGATTTTTTTTCTTGTTTTGAAATATAACAAAAATGTCAAATTTTGATTAAATTCATCTTATGCCTCTTTAGATGTATTAGCTCCTTGATGAACTGAAAACGAAGCATTAGATAAGTTAAATCAATGTTTACTTTTCTTCTATTGTATTCTTATAGCTCAATCAATGTTACCATCTCTAACTTGATGAGGCAGAAGAGCCAAGAATTTGACTCATACAAAAATATAAAGGAATACACATTTTGGGGTTTTATAGAGACTTTGGCGTCCAGTCAACTTGATTCCTGTTACGCTGAACTCAATAATGTGAGTTCTATGTGATAATAGTTGCAGGTCAAACTTTGTCAACCTAAGTCAAACTCAGTCAAACTGAGTTTGAATCACCACAAGTTGGAAAAACTCTTTTGGCAGAAGTTCCAAGTCATAATCACGAGTCTAAGAGTATAACTCCTGATTCCTGTTACACTGAACTCAATATTATGATTTCTATGTGATAATAGTTGTTTACTATCAAGCAAGTCCTGCGATTCATCTTACTGTTGTTGAAAGTCTAAAGAGGTTTATTTGAATTCACCTCACCTTGTTCTATCTCACCTTTAGATCAATGGTACATTTGCTATTTTATAATGGGATGATATACATGGTGTTTTCGATGTTATAATTTCATCATCATAATCCATGTAAAATTATGCCTTAGGATGATATATCATCTATTACAATGAACAATATTGTGGACATGGTCATGGTTAGGGTCCATTTTAGTCACACTCATACATAGCTGGTGAAAATGGTAAATACCTAGTTATATACTAAGTCACAAGGTTTGCCGAACTTCAACCTTGAGATTTGAAATTAGACAAACCTAAAAACGTTTCTCAAGTTTGATTAGGTTCGGTGAACCTCATATCCGACCCTGAAGTCAAATTCGAACCTTAAGGGTGAACGTAAAGGTGAATTTGAAACTTGGCAAACCTAATGTCAAACCTAAAGCCGGATTTTATCTTGCAATGGTTATTAATTCATTTTTTAATTTTTTATAATTTTTGTAAAGAAAAGGTGTTAACCCTAAGGCAGTAATTCACAATTGGCCTTAATCAGTGTGGCCAAAGATTCATCTAGTTTCTCTTTCCCATTGTTTGGGCCTATTTGAAGTGCAGAAGAAGATGATCTTGGCATTGATGGTGACACTAATGATGGGCCTAATGATGATAGAGTTTCACTTATTGATGAATCTCATGATCACAATTCTAGTGCCTTTCCTGCCCCATGTGCTTTTGATGATTTAGAGTTTTATGATGTTACAACTTTACAAGTAGGCCACAAGAATATAAATTCTGACAATGTTTTATATTTTGTGAAACAATTTCAGGAATTATAACTATTTGAAATTTTGACATTGCGGACGTCCTTTTAAATTTTGAAATTTGAAGATCACGTTCTGCTTCATTTTCTGATTTGCAGTCGCACTGTATGTTCAAATTCTGATAATGTTTTAAATTTTGTGATTTGTTTTAGGGATTATAAATATTTGACATTATGGACGTCTTTTTAAATTTTGAAGTTTGAAGAATGTGTTCTACTTCTTTTTGCAATTTGCAGTTGCACTATGTCGCACTGTAAGTTACTCATATATGTTTATTGATCATGGTTCTTACTCATATATGTTTATTGATGTTGATTTCCTACTATTTTATGCTATGTTTAATATATATATATATATATATATATATATATATATATATATATATATATTGAAAAATGTATATAGATGGACCTAATGGCGAACTTCATCAGAAAATTTGAATTTGAAATTTTGAACCGAACCTAATTGTTGCTTAACTCAAACTTGAACTCAAACCGTGTGTCTTTTGCCACAATAATTGGCTAGACAATTTCTTGGTTTCTCATATTACTTTTCCAATGAAAAAGGCATAATATGTGTATTTCATGGATTGAAATGTTACATTACTTCAACAATATATGCTTATGGCATATAGTCATCATCAAAACATCATATGACTATGTCCATCAAAATATCTACTACCGCAGCAGAAACTCCTAGACCTATCAACCAAATTCTTTCAGCCAATACAGACCTTTACAATTTCTGAAATAGATTGAATAATCTACGATAAAGGCTCCTCAGAATTCTTGCATCTTCAACCATCCAAAGGGATCAGATACTCCAGATTTTGAAAGCTGATGTGTATTATTATTGAGCTGACAGTAGATGTGATTGAAATAAACAAGGGTAAAGCTGTTGCTCCAAAGATCCTGGTTCATGAGTGCTTGAAGCCCCATGTTTTGAAAAAACAGTTCCAACTATCCAATCAACAATAAGTTTTGAATCTCCATACACTTGCAAGCTGTCCACACCTTGTTTTAATGCGATTCTGAGCACGGCTGAGAGGACATTTAGTTCTGCCCAATTATTTGTTCTATACCTATGCCTATCTGGAAAGGAAATGATGCTTTGCTGTTATATATAGTCTTCTATCTACTCCACAGAAGCCACAATTACCTCGTGATGCACCATAAAAAAACCTATGGTTTTGATTCATCAATCTCCAGAGATTGAATCTGCCTCTATAACTTTTGCTTGGGCAATGTCTTGAAATCCTCAAAGCAGAATTTGTATTCTGCACTGTGCAGTATATCTGCAGTGAGGTGAAAGATCCTTCTTGAAAGATAAATTCATTAGGTCTTCATATTGCCCAGTTCACAGTGAGTAAAAAGGCTCTTAATTTTTTTACATTTCGATCCTCATTCCGGAATTTGAAAGCTTGTGACAATAATTCACCTTCCACATGACCTACCAATGCAATAAGTGTTTTAGCAGCCAACCATTCTTCCTTTGCGAAATGTCATACTACTAGCAAATGGAATATACTTTCTTCCTGTTCCTTACAAAGTGGACATATGTTTGGACCTTTCCAAGACCTCTTCTACATGTTGTTCCATGTCAACACCTTGTTTGACAATGCCAACCAGAAGAATAATTTTAGTTTCTATATCTTTTTCCACCACCATTTTGAGCTGGCTTGAACATCTTCCACAAAGAAAGATGAAAAACCAAGTTTGACTGTGTACATCTTGTTACCACCCATTTTGCATGGGTGTCCACATGTGTTTTTTATCCCAGTTTCAGCAGGGACTGACACGTTGATGGACATTTGGATGGCCAAGATTGATGTTTTCCTTTTGATGCCTTGGGTTCTTGATGATGTTGATCTAGTGTTGATGAATGGTTTATGCTAGAGGATGATGTTGCACTTATGGTGCTTCTTCTTCATGAGTGCTCTCGTGTTTATGGCTTGATCTGGTTTCTTGGTGAGATGTACTATCATATTTGGAAAAAAGCTCTAGAGTCTAGCTTATTGGGATGATTTGGCTTCATTCGATGATGTGGATTGGTTCTCTTTGGATTTCCCTTGCTTTTTGTTTCTTTATGTGGATGATATATGACGTATTCCCCATGGAGCACTTATCTTTTCTCACTTAGGTGGCATCATGGTTCTATTTGGTATCATTTGTGGCTAAATGCTCTCCTTCTTTCCTCATATTTGACATGTGCGATGACATCCTTTGGGTTTGTAGAGGGGGTCGTTCCCTCCTTCATGATGGTGGTTAGCTATTGTGGACACTTTCTCCTTGGTTTTGATGCTTCTATGATAGATTGATGGTCTCCTTCGTTCATGGATTGGTGAGTTAGCATAGAGGTTGGATTAGTTAACATTGAACATGTGGACATTCATTTGCACATGTGTGAGTTCTTTCCCTACTTTGATGATACACTACACGTGGAGGGTTTTACACTTGATGGATAACTCGTTCTATGCTCATATTTTGATCCTCCTTGGACGTCCACTCTCTTGAGGCCACTCGCACACCCACCTATGCACTATTGTTGGAGTGTTCACCATTATGAAGTTGGTTGCACTCACCTATGCCTTATGTGATGGAATGCTCACCCTTTTAGGGTTTTGTCTATTGAAGTTTGCACATGTGTGAGTTCCTTCCTGTAAATGTGGCGTGATGGCTCCTTAAGGATGGCGACTTATATGTAGTGGCTCTTTTTTATGCAATGGATGTAGTATGACATGGTTCAATACTGCTCACCATCAAATGGATCTCATCATGCAAATCGAGATTCAAATGTAGGTTCCAATGGATTTGAGAGATAATGATGGTGTGGATCATGCTTGTTATGATGGGTTATGATTGCTTTCCTCCATCCAAGGGAAGGTGTGGTTTCTTTGAATTTGATAAGTGACGACTGTCAGGGTAGATCATGGCTCCCTTTTCAATCCAATAAGGCATGCATCAATATAACATCTCCAAACCTCGGGTGTATATGATTGGTATGGAAGCTACCTTTTTTCTTTCTTTGACTATGACTGGATTTCTTCCTTGATGTCCTCCTTTCAATAATCAATAGTGTTATCACATCTATGTTAGCTGGAGCTACCATACTGCAGACTGTGTGGTCAGGGACCGTACAGTACCTTTTTTTTCCAGATCAGAGATCAGATGCCTTCAGAGGAGGCACCCATTTTGTTCATATTGCCCCGAGTAGACATATCAGAGGGGACAGATGGCTGTACAGTGGTCCAGACATGTTACCTAGCATCTACCGCAGGGTCACCCTTCCTTGCCAGGCTTTGCATAAGCCCATTTAGACAGTTGCCTAGCCTTATTTTGATGGAGAGTATCGCAGAGTATTGTTGGTTTACTATTTGTGCTCGGATTCAGCAGAGATCCAGTTCAGAGACAGCTTCAGCAGCAGGTATATGGTGCAGCAGGTATAGCATTTGATGTTCATTGCTCATGTTGTTGATTAGACTTGTTTATACATGATAGTACACTAACTTTACATGTGATGATTGATTTGGTGATCTAGCTATTATTATGATGTGTTGATCGGGCCCTTGGTGATGTTAGTCCACCCTTCCCATTAGGCTCCTATATATGCACACTGGGTCATACCCCCACTATTGGTATAGACTTGGTCACTTAGTCCCCCTTGGCAGCTGACTTTGGATCCACCTTCACTTTCTCCACCCATCCGACTCGTCCATGATGGTCTTTCCCGACTTGGATTCTGATTTGTGACCTTGAGGATCCCCTTCCCCACTGATCTCTGAGTATGCCATGACTCCCTGTCTACTGTGCCTCGGCTCTTTAGTGTGTGAGATGCACTCTCAAACTTGGGATTTGCTCCTGTCGGTTGCCCCCGATGTTGCAATGCAGTATAGGATTGTGTAGCCTCACCGGGTGTTCCCCATTGGTCATCGAAGCTGGTACACTTACCCCCATTACTTTGCAGTATGAGCATCTTGATTATATCTTTTGAGATATGTATGTAAGCCCAAAAGGGCCATGATGTAATAATTGTAAAATCAAGCCAGAAAGGCTATGAATGAAGTTGTAATGTAAAATCTAGCCAAAAAAGTTAAGTATGAGATTGTAATGTAAAGTCCAAGCAATGTGTTACTCAACACACACGGACACAGGTCAGCCGTACATGTCAGCATTTGTAGTGGTTATTTCCTCACCTAGTCCTGCGGGGCAAGGAGGTGAGAGGGAGCAAGGGACAAGCTCAAGATTGTCCCCTAGAGTCTCAAGTTACGGTTTGTCGGACACCCAGTTTGGAAGCTCTAGAAAAGAACCTCACGGAGTCTTAGAACACGGATGTGAGTTGTAAGGTATTTGTTAGATGACCAGTGGCGGTTTTCCTGCAGTATACCCATTTGTGAGGCACCGCCCTTCCCTGTGTTCTGTCATGGTATGCTTATCTTAGTGGGCCCCCGCTTTCCCGTTTCATCCAAAGGGTCACGTAATCTTTGTCCTTGTCATCCCTCATCCTTCACCTTGTGTTCCACATCACCCAAAGTTAGCTAGGTGGTAAAGTCTATAGGTTGTGCGTAGCAGTTTGAGTCTTTTGGAGGTGGTGGGCCCACCTCACCTAGGGCCTTGTATTTTTCCGAGATACTATGTATTTTTGATCACCATATTATCATGGTATTGTTTAGTAATGTACTAACATGTATAAGGAAGCCTTTCGCTTCATGATTGCATACAGGTATTCAACCAGCACCATGTGGACCAGATTTGACTTGGTCAAACTAGGTTGACCAGGCCAAAAATGGGCCCGAAAAAATGTTGCGATCAAGATTTCGATTTTGGTCAATTATTATCTTCCGGGGTCCCATATGAACCTCCAAGCATCAGAATTTGAAAAGATTGAGGCAGTGATAAGATTTTTAATTATTATTGGTCATTAATGACCTCTTTGAATTAAAAATCATGGATTTTGGGCAAATAGTGCTTAAGTGATGGATCATGGTCGTTCGAGTGATCATGTCTAGTATTTTTGGGGTCCATGATCACATTGCAGCAGACGGTTCGACAATCCGGGCACTGTAAGTGGGTCAAAAGCCCAATTTACTCGTTCAACAATATAAACCAGCAATAAATTACATGGAAAATCAAAATTTGGCAAAGGAAACTATGGCAAATGGAAAAAATCTAAGGCTGGCTAATACAAGGGTGATTCCCAAGGTAATTTGGTAATGTTGGACATTGTATTTTTGTATTGTGGGGACCTCTCTTGCCCAGCTCACCAAGGGGGACGAATTGGCCCATGGGGGTGTTTTTCCACTTAGAGAAATTCATGATTTTTGTAATGTAATGGAGTGGGACCTTGGTTGTTGGTGTTAGGGGGATAAAACACCATATAGACACCCCCTAACATTGTTTCATTTGTTGTATGGTCCCACCATGGGCCCCTCACTCCACTTGTGCGCTCTAGAGGGCAATTCGCGTCCCCTCATTGGGCTCATCTCCACCATCCGTTTGGGTTGGGAGAGAGTCAATCCCAACCATCCAATTTGGAGGGAATAGGGTTTTGAGAGTGGTCTATCTCTATAAAGGAAGACACTCACCCATTGTACATTTCTTCTTGGCATTTTCGACTTGCACTTGATAGAGAGAGACAGACATTCCATTTGTGTCTTGTTACTTGGTGTTGTGGAGTAATTTTGTGGTGATTGATAGCTAGTTTATGGATGCATTATTGAGATAATTTGCGTTGTGTTCCTACCTTTCTTTGCTGGTTCGAATTGCAGCTTTGGTGGCCATTTGAAGGGAGGCGCTACATTTGGAGCGGGAGCCCCACTCTAGCAAATTTCTTCGAAATTATTCACAAGGGAGTTGTCATTTGCTTTCAACTAGTCAATTCTTTTACTTTCAGCCATTCATTTGCTGTTCTTACTTGGTTATTTGCTGCATGTCTGATTGTCTCTTGTTTGGGGGAGGTACCCAGGGTGCACTTGGTATCTAGCTGCCTCCCACACTCAAGGAAACATGCATGTCTCTCCTCACTTGATCTTCTGGGCTAGTCTCGTTCAAAGCACTCCATTTCACCATTGTTTCAGGTATTCTTCATCTCCTTGTCTCCTCATTGTCATTTTCACTGTCTTGCTAAGCTGGAAAATCACTAAATAAACCATGAAAATACAAAACTTAAGATTTCACTGTTAGAATTAGTTTTACTTCAAAACCTGCTAATGAAACACTCTTAAAAGCGTAAATCCAAAGTTTCATCTCTTTTAGAGTCCATTTGCCCCTAGAGTCAGCACTAGTCTACTTGGCAAAAACGCCCCCTTAGGGCGGTTTTCTCCTTCTGCTTGGTTGGGTCGTTTTGGGGTTCTGGGTAGTCTTGATTTGAGTTCTTATCATCATTTCATCAGTAGATATCAAGCTATCAATTGCTAGAAGCGCTTTAAAACCTGTATTTGTTGATGCCCTAGGTCTATTATTTCACTGCTTAACTAGTTTCCTTGGGCAACATCACTTCTTCTCTTCACTTCTAGCTTACTGCATGTCCCTTGCCTATTTTCAGCCATTAAATCACTAATCTAATTAGTTTATCTCGCTACATCTGATTACTAGTCACTTCTACATCACTCCCATTTTACTACCTATGTCCATCTATTGGTTGGAATTAGACTTAGGACTTAATTATTACTCATTTCCTGTCTTTACTTCTTTCCATCTTTGGGATTTGGGTGTTGTTTTGTCTCTCAACCATCACCGATTGAGCAGGGTCTCCCCCTTGACTTGGCTACGTGCCTCGTCTGAAGTGACAATAGCCTTGTCCGGTGTGACTTCTGTTCCTTGAACGGAGGACTTGGCCATTGCTGGTTACACCTTCCTAGCTGCTCACCCTCTACCATCCCTGTTGGGACACCATTCACTAGTAGCTAGAGTTTGTGTGATAACATTTTTGGCGCCTTTGCCGGGGAGGTAGAGGCCTACCCGTGTTTTTGCTTGAGTTTTGAGTCCTTTCTTTTTTTTCCTCTTATCATTGCATCAGAACTTAAAACTCTGTTGGCTGATTTCTACTTGCATAATTTCAGCAGCCAACACTTTTGTCTCATTCACCACTTCCCCTACGAGATCTTTTACCTTTGGTGAACAAGGTTTCGAGTTCACCTGGCGACTCCACCCTGCGACTCCACTGGAGGCCGAACCCATCCATATAACCTTTGCAGCCTTGATCGTTTTGACACGTTGCATAGTACACCTATCACATATATCAGACGAAACCTTAGTGAGCACTCCCCTAGTTCGTTTTGGCAGGCAGTCAACTCTGCAGCCTCACCTAGCGTAGTAGTGCCACCCCCTCCACAACTCCCAACCCAACTCCTAACACCAACCAGATGGCTAATGCCAACCCTGGTCCGCGTGCCTTTGGCCACATGGCTAGAGCCTCACCCTTCGATTTTGCTCAGGTTCAGGGTGCTCCCCATGATATGCCCGAGAAATATTTTGAAAAGATCCCTAAGTTTAGTGGGAGCACCGCTGTCACTATTGAAGATCATATCGAATCCGTGTGGCAACACATGGAAGCTTGTGGGGCCACCCATGAGGATGTCTTCATGAGAGGACTATTTATTTCACTTGAGGGCGATGCCCGCAAGTGGTTTGACCAATTGCCTACTGGGTCTATCGATGGTTACGATAACTTCGTGACCAAACTAAATTAGCAATGGTCGGTCAAATTGGATGGCAAGTACTTACTTAGCCAACTAGCAGGAATTAAGAAGAAAGAGAATGAGTCCACTCATGAATTTAACATTAGATTTGATAAGGTGGTGGCACAGATACCTGAGACGATTCGCCCCAAAGATCCTGCCATTTTGATCCATTACTTAGACTCCTTCGAGGGATGGCTTGGATACCACCTCAAGGACAAAGAGCCCGCCACCTTAAAGGTTGCCCAGGACAATGCACGAAAAGCCGAAGCGAACGCTGCGTCCATGGGGAAGTAGAACTTCTTTGACCACCATGCTTCGTCAACCTCCCGCATCGAGTCCCGTGCCCACAATGGCAAAGAGCCTGAAAAAGAAGACACAGAGTTAGGGACGAATGAAAACATGAAGGAGATGATTAAAACCCTAACTCTTCTCATAAGGGACTTAGCCAAGAATAGGGAACCAGATAGGTACAAGGCCCCATACGCCCCCAAACCTTACTGGAACCAAAATAGGAGGCCTAATACTGAAGAGAACAAGAAGCCTCCTGTTGCCCCTGAGGTCCAAGACAGAAGGGCTATACATTGGTGCGATAGATGCGAGTTTGAGCATCCTGAAGCCGAATGCCATTTTGTTGAACCAAAACAACATATGGAAAACATAAACTTTATCGAGGACTTACCTTTCGTTCTAGACTTCGGCCGGGTCCTCATCGAGGAGGAGGAAGAAGAAGAAGTTGGCCCCTCTTGTCTACCGGTCCACCCTGTGATTGATGAGCCTCAACGAATTAAGATCTATAGAAGACACAAGGAGGAACCGAGGCCTACGCCTTTCATGGAGAGGCACGAGGTTCCCCAGCCGGACCTCGGTACCAACCTCCATTCAGCCGACGAGGTTTTTGGGCAAGGCATCGAGTTGGAGAAGGAACTAGCCAAAATCATGCAAAACATTCCCTTGTCCGAATTAGCGTAGCTCCCTTCAGTCCGGGACTAGATTTCTGAGTTCCTTTACAACATTCCCACTGAGAGGGAGTCATTCACCACCTCCATAGACGTCCCTAGCACTGCTACCATAGCCCCTGAGGGCGAGAGGGAGACATAGGATCCCCCGGTCACAATACACATCGCCATATACGAGCGGAAGAATGGAGGGCACCAGCCCTTCTATCTCACCCTTTGTATTCAGGACATGCTACTCCACAACTGCATGCTCGACTCGGGGGCCTCGATGAATGTCATGCCCTCGTGCATCATGAAGGCCCTAGGCTTGGAAGTGACACGACCCTATGGAAATGTTTGCGGAATAGATTCTAGACAAGTACCCACTCACGGCCTGATCAAGAACCTCAAGGCTGATCTTTTCTCGTGTCTAGACATCTCCACGCTCATGGACGTAGTGGTCATTGACCTTCCCCCAGTATACGGCATGCTCCTGTCCAGGAAATGGGCAGCCGGATTAGGAGGGTACCTATAGATGGACCTATCTTATGCCTCCATTCTGGATCCTAATGGGGTCCTGGTGAGAGTTTATCGAGAGCCTTTCTACGAAGGGCATATCGAGGGCTTGGAGGATGCCATGCGAAGGACCTACGGAGGATGTGAACTTGGCCACGACGGGATGTTCATGGCCTTTGGGGATGACAGGGAAGACTTTGACGATCATGCTAGCCCAGGGCATCAGTTTAAGTGGTGGCTTTCTAGCCCCGGGTTACACTCATCGAAGGATGGCTCTGAGGAAGAATGCCCACACCAGCTCGACCATGGTGACCTGATGAGTGGGTCGACCACACCTCCTGAGGGGCATGAGCCCATGGAGATACAAGATGGAGCCCCTAGCGGCCACCCTCATCTTTCACCCCCCTCTGATCAGTTGGCTCTGCTATACATAGACGACTATATTACCTCTGCAGTTGAGGTGGTGGAGCCTACTCTACCGGCTGAGCTTCGGGCACTCATGCGTTGGATGCCCGCGTATAGGGAGGAGGATCATCACCCGAAGGGACTTAGGGATGACACTCCCCCACCTTTCGCAGACTGGGAGATCAATGGGATCCCGCCCCTGGAGGAGAGAGCCCTCAGAACGGTCCCTGAGATATTGGCCATCATGAATGAGGATCTTGCTAGACGAGCCACAAGGTTTCCCCCAGGCTACCGGGAGGAGCCTCCTTCCCAGGATTTACGTGAGGAGGAGAGTGATTAGACCTTTTTCCCCCTTCCCACGGTTGCCAGGAGTGATGTTGAGAGCGTTGGGTCCGATCAGGTTTTCCTTGAGGAGTTTTCTCTTCCCATGGACATCACCGGAGAATTCGAGCCGTTACCGATAAATGCCCCACCTCCCTCCCCTCGTCCGCATACGTTTCCGAGTTTCCTTCTGCCACTGAAGATCCCTATCCCATCGGGAGAAGGGTCTAGCACTCACGCCACCTTTTCACCTTCCACTCATCCGTCCACCCGGAGCCTGTCTGCCCAGCCTCCAGATTTCTGGACCATCGGTGAAACTGAAATATGCATGACACACCCTAGATCCCTTGGTCCCCGAGCCGGCCCTCCCCTCGAGAGGGAAATGACTCCGGAAGTTTTGATAGGAGAGGTGGCGATCCCTCTCGACGGTGGATCTCATAGATTCGTATCCCACATTAGCCGTAGGGACCACCACCCCGACCATGGCGGAAATGCTGAGTTATCGGTATTTCGGGACATAGGCACTGACCCGACCTCGGTCAATAGGAGGAGCTTTGCTACGGGTGACTAGGTAGTCATACCCAGTCACGTCTTTCACCATATGATCGGCAACCACAACGGGCTCCTGGTTGGGCCCTTCAGAGCTGAGGTTCGTGACCGAGACGTGTTCTTTTTGTCCACCGAGGATGGACATTACTTCTCCATCCCAGTGAGTGTCCACCACTTGCAGGGATATGTTCCCGGGGCCACCCGGGGAGACATCCCCTAATTCCCGACCTTGTCCTTTACCTCCTTTTTGTGGCTAATAAGCTCTCGAGAGCAGCAACCGGTTGTCTTTTACCTTTGACTTTGTCCCACCTTTACGTGACGACCCGTTGCCCTTTTCGTTTGCTTTGCTCGCTTTTGACACCCCTTTCTTTTATAGGTTGTTTATGTACCATAGCTAGTTTTTCTTTTCTTTGTTTTTCACCTTGTTACACATTGTGTGTCGGCTAAAAAAAAAAAATAATAATAATAAATATGACCTAATGCTGTGGAGTACTTTAGTTGTTGATATCTTTCATTTTCAGCATTGCCATTTTGTTAGATTTCTGCTGGGTTTTATATATATATATTGTATGTCCTGACGAGCGGTCTGCAGAGATTGGTATAGCGTCTGCATTTTACAGGGATAGGTACATGATGATGATGATGATGAGAGGGGTGCTACAGACCAGAGATTCTGTGGTTCTCAAGCACTCTCTCCCTTAGAGCACTTGTCCCAGCTGGAGCCTGATGTTATCACATCTATGTTAGCTGGAGCTACCATACTGCAGACTGTGTGGTCAGGGACCGTACAGTACCTTTTTTTTCCAGATCAGAGATCAGATACCTTCAGAGGAGGCACCCATTTTGTTCATATTGCCCCGAGTAGACATATCAGAGGGGACAGATGGCTGTACAGTGGTCCAGACATGTTACCTAGCATCTACCGCAGGGTCACCCTTCCTTGCCAGGCTTTGCATAAGCCCATTTAGACAGTTGCCTAGCCTTATTTTGATGGAGAGTATCGCAGAGTATTGTTGGTTTACTATTTGTGCCCGGATTCAGCAGAGATCCAATTCAGAGACAGCTTCAGCAGCAGGTATAGCATTTGATGTTCATTGCTCATGTTGTTGATTAGACTTGTTTATACATGATAGTACACTAACTTTACATGTGATGATTGATTTGGTGATCTAGCTATTATTATGATGTGTTGATCGGGCCCTTGGTGATGTTAGTCCACCCTTCCCAGTAGGCTCCTATATATGCACACTGGGTCATACCCCCACTATTGGTATAGACTTGGTCACTTAGTCCCCCTTGGCAGCTGACTTTGGATCCACCTTCACTTTCTCCACCCATCCGACTCGTCCATGATGGTCTTTCTCGACTTGGATTCTGATTTGTGACCTTGAGGATTCCCTTCCCCACTGATCTCTGAGTATGCCATGACTCCCTGTTTACTGTGCCTCGGCTCTTTAGTGTGTGAGATGCACTCTCAAACCTGGGATTTTCTCCTGTTGGTTGCCCCTGATGTTGCAATGCAGTATAGGATTGTGTAGCCTCACCGGGTGTTCCCCATTGGTCATCGAAGCTGGTACACTTACCCTCATTACTTTGCCGTATGAGCACCTTGATTATATCTTTTGAGATATGTATGTAAGCCCAAAAGGGCCATGATGTAATAATTGTAAAATCAAGCCAGAAAGGCTATGAATGAAGTTGTAATGTAAAATCTAGTAAAAAAGGCTAAGTATGAAATTGTAATGTAAAGTCCAAGCAATGTGTTTCTCAACACACACAGACACAGGTCAGCCGTACATGTCAGCATTTGTAGTGGTTATTTCCTCACCTAGTCCTGCGGGGCAAGGAGGTGAGAGGGAGCAAGCGACAAGCTCAAGATTGTCCCCTAGAGTCTCAAGTTACGGTTTGCCGGACACTCAGTTTGGCGACTCTAGAAAAGAACCTCACGGAGTCTTAGGGCACGGATGTGAGTTGTAAGGTATTTGTTAGATGACCAGTGGCGGTTTCCCTGCACTATACACATTTGTGAGGCACCGCCCTTCTCTGTGTTCTGTCATGGTATGCTTATCTTAGTGGGCCCCTCTTTCCCGTTTCATCCAAAGGGTCACGTATTCTCTGTCCTTGTCATCCCTCATCTTTCAGCTTGTGTTCCACATCACCCAAAGTCAGCTAGGTGGTCAAGTCTATAGGTTGTGCATAGCAGTTTGTGTCTTTTGGAGGTGGTGGGCCCACCTCACCTGGGGCCTTGTATTTTTCCGAGATATTATGTATTTTTGATCACCATATTATCATGGTATTGTTTAGTAATGTACTAACATGTATAAGGAAGCCTTTCGCTTCATGATTGCATACAGTTATTCAGCTAGCACCATGTTGACCAGATTTGACTTGGTCAAACTAGGTTGACCAGGCCAAAAATGGGCCCGAAAAAAATGTTGCGATCAAGATTTCAATTTTGGTCAATTATTATCTTCCGGGGTCCCATATGAACCTCTAAGCATCAGAATTTGAAAAGATTGAGGCAACGATGAGATTTTTAATTATTATTGGTCTTTAATGATCTGTTTGAATTAAAAATCATGGATTTTGGGAAAACAGTGCCTAAGTGATGGATTGTGGTCGTTCGAGTGACCATGTCTAGTATTTTTGGGGTCCACGATCACATTGCACCAGACGATTCGACAATCCGGGCACTATAAGTGGGTCAAAAGCCCAATTTACTCCTTCAGCAATATAAACCAGCAATAAATTACATGGAAAATCAAAATTTGGCAAAGGCAACTATGGCAAATGGCAAAAATCAAAGGTTGGATAATACAAGGGTGATTCCTAAGGTAATTTGGTAATGTTGGACATTGTATTTTTGTATTGTGGGGCCCTCTCTTGCCCAGATCACCAAGGGGGATGAATTGGCCCATGGGGGCATTTTTCCACTTAGAGAAATTCATGATTTTTGTAATGTAATGGAGTGGGACCTTGGTTGTTGGTGTTTGGGCGAGAAAACACCATATAGACACCCCCTAGCATTGTTTCATTTGTTGTATGGCCCCACCATGGGCCTGTCACTCCACTTGTGCGCTCTAGAGGGCAATTCACACCCCCTCATTGGGCTCATCTCCACCATCTGTTTGGGTTGGGAGAGAGTCAATCCCAACCATCCATTTTGGAGGGAATAGGGTTTTGAGAGTGGTCTATCTCTATAAGAGAAGACACTCACCCATTGTACATTTCGTCTTAGCATTTTCGACTTGCACTTGATAGAGAGAGAGACATTCCATTTGTGTCTTGTTACTTGGTGTTGTGGAGTAATTTTGTGGCGATTGATAGCTAGTTTATGGATGCATTATTGAGATAATTTGCGTTGTGTTCCTACCTTTCTTTGCTGGTTCGAATTGCAGCTTTGGTGGCCATTTGAAGGGAGGCGCTACATTTGGAGCGGGAGCTCCACTCTAGCAAATTTCTTCAAAATTATTCACAAGGGAGTTGTCATTTGCTTTCAGCTAGTTAATTGTTTTACTTTCAGCCATTCATTTGCTGTTCTTTCTTGGTTATTTGCTGCATCTGTTGATTGTCTCTTGTTTGTGGCAGGTACCCAGGGCGCACTTGGTATCCAGCTGCCTCCCACGCTCAAGGAAACACGCAGGTCTCTCCACACTTGATCTTCCGTGCTAGTCCTCGCTCAAAGCACTCCATTTCACCATTGTTTTAGGTATTCTTCATCTCCTTGTCTCCTCATTGTCATTTTCTCTGTCTTGCTAAGTTGGAAAATCACTAAATAAACCATAAAAACACAAAACTTAAGATTTCACCGTTAGAATTAATTTTACTTCAAAACCCGCTAATGAAACACTCTTAAAAGCATAAATCCAAAGTTTCATCTCTTTTAGACTCCATTTGCCCATAGGATCAACACTAGTCTACTTGGCAAAAACACTCCCTTGGGGCGTTTTTCTCCTTCTGCTTGGTTGGGTCGTTTTGGGGTTCTGGGTAGTCTTGATTTGAGTTCTTATCATCATTTCATCAGTAAATATCAAGCTATCAATTGCTAGAAGCCCTTTAAAACCCGTATTTGTTGATGCCCTAGGTCTATTATTTCACTACTTAACTAGTTTCCTTGGGCAACATCACTTCTTCTCTTCACTTCTAGCTTACTGCATGTCCCTTACCTATTTTCAGCCATTATATCACTAATCTAATCAGTTTATCTCGCTACATCTGATTGTTGGTCACTTCTACATCACTCCCATTTTACTACCTGTGTCCATCTATTGGCTGGAATTAGACTTAGGACTTAATTATCACTCATTTCATGTCTTTACTTCTTTCCATCTTTGGGATTTGGGTGTTGTTTTGTCTCTCAACCATCAACGGTTGAGTGGGGTCTCCCCCCTGACTTGGCTACGTGCCTCGTCTGAAGTGAGAATAGCCTTGTCCGGTGTGACTTCTGTTCCTTGAACAGAGGACTTGGCCATTGTTGGTTACACCTTCCTAGCTGCTCACCCTCTACCATCCCTGTTGGGACACCATTCAGTAGTAGGTAGAGTTTGTGTGATAACAAATAGATGCTACACGATTTTTTTGATTCAACCACTCTCTTTATTCATTGATAGTAATTTTTCTTTAATACAAAATGACCGTTTCAAGTGTGCCTTTCCTCTTTCACATCGACTTCACTCTGATACCATGTTATGAAGAGCAATAGCAAATTCACCTAATATAGAATCCCAAAAACTCTAAGGTAATTTGATAAAAACGATAGAACAATGAAACTTGCACAAAACCTTGGGTAGGATTAAACCCTAACAGAAATGGGCTCAAGAATAATATTCTTTATTTCTTAACATAATAAGAAAATTACTCCGTTGTGGGCAAGTAGGTTGGCCATATGACTATCACCAATATTGGATTAATTGTTATTAATACATGTGTTTTGGCATTCTCTAATTTTTTAGCTTAGTTGTCTCTTGATGATGGTGCAAGCTAAGGGATTGAAACATTGAGTTGCTAGAAATTTCAACACAGGTTTCGTCTTCAATGTTCCAATTTTTGGCTGTGTAATAATTGATGACCTGATTCTTTATTATCTTCAAGTTAGTGAATAGAATAACAACGAATCTCTTTTATAGAGCTCATGTCACCTAAAACTTAAGGCCTAGTTATAACCTAATTGTAACTTAGTCATTAATTGACCTAAGTCACTTATGAACCCTATTTTTATTATACTAGATAAGCCTTATACTCTAACACATTATATGTTTAAATCTACATTGTTGGGAGCAGGGAGCATGAGCGAAGCGAAAAGCGAAATTTTCAAAAGCTTCCGGGGTGGGAGCGTTTTCAATATAATATATATTTTTATATATTTTGATGCATATATGTCAACAAAACCAGGTAGAATGTTGAATTAGATACAAAAAGTATAAAACCATGGATTAAACTATATAAGATCAATCATCTAGTAGTTATAACCTATAACTCATAGTATTGTCATCAAATGGTCAACCATAATATCAACCATTTTCAATATTTAACATTTGTTATGTTTCATCAAACTCATAACTCTTGTAACCAAACTATAACAAAGAACATCAAAAGATCAACCATGAAATGAAACGATTCATGAAGCACATATTCATTAGTAATTACCAAACAATTATAATATGCTAATATGCAGTCGATAGTGCAAAGTTGCAGGCAATTAACTTCAAAGGTAGGCTCGACTTCAAACATCAAACATCGAACTTAAATTTCCATATAATGTTTTCAAAATAAACCATAAGAAATATTAAAGAGTCAATATTTAAAATTTGCAAAGTACTGATATTTATTTTCCCGTGATCTATGAGCATTGCTAGTAGGAGTCTCCTCATCTTGAGTAGGTGGAAGTGGTCGTGAACCACGTCCAACATGTTAAATGTACAACATCATGAGTCATTCTCCAAGCCAATCTTTTGTAGCCAAGATTGGGCTTCATGTGTTGAGGTAGGGAGCCTGAGTTGGACTTAGGAACATGGAGTAGATTCTTTTGTTGGACTCAAGAATGACTAAGCCTTCAGTTGTAAAAGGTTATTCCTCATGTGTTGAGGTGAATGCTTTGATGTATCAAAGTGATGATGTTGTAAAGTCTTTTTGGACAAGGCTCAGGAATTGTGTGTCATGTCAGATTCTCATGTGGACCTCCAGTGATAGTAGGTACCCATAGGGTGGACCTCCAGTTATAAAGGTAGATGCTTTGCATGTTGAAGCATTAATGTTGTGTGATGTATCACATCAAAGTTTGAAAAATCGAATTCGAACTCAGAATCGGTCTAGGGTCAACTCGGAATCGGAATCGGAATTGGTAATGAATCGGTCATAAATCGGTCGATTTGAATTTAATGAATCGGTTTGCTCAAAAATACATAAAATATTTTTTTTTTAAAGAAAAACAACATTTTCAAGATTCTAATTCATGATTCCATAGCATTAGAAACAAAATATCCAATCTCTGCTCATGTATATACTGTACAGTCCCCTCACTGTCAGTTGGTATATGTTTGAGTATACTGCTGCTATAAGGGTACTTTCTGGTTCAGTACTTTTAGAAAACAATTAGGCTACAACTGCCTTAACACCCTGGAAATGTCTCCCTCTTACTATTGATAGGAAATTTTGGGTTTGCTGATAGGATCTTTGTTTTCCTTTGGCTCAGAACTTTTACCAAACATTTCCCAATAAATGCACTATTTCTCTTTGGCACATAAGGAGATTGATTTGCATTCAATATAAAATCATGGATTACAATGACAGAAATAAAGAATACTTTATGCAAACTGTTGTGACAGTGAATAAACCAACAATTTCAGATCTGTTACATAAAAGATTGCTGACCTGTAGGCTACCATCAAGTTCAGATCTGAAGGAGATAGATGAACCTGCCTCCTGTAGATGACCATCGTAGATTGCAAGTGTTTTTATGGCTGTAACAGCCTTTTTGTAGTGCCCAGATATAATGAAAATGGCTGTACTGTCCGTTGCTAGATCCTGGTTGATTTGGATATGAGTTTACTGTTGTTATATTTAGTGCTTTTGGTACACTTTGACAAAAGTGTAATCTAAGACTTTTGTCAAACAATATGATGACTACTGCTGTAAACCCACACATGGGCCCACGCAAAAAATCGGACCGATTTATTGCTTGAATCGGTGAAATCGGTCCACCGAACCGATTTTGATACCGGTTTGAACCGGAAAGCTAGTAAACCAGTGAATCGACCGGTTAGCAAACCGATTTCACTGATTTTTAAAACTATGGTATTACTAACCATGGTCCCCTGATTGCTATTAAGTCTCCCTTAGAGACTGGCCACCTCTAGAGTGAATTACTTTAGCATATGATCATTTGGTTTGAGTGTAATATAATATGATCACAACATCTGACAAATCTTTTAAGTATAATCTGATATTATATATAATTAAAGTTAACACGTATTGACCATGCAATAAAGATGAGAAATAAAGATAAATGCATAGGGAAAAAGAGAATTCGAATTGCTCATGAGATGACTAATTGAATTCGAATTGTTAAGCTTCAACTAAAGCCACAATGTATGCCTCAGTTAATTAGAGAACTCAAATTGATCACTACAGTGATGTTAACAAGAAAGAATCAGTTAAAGAGAGGTAACTAAGTGATAACAAAGAAGATCTAGTTAACTAAGTGTTAGCATGACGACACTTATGTTAAACAAAAAGATGACACTTATGTTAAACTAAAAGACGACACTTGAGTTGTGACACTTGCATGGCAACACTTAAGTTAGCCACCTAACTAAGTGGGTAGGCTTTTAGTTAAGGGGCGAGTTCATCCTAAGAGTCAGTTCAGTGAGTTAATGCATTGCATGAGAAGTGGGGCGCACTTCTTCATGCAAGATTGATGCATCCAGATGGAGGGCGAGTTCATCCTGAAGTTAGACGCTAAAAATAGAAGCTGATGCATGAGAAGAATATATAAATATGTTATACAAGATTGATGAATCCAATGTGAAGCCAATTCTCTTCTTCCTTGATGGCAAGGTGCTTCTATTTATGCAGGATATTATTTCGAGGTGCTTCTCTTGCTCTGCAATTGCATCGGGGGTGCTTGATTTAAAAGACATTCTCTGCTATCTATCATAATTATACTCTGAAGATTTATTGGGGTTTTTTATCCTCTTCTTTTGAGGGTTTTCCCCAGGGTACATCTTGTGTTATGGTTGAATGTTTCATGTGATTGAATGGTTCATTGATTCAAGTATTCAGTATTTCCGCACTTAAAGTTTTAAAGTTCAAACTCATCATATTTGCTCAAAAATTAACGTGGTATTAGAGCTCAGGGCGTGAAGGAGGTAAGATTTGTCAAGCAAACTTGAGCCTATGTAGATCCCGAGGAGTTGAGCACAATTCTTGAGAGCCGAGGAGTTGAGCACAATACTTGAGAGCCATGGCATCGATCTTTGTTTGACCGGAAGACCGTCTTGAGGCCACTTCAAATTTCAACACTTGGAAGGCGAGGGTGTTGAACATCTTGGAGGAACTTGACTTGGATGGCTACGTATCCACTGTGGAGGAGGAGCCTACATCTAATGCAGGGCGCATGAACTTCAAGAAGAACCAAGTTAAAGCCAAACGGATCATCTATGATTCGATAAAGGACAATTTGATGTTCGTGATCACTCTGTTGAAGATTGCAAATGAGTGTTTTGATACATTTACAGACCTATATGAGAAGAAGGCCCTGAGTCAAAAGAGGGCATTGAAGAATAAGCTTCGAAGCCTAAAGATGGAGAAGGATGAGACAATGGCCTCGTTCACCAAGATCTCTCAGGTAAGAGATCAACTTGCTAGTATTAGAGTAGTGGAGTATGAAGATGATCTTCTCCAAACTGCTATTGATGGTCTTCCATCCTCATGGGAGACATTCTTTGCTGCTGGAAATGGCCAAGAGCTACAACCTAACTTCGAAAGGTTGTGGCATGACTGCCTCCAAGAGGAGGGGTGAATCCAAAGCAAGTTAGTGTGCATCAAAGAAAAAAACCTTGCCCTCACGACAAGGATGAAGAAAGGCAAGAAGAACTTCTCTCAAAAGAAGTTTTTCCATTCGAAGAAGAAGGTATACAACAAGGAATTTGACAAGTCGAAGGTTTAGATGCTACAACTATGACAAGAAGGGCCATTATGCAAGGGAGTGCAAAGCAAAGAAAAAGGGAAAAGGAAGGTTTCATGCTTCTACCGCTATAGAAGATGAAACTACTCAGAAGAATGCACCCGAAGAAAAGGAGAGGAGGGAGTATTACCTAGTTTCAGCGCTTTCTGGATCCATCATCACAAGTGAGGACACATGGTTGGTTAACAGCGGCGCATCCAAACATATGACTGGTTATAAGAGCAGCATCACCAATCTCAAGGTGAAAAAGTTTGCATGCAAGGTAGAGTTGGGAGACAACAGAACCTATTTGATCCAAGGAGTTGGATCCACCTCCTTCCAGCTGAGTTTAGGAGATATTTTACATGTGGAGTGTTAGAGTTTGCACTTTAATTCAATGTTATCTAGGATCTTTAACTGAAAGAATAACAAGCACAACAAAACACAATAGACACAATAGTTTTCCTCGGGGAAACCATAAAGGAGAAAACCCCGCAATTTCCTCAAAGATAGATTTGTCACTAATACAATATCAAGCAAAAATGGAAAACCCAAAATATGTCTTCTGCAACTCTCTCTCTTTCTCCTCCAACGAACTTGTCTTCTCTCCCTTGCTATGTGAACTTGTGTGAGTGAGTAGTGTGTCCAAATGAGAGAGCAAGGCTCTTTATTTATACTTTACTTTTGACTTGACCTTTTACCTAACTAGGTCGGCCTCACTGAAACTGACTGGGTCGACTTCTCTAGGGAGACTCAATAATGCCTTTTACATTTGACTCCATGGGATTTAATGCCCCGACTTACAAGGGAAGTTTTACCTCAATGAATTTGCATGACCAAACATATTAATGACATCCCCGAACAGAGGAAAAACATGTCCGTCGGAGGTACAAATAAAATACAATAATAATATCAATATAGAATACAAGTGAATATCTTCTGAAGTTACATTTACAACAACACTTCCTCTTAACTAGGAAGGTATTCTCTCATCACAGTCATCATCACTCTGGACACAATTCTGGACAACGCCATCATCGCTGGATAATCTTGAATGTTGGAACATCATCATCAACACTGGATCATCATCGCCGCTGCTGCAACAATCCTCATTCCGTTGATCATTGATTAGTGACATCTCTCGAATCTATCCGTCATAAGAAGTTCTACAAAGCCAGCTCTTTTTCATGCCTGATGTAGGCCTAGCTCTCATGTAGGTCTTCATCATCTCCACGAGCAAGCCATCAAGTAGGTACATCCCAAGACCAGACATTACATTGCCACAGCAATCACCTGCGTCTCCTACTATCATCTCATCGTATCCAGATCATCTCATCATCACACAGAGCACAACCCAGATACACACCTCATGTCAAACAGACCACCTGCATCTCCCACCCAGTGGGTACAGCCCAGGAGCACCCCAGGTGCATTACGTCTCTCAACGGTCAGCTCGCGTCTGCCAGCATGGGAGTACAGTCAAGAGCACCCTAGGTGCATTATGTCCCAAGGACCACCTACGTTTTCCACCATGCGAGATCCTACCGAGGCGCACACAATATTTTATTGTAAAGTGTACAATTCGGCCCAGCTAGGTGAATTAAAGCCAACCTTATTAGTAAAAAGGTCAAGTCAGTTGTTAAGTATAAATAGGGGATTGAGTTGCTCATTTGTAACACTCATCTCACTCACTCAAGTTTGCATAGGAGAGAGATAAGTTCGTACAAGTGAAAGAGAGAAGCTGATTTTGTCTTGGGTTTTATCTTGTAATTGTGAATTCTATATTGAGGAAGTTTTGTTGGGGTTTTCTCCCTTGTGGTTTCATCGAGAGAAATATTGTGTTCTTTGTGTTTGTTGTGCTTGTATTTCTTTCAGTGATTTGATTGTTTAATATTATTATGCTAAACAAGTGAAAAACTAACATGGTATCAGAGTAGGCCTGAAAGAAAACACTGTGCATCCTCCGCAACTTCAGAAACTAGGGCTTATTATTCCGGGAGCTCTCTCCACAGATCAGCTGAAAAAGAGGGTGCATTTAACTCGCCTCACTAGGGCGCATCTTTCTGTCGAAGCATAATTCAATTCTAAGAATTTTCATTTTTGGGTCCCCCACTACAACCCAGAGAACTAGGGCTTCAGGTTTTTGGAACATCTGCTCACAAAATCGGGAGGAGTGCTTTGCTCAACTCGCCTCGAGGAGGCGCATCTTTTCATCCAATTGGTTTTCCAAAATCTCAAAGTTGGAGAATTAGGGTTTCTCTGTCAAACCCTAGGTCAAGGGAGAAGCAGTTTTCAGAAGGACAACTTTACTGGTAAGCCCTACATCTATTCTATTTCCATTTGAGGTTCTCATTTTATCAAAATGATAAACAATACCAAGCTTGATGAGAAGCTTGAAGGAGCTGAGAATTTCAGGGCATGGAAACATAGAGTCATGCTCATTCTTGAAGAACATGACTTAGAAGGTTTTATAAAAGAGGGACTTACAAAACCTAAAGGAGATGAGGCTAAAGCAAGACACAAGAAGAATATGATCAAGGCTAAGAGGATCATAGCTGATTCTATCAAAGATCACTTGATTCCTCAAGTGTCCTCTAAGAAGACTCCAAAAGAGATGTTCGATGCCTTGACCAGCGTGTTTGAAGGAAAGTGTTAGATTTCATACATTCATAGCATAATACTTCAATTGCATAAACAAGATCACTAGAAGAAAGACAAAGCAGAAAACAATAACACAGAGTTTATCTTGGGAAACCCAAACAGGAGAAAACCCAGCAACCTTCGTATAGAGATGATAATTTCGAGATCATAGTACAATCATAAAAGAGAAAAGATGGGAATGCTTCCCAAAAGTAGAAACCCCAAAATAACCTTCTTCTCCAGCAGGTGCGAACTTCCCTCTCTGGGTGATGCGAACTTCACTTGATTGAGTGAGTGAATAATGAGGTGCACTTTACCTCTATTTATACAAGTGCTAACATGAAAAATTCCCTAACTGGGCCGACTTCACTTGGGGGCAATTAATAATTTAATTTTTAATATTTTCTTTCGCTTCTTTTCACCCCAAGGTTTACATTGATTCGTTCATGTGTTTACATAAGTAATTACATCAAGTTTATCTCCCTTAGGAGTTACAATAAAGTAAAATAAAAGTACAATAATAATATCTTTCGAAGTTGCACAAAATACAACACTCACTCTCAATGAGGAAGGTATTCTTCAGTCTTCATCAACATCGTGATCATCTGGGTTTCATCTTTGTACATCCATACTGTCTCCATCATCTCTATATTTACTGAAGGTTGTCAGCACAGTCTTAGTCCTTCGAGAAGTGTCTTCATGCATCATCTACACCAGTCCTTCGGTGTGTCCAGGAGAATCACTCAATCCTGGATATCTGAGATTATCAGTTATACCATCTTTGCTATATGATTTGCTACCTGTCTGTCTCATCTGCCGATGGGATTTCTCCCATACCTGGCTGAGATCCTAGTCGAGCAAATGGGCACGACCATCTACTGACTGTCTGACTCATCTGCCAATGGGATTTCTCCCATACTTGGCTGAGTACCTGAACTGAAGAGGAACCTGTGCAATCACATAACCAACTATTGACTGTCTGACTCATCTGCCGATGGGATTTCTCCCATACCTAGCTGAGTACCTGGACTGTAGAGCAACCTGTGTTAACCCGACCATCTACTGACTGTCCGACTCATCTGCCTATGGGATTTCTTCCATATCTGGCTGAGTACCAAGACTGCAGAGGTACCTGGGAAAAAGCAGGGTAAGCATCTCGATGTCATATTTCCCTCTCACTGAGGGACTCATTCTCTTCTACTCCAAGTCTTCAGTGAAAGTATTTGAACTTCACCCTGGGATGAGCCTAGGTGAGAACATCTGCAGTATGGTCATCTGTCGGCACGTACTCTGACTCGACCGCACCTTTCTGCACCATATCGCGTATGTAGTGATACCGAATCTCTATATGCTTCGACCTGTCGTGAAATACTAACATTTGCACACAGCTCTGGTTATCACAGTGAATCACAGTCGGCTTTGGAATCTGGCCAAACAATCCTGCCAGGATTTTACGAAGCCAAACTGCTTCTCGAGCTGCTGTACTAGCAGCCATGTACTCGGCCTCTATAGTACTGAGTGCTACCAAGTTCTACTTCCTGTTGCACTAGGAAATAACTGCAGAACCCAAACTAAAGCAACATCTGGAAGTACACTTCCTATCTGCAGTGCATCCGGCCCAATCTGAGTCTGTAAACCCCTGTAATCTCAGGTCGCCATCTGAAGCATATTTCAAACCATATCCCACAGTTCCACGTAAGTATCTGAGCACATGTTTTGCAGCAATCTAGTGAATCTTCCTTCATTCGCACATGAACTGACTGAGAGCATTCATAGCAAAACATATATCTGGTCTAGTGTTCGTCAGATACATCAAGGACCCAATCAACCGACGATACATAGTAGGATCAATCAAATATGAGTCTGAAGCAGAATCTCTCAGCTTTTTCCAATTAGCATCCATCGGAGTGGCCATGTACTTGCGGTCCATCATTTCTAATCTCTTCAATATATCTATGGTGTACTTTCCTTGTCCTAGGAAAATCTCTTTCTGCCTCTGCCATACTTCTAATCCCAAGAAGTAGTGCATCAATCCAAGATCCTTCATTTCAAACTCAGAGGCGAGATTCTTCTTACACCATATGATATGTTTCTCATTTCTTGTGAGAAACAGGTCATCAACTTATAGAACCAAAATCAGTGGCTCATCATCTACAACCTTGTAGTAAACGTTGGGGTTTGCATCACTCTGACGCACCTTCCATCTCATGGCTGAAGCAATAGCAATGATCTATCTGATGGAAGTATATCGAGCCACAAGAGCAAATGTCTCATCATAATCGACTCCCTCTTTCTGAGAGAACCCTCTGGCAACAAATCTAGCCTTGTGTTTTTCCACACTCCCATCTGCTCCGTGCAAAGTCTGTTGTGCCCATCTAGGTCTTTTTCGGCCTATTGCAATATCTTTGGGAACATCAACTGGATCAATAGGATCGATGGGTTCATCCTTTTCTGCTAACTCCCTCTGAATTGGAGGGAGAGATGATCATTTCTTCATCATCGATCTCCATGTCTGATACTTTGCCTTTCCTGACAACCATCTCTTCTTCAAAGGTCACATCCCCACTGACTTCAATTTGTCTGGATCCTAGGATGTAGATTCTGTAGACCTTTGAAGACTTACTGTATTCCACGAAAGTTCCCTTCTTGCCTGAAGCTTCTAACTTCGTCCTTTTTCTTCTTGGGCACATGTATGAAGACTGGGCAACCAAATATCTGAAGGTGGCCCACTTCTGGTTTTACTTTTGGTTTTACTCTGGTTTCATACATTCATAGCGTAATACTTCAATTGCATAAACAAGATCACTAGAAGAAAGACAAAGCACAAAACAATAACACAGAGTTTATCTTGGGAAACCCAAACGGGAGAAAACCCAGCAACCTTCGTATAGAGATGATAATTCCGAGATCAGAGTACAATCATAAAAGAGAAAAGATGGGAATGCTTCCCAAATGTAGAAACCCCAAAATAGCCTTCTTCTCCAGTAGGTGCGAACTTCCCTCTCGGGGTGATGCGAACTTCACTTGATTGAGTGAGTGAATAATGAGGTGCACTTTACCTCTATTTATACAAATGCTAACATGAAAAATTCCCTAACTTGGCCGACTTCACTTGGGGGCAATTAATAATTTAATTTTTAATATTTTCTTTTGCTTCTTTTCACCCCAAGGTTTACAGTGATTCTTTCATGTGTTTACATAAATAATTACATCAAGTTTATCTCTATGTTGCACAAGTTTCTGGAACATGGGTACGATTATCCGGTACAGCTAGAAGCTTTGCCCAAATTTGTAGGAAACGTCGTGTTGGGAGCAGCAATAATATATATTAATTTTTTCAAATATAGTACAAAAAATTAAAGAGTTAAAAAAACATAATTGATTGATTTCATAGCTTAAACTATTTTAGCCTCTTAAGCCTCTAGTAGTGTCATGAAATTCAATCATTTTAAATTTGCTCACTCCTCTAGGTCCACATTATACAAAAATTGGGTTTGTGTGACCTGAAGTAAACCCTAACTATTCATGACTCTAGTGCCATGGTATGTTTACGAGTTTGTAAAGGAAAATTGAATATATGTGTGTGTCTGTGTGTGTACGAAGCACAAATAACTTCATAAATCATAAGATTCGATCTTTTCTAATTCCTTGTTTCAACTCCATCTCTATTATTGCTTCTAAGAGTGCTTAGTATTTAGGTGCCTTTGCATTTTTTTGATGGTAACTACTGCTTACTTCTAATGTGAATGAACTTGATTGTTTCAAGTTCAAGTAACAAACTTTCAAAGTCTTCAACATTTTGAGTTTGATGTGGTTTATGATCCTAAATTGCTATATCAATCAATATGAATAACGTAAGCTAGCTATAAACATTTGAGACATGAATTAAAGTTGTTCAATATCTTAGTATTGTAGAAAGATCCATGTTTATTCACTTAAGTACATTGGCAGCTTATATTTTGAGTGTGAATGGATCTAAAAATTTAAGAGGTGTGAGCCCTCTTAATTTATATAACCTTAAAAATTTTAAAAATGGCGTTATTGATAGATTCAATTGGAATTTTTATTATTGGTGATTTCTTGGAACTGTTATCACACAACTTGTAGTTGTCCCTAAAGGTATCCCATCCGGGATGGTAGAGGAGATGGACAACTAAAGAGGTGACCTAAGAGATGCCACGATTCCCAATGCGAGCTGGGAGTCACGTCAACCAAGGCACTTTTCGCTTTAGATCGAGATGAATCAAGACCTAGGGTGAGACCCTATAACCAATCAAAGATGATTGGACCCAAACAAAGGTTCCTAGTGATATGTAAAAGACAAGTTACAGAAACCAATGCAAGGTTAGGTGGACCTAGAAGTTTAAGTATGGTTGAAGGAGGTTTAAGGAATGACTAGTTTCAATTAATGAATGATTTTGGCCACATGATGAGATAAGATGACAAGATCTAGTACCATGAAAAACACATGTGGGACCCACTTCCTTGGGATATGGAAATGGCTCAAATGGGACCCACAAGGTGAAGTTAGGGGTGCAAATGATACTAAGAGGTATGTGAAGAGTAGATCTATAGATCTAAGGTGAAAATAAAGATACCCACATATGGGATCTAGTAGTTGACACACATCCCAAGGAGTGTGAATTGCCCTAGGTGGACTAGTGCCTTGATGGATGGGTTAATGGAGTCAAAAGATATGTCAAATTGTAGATCGGGACACCTAGGATACAAATCAAGTGGGCTATTTGAGGTGTGATGGGTGGATCTTACTAGATCTAATATTTCACTAAGTGACCCAAGTGGACAACCTTCCCCAAAACAAGGAGTGCCATCCCCAAGGCAGAACTTTACTAAGTGAGATATTAAATGTAGGTTTCAAGGTATGCTCTTTCCAAATCAAGCGGGATCACAATCACCCACATTCTAGAAGTGGACAAACTCAAACAACCAAGGAGTGCGACTTTGCCCAAGGCGGGTTTAAAGCATGGAAAGGTGTGTCAAAACAAGTCCAATGGCCACCAAATTATAGATCCAAGTAGTTTAGGCAATGATCAATGTGGATCTTGAAAATCAAGGGGATCCAATGGCTAGATCTCCATAGATCTGAGATTGAAAATGTATCACCAAATTGACCCAAGTGGGGCACAACCCTCAATATGAGGAATGGGGCTCACAAGGCAGAAATCAAAGAAGTGACACACTAGGGGTAGGTTATCAAGTGAGGAGAGTATGAATCAAGTGGGATCTCACCTACCCATGTCTTGGAACCAACCAAATTAGCTTCTCCCAAGTGGTGCAATTTTGCTCAAGAAGGGCTAAGTGCTTTGAAAAGTGTGTCAAATGGAACCCAATCACCACCAAAGTATAGATCCGAATTGTCATGGATGCTATAGAGGTGGGTTTTCAATATCTTTTCAAGAGCAAGGCTAGATCAACATAGATCTAAGAAAAACAAAAAATGAGGGTTTTGATTTTAATGTAATTTTGACTAATGGAATGGATAGCAAGCGAAATCAATAGGTACCTTGTAGATCTTACCTCAAAAGCTTGCGGTCTCTTAGCATATGGAGAATTCTTGCCCTAGTTATAATTCCAAGCTTGATCCAAGTGTTTTCAACCAATTGCATTCAAGCCCTAGGAGGTAATATGTCTCATGAAAACCTGCAAAATCAAACTACATCAAGTTAGATTTGATCTACAAATCCATAAGATCTAAGCATGTCATATCAAGAAAGTAATCAATGGACAAAGCACAATTGAAAAACTCCCTCTCTATGAAGTCGATTTGCCCATGGGAGATGTGAGCAACCCCTACAATCTTCCCACAAAGCAAAATCGATGAGCTAGCTTGAGCAATTCGGCCTCCCTCTCTTGAAGTCGATTTCACTTGAAAAGCAAACAATGTCTAAAAGCAAGATATCCAAGAACACATGCAAGAGCAACCCAATCAAAGCCAAGAAGTAGATCTCCAAAATATTCTTTTCATTCCAAGTTTTCCAGAGCCTAAAGGTGAGCTATACAATAGGGGGTCTCCTCCTTATATAGGATAATAAAGACCAAAACCCTATACCACTTTACAATACAACATGAAAATGAATGGTTGAGATTAAAAGATCTCAATACATAATCAATGGCTAAGATTAACCATAATAACATAACACATGGATCACTCAAAAAGGTGATGACGTCATAGCTAAAAGATACTCAAGGAGGGTGATGTCATCTACTAGAGGGGGTAAAAGTACAAAAGCCCACCTCATATGACTAGGACATGACACATGGAGCTCATGGTGGGGCTAGGAGGCATCAATCCTTACTAGCTCATCCCCATGGCACAATAAAATAATATAATATTCCAAAATAAATATAAATGATCAAATCTGTCCTCAAAATCTGTGACAGACAAGCAGTAAAAGGCCTCCTGTGGCCTCTGTGGACCCACCCAAATGATGAAAACTAGCTGGAAGATAGGGGGTTCACCCTGGAAGACCTCTGTGAAAACCAAGTGCCAAAACCTTTGCCTCAATTGCCCAAATCGAATTCCTCAGTGACCCTTTTATCCCATTTATGGACTGCCTCGATAACTGTGAAAGTGCTGAAACTGCCTCCTAGGGCACCTGCGCTGTCAAACTGAGCCCACTAGGCTCTCCAGAAGGGGTGATAAATGGTAATAACAAGTGGTTGGACCACCCCCTTCTCATACAACGCCCTAGGTGAACTGGCCTCTCATGGCCCCTACTGCTCAGGCTGGAAATCAGCCCCAAATCTAGTCAACAAGTGTAAAACTGCATCTATCACTGTCAAAAGTGCCCGGAACTGAAAGATAAGTGTCTCATTGGATCCAGAAGACCCAAATCTACTAAGAATGTGTACTCATACACCATGGGTTGCCCTGATGGGCTAGATGTAGGGTCCACCATATATGGACAGTGCATAATCTGATGATTTGAAGTAATAATAAAACCTGCTGAACTGTATCAATCACCATTTGAATCATATGTCCATCATATAGTATCATAAATAGGAGTATGTGGGCCCATACATCATCATCAATAAGCCATTCATGGCCCACATCATCACAGATCCCAAGAAATGACCAAGGATAAATCATATCAGTAGACTAAGACATGTTCCTCTAATCATACTCATAGCTTAACTTAAAGTATAACATCCATTCAGTGGCATTAATCATGTTAGCATATTCCTTTGTTATTTGTAATTACTTGCACAATAGTTTTAAATGACAAACTCACCCATTGGACATGGTCAAACTGCTAGCGAAGGATGAAGGCTAGGAAGAAGGTTGGGCCAAGGGGTGACTTGTCTAAACTCAACTGAAAGATACTTTGGACTGGGAGAAAGGGGAAACTACAAACTCTGTGTCGGACAAAATAACACGGGGGATGGTTGTGCCTCACAAATGGGTAAGTTGTTTAGAGAGTGCTTATTCAACTTAGGCATCATGTCTAGATCAAGTTGATCCAAGTTCATCAGGATCATTCAATTTCATTTCATGGCCTTTTTGGCCTACATAACCCTTCAGATCTCAGGTGTGCTGATAAGCACAACTAATTTCAGCTTGCATCCAGGGCATGTTTACATATATAAGGTCAGCAATTGTTTAGATATAACTTTTAAGAACCATTGCTTTTTGGACCTTTCTTATACTTTTCTAGGAGTATTTTTAGCAGTTCATCGCTCTTGCCCTTTTTAGTTTCCATGGGTGAATTTACATAAGTTTCCATAAGTAGTACATGACATTTCAGTTTTAGCCAACAACATCTCAAGTGACTAAGGGGAGTTCGGACCAGTGCCAAACATCGGGACAACCGACCAGAATGATTTAGGCCTACAATCCAACTTACCAAAGGCAAGTTCTGTCACCAACTCAGAGCTGAGACACTAAACATACAGGGATGCGGTCCAAACACAGAGGTAGAAAAAGGGGAAGTCCTCAGTACCATAAAGTCAAGTAAGACAAGTCAAGGTTTAAAGTCAAATAAGGAAAGTCATGTATGGATGGAGTCAAGTGAAGGTGGAGCCTAGCTAGCAAACAACTGGTGTCAAGAAAGACCATATCTATGTAAGGTGCTAAACCAGTGAGTTTTGTCAAACAACCTAAATGTGCAAGTAAAAGTTCATTTTATACAGTTTGCCACATCATGAATTATATACCAAGCCAATGCTATGAACAAGATTAAAGCAACAAGATAATAATCCACAGTCAATGATAAAACATCCATAGGTTATACAATATCATCACAAGAATAATTATCATATATCATCTGAAACACTGCTGCAATACAACTCTAGGCACTAAACTGAAACTGCATGGGATAAAGGGTCACATCGGTCATCAAATCTGAAGTCTCAAGGCTCAGCCTTGACACAAGGTCTAACATAAGTCTGAATAATACACTGCTCTGATCATGAGTGATCTCAAAATATACAATCATCATAGCCAAGCTTTGAATAATGGAAGCTCTAGAATGTGCAGATATCTGCTAAGCAAGAATAGTAGCCCTGCTACTATGGTGTGATAACAGGAACAATAAACAACAATCATTCAATTGATTTTCGACACTTTTCTTATGATTTTGGGCTTCACATGGTTGGGAGCTTCTACAAGCTCCCAATAAAAAGGGAGCGGATAAAGCAAGTTCCCAAGCTCCCAGAGAAGCTCTCGACAAAAAGGGGACGTTTCGTACCAGCTCCCAAGCTCCTAGGAGCAGGGAAACGCCGGGTACGGGTTGCCAAAATCTCGGGAGGTACCCGTGCAACTATGGTTTATCTCCCTTAGGAGTTACAATCAAGTACAATAATAATATATTCCGAAGTTGCACAAAATCCAACAGAAAGAACATCAATAGGAAGATGACCTTGAGAAATCAACTCAAGGGTGTGAAGATGTTGAAGTCTGAGACTATGCACTCATACTTCTCCAGAGTGTCCCAGATCAAAGAACAATTAGAAGCTATTGGAGACATGGTAGAAGATGTTGAAGTTGTGATGACCACTCTGAATGGTCTTCCTAGAGATTGGGAACCCTTTGTTCGTGGCATATGTGCTAGGAAAAGATTTATCCAGTTCAAACAACTATGGGAAGAGTGTGTGGAGGAGGAAGAAAGAATAGTAGTAAGAGAGGAGAAATTAAATGACAATGAAGATCAAGCTTTGGCAACTCATGCCGAAGGTGGAAGGAAAAGAAAAAGTGATGTACATACCCGTGACCACTCCCAGAAAAGAAAAGAAGAAGGCTAGGATTCAAATTTGCAATTTATTTATCACAAGTTCTTTTCCTTTTGCGCCACCTCATCCAGAAAAGAAAAGACACTATGTACGTACCCGTGACCACTCTTGGGTCCACTTTGGTTTCATTTGCATAAACCCTAGGTAGATCCAATATGGGGATTCCTCGTATGAACTAGATCTATCTAGATCTACTTTCCTAAACTCATTGTTGTATATTTCATTTCAAGTTGGACCATTTCCCTTGCCTTAATCCTCTCCAACTTGACCCTAACCTCACCTACCACATTTATCTCTCTAGATCTAGATCATTTTACTCATTGTTTATCTCTTGTATTCATTGTCTATCCCTTAGAGCACTTTGAGTAGGTTCACTAGCCCTCGTAGGCTAGTAGGGTCTCCCCCTTGGTCATTCTACGGATTGATCTAAAGTGACAAGAGCCCATCCTGTGTGACAACTACCCACTTTACAGTAGTGGACGAGGCCCTTGCGGTGTCACTTGGTTAGCTACCCTACCTCTACCGTCCCGGATAGGATACCTTTGGTGGTAGCTACACTTTGAGTGATAACAGGACATAGGCTAAGGCATGGAGTGGAGCATTAAGATTATCCCACCTTTTGACCACATGCTTGTGAATATGATCATACAAGATCGCATCTTTTGGCTAACAATATCTTTTATCTAGCCTAGCATGCTATCCATTTGCTCTTACACCTCCCCAATTATCGGCTGATCAAATTTTGCAAACCGAATCATGTTATAATTGGGCTTGGTGAATTGCAACACATACCTAACACTTGCCCAAAATTGACCATCAAGAACGACGTCCTCCACCTCTTGAAAATCATGCCTGTCAGATGCTGACGTAGCCATGTCTTTCAAAATTTTCCACGATTCACTTGATACCATACTAGCCAATGCCTCTCTTACCTTCAAAAGGCTATTGAAAAACAAATCTAGTCTTTCAATCTTCAAAAGCTCCAACCGAGAGTGACTGCGAAAAATGTGGTGGACATTACTATGATTGGTGATAAATCTTATCATGTGCTTGCCTTTCTTGTACAATGAACCAATCCATCTATAATCATGGTCCTTCATCTTGATAATGTCATGCATCAAAAGGTTCAATGTGTGAACCAAACACCCAAACCAAAATACGTTGGGGTATCTATCCTTAATGATTGCTCTTGTTTCCTTACAATTAGCAACATTATCGGTAATGACTTGGATGACATTATATGGCCCAATAGATTCAATTGCTTTAATTAAGGGCTCTGCAATATTGATGTCGGTCTTGAACCGATTTGATAGTCATGTGATGAAAGGAAGATTGCACCACTAGCAGACACCCCAAGAATATTTATCAATGGCTTTCCCTTTACATTTGTCCAACCATTAGATACAATGGATACCCCATATTCATTCCAAGTATTTGTGAATTGCCCCAAAGCATTTTGGATCTTAGCTTTTTCCTTGTCAAGTCCCATGGTTCTAGCTTTGTCATACCCGAGGCTCCTCTATCCTTTAGGGTCACAACAGATGGCTTCTACCATTTTAGGCCAATAGGGGGAACGGAGAACATTGAATGGTATGTCACATGAATAGAGAAATCATAACACTTTTGCATCCACATCATCCCTACCACCTTGGTCAAGGAAATATGATATTGTTCTACCCCCTAAATGCATGGGCTAGAATCCATTACCATGGATGGATGGGGATTGAGCACTCAATGTTCTATGTGAGCTTGAGGTCTCATGTTCAATCTTTTTTTTTGGATATGTATTGTGCTTCCCCTCTTATATTTGGCTTCGTCTTTCGCTGGCACTTCAGTACAGGTTTTGACTCCTAGAGTCTTCTTTTCATCCCATGGCATAACCCCACTTAAATGCTTTCTCACACGGATATATGAACCTGTGTAAGTTATTATACAATGGGGGCATGTAAATTTTGTGGTTCCACCCCTTTTCCCTCCTCCAAGCTTTGTGACATATTTCCACAAGGGTGTTGGGTTCTCTTTGGTTTTCTTTCCATCACCACCATCACTATCATTTTCCTCCTCTTCCTCTCCCTCCTCTCCATGATATGTGGCACTACCCACTTCTTCATCCTCTTCATCACTTCTCATCCGGTTTCCAATCAACACCTTCATAATAAACAATGGAACCAAAAGGACAAACCACATTGGCATACCCATCTAGCTTGTAGAGATTCAAAGAATAACCCTTTGCGTGCAATGGAATGAGGGAGAAGGAATGGGAAAGAGTAGGAGAAGAAAACATACAAGGCATAAAAAAGTACAATTTTGTATAGAAAAAAAAACAAGAATGAGTTTAGATCCTACCTCTTTGGCTCTCCAATGTTGGTTGAACCCTATGGTAGCCTTCAATCTCCCCTCCAAGCTCTCACAAATGGCACCCTTCATTGCCCCTTCCAAGCTCTCCGAGCTCCTCACCAAATCTCTAAATGCACTCCAAGCTCCACAAACCCTTGCAAAGATGAATGAAATGGCAACAATGAAGATAAATAAAGTGGGGGAGTGCTTTATAGCCCAAGCAAACTCCCTCCTCCAAAAGAAAAAAATCACCCTCCCCTCTTCAACCCATGGGTTAGATTGGGAGCATCCTTGGGAGCGACGGGAGCGATTATGGGAACGCTGATGGAGCGATGATGGGAGGGTCCGACAACGATGAGGGAGCGATTAGGGAGTGAACGCTCCTGATCGCTCCGTCATCGCTCCCAGACGGAGGCAGGGAGCGTTTTTTTCATCCACTGGAGCATGCTTCAGAAAATCAATCACAGTCCAAAGCGAAATGGGAGCGCACTTTCACAACGCCCTGCTTGAAAGCAAGCTTCGGGAGTCGGGGTGAGGGTGGGTGTTAGCCTTATGGCTTACATTAGCAATCACATAAGTTAAATGTCACATTTATTGTATTCATTATTTGGGATAATAGTCATTTATCCTAGATAAGTCTCTAAAAGATATGGAGAATATTTCCTAGCCTAGTCACCATGCAAGGTGTTAGGATCTAGAGAATATCTCTCACTGAGGTGGCATTCTTCTTTGTACTATATAATGGTACTATTTGTGTGAATATAATTGATTAAGGCTTTTGCCTTTACTGTCATATTTTTGTCATACTTTCTTCATTTGGTATCAGAGCTTTTTAGTTCTTAAGGGCCTGATTACTGGTGAGATTCCATGATAGTTTTCCATGGAAGGAGAGATGAAAATATATAGTAGGAATCTCAGAAGTTACGTCAAGGTTTCGTTAAGTTGTTGGTGAGATGTGAACCAGTTTGAAGACCGATCCCACACAGAACGAGAAGTTGCGCTGCAATCTGTTTTCGTGACAGGGAATACAATGTGGAAGGGAGCCACCGCCTCTACAGGTTTTGGAAAGGTATTCTTTATTTATTGAATTGAATGAAAAAAAGAAAATAACGATCGGTGAATCTGCGCCATCTATTCCTCCAAAACTGGCAGCATTTCTATTGACGACAGTGTCTTAAATCGCTTGTCAAATGCTTCTGATTCGAGTCAATTGCATAATTAAAGCAAGAGATTGAAGAGTTTCAAAGGAGGAGAATGTCGACATATACAATCGGTCTCTTCAGTGTGCTTAAAATTAGATCTGGATAGTTGACGGGGTAGATTGATATTTTTTCAGGTCTATATATTTGTTTATTCCGGGTATAAAATGAATACTCTCACCCATTTTCAAAGAGGCAGTGCTTAAACTTTGCTTTTCAAGGAATGTTGCTGATCGCTTATATGTTGCCATATGTTACCGATATCACCATGCATAGATCCATTAATCTATTGATCCATCAATCTCTTGATCTACTTGCAGCGTGCTTTGTTGATTGGTGATCCAAAAAAAAAAAAAAAAAGCACGTGGAAATCTCAGGCATTCTGGCTCATATTTATCCAACAGAGATCTGACTTCGTGTCTATCTAATAGTGATTCAAATTTGGTATCAGAGCCCTTATGGTCTTAAGGGTCTGGTTCGTGATGTCTCCATGAAAGTTTGCAATTTGAAAATGTTATGGTGGTTGTCCATAAATTTGAAAGATGGTTGCGAGAGCGAATGCATCCTTGTGAACAGATCTGGTGATTGATTTTTAGCAAAGAATTAGAGATTGATTTGTGCAATTCACTCCAACGCATACTGCGATCTGGTGGACAAGAAGTTCGATGTATGATCTGCTAATTCGAAGTGATATTGATCAGAGCGAAGTCATCTGCAGTATACCCGAAGGCTGGGAGATAGCGATTGCATTTATGATCTGCTAATTCGAAGTGATATTGATCAGAGCGAAGTCATCTGCAGTATACCCGAAGGCTGGGCGATGGCGATTGCATTGCTGGTAAGAGATATTGCTGCTCATGTAAGTGATGGGTGATGCTGTCTACATGAACACGACTACAGATCTAGTCTATTCGGGGGCACAATTTAATGGGCCATTGCTTTCTTATAAATTTTGAAAGTTTCATTTGAGATCTCACTAGTGACAAAACAGAAACAAAATAGACAATTCAGATCTAGTTTAGATCTAGATGCCATTGAAGCATAGATCTGTTGTATAAATCTGCTGTAGATCTGTTGTGAAAATCTAGTTGCAGGCTTGAAGCTATTTCATTGCTGTTTAAGTTATGAGATATAACTTATAAGGATATATGACAAAATCCAGATTCGAATCAAAGAAGGCATGCGATTGCAAAGATGTCGCTTCATGAATGATTTTAGCAATCTGATGTTCGCTGCGGTCAATTCTTATGAGATCTATGGTGCAGCCAGCCCTTGCAATCTGGATTAGCGACCCTCTCATCCTCCATCGTGATCTGTCAAACAATCAGCAATTCGATCTGCAAAAATCATCATCTATCTGCCAATTCAATCTGAAAATCATTAGTGATCTGCAATCATCGGTGAACTAGCATCGATCTCCAGCGTGAGGCATCTCCTGTGTTTTGCATCTTCAACCAGCGATCACCGAATCAGAACAAGCGATCAACTATCTTCATCAGCGACCAGCATTCTGTCTTTGCCAATTCAGCGATCTGTCAAGATCAACGATCATCATATGACAACCATTTGGCACTCAGCCCGAGTTTGAAGATAGTGCAAGCCACCAATGTATCGCAGAAATGATGAGCACAATTTGAGATAATCCATGACAGTGAATGAAGGCTGCTACTCCGCTACTCCAATCTCAAGAACCAAATCACGCAATTTCACCTTCTGCACAGCCTGAGTGTGAGTCTGAATTTGGCATTTTCGATTTTAAATTGGTTAGCATAAATTTGGTTGTAAAGGCTATTACTGAAATTATATAAGTCTTATTGCTACCTTGAAGCCTCCTTCATTAAAACGGCATATACTTGAAGTATTGAGAAGCCTTCGAGGATTGAATAGTTGTATTTGAAAGAAAGATTTTCATATTTTCAGCAAAAAGTTCAATGTCTTCATTCTAATCCCTTAGAGAAAGAAGACAAAAGTGGAGCTCTTATTGAGAAAAGAGTTGTTTTGTTGCATTCCTAAGTGTTGAGAGAAATAACAAAAGAATTGTAAAAGGGTACAAAAACGATGTTTCCCATGAAGATAATGAAAGAATTTTCAGCTATTGTAATAAGAAAAAGGGGGCTCACTTTTGTAAGTGAAATCATTTACTTAAAAATGGGTTATTGGATAGTGGTTCCAATAAAAACAATTGAAAGCTAACTCTTTGCTCAACTAGTATTGAGAGAATATTGTTGAAAGCTTGTAAGGCTAGGTGAGAACTTAGTTTTTTAAAGGAGGAGGAGTTTTTGAGCTTGTAAAAGGAGGTGTGAAAAAGTATCAAAGCTTTTAATAAAAGATAAATTTTTAGTGGTGGATGTGTTCTTGATCCATCCCGAAATTGGAATAGGGAGATCAAAGACATTTTTATTGTGTATGGTACATGTCTTCTCCTTTGTGTCTATTTTTGACACTTAAACCTTCATCACTTAATTTTGCAAACAAATCAAACACATGTAAAAAGAAAAAGGGCATTCAAGTTGTAGATCACATCAGCATTCATCAACAAATCAAGGTAATCAAGGCACTTAACCAAGCAAAGGATATTGATGCAAGCCAACAAATCTTCAAGGAGTCAAAACATCAACAACAAATTCAAATTTGAAGATCAAGTTCAACTTTAGAGTCACAATCCAACAAATAGTCCTTTTTTGTAAGTTTACTTGTCTTTTTTGAAATTAAGCAAAGTTGAATTTGTAATTGAGTGCATTTCCGGTTGAAACCGACACTCTTGAGGTGCATTTTCGGTTGAACCCGACACCCTAAAATTGTCATAAAATCTCAAGTGAGTGTGAAATAAATTCAAGCGAGTGTGAAAACAAGCAAGTTCAAGCGAGCGTGATAGTGGGTAAAGGAGGAAAGCAATTTCAAAATGATAATCAAAACATCAAAGAACTTCAAGAATCCTTAGAAAAATTGGAAAATCAAGTTGTTGAACTTCAAGACCAACTTGAAATGAAGGAGCAAGTGATTAAACTCCTTCAACTACAAATTCTTGAAAAGAAAATGAATGATGCTACTTGCGATACAGATAACCTAATACAAGTTTGTGAAACAGAGAGTGTGACTGATGATTCCTTATCTAGTGATGAAAAGGAATCCTTAATAAATGATTTTGAAGATGATGTTTTCAATCAGCTCCAGCATCGACAACATTCTGAACTAGTTCTTGTTCAAAACAATCCTCTCTATGATGATAATGATGATGATGGTATTTTATATCAACAAAGAGTGCAACAGAAATTCAGTGGGAAAAATGCATCCAATGAAGATGAATCTTCCAATGAAGATGAATCTTCCAATGAAGATGAAGCTATCTTTCAAGCGTTTTCTTTTGAGTTCAATGAAGAAAACATTTCAAAGATTCAACAACATGCAGAAAATCAACCTCAAATGATGTCAAAGCAACAACTTCTAAATGATCTTTCCAAGCCCATCATCAGACCTTGGGAAGAAATTATATACAACAGGCAAAGAAAAGGACTTGGATATGAAAAAGATGTGACTTTTCATATACCAGACTACTCTAAACCAATTCAGTTTGTGAGTGCAGGATTCATAAATGAAGAATCAAATCAAAATGTCCATGAAGAAGCTAATAAAAAAGTTGATGAAAATCACATGGAAGAAATTCCTGAATGCCAACATTGTCATCGTGTTGGTCATTTGGAAACAAATTGTTTTGATCTCCATCCTTGTAAGCATTGTGGAAAATGCAATCATGCTTCAGAAAAATGTTCCAAGAAAAACAAGCCTACAAGATTAAAGATTCACTGTGGGTGGATCAATCCTTGGCAAGGGACATCAACAACCAAGAAATTATATCAGTCTTATCGAAGAGTACAATCTCGAGTAAAGACTCATCTTGTAGCACATAGTCTTTTTTGTACTTGATAGAATATAACTCCAGTGGTCCCCTTATGGCATAGCTTTTTGAGCATGGCCCTCACGGGATGAGATAACATGTGGATGTTTCCACATGCCCACTTTGAGTTGAAATCTATATGGTACTCACTTTCATCTTAAAGGGGGGGTACATTTACAAAATACTCTTTCTTTTTAAAGGGGGAGTAGATATGGTACAATGATGAAACGGTCAAGGGTAAACCACTTGAAAACCCATAGCTTCTCACCTTTCAGCTGACAAAGGGGGGAATATTGATGATGGTTGTCAGACTTCAAGTTTGAACAACAAAACAAAAGTCTGTAGATGGCAGACTCCAAATATCAAAATGGGAAACAACAATACTTTGTAGATGGCAAACTCCAAATGTCAAAAGGAAACAATAGTTTGCAGGTGGCAAACTCCAAAATTGCAGATGAAGAACTATAGTTTGCAGATGGCAAACTCAAAATGGTCTGTAGACGGCAGACTAATGAAAACAACAGTCTATGGATGGTAGACTCAAATACATGATGCATTTAGATGTTAATCGATGCATAACAATGTTTATGACTCATTTCAGAAAGCACTTCATTGATTGTAGCATGGTGATCTTCACCAATTAGTAGAAGACGCCAACCTCTTCTAGCTAAATCACTTGGCAAATGATGAAATTGTCAAGCAGACAAGGATTGTTCAGACATGGTAGCTATTCACTCCAGGATTTCAGTTCATTTCAGATGAACGATTCAGATTGACGGTTTTACAGACATATTTTTCATTGGAGCACAAAGGAAGGCTTCTGAAAGATCAATCATATCAGCTTCAGCATTAGTGTTTATTGCTTAGTTGATACAGATACATAAACTTGTGATTGAGAGGGGGATTGTTAGCCTTATGGCTTACATTAGCAATCACATAAGTTAAATGTCACATTTATTGTATTCATTATTTGGGATAATAGTCATTTATCCTAGATAAGTCTCTAAAAGATATGGAGAATATTTCCTAGCCTAGTCACCATGCAAGGTGTTAGGATCTAGAGAATATCTCTCATTGAGGTGGCATTCTTCTTTGTACTATATAATGGTACTATTTGTGTGAATATAATTGATTAAGGCTTTTGCCTTTACTGTCATATTTTTGTCATACTTTCTTCAGAGGGGGTGTCCTCCCCCGCGGCATAGGTCTAAATTATATCACTCATACAACATCCATCAATTTCACAAAGTTCTTTCAATTTTGTTTGTGTAGAGATTTTGGAGGTATTCTTGGTGTTTTGGTGTATTTGAACATTGAAAAGGAATTTGATCACAATTATTTTTCCATACACGTTGTTAGATATTTAAAGTATTCTGCTAAGTAATATGAATTTATGTTGCTAAAAGAATATGCCAAGTAAGTGGATCTGGATTAAACAATCCTTGTTTATTGTTGAAATTTCATTTGCATTGGGCAATAAATGCAAATCTGAAAATTAACCTTCTTTCAGAATCTTGGATCTTAACCCTAGAATTTTGAATCTTTAGGACTACTGTAAATTAAATTAATTAATGCGTAAAACAACAGTGGAACAATCACAATAATTCATTTCTAATAGCCCCGAAATTCACGGCAATTCAAGGAGAAAATATACCAATCATTCGGATGAGTTTCCAGCCCTCTAGGGCAGCTTCACATCCATAAACTAAATCTAAAAACTTTTCTTTTACAACAGATATAACAACAAACACAACATTAATAGATGGCTCCACTATTATCTTCAATATTAGTGCCAAGTCCCTTAACAATTTTCTATTAAGTGTGTCAACTCTGGAAGACAATTAAGGGTTGGAAATAACCATCCCAAGAAGATAAAATGCTGAATTCAAATCTGCAATATATAAAATATGTTGACAGCTGGAAATCTCATATATGTATGCTCAATGAATGAAGTGCATACATACCATAGTCTCCTCTAAAGGCCAGGACAAAGTTCAACCACCTAAGATGCCTTAACTAGGTTTAGTCAACAAGCCCTAGCTCCTCCAAATGCAAGAATCCCTTCAACACTATCTCCAAGGCAAGATGTCCTCTTCTTCTACAAATATATCCAAGGGTTTCCAAGCCCTAATCACTAGCCTCCAAGGGATGAAAGCCTAACCCTAGAATCCTAGATGCTCCAAGAGACCAAGAAATCCTAGCAACCAAGAGAGAGACATCAAATGTACAATGAAGAATCTCAAGAGAGAAATCGTCCAACCACTCAGAGGCTCCACCAGGGCTTCCTCAAGAACCCTAGTGCATCACTAACAGAGCACTCCAAAGAAGAGATACAAATGAATGTGCTATTTGGAAAGACTTTCTCTTTCCTCTATTTATATAAGAGCTAAGGGATGCAAACGATATAACACAGGTTGGCCTAAGCCTTACAAACAAGCCTACTAAACATAAGTAAGCCACACAAAAGTAAAGTGCTCCACTCCTAGAGTAGAAATGTGAAGCTTCAATGATGATGTTGTGCACAATAGTGACCCAAGATGATGTAGCTATGCAAGGCAAGTCCACACCACTACATCCCGAGCCTCCATAGACTCCATCCATCCCCCAAAGCCAAGTACTCCATTGGGGCAACTACCCCCTACAAGAACACTGTCGAAGCTGCAGGTATCCTAGGGCCATCTTCAATCCTCGGAACCGGAAACCAGCATGCCATTTAGGGCTTGTAGCCCCCTCTACAATACACATTGCTCCTCATGTCATATACGGTGTTTTCCCACCAGGTGAATCCTCCATGTGGCCATCATGCAGAGTGTCTACCATCTGGGAAAGAGATCTCTAACGCCCTAGGAAAGAACACTGAGCCAATGATCATCTGAGGTTTGGTATCCATTGAGCAAGCTATCACAAGTGTGCATATCCATTGTGGACCATCTCTCATACTACAATCCATCTCAGACCATCCATGGATTGAACATACACCATGTATCACAGATCTCATGAAGCATCTAAAACATGGTGTAAACACTTTCGGAGTAACCCGAAAGTACATTTATTACGAGATTGACAAGATATTTTTGCAATTGTATTTTACAATAACATTTGATTGATATGAGTTATGATTACAATGAGCCTCATGACAGTGTTCTTATATGCATTGGCTGGTCATTAGGTGAAGGGGTGTGGCCTTTGATTTTTCATTAACGTAATTATTATTATTTATTATTATTATGTTTATGACAGGATCATATGGTTTTGACATAAAATATATGGTGGTCCAAAATTTTAATCTCCCAAATATCAGTGGTACATTCCACAACAGTGTCTGAAAACTAAAGCAAATTTGTGGCCTGTCTATTGTTAGCATCTTATTAATGATTCTCATTAGGCTTTTCGGGAATTACAATTTCTCTTGCTACATTAGTACCAAAGACCTTGCTATCTTTATTATCTCATGCAGTTGATGATTTGATTGATAAAAGAAGTCAAATGGTCCTGTTCCAATTTTCCTTTTTGGTCATCATTCTGTTTCAGGTTTTATAATGAAGCTATGCGACCAAGTTGTTGATACAGTGCTCATGCAATAGAGTTGATACACATTTCAATCTTAAATATTATATGTAGGCTTCACAAATATCACAGCATCTTTGAGGACAATTGCCAATTAATCATTTTTGTGTTTGGAAAATTTCGTAAATATTTTAGGTTCCGAAGATGGGTTTGAAGACTCCTTTCCGAGATTCGTTGTTGAAGCATGTAGCAGAAGATATTTTGCGACTGGCGAAAGTAAAGATCCTTTGATCCATCTGCCTTCTGATATTTTTCTTAATTTTTCTGATACTGTTTTCAACTTTTCTGTCTCAAGTTGTATTTCGGATCCATAATGGCTCACATGTTATTCCTCAAAAGCTGTGACAGATCATGCAAAGCTGCTTCTAATATTAGAAGAGCTGTAGTTTTGGGCTAGTTTTATTGTTTGTACTTTGTGGTTGTTTTTTTGTGTGCCTCCCTCTAGAAGTGTAGCTGTTTTGGCTGTTTAGAGTTGTGAGCATCTGAAATGGTGATAATATTGATTGTTGCAGGAAGGCTTGCATAGAAGAGGCTTCAAGGAAAGTGGGTTTTTAAATGAAGTAGATGAAGTTGTTAGAACAGGTAACACATACAGCTATTAAATGGTGTAATTTTCTTTTGTGTTCGAAAGTCATGAATGAGTTTGGTCAGATTTTAAAGAATACAATCTTGTGTTTTAATTTTCAAAATCTATTCATAAATTATTGCTTACCCTAGGAAGATGTAAAAGTATGACTAATTTGGGTCGATTTACCATGGAAACTAGTTATAATATTATTTCAAACACCCCCCAAAATAAAAAAATTGGATTCATCAATAGACTTGAGAAGATGGTGAGTATAATTGAAATATTTTATGAAACATTACTAATAGACATATTTAAAATAAATAAGCAATTGTGATACCACCCCAAGATGGAGCGAGGTGGTAAGTGTTATCTCCCGAGTTAGCACTTCAATTGTATGCAAGTCCCAAGCACAAAATGCAAACCCAAGGGTAACAAAAAGGGGCTACCCACTATTACTTCAGTAACACCCTCTCCAACTCAAGGGGAGTATCCCCACCATGGTGGCTCAAATTGATATAAGGAACGTAAGCCTTAACAAAATGTGTATGGATGTAGTATAGTGAAAGGATGATAGAAGATAAGGGACTAGTGCCTATCCAATGTTGGGCATAAAGGATTCAAAATATCAAGGTAAAGAGAGCAAGTTATATGAATGGTTAAGGCAAATAGAGCTGTAATACATGCCAAACTTACTATTAGATGATGTAGAAACAAACTTGGAGGGTCCTAATGGTGCCACTCTCAAACATTGTTATGAGGGTTTGTCTTATTATGAAATGTTAATCCAACAACTCCAAGAAGATGATAGATGCAATACAACATATTTAGGAATAAGACACATGAAATTTAAAGCAGCAAAACCCTCACATTAAATCCTGTTGTCCGCCGAGATGCACACCAGCAGTAGAAATATTTCGAAAGCTGTCTCCTCACTACAAGTGGGAGAAGTGTGGCCTTGGGGGCAAGCAATGAGCTAGGTACTGTCACCTAAATCCCAGCTCCTCAGTTTAGGCTAACTCCTAACGAAGCCAAGGGGGGTTGTCCCTAACAAAGAGTTTCTATGGCTTTGTGTTTTTTAAGTGTTTTTTGTATGTAGTGATGCGGATGGGTGTTGTTTAGGAGTTTTGATGAGATCACAGTTTTTTACAAGATAATGAAATAAACACAAGATAAGAAGCAATCCACGTTGCGATACAAGATTATAGATCAACAATATAACAAAGACTTGCAAGATAAAGTAGCATCCATAGATAAATAACTTAGACAAATGGACAAATGACCCCAAGTAATTAATAGATGAAAAAGTAAAAAGACTAGTGCATTATGGAGTCAAAAATGTGTAGTGTTGGGGATGCTAAAGATCAAGTCTTAGAATAATGTTTGTGAGAACATTGTGCAAATTATCTTGGTAAATTCAAAAGTTTTAGTGATCTTGATTATTAGGCTAGAAAAAGCAAGGTATGCGTCCTACTAGAAAAGTGTAGCTTCAGTGGCTTCCCCTTGGAGACATGACGGACCTGTCTGGGATCACAAGCTAGGTGTTATGAGAATTTAACCAGCGAGTGCCCAGATTGGGTTGCTCGACGCCACCAGTTTAGGAACTTTGCCCACTACCTGAGTATTTCTCGAAAAATCAACGCCGGTTCGTTGGTTGTGGGGTGAAAATTTTATTAGGTTATCACTTTCAAGATTAACAATTCCAATCACCGTTCTGAGTACGAGTCCAACTTTCTTAAGGTTGGCAGAGCATACTAAGTGATGGAAAGCAACGAAGTAGATTTTAATGGGGAATGTGAGTTGAAAGTATTTTATTATTAAGAGCACACAGTTAAACTCTCCGACAGAGAGTGCTCTTGACTTTGTCTTAAGACGGAAGTTCAAGAGACTTTAGCTAATCGATATGCTATATGCAAGGATGATGCAGTGGGAATGCTCTTCGACAGAGAGTGCTCTTGACTTGGGTGATGGCAAGTTCAAGATTCTTTGGTTCTTTTTAAAATATAAGCAGAGCTTGTAAGCAAATAACACATATGATAGCTCAAATGATGATAAAATGAAAAATGATCTAACAATTAGTGGAAAGAAAGATCTAGACTAGCAAATTAAAATTCTAAAGCAAAATGAACTAATCTAAGTACTCGATGTAAATCTAAACTAAGAAACAAACCACACTCTTCCCCAAATGGGGAAGGAACACAACAATGGGAGGCCTTATCCCACTTAGCCTTATTTTATTAATCGGTTACAAGTGAGGGATTGAATCCCTTGAAATGAGAAGCAACTAAAAATGAAACTAAAACCCTTTTGGGGGTTTGTACAAAGGAGAATGACTATGGTTTTGTCTTGGTTCAAATCTCTTCTTCGTTGGGTAATCTCTTAAAGGATTTGGTTCACACTTCTCTTCTTGCTTCTCTTTTCAATAACTTGTTCTCTTCTCAAAACTTGTAACAATCAAAAGTCCAAAAAACTCATGCATCCATTAGTGTTAGTCAAATAAAACAAACTTGAAACTAAATGCAAGCTAACAACTAATCTATATGCCCAATCTTTTTAAAATGCAAAATTTAACTTTTTAAAGATGAGACTAGCTGCAAATACCAAAAGATATACAATAATGTTCCAAGAGGAGATAGGATAAGATAGTTTTATTAATGTCCAATGAATGACTACAAAAGTAGGTCAATGGAGCTATTTGGTACCATGATGCAATACAAAGTGGGAGCACTAGGGCAGCTCCTATAAAAAGCGAGATGCAGAAAGAAAAGTACGACTCTAACCTAAATACCAAAAAGCTAACTCCAAAGATGGAGAAGCAATCTAGGAGAGGGATGTACAAAGAGAATGGATCTAGGATCTATGATACAAAAGGTGTAAGTTTCTCATGGTTTGCTAGAGCCATCTCTTTGAACATTTGAGGTTGAATGGAGGAATCTCAAAATAGAACTGTGTCTGGAGGCAGAGCTGGAAGAGGAGCTAGATTGGGTAATGTGCCACTACTTGGAGTGGGGGACTTGCTGTTGTGACCTGGATGAAATCATCTAACTGCTAGTATGGGACCAAGACTGGCTATGCCGCTGGTGTCTGGCAGAAGTAAAGGTCGTCCTTCGCGTCCAAACTAATATGGAGTTGAAAGCAGTACTGCCATCCGTTTGTCTCTTGGTGCCCCTAGAAGATGGGAACATCGAAAAAAGGAAGTAATCTGTGTTAATTTTTAGTGCAGTTGCGAGACCCATTCTCAGAGAGAATGGTACCCTAGTCAGTTAACTAGGGTTCCTGGTTAAGTTAATCAGGCAAAGCAATGTGTAAGACCCTAGAAGGTACCCTAGGTCCCCCAGCTGTCTCCTGGGGTTCTTGGTCGAGGACCAAGCAGATGGATTCCATGGCAAAGTCCCTAGCATGTGGCTAGGGCCCCTATTTGTCTCTAGGGTATTCTTGTCTAGAACTAGACGGTTTCTTGGTCATGATGACCAAGCAGATCCTGCAGGTTGAGACAGAGACTTCCTAGGTCCCACAGATGGTTGATCAACATTCAGTCTAGGACTGAATGCTCAGCTTGAGGCTGAGGACCATTCTCTGGGAGAATGGAGAACCTGGTCATGGACCAGATGGTTGATCAACATGTCCCAGTCTACGACTGAGGCTCAGCCTTGGGCTGAGAAGCCATTCCTTGAGAATGGAGGCAGTTGGTCAGTTACCAAGATTATGATGTGTGATGTCCTCTTCTCCTAGGTCTTCGAGATGGATGAGTTGGTTGGTCTTCTCAAGGGACTGGCCACCCCTTGTGGAAGCTGCTAACATTTGACCTAAGGAGCAATTGAGAGGACCACATGATCACATCATCTGTGTGAACCCTTCCTTATACAATGATGATGGACTTTCAGTAGTATATGGAACATTTGTACATTTGAGAGAGAGATGACTGGTTGAACCTTTCCACATTGGGTGATTTACTTTTGGTCCTTGCTTTTGATTTGTGGTAAATAGGGTCATTGACCCACCTTCTATTTATACCACCCTTGTTGTTTTTGGTCTTATGGGTACCTGTCCACTTTTTGGAACATACCCTTGGTTATTTGTCTTGTACCCACTTATTTGGTACATGACCTTAGTTTATATTTATTCTTTTATTTTTTACTTTTTTTATTTTTTGTTATCTTTTATTTTTATTTTTTATTTTTTTTATCTCTTATTTATTTTTTTATTTTTTATTTTTTTATTTTTTATTTTTTTATTTTTTTATTTTTATTTTTTATTTTATCTTTTATTTATTTTATATTTTATATTTTTATTTTATCTTTATTTTTTTAAAGTTGCCTTTCCCTAATTTAATGAAATACTATTTTATTATTTTTTTATCTTTCCTAATTCTATGGATTCCTAATTTAAAGGATTATTTTAATAACCCTATTATCCTATTTAATGAGGTCTATTGGTTCTCATTTAACATGATCATTATATCATTTTCAGATCTGATTTTTCTGCTTGACGTCAAGGGTTGAGGACCTTTCTGCTGCTTGGTTAGATCGACCTCCTATTGGAGTCTACCACATTTCTCATATCTGTTCAAGGGTTATCTGCTGCTGCCATTGGAGACAAGGCTGTAAACATTTCTGTTTTGTTCTAGCTGAGCCATGAAGGGTCTGTTTGAGATCCTTCCCTTTTTGCTGAGGTTTGGTTGAAGTCCACCCTGCTGCTTGTGACTTGTTTGATGCCCGATCTGCCCAGTGTGAGATCCGATCTACCTGTTTGAATTCCGGTCTGCTTGTTAAGGAAGGTCGTGAGTCCTGAGGTTATTTATATCTGCTGAATTCACTTATGTGTGAAGGCAGTGAGACATAGTAACTTTTCTCTGTCTGCCGTGAACCTTTTTGGGTCTTTTCTGTTCTTTGTGAAGTGGAATAGATCTACTTAAGTCTGTTCTTTTGTGCTGAGATTTGACTAATAACAGGTCTGCTGTTCTGCATCTTTGTTGAGGGATTTTCTGTTCACAATGAGCTTATTTGTGAAGGCCGTGAGCCTTGAGTTTTGATCTAGTCTGCTGGTTACATATTTGTGGATGCTGTGAGGCCTGTAGGGTCTGATCTACCCTACTGAGTGCATACTTATGAAGGCCATGAGTTCTGGTGGTTAAATCTTTTGTGTAAAGACCTCATGCAGGACAGATCTATTGTACTTAGACTTTGTTGAGTCTGATCTATGTGTTCAGACTTTGTTTATATATGCTGAACCTTCTGTGGCCAGATTTTTGTGCTGAGTCTTGTTTGTGGACTGATCTATGTGCTAAGACTTGTCTTTGATTCAGATCTATTATGCTGAGACTTGATTAAGATTGCCACTGTGTTCTTGACTGTCTTTGACTATTTGACTGTATCTCAACCTGTCATCTCTCTCTCTCTGGTTTGTACTACCCTCTTGTAGGGTCTGATAGTTTCCAGATTTGACTGGCCTCTCTGAGGCACAGTGTTTACTGAAAGTAAGTAACTCTTCTGAGTATTTTATAGGAAGGGTCCCACACACAAGTAAGTATCTTCTCTTTTATTATTATGTGGTTAAATTTAGTTATTCTACGTTACATGCTGCTGAAGATTAACTTAGCACAGTGACCTAACGGGTAGTGTTAAAAGTACTTTAACACAGTGACCCGAGAGTGCTAAAGACATGAAGTTTATGTTATGATAGTTTTTACTACTGCACTATTTAATATTCGATATGTGTAAATGTTTATTAAATGTACTTTCTGCATTAGAATATGATGAATTGTTATTTTTCTGTACAAAACCCTAACTTGACAAAAAATTCAACATGGTATCAGAGCATAGGGCTTGTAGCCAACTCTGTTTTGCAGGCTATCAGAGTCTACATAGATCCTAAGAAGGGTTTGAATATTAGAAATCAGAAAATCAGAATTGCATCGAAGTATTATTGGCTTGAAATGAAAGATGTGGCAGTAAGCTACTAATCCATATGACAGCAGAATATAAATGATAAATTTAGCAGGCTGCAAACTTCCTTCTCCAAAAAAAAAAAAAAAATACTAGTATTACTAGCAGGTTTATCTCAGGTATGTATCCTTGAGGTAAGTAAGGAGCCAGCCTAAATTTTTATATGACCTGATCCCTAGTAATCAAGGGCTTACATGGTCATAGTACTTTCTAGGAATCTTATGATTCATTGTGATCTGAATATGTAAGTGTAAAGAATTTTAGTATCCATCCATGCATGCAATTATCATGATCTGATTTCTTAAGTCTAGGACTGTGATCTAACCTAGATTGTGCTTATGATGTCATTACACACTTGATAACAAGATCAAGATGCACAATGTGAGTTCTGCATGCAGGCAGATATAAAGAGGGTAAAATTTTCTATTCCAACTATTTTGATTCTTTAAATTGTCATGATGAAACATATGACATGTTATATGGTCTTGATTGATTCTAGATAGTTATCCAATATATGAATGGATGCTAATTCAATATTGATTATTGCTGACTATGAAGTTGAATATTGATGTGACTTGCTCTAATAATAAAGTTTACAGATCCTACTTATGCACAAGTTAAGTGCACAACTACAGAGGGAGCTAAGTGCTCAGGTACAGAGGGAGTAAGAGACTCCACAATTTGTAGGATCAAATATTGTATTCTCCCATGTGTCAGCAAAAAGAGAATCTAACATATTATTTGTGAAACAATTGGGAAGTTCAGAGATCAAGAGGGAGCCATACGTGCTCTTGAATCCCCATCAGAGTGGGATTGCAGAAAAGAGGTAAGAGATGTGACCTCTCAGTGGTATAGATATGAAAGTGCAAGAAGCACCAGTCCATGAGACATCTCGTTCAGAGAAACAGAGGGAGAAGGCCAAGAAGCCTTCAGTTGATCTCATTAAAGAAGCCTATTGAGAGGCTTCAAGGGTGCTCTAGTAAGAGCCATGTCACTGATTCAGGATCATTCACTTATGTGAAGGCAGCCAAACATCAAGTTTGGAAAGATGTTATGATAACGGACATCCTGTTGACATTGGATAATGATTCTCAGACAGCAAGGGAAGCCAGTTGTAACTTCCAAATGGATCTACAAGATCAAGGTATTTACTGACATTCAGAGCTACTTGAAGCTCTATGAAAATCCTGTATTCTATGACAGGTTGTTTTACCATGACTAGGACATGGTACAGTTGTCAGATATATGGACTAAGCCTCTGTCCTTGACAAGCTTAGCGTTGTTGAGAATGCCTCTCTTGCTGAGAGGGAGTGTTAATTTTTAGTGCAGCTGCGAGACCCATTCTCAGAGAGAATGGTACCCTAGTCAGTTAACTAGGGTTCCTGGTCAAGTTAACCAGGCAGAGCAATGTGTAAGACCCTAGAAGGTACCGTAGGGCCCCCAGCTGTCTCCTGGGGTTCTTGGTCGAGGACCAAGCAGATGGATGCCATGGCAAAGTCCCTAGCATGTGGCTAGGGCCCCTATTTGTCTCTAGGGTATTCTGGTCTAGAACCAGACGGTTTCTTGGTCATGATGACCAAGCAGATCCTGCAGGTTGAGACAGAGACTTCCTAGGTCCCGCAGATGGTTGATCAACATTCAGTCTAGGACTGAATGCTCAGCTTGAGGCTGAGGACCATTCTTTGGGAGAATGGAGAACCTGGTCATGGACCAGATGGTTGATCAACATGTCCCAGTCTACGATTGAGGCTCAGCCTTGGGCTGAGAAGCCATTCCTTGAGAATGGAGGCAGTTGGTCAGTTACCAAGATTATGATGTGTGATGTCCTCTTCTCCTAGGTCTTCGAGATGGATGAGTTGGTTGGTCTTCTCAAGGGACTGGCCACCCCTTGTGGAAGCTGCTAACATTTGACCTAAGGAGCAATTGAGAGGACCACATGATCACATCATCTGTGTGAACCCTTCCTTATACAATGATGATGGACTTTCAGTAGTATATGGAACATTTGTACATTTGAGAGAGAGATGACTGGTTGAACCTTTCCACCTTGGGTGATTTACTTTTGGTCCTTGCTTTTGATTTGTGGTAAATAGGGTCATTGACCCACCTTCTATTTATACCACCCTTGTTGTTTTTGGTCTTATGGGTACCTGTCCACTTTTTGGAACATACCCTTGGTTATTTGTCTTGTACCCACTTATTTGGTACATGACCTTAGTTTATATTTATTCTTTTATTTTTTACTTTTTTTATTTTTTGTTATCTTTTATTTTTATTTTTATTTTTATTTTTTATTTTTTTTATCTCTTATTTATTTTTTTATTTTTTATTTTTTTATTTTTATTTTTTATTTTATCTTTTATTTATTTTATATTTTATATTTTTATTTTATCTTTATTTTTTTAAAGTGGCCTTTCCCTAATTTAATGAAATACTATTTTATTATTTTTTTATCTTTCCTAATTCTATGGATTCCTAATTTAAAGGATTATTTTAATAACCCTATTATCCTATTTAATGAGGTCTATTGGTTCTCATTTAACATGATCATTATATCATTTTCAGATCTGATTTTTCTGCTTGACGTCAAGGGTTGAGGACCTTTCTGCTGCTTGGTTAGATCGACCTCCTATTGGAGTCTACCACATTTCTTATATCTGTTCAAGGGTTATCTGCTGCTGCCATTGGAGACAAGGCTGTAAACATTTCTGTTTTGTTCTAGCTGAGCCATGAAGGGTCTGTTTGAGATCCTTCCCTTTTTGCTGAGGTTTGGTTGAAGTCCACCCTGCTACTTGTGACTTGTTTGATGCCCGATCTGCCCAGTGTGAGATCCGATCTACCTATTTGAATTCCGGTCTGCTTGTTAAGGAAGGCCGTGAGTCCTGAGGTTATTTATATCTGCTGAATTCACTTATGTGTGAAGGCAGTGAGACATAGTAACTTTTCTCTGTCTGCCGTGAACCTTTTTGGGTCTTTTCTGTTCTTTGTGAAGTGGAATAGATCTACTTAAGTCTGTTCTTTTGTGCTGAGATTTGACTACTAACAGGTCTGCTGTTCTGCATCTTTGTTGAGGGATTTTCTGTTCACAGTGAGCTTATTTGTGAAGGCCGTGAGCCTTGAGTTCTGATCTAGTCTGCTGGTTACATATTTGTGGATGCTGTGAGGCCTGTAGGGTCTGATCTACCCTACTGAGTGCATACTTATGAAGGCCATGAGTTCTGGTGGTTAAATCTTTTATGTAAAGACCTCATGCAGGACAGATCTATTGTACTCAGACTTTGTTGAGTCTGATCTATGTGTTCAGACTTTGTTTATATATGCTGAACCTTCTGTGGCCAGATTTTTGTGCTGAGTCTTGTTTGTGGATTGATCTATGTGCTAAGACTTGTCTTTGATTCAGATCTATTATGCTGAGACTTGATTAAGATTGTCACTGTGTTCTTGACTGTCTTTGACTATTTGACTGTATCTCAACCTGTCATCTCTCTCTCTCTGGTTTGTACTACCCTCTTGTAGGGTCTGATAGTTTCCAGATTTGACTGGCCTCTCTGAGGCACAGTGTTTACTGAAAGTAAGTAACTCTTCTGAGTATTTTATAGGAAGGGTCCCACACACAAGTAAGTATCTTCTCTTTTATTATTATGTGGTTAAATTTAGTTATTCTACGTTACATGCTGCTGAAGATTAACTTAGCACAGTGACCTAACGGGTAGTGTTAAAAGTACTTTAACACAGTGACCCGAGAGTGCTAAAGACATGAAGTTTATGTTATGATAGTTTTTACTACTGCACTATTTAATATTCGATATGTGTAAATGTTTATTAAATGTACTTTCTGCATTAGAATATGATGAATTGTTATTTTTCTGTACAAAACCCTAACTTGACAAAAAATTCAGCAATCTGCTGAGTGGAGGCTGGTCTATGATGTGAATGCGATGGAGAACGAGGGAGCGAAGCTGGAGGGCCTCTCGCAAGTATAAGGCTAGACATCTTTGGTTCAGGTACAAAACGCTCTGTAAAGAAATTAGTCAGAGTTTGAATCTCGCTAAGAAGAAGCTCCCTAAAGAGACAATGGAACCACCCTCGAATCTCATAGTAAATAGGACAATGAAAGATGAAGTGCTCCTCGGTCTCTATCTCTCAAAGTTTGCATACCTAGTAGATCTTGTCTGATCGGTCAGTCTGGTGATTTGTCTCCACCCTAAGACGATGAGAACTCACTTTGAACTAGCCTAAAGGGATACAGAGAGCATGTTCCCAATGGTAGAGTGTGTAATGGGGTTGAACAATGAGATTGTCCTTTAGATCCATGAAGTGCTTAGCATAAAAGGCCATATTTGGATGTAACCCACCCTGAGGGTTGATCCAAGTGACCTGCACAAATTGCCTATAAATATCATCTTGGGCAATTTTGTTCAACTCCTACTTGGTAGGTAAGAGGCGGCCAGGTGCATCTAGGTAATACCTAAACTGAGGAAGCCAATCCATTGCAATACCAATAGATTCCAAAATATTTGAGATCCCCACATACCAGCACCGAGTGTAGCTTGAAGGCCTAGTTGAGGCAATGGACTCCGATGAGCAGTAGGTCAAGTACAGGTATAGGTCCCACCTCTTCACCGAGTTTGCAAAGCTTCGATGCTATGTAAGAATGAGACAAGGTTGAACATAATCTCAAGCCAAGAAGGTTGGGCACTGAACTTCGCAAGTATGATGGATTGAGGTATTGTCTATTTGCATCTAATGATGTGACGGAGGAGGAGGATCTGCACTCTCTCTGTTGAGGCCCAATCAATTCTAGTATACAAGGATCCAAACCTTCTAGACATAGAGGACTATGGGATGGATGAGAGTGTCCATGAGAGACATCTTGGATGATATGTCTTGAAAATGGTGATTGGGACATTGTCTCTCAAGAAGGGCTAAGGATCCATAGCCTTTGTTGATTTGGGGCTAAAGGGAATGCCACATACTGAAACAAGATCCTGTGAATTGTACCCCCAAATAGGTTTAGGTGTTGATGATCTCAATCTCCTCCCCTGTAAAAAAGAAATGAAGATATGAGAGGAGCTTCTTCTACCTGTTGAAGATCATGACCTTGGTTTTAATCAGGTTGATCGTTAATTGATGAAGATGACAAAAAAGGGCCAATGCATCTAGCTATCTTTGCATCCCTTTCGGAGATGAGGTCGACAGGATCACATAGTCATTGAAGAGAAGGATAGAGATCAAGACTTGGTGGAAAAGGTACCCATCTCTTTCCTGTATGTGCTTCTGTAGAAAGGACTCCAACCCGTCGATGTAGATCCTGTTACCAACTTATTTGTACCATCGTTGGATTATTTGAAGAGCCGCCATATGACAAACATGATAAGTGTTTGTGTTCTAGTGTATAAGATGATCCATCTGTTATCACACAACTTGTAGTTGTCCCTAAAGGTATCCCATCCGGGACGGTAGAGGAGATGGACAACTAAAGAGGTGACCCAAGAGATGCCACGGTTCCCAATGCAAGCTGGGAGTCACGTCAACCGAGGCACTCTTCACTTTAGATCAAGATGAATCAAGACCAAGGGGGAGACCCTATAACCAATCAAAGGAGATTGGACCCAAACAAAGGTTCCTAGGGATATGTGAAAGACAAGTTACGGAAACCAATGCAAGGTTAGGTGGACCTAGAAGTTTAAGTGTGGTTGAAAGAGGCTTTAAGAGATGATTTATGTTTCAACCATTGAATGATTTAGGCCACAAGATGAGATCATATAACAAGATCTAGTACCATGAAATACACAAGTGGGGCCCATTGCCTTGGGATATGGAGATGGTTCAAATAGGCCCCACAAGGTGAAGTTAGGGGTGCAAATGGTACCAAGGGGTATACAAAGGATAGATCTATGGATCTATGATGAAATTAGAGATACCCACATATGGGATCTAGGAAATGACACTACTCCCAAGGAGTGTGAATTACCCTAGGTGGACTAGTGCCTTGTGTGGATGGGCAAATGGAGTCAAAAGGATGTCAAATTATAGATCAGGACACCTAGGATGCAAATCAAGTGGGTTACCCAAGAAGTGATGGTTGGATCTTACTAGATCTAATATTTCACTATGTGACCCAAGTGGACAACAATCTCCAAAATGAGGAATGATACCCCCAAGGCAGAACTTCACAAAGTGAGACACTAGGTATAGGTTTCAAGGTATGCTCTTTCCAAAACAAGTGGGATCTCAAACACCCAGTTTCTCAAAGTGAGACCACCCAATCACCCAAGAAGTGCGACTTTGCCCAAGGAGGGATAAAAGCATGGAAAAGTGTGTCAAGTCAAGTCCAAAGGCCACCAAAATTTAGATCCAAGTAGTTTAGGCAAGTATCAATATGGATCTTGAAAATCAAGGGCATCCAATGGCTAGATCTCCATAGATTTGAGATTGAAAATGCATCACCAAATTGACCCAAGTGGGGCACAACCCTCAAAATGAGGAATGGGGCCCACAAGGTAGAAATCAATGAAGTGAAGCACTAGGGGTATGTTATCAGGTATGAGGATTATGGATCAAGTGGGATCTCACCTACCCATCTCTTGGAAATAGCCCCAATAGCTTCCCTCAAGGAGTGCGACCTCCCTCAAGGAGGCTAATGTGCCTTGGAAAGTGTGTCAAATGGAGGCCAATCCACACCAAACTATAGATCCGAATTGCCATGGATGCTATAGAGGTGGGTTTTCAGTATCTTACCCAAAGTCAAGCTAGATCAAAGTAGATCTAAGAAAAAGTGAAAAATGAGGGTTTTAATCAATTAGGGTTTTTATGATCTAGAACTTATGGATAAGCCAAGGAAGAAGAAGACCATACCTTTGGAGCATACCTGGATGAAGAGATGAATGCTAGTTGAGATGAGGATTACTTTTGCCAAAGATCAAATGAAGAATTTTGAAGCCATCTTGCTAAATCGATTTTCTCCAAGTCACATGTGTGTCCCTCTAACCTGTCAAAACCAAGGAGCAAAGCATCAATCAGTTTAACATGTTGAAGGTAGATACAAGCAAGAAAGAGATAAGCAAAGAATAGTTGGTACAAAGACAAAACCACTCCCTGTTTAACCAAAACGTCCTCCTCCAAGCTTGAAGGGCAAGCCTCCCCACCAATTTGCACTTGTCAAAAACGTCCTCTTAACCTGTAAAAAAGTATGGCAAAATATGCAAGATAGCTACAATAGATCCTCCAGTGCAATGGACAAAAGCATTTACAATCAAAGCAACCAACATCCACTCCACAACCCAAGCATGTACTCCAACAGATAGAAATTTTATTCCAACAGCCAAGAGCCAAATTCTCTAGATGATTTTACAATGAGGGGGTCTCCTCCTTATATAGGATAATAAAGACCAAAACCCTAGATCTCAAAACCACTTTTTGAAATGAGTGGTTGAGATTAAAAGATCTCAATACATGATCAATGGCTAAGATGAAATATAACAATATAACACATGGATCACTCAAATAATGATGACGTCATAACTAAAAGATACTCATGGAGGGTGACGCCATCCACTAGGAGGGGCAAAAGTACATGGGCCCACCTCATATGACTAGGACATGACATATGGAGCACATGGTGGGGCTAGGAGGCATCAATCCTTGCTAGCTCATCCCTATGGCACAATAAAATAATAAAATATGTCCAAAATAGATACAAATGATCAAATCTGGCCTCAAAATCTGTGAGAGACATGCAATAAAAGGCCTCCTGTGGCCTCTGTGGACCCCCGTGACTGATGAAAACTGGCTGGAAGATAGGGGGTTCACCCTGGAAGACCTCTGTGAAAACCAAGTGCCAAAACCTTGCCTCAATTTCCCAAATCGAATTCCTCAGTGACCCTTTTATCCCATTTCTGGACTGCCTCGGTAACTGTGAAAGTGCTGAAACTTCCTCCTAAGGCACCTGCACTGTCAAACGGAGCCCACAAGGCTCTCCAGAAGGGGGGATAAATGGTAATAACAAGTGGTTGGACCACCCCCTCCTCATACAGCACCCTAGGTGAACTGGCCTCTCATGGCCCCTGCTGCTCAGGCCGGGAAATTAGCCCCAAATCTGGTCAACAAGTGTAAAACTGCATCTATCACTGTCAGAAGTGCCCGGAACTAAAAGATAAGTGTCTCATTGGATCCAGAAGACCCAAATCTACTAAGAATGTGTACTCATACACCATGGGTTTCTTTGATGGGCTAACTGTAGGGTCCACCATATATGGACAGTGCATAATCTAATGATCTGGAGTAATAATAAAACCTGCTGAACTGCATCAATAATCGTTTGAATCATATGTCCGTCATATAGCATCATCATCAAGAGTATGTGGGACCATCAATCATCATCAACAAGCACACATGGCCCACATCATCACGGATCCCAAGAAATGACCATAGTAAAACTGGGTTTGACTAGGTCAACATACAACCAAGGATAAATCATATTAGTAGACTAAGACATGTTCCTCTAATCATGCTCACAACTTAACTTAAAGTATAGCATGATTCAATGGCATTAATCATATTAGCATATTTCGTTGTTATTTATAATTACTTGCACAATAGCTTAAATGACAAACTCACTCATTGGACATGGTCTAACTATTAGCTAAGGATGAAGGCTAGGAACAAGGTTTGGAAAAGGGGGTGACTTGTCTAAACTCAACTAAAAGATACTTTGGACTGGGAGAAAGGGGTAGCTACAAACTCTGTGCTGGACAAAATAAACATGGGGAATGGCTGTGCCTCACAAATGGGTAAGTTGTTTAGAGAGTGCTTATTCAACTTAGCCATCATGTTTACTTTTATAAAAGATGATCCAGTTTCATTAGGATCCATTGATTTCATTTCATGGCCTTTTTGGCCTACATAACCCTTCGGATCTCAGGTGTGCTGATAAGCACAACTAATTGCAGCTTGCATCCAGGGCATGTTTACATATACATATAAGGTCAACAATTGTTTAGATATAGCATTTAAGAACCATTGCTTTTTGGACCTTTCTTATAGTCTTCGAGGAGTATTTTTAGCAGTTCATCGCTCTTGCCCTTTTTTAGTTTCCATGGGCGAATCTATATAAGTTTCCATAAGTAGTACATGAGCTTTCAGTTTTAGCCAACAACATCTCAAGTGACTAGGGGGAGTTCGAGCCAGTGCCAAACATCAGGACAACCGAACATAATGATTTAGGCCTACAATCCAACTCACCAAAAGCAAGTTTTGTCACCAACTTAGAGCCGAGACACTAAACATACAGGGATGCGGTCCAAACACAGAGGTAGAAAAAAGGGAAGTCCTCAATATCAGAAAGTCAAGTAAGACAAGTCAAGGGTTAAAGCCAAATAAGTAAAGTCATGAATGGATGGAGTCAAGTGAAGGTGGAGCCTAAGCTAGCAGACAGGAAATGTCAAGGAAGACCATATCTACGTAAGATGATAAACCAGTGAGTTTTGTCAAACAACCTAAATGTGCAAGTAAATGTCCATTTTATAGTTCATCATCAAGATAGTCCATTGTAAGTTTTACACATTTTGCCACATCATGAATTATATACCAAGCTAATGCTATGAACATGACTAAATCAACAAGATAATAATCCACAGTCAATGATAAAACATCCATAGGGCATACAACATCATCACAAGAATAATCATCATATATCATCTGAAACACTTCTGCAATACATCTCTAGGCACTGAATTGAAACTGTATGGAATAAAGGGTCATATCGGTCATCAAATCTGAACTCTCAAGGCTCAGCCTTGACACAAGGTCTCACATAAGTCTGAATAATACACTACTTTGATTATGAGTGATCTCAAAATATAAAGTCATCATAGCCGAGCTCTGAAAAATCCAAGCTCTGGAATGTGCAGATATCTGCTAAGCAAGAATAGTAGCCCTGCTACTATGGTGTGATAACACCATCCTTTATGCCTAGCCAGTTTTGGCTAGTCAGTTTGTTGTTTGTCTTGAAATGACAATGCCCCACGGGGTTTTCTGTAATAAAGTGTGCTAGTAGGGTTTGAGTGACTCGGTCACCCATGACTAGTTTATCAACTAAGGTATTCTAGGGAGTTTTTTACCCTGACCAATTATACTTTGCCTTCGGCCGAGATATAATTGACAAGGTTTTCTCCCACTTCCTCCGACGCTGGAATGCCCGATTTTGAAATTATGGCCATTGGGGATTATTAGAGTCCAACTGATGAATATGAACCTACTAGACAGTATGGGTTGAGTCAGTGGTCATCTCCTAGGTCTGTAGTGGTTTTTAAACGTTGTTCGAAATTTTTTTTACTGGACGCGTTGGACAGTTAATTATTTTATTTTTTAATAATTAATTTTTCCATAGTTTAAATGGAAAAATTCAATTTGTAATATGTCATTCGTCCGGGGGTGTGTTTCAATGATTGGAGGCTTAATTCCTAAGCCAAAAATAATACTTAGACCTCGGGCACCTTTATCCTAAGTTTCGGATCGTCATTTGGCCAATTAATTAATAAATCCTCAAAAAATCAATAAAAGAGGATTATTAATTAATTAAATCAAAAAATTAATAATTGGAGAAAATCCAATTCTCTCCAAAATAATCCAAATTGGATTATTTCAGTGGCTAAATGACATGGCACCGAGCATTAATTATCATTCCAATCATCTCTAGTTAGCTTCGGTGAATTACCCAGTCAGCACAAGTCAAACTCCAATGATGAATTCGCCCTCCTGCATGCAAAATCACATTTTAGTGAGGTGGATGGGTAATAAATGGAAGGATTGAGTTACATTAATTAAAAGGTGGGTGCCCTCCCTGTTTTGTGGCCACCTCAAAGCTTGGCTTCTATTGAACTCGTTGCATATCCCTCTAATTACTCAAGCTTGATCTCATGAAGGCTCACGCATTCCTCTATATCCTCACGACTTCTCCACATGGGAAATGCGAGTTGGGTTGATGTACATTACAAGGTAGTGGTGGAGCTTCCAAGGAAAGATGGGGGGTGCCTTTCCATGGTGGAGGCCACCTCCCCATCTCCTTTATTGCAATTCGAGCTGTTTGTTGGAGTTTGCATTCCAAGCTACGAATAGACTAGATTTGATTGGAATTACAAATTGATGTTAAGTGCCATTGGCTCTCCTCTTTGCCAATTCGAATTAGAGTAGGGTGTTACTTGGTTTTTTGTATAAAAGGATGGCATTGCCTCCTCATTTCTCATGGAGAATTAGGCATAGAAACTTTGGTGAAATTGTAAGCATTCTTTGTTAATAAAATATTTTCGACTTTGGAGGTCACTTGCATTGGCTCTTGGCATTGTGTCTTCTTTCTATGATGAAGTAATATCTCTTTCACCCTACTCTTTGATTTCAATTTTGATTATTGTATGCTTATTGAAGACTAACAATCTAGTACTTAGGCTTCTAATCAAATTGTTATTGAGTGTTTGTGTCTTCAGGGGTTGGATCAAGTAGAATATTTTGGCATCTAATACCTTCACTATGCAGGAACTCTATTGTTGATGGTCCTTTGTTTGCAGGGGTTCAAGCAATTTTGATCTTTCTTGCCTCATCCATCAAGCTATCAAAAACATTCTTCTTGGTTACTGGTTACTAGATCTACTCCTTCAAGCTGTGGAAAACCCATTTCTTACTCATCTCCAAGCTTAGAAACCCCCATTGAACCTCTCTTTGCTTTTGTTTGGTTTGATTCTTCTCCGTGTTCTCGTTTTCATAGATCTCCTAAGCCTTCTTGCTCTCGTCCCCTTCTCTCCTTCTCGTTTTTGGTCTCCTTCCCTTGCCTTTTTCCTTCTCTCCTTGCTCTCGTCCATTCTTTAGCTTTCTACTCTCATCCTCTTAGTCTCGTCTTCTACCCCTCATCTTGATCTCCTTCCCTAGTTTCGTCTCCTTCTTTAGTCTTCCTCTCTTTGCTCACCTCCTCTTCCTACCCTAGCTCTCGTCTTGCCTTAAGCTTCCTTCTCCTCTCCTTCTAGTTCTTCCTCCTTTCGTTTCCCTTTGGATTTGCTCCAATCCTTCTCCTTTTGTCTCCCTTTGAGCACTCTAAAAAGTCACAAAAACAACAAGGTTTTGTTAGTAGTAGTTAGTTGCATTCTTTTAAAAATTAGTAGTTAGATCCATTTTTATCATACTTTGCATTGCATTGTTGATAGATTAGATCTTGCACTTTGTTCATTGGTAGTTGTTTTTGCATCTTAGATCTCATTTCAAAAGTTAAAACTTGCATTGGAAAAAGAGTGAGCATATAGATTAGTGGTTAGTTTGCATCTAGTTTCATTTTTGCAAACTTAGATCTAGTTAGTTTCAAGTTTGTTTTGATTTTGCACTAATGCTAATGGGTGCATGAGTGTTGGACTTTTTTGTTGTAGGTGTTGAGAAGAGAACAAATCATCAAAGAGAAGCAAGAAGAAACTTGAACTTAAAACCATTTGGAGATATCCCAAAGAAGAAGAAATCATCAAGAAGAGCAATAAACCATAAGGAAGATCCAAAACCGATGATGATGATGCTAACCAAGAAGATTTAAAACTTCTCATTCTCCTTTTGTAAAAGAAGTCATAAGACTTCTGGTTTCAAGATCTCTTTACTTTCAGTTTCTCTCATTGGTTGAAATTCCTCAAAAGTTGTAGTCATTAATAAAAGATCATTTTGAGTGGGGTTTTTAAGTCCCCACTCCCAACTTCTCCCATTTGGGGAAGTTTGTTGGTTGTTTGCTTTCTTTCCGCACTTAGCTTAGTTTGCTTTTAGTGATTTTTCTCACACTTTGCAAGTACACTACATATTTCCATTGCTAAATTAATCAAACTACTTGCACTTTATTTTTCTGTCTTGCATATCATTTAGTGTAGATAAGTCTCTTGAACTTGTCACAAGACGAGTCAAGAGCACTCTCTATCGGAGAGCATACTTGTATTGTTGCATTGCATTGCATGTAGTTAACTAAGTCTCTTGAACATTGTATAAGACGAAGTCAAGAGCACTCTCTGTCGGAGAGGTTCATTGTGCTCTAATTAAAATTTGCCACTCACATCCCCCTTTCTAAAATTTATTTCGTTGCTTTCCATCACCAAGTATGCTCTGCCAACCCTAAAAAGTTTGATTATTACTCAGAACGGTGATTGGATTTGTTAATCTTACAAGAGATAACCATAATAAAATCTTCACCCCCATAAACCAACGAACCGACGTTGTTTCGAGAAATACTCAGGTAGTGGGGAAATTCTTACTGGTGGCACCGGAATCAACCGTTGTCATAGAGTTCTAGCTTGCTGGTTAAATCCATTGGACACCTAGTGTAGAATACTGGACGGTCCGTTAGGTCACCAAGGGGAGCCACTGAAGGTATACTTTTCCGGTTGGACTCATACCTTGCTTTCTTAGCCTTAATAAACAAGATCACTAAAACTCATAAAATCAACCAAGATAATTCGCAAAACGTTCTCACAAACAATCATTTTGAGACTTGTATCTTCAGCATCCCCAAGCACTACACATTTGACTGCATTTGGCACTGGTCTTTTAAACTTTTATGCATCACCATTAATTTGGGCCATTTGTCCATTGGAATTTGTCTAAGTCATTTATCTGTGGATGTCATTTTATTGTACAAGTCTTCATTATATTGTTGATCTATAATCTTGTATCACAACGTGGATTGCATTTTATCTTGTATTTATTGTCATCTTATAAACTGTGATCTCATTATAAAACTCCTAAAAAACACCCATCCACATCCGCAACATCTTAAAATATTTAAAAAACATAGAGCCATAGACAACTCTTTGTAGGGACTACCCCCCTTGGCTTTGTTAGGAGTTTGCCTAAACGGAGGAGATGGGATTTAGGTGACAGTACCTGGATCATTGCTTGCCCCCAAGGCCACACCTCTTCCACTTGTAGTGAGGAGACAACTTTCAAAAGATTTCTGCTGCTGGTGTGCATCTCGGCTGACAACAGATCCCAAATAAATTAGGGGATATAGAGGAGATCCTTATTTGACCCGAATGGTACTCTTGATAAAATATGATACCTCGTGGGTTGTGTGAAGATGAATAAGAACCGACTCATATAATTGCATGATGGTAGTCAAAAGGGTCTCAGACATGCCGATGTCTCTAAGCCTCTTGAACAATGCTTCTAAGGGGACAAAGTTAAACATTTTGTTAAAGTCTACAAAGCAATAGTAAACTTTCGAAGAGTGATGACATGCCTCCTCGATAATGGCCCAAGGTGTAAGAATGTGGTCAATGATCTGGTATGTCGAAATCTAACCTTTCCTCTAGCTCTAAGCTGTCCCTACTCAATCTCCCCAGAAAGTTGCATGTGGCTGACTGTAGCATAGGCGGCTGACTGTAGCATAGAGTTTTGAGAAAGTGTGGCCGACCATGATCGTTTTGTAGTTGTTGGGATTTGCATTAGTGCTCGATTTGTGGATTGGGTGAATAATATGACTTGACCAAGGTTTCGGAAAGCCTGTACGAACCACATGGTTAAACAAATCGACCAGGTGACAATACAGTGCATGGAGGCCATGCTTGAAAATTTCAACTTGGAACCCCTCATCTGTTGTTTTGTTGGAATTCATTACCCAAATTGCCTTCCGAATGTCATGTTAAACAAATAAGTAGCAAGAGGGGGTGGGGGCAGAGGTAATTTAGATAAGGGGCTTCCTTGAGATAATGAGAGGGAGGAGATATGGAAGAACATGGATTTTTTATCAAGATCGAATGGGAGATGGGAGTGTCGAGGGAAGATGATACATCATAATTTTTTGAGGGAGTGGATAAGGGAAGCACTTAGCTCTTGTCTCCTATGAGAAATGAAAAACCATTTCTTATGGCAGGGGAGACGATGGTAGGAAGCATTGGGTGTGGAGGCTCTTGTAGTCCTCATTGTACCACAAATTCTTAGGGAAGGACCCTAGGTTTGGGCAAGGGGAGGTGGATGCGGTGGAGTGGGGGTTGGTTTTAAGGGAAACTTTCCAAATGGTAAATAAAAGACAGGTGTACTTGGTAGAGGCAGATTCAACGGATGTAAAGCGGGACTTGGATGAGAGCATCTGATAGAGGGTGGAAGTGAAGGTGTTGGGGTCCCCTTCGGCAAAGAGGATAGTGGTCTGTAGTGGGATTGGAGTGGGAGGGGTCAGAGGTAGGGGGTGTTAGTCTTGAGGGAGGAGAGAAGAGCATGGTTCGCCAAAGGGATGGGGGTTACTTAGAGGTGATAAATAAAGGGGATAGGTCTTGATTGGAAATGACATAATCCACCACACTCGCACTGCCACCGTGAGGTTGACAAGTAAAGAAGCGGGATTCTGAGAAGCAGGGGAGGTTGTTGAGGATCATAAGCTCATGGGATTCTTCAAGCTGCAGGAGAGTTATCCTTGCAAATCAACCATGAAAATTGATGAAGAAGGGCTATTGTTTATATAGAGAGTGTAGCTCAACTTCCTTTACAATAAAATAATAATTTCCGTTTCTAGATCCACTATTTGATCAACTAATTTTTCTAGAAATAGCAAACTAGTTGTTAGATCCATTGTTTTCTCCAAGGGAAATAGTACAATAAAAGTTCTCATGTAATCAACTCTTTGATAAGAGTTCAAAAATAATAAACAGTTGGTGTTGGTTAGAAACATTTGTTACAAGTAACTAACTCCATAAGAAAGTTTCAACAATGAATAAATAGTTTAATTTGTTACTTTTATCAGCCAAACTCACACCCTTCAAGATCAAGTCCTAAAGCTCTAGGTGTGGGGTTAGTGAAACTAAGAGGGAGGCTAATGTCACCACACTAAACCCTCTTTTTCTTTTTAGGTTGGCTCTTCTCCAACTCAAGGGAGGCTTCCCTAGGATAGGATTACTAAAGCTTGCAATTGGGTTCAAGGTGAAATGAAGAGATAACTTTAGCAAAAGGGTTTATGATTGTAAATAAAAGGTAAGGATGAATAGATTGGAAACTAGTATCTTATCCATTGGGTAATATGGGTTAAACAAAAGGCTCAATGAAGGAGTTTTAAAAAGAAATGATTAGGAGGATTAGGGTAGCAAGAATACATACCCAAGGCACTTCTAATGGATTTACTAATTTCATAAATCTACAAAGGGAAAATACTAGATTAGATACTTTCAAATGGTTTTGGTAGTATAATTGCTATGCAAGGGTAAGAGAGCATATAACCAAGAGTTGAGATACATACTAAAACCCAGGGTTACTGGGAGCTTCCCTAAAGGCCTCGGTCCTGCTCCCGAACCGTGCTTTAGAAGGAAGCTTGGTGGATCGTCCCTTGGAGTGCACTTCCAAAATTGTGGAGTGCACTCCCAAGGAAATTGGCATGCTCCCTACCCTTTTGGGAGCACCACACTCCGGACCATGCTCCAAAATTTTGGGATCTTGCTCCCACCACGCTTCGGTAACGCTCCTCTAGCGCTCCCCGCGTGCTCTCACATAGACTTGGACGCTCCCACGGAAATGATGCAATTTTTTCCCTTTTTTTTAATTTTTGTTTTCTTTTTTGTTGTTGGGTGGGCCCCTTAGGCTTTTTAGGGTTTAGAAAAAAGTGAGGGAGAGATAAAAACTCCTCTCCCTCACCATTTCTCTCATTCCATTCATGTTTGTGTGCTTGAGCTTGGAGTGGAGAGGCTTGATCTTGGAGGAGATTTGTGGGAGCTTGAAGGTGATTTGTGGGAGCTTGGGGGAGACAACAAAGGCTGCCCTCTACTTCACTTGGAGAGCTAAAGACGTAAGCCCAATCACAATGTCCATTTTTTTTAGTTTTTTGTATATATATGTGTTGTTTGTTGGTGAATCTTTCCTCTTCTCCTATCCCATTCCCATTCTTTCTTCTTCTTCATTCTATTGTAGGTTGTTCATTAAGACTTGAGAAAAATGTTGTTCTTTTGGTTTCTACTTCCATTTGTGGCTCTCATGGTGTTGTGGGGTCAAGGAATAGGAATGAGAGGGAAGAGAGGACCCAACATATGAAGATGAGAAAGGTTTTGAGGGGGAGGAGGACCTTGAAGGTGGCAATGAAGCTAGCAAAACTTCAACACCCTTGTGGCAATTTGTGACAAAACTTGAGGGGGGAAAGGTGATGGAACCACTAATTTTTTATGCATGCATGATTGTCATGGAGGAAAACCTTATACCAGTTCATATACCCGTGTGAGGAGGCATCTTTGTGGGGTAATGGATAGTGATGATAATAAAGGTGCCATTGGGATTGCAATTTGCCCTAATGTATCAAGAGAAGAGAGAAGAAGATACATCAAGATAGAGGAAGCTGCACAAAGAATCCATCACACACAAAAAAGGTTCAATTTGAATCCATATCATCTAGATTTGGTAGCAACACATCTACCAGTGCAACTGCAACCTCTAGCAGGGATAGGAGAACAATATCAGATTTCCTTGATATTGGCGGTAGGAATGATACAGATGCAAAAGTGGCACGGTTTCTCTATGCATGTGGTGTGCCATTCAATGTTCTATGATCCCCCTATTGGCATGATATGGTTTAAGCCATAAACAAAGCACCCTCTGGGTACAAAGGCCCCAGCTATGAAAAAGCTAGAACTATTTTGCTAGATAAGGAAAGATAAAAAATTAAAAGAGCTCTTACACGGTTTACAGAAGGGTGGGCAGATACTGGGGTATCCATTGTATCTGACGGTTGGACTAATGTTAGAAACCAACATTTGATAAATGTCCTTGGTGTTTCAGCTAGTGGTGCTATGTTTCTTGGAGCACATGGCTCCTCATCAATCTCTTCATCTGTTCAAAACATAGCAAAGCTCCTACTAAAAACCATTGATGAGGTTGGTCCGGAAAATGTGATTCAAGTAATCACTAATAATGCAGCAAATTGTAAGGCAGCAGGAAAAATCATTGAGCGGAAGTATCCTCACATCTTTTGGTCCGGTTGTTTGGTGCACACTTTGAACCTTTTGATGCATGATATTGTCAAGCTTAAAGAATGTGCATGGATTAATGCCTTGTACAAGTGAGGAAATAAACTCATCAAATTTGTGACAACTCATACAAGGGTCAATGCATTTTATGGCACTTACTCTAAGTTGCAACTAATTAAGATTGCAAAGACTAGATTTGGTAGTTATTTTCTCACCTTTAGGCACCAATTGAGGGTAAGACAGGCATTGGTTGCTATGGTGATGAGCGATGAGTGGGATGACTTGAGCACTAATAGAGAGGGCATGGATGTAGCAAAGGACACTGTTCTTGATAGTTATTTTTGGTCATAGATCAAGTATGTTTTGTAGATCACCAAGCCAATTTATAACATGCTTCGGTTTGCAGATTCAGATCGGTTGGTCATTGGGGAGGTCTATGAGCAAATGGACACCATGCTAGGGAAAATTAAGAACATTGTTCACTCTAGAGATGTGAACTTGTATGAACATATCTGTGTAGAGGTGGAAAAATGGTGGGAAAATCTCAATATTCCACTACATGCCTTAGCATATGTGCTTGCCCCAAAATACTATCATATATCATGGCTTTCAACATTAGCAACTGGTGGTGGGGTGAAGAGAAAACCACACCATGATCTAGAGGTTCAAATTGGTTATATGCAAGCATTAAAAAATGTATACTGATGAGGAGTGTGATACCATAAGGAGACAGTTGAGCCAATACATTAGTAGCACTGGTTGGGTTCAATCATGCGATTAGAGATCGAGGCAATCTGTCTTCTCTTGAGTGGTGGGACATGCATGATGGTGTTTCCCCAGAGCTACAATGTTTGGCAATGCAGGTGCTTTCGCAAGTGGTGAACACTTCTTCTGCAGAGAGGTGTTGGAGCACGCACAGTTTCATTCACAGTGTTAGAAGAAACAGGTTGAATGCAAGCCAGGCAGAGAGCTTGGTTTATTTGCATTACAACTTGCGATTGTTGTCTTGGGACTACAATCCAGAGGAGGACAATTTGGAGGATGGAGCTTTGGTTTTGAAGCAATTGGAGAATGCTCTTTTAGATGATGATGATAATGTTGAGATGCCATTGCCACCCCCATCCACTACCATGGTCCCCTTTCAGACCAGAACTCCAGCAGCAACTACATCAGTAGGGCCTTCATGTTCAGCTCCATTTCCACCTACAGACTCTACACAACTACATCCTGCTTCAAGCCCACTACCACCACGCGGAGGCTCAAGGGGCAACCGTGGTGGTGCAAAGAGGAAGGAAAAACTTTAGTGTTTTGGTCTTCAATGATCATAGTTCATAGTTCATAGTTATTAGTATCATACCTTTCAGTTTTCGTAGTTTAGTTTTCATTAGCTTTGATATGTTCAGTTAAAGATAAATCTGAACATCAGCTAAACATGTCATTCATATTTGTCAAACATTAACCAGAAAAGCATATCAAAGAAGAACACATAATATATATGGTAAGCTTTTTATATTTTTGTGGAAGACAACAATCTTCGCGATTATAATCAGCACCAATTGATGCAAAGAGCACCAACTCTTAATACAGGACCCAACCTAGTCTTCTCAGCTCCAACTGAGGAAGGGTGAGGAGTCCAACCCTCGAGTGGAAGACTTAGCTTGCGATGAAGGACAATACTGTCAATATCACAACTGCTGTCTCTGTCAAGTCAACTGCTATGTCAATCTGATCTCTCTTCATAAACTCAATCAACTGCCAAGTCAACTGGTCATTGGCTGTTACTGTCAAGCTGTCATTGTCATCAATGCAATCACTGTCATTTCATATCAATTTGCTATCTCCGTCATATCATGGCTGTCATTGCCATGTACATGGTTGTTAAATCATGGATGATTGATTGTACTGCTGTAGTTTTCATCCCAAGAGATGTTGCTACTGAGATCTTTAACTATCTTCAATTCACTTAACTTTTTTCTCTAGATATGTTTCAGGTGGCTCCCTTTTGAGTTTGATCGAGGTAACAAGAATTTGTTCTTTAGACACCCCTTTTGCATAAGACTGTTTCTAGCCTGTTCACAATACAGGTTACTAGAGTAAAAGGTCAATCCAATCTCACTTACGTTTGAAGGTGTTTTGAGAGATGACTGTATCAACTATCTAGTCGGCGACTCCCATGCTCAAAGCCAGGTCAACTACAAAGTCTTCTCCAAGACTTCAACAAATTTCTCCAAATCACACATACAATTCTGCTCTAAATCTTTTGCAAACATTGTCCCAAGTCAAAACTCTGCTCAAGGAATGAATAGTTACTTCAACAAGCTTTTACTGTCAAATCAACGGCTCTTTCATCAAGTCATTTCAAAGACTGTATCGATGCTGCTACAAAACAAGACTGTCCAGTCACAGGTGTGACTATCAAATCATAAGAAAAGGTTCGATCTTCAATTGTGGGTATCTTGACATATCCTGTCAAATACACCTAACTGTCCAAATGTGATATCATAGTCAATGCTGTCACTTATCAAATAAAATTTGTTAGTTCAATCAGAAGCTGTGACTATCAAGGTTAAAGGTTGTAACTGTCATGCTCCTGAACTCAGAACTCAGGGCTGCATACTAAATTATTTGAACTGCCTGGAGCTACCTCTTTGTTAAACAGTCCCGAGTTACTTCATACCTCAATACAAACATACTCCTGGACTGCGTTACATCTTCAGTATTTTGACTTCATAGTACTGCCGCTGTTACATCTAGAGCTTGATCTTTGCTTATTACCCGGAATCAGAGAAGATTGAACATTTACTGAGGTTAGGCCTCAGACCTGCAGCAGCCTCTAGTATACATGAATTCAGAGCTTTATTATTCATCCACACATGTGTCGTTGCTGTGCATGCTGCTACTTGTCATATCCGAATACAGAGATAAACACCAGTCAAAACTTGCTTCTGCGGCTGTCTCAAAGATCTCTCATCATCACCGAAATTCAGAGCAAAATCAGCTTCCTAATTCACACAAAATGAGTTGAGTTTCATCTTTATTTATACACTTCAACCTTATCTTGATTGGGCCGACTTGGAGTTTTATTTGTCCCCTTTTTTTAAGCCCATCTTTAGGGCCGACCTAGTAAGTCTTGCAAGTTAAGAAAGGTTAATTAAGAATTAATTTAAACCTTGATTTGTTGGCCAGCATTCCTTCTTGCATATATTTTTAATTTTAAAATATTATACATGCTCACGTGGAGTGCTACTTATAAGAGGCCGACTTCAAATGTTTGTTAGAGCTTCAACAAAAAGGTTTTAATTTTTATTCAATCAAGTGCCTTTGGGCCATGTTGGGGTTTCACGCATGAGAGAGGGTGCCAAGTCTACGTCAAATGCTGGGCTAGAAGGGCTGCTGCACCGACTTCCACACTTGTCAAGTTTTCCTTAAATGCGGCCGCTGTTCACTCGTAGCTTTATCAAACACGTCATCATTATCTTTATTACATCCTCATGACTTCAAGGGTTTCATACATATGTGGGCTTTAAGGCAATGATGCCATGTTGAAGACCTTGTTAAACCCACCATACATCATAGGGTCATCATCAATTCTTCAAAAAGTTCAAAGTCAAGGTTACTGTTATCACACAACTTGTAGTTGCCCCTAGTGGTATCCCGTCCGGGACGGTAGAGGAGATGGGCAACTAAAAAGGTGACCCAAGAGGTGCCACGGTTCCCAATGCAAGGTGGGAGTCACGTCAACCGAGGCACTCTTCACTTTAGGTCAAGGTGAAACAAGACCTAGGGGGAGATCCTACTACCAATCAAAGATGATTGGACCCAAACAAAGGTTCCTAGGGATAGGTAGGCAATGAGTTATGGAAACCAATGCAAGGTTAAGTGGACCTAGAAGTTAAAGTCTGGTTGAAGGTGGTTTGAGAAATGATTAGTGTTTCAACCAATGTATGATTTAGGCCACATGATTAGTTATAATGACAAGGTATAGTACCATGTGTTACACAAGTGGGTCCTACTTTCTTGGGATATGTGAAATGGTTTAAAGTGGACCCACAAGGTGAAATTAAGGGATGCAATTGGCACTAGAGGATATGTAATGAGTAGATCTATGGATCTAAGTTGAATTTAGGAGTACCCACTTACTAGATCTAAGGTTTGACACAATTCCCAAGGAGTGCGACTTGCTTAAGGAAGACTAGTGCCTTGTTGGATGGGCTAATGGAGTCAAAAGATATGTCAAAGTGTAGATCAGGACACCTAGAAGTCAAGTCAAGTGGGCTAATTGAGATAGAGTGGTTGGATCTTGCTAGATCTAGGATTTCATGAAGTGACCCAAGTGGACCACAATCCCTTAAAACAAGGAATGCTACCCCCAAGGCAGATCGTCACAAAATGATACTCTAGATATAGGTTTCAAGGTATGCCCGTTCCAAATCCACTGAAATCTCAACTACCCAAGTCTTAGAAGTGGGCAAACTCAGTCACCCAAGGATGTGCGATCTTGCTCAAGGAGGGCTAAAAGGTGGATAAGGTGTGTCAAATCAAGTCCAATGGCCACCAAATTGTAGATCCAAGTAGTTTAGGCACTAATCTATGTGGATCTAGAAAATCAAGTCAATCCAAGGGTTAGATCTTACTAGATCTGAGTTTTAAGGTGCCAAGTAGTTCAAAAGGGGGTTTTAATCCCTTAAAATGTGGAATGATGCCCACAAGGTAGAAATCACCCAAGTAAAAGTCTAGGGGTAGGTTATCAAGTGTGTAGATTGCAAATCAAGTGGGATCTCACCTACCCACATGCTAGATCTAACCCAACAAGCCTCTCAAAGGAAATACGATTTGTTTCAAGAGGGCTATATTGCCTTGAAAAGTGTGTCAATTTTAACCCAATCACCACCAAACTATAGATCCAACTAGGGGTGGATGCTATAGAGGTGGGTTCTTAAGATCTTTTCAAAAGCAAGTCTAGATCTAAGTAGATCTAAGAAAAACAAAAAATGAGGGTTTTAATTAATTAGGGTTTGTGACCAATGAAGAGAGAATGGATGCAAGAGGCACATACCTTGTAGATCTTACCTCAATTGCTTGTGGCCACCTTGCAAATTGATAGCATTCTCCTATGTGTATATTCAAGAGTGAGATCCAAGAGCTCCAACCAAAACGTCCTCCTCCAAGATAGCCAAATCGTCCTCCTCCTACAAGACAAGATCAAAGAAACAAGTCAAGTAAGATGATTACGAAAATGATAGAAAGATGTAATAGAAAGCATCAACTATGTCACGAAGATACAATAATGATACTCCTTGTCACAAGATCAACCCAAGAGAGAATATGTGGATCCCTCCAACAATAACCCTCAAGAAATCGCCCTCCTCTCCACCAATTCGACTTTCCTGCAAGAAAACTAGTAGAAGCACCAAAAATCCACAATGATACATAGAAGAGATATTGTATACTCAAGATGCAAGAGAGTCCACATGACAAGAGAGATATGCTCCACCAAGAAGTGTTCTATTCCAATATTCCAGAGCTCCAAAGGTGAGCTATACAATAGGGGTCTCCTCCTTATATAGGATAATAAAGACCAAAACCCTATACCACTTTACAATACTACATCAAATGAGTGGTTGAGATTAAAAGATCTCAATATACAATCAATGGCTAAGATGAACCATAATAACATAACACATGGATCACTCATAAAGTGATGACATCATAGTCTAAAATAATCATGGAGGGTGATGTCATCCACTAGAGGGGGTAAAAGTACCAAAGCCCAACTCATAATGACTAGGACATGACATAAGAAGCACATGGTGGGGCTAGGAGGCATCAATCCTTACTAGCTCATCCCCAAGGCACAATAAAATAATAAAATATGTCCAAGATAATATAAATGATCAAATCTGTCCTCAAAATCTGTGACAGACAAGCAGTAAAAGACCTCCTGTGATCACTGTGGGCCTACCCACATGGTGAAAACTGGCTGGAAGATAGTGGGATCACCCTGGAAGACCTCTGTGAAAACCAAATGCCAAAACCTTGCCTCAATTGCCCAAATCGAATTCCTCAGTGACCACTTTACCCCATTTTTTAACTGCCTCGGTAACTGTGAAAGTGCCAAAACTGCCTCCTAGGGCATCTGCACTGTCCAACTGAGCCCATCAGGCTCTCCAGAAGGGGTGGTAAATGGTAAAAACAAGTGGCTGGACCACCCCCTCCTCATATAGCGCCCTAGGTGAACTGGCCTCTCATGGCCCCTGCTGCTCAGGCTGGGAAATCAGCCCCAAATTTGGTCAACAAGTGTAAAATTGCATCAATGACTGTCAAAAGTGCCCGAAACTGAAAGATAAGTGTCTCATTGGATCCAGAAGACCCAAATCCACTAGCAATGTGTACTCATACACCATGGGTTGCCCTAATGGGCTAGCTGTAGGGTCCACCATATATGGATAGTGCATAATTTGATGATCTGAAGTAATAATAAAACCTGCTGAACTGCATTAATCATCATCTGAACCATATGTCCATCATATGAGATCATCATCAAGTATGTGGGACCATCAATCATCATCAATAGGTATATATATATGGCCCACATCATCACGGATCCCAATAATATACAACCAAGGATAAATCACATCAGTAGACTAAGACATGCTTCTCTAATCATTCTCACAGCTAAGCTCAAAGTATAACATCCATTCAATGGCATTAATCAAGTTAGCATATTCCTTTGTTATATAAAATTACTTGCACAATAGTTCAAATGACAAACTCACCCATTGGACATGGTCAAACTGCTAGTGAAGGATGAAGGCTAGGAACAAGGTTGGGCCAAGGGGTTGACTTGTCTAACTTAACTCAAAAATACTTTGGACTGGGAGAAGGGGGAAGCTACAAACTCTGTGCTGGACAAAATAACACGGGGGATGGCTGTGCCTCACAAATGGATAAGTTGTTTAGAGAGTGCTTATTCAACTTAGGCATCATGTCTACATCAAGTTGATCCAGGTTCATTAGGATCATTCAATTTCATTTCATGGCCTTTTTGGCCTACATAACCCTTCGGATCTCAGGTGTGTTGATAAGCACAACTAGTTGCAGCTTGCATCCAGGGCATGTTTTCATATATATATAAGGTCAGTAATTGTTTAGATATGCTTTTAAGAATCATTGCTTTTTGGACCTTTCTTATACTCTTCGAGGAGTATTTTTAGCTATTCATCGCTCTTGCTCTTTTTAGTTTCCATGGCGAATTTATAAGTTTCCATAAGTAGAACATGAGCTTTCAGTTTTAGCCAACATCTCAAGTGACTAGGGGGAGTTCGAGCCAATTCCAAACATCGGGACAACCGACCAGAATGATTTAGGCCTACAATCCAACTCACCAACGGCAAGTTTTGTCACCAACTTAGAGCCGAGACATTGAACATACAGGGATGCGGTCCAAACACAGAGGTAGAAAAATGGGCAATTCCTCAGTATCAGAAAGTCAAATGAGATAGGTCAAGGTTTAAAGTCAAATAGGAAAGTCATGTATGGATGGAGTCAAGTGAATATGGAGCCTACACTAGCAGACAACTGGTGTCAGGAAAGACCATATCTATGTAAGGTGGAAAACCAGTGGGTTTTGTTAAATGACCTAAATGTGCAAGCAATTGTCCATTTTAAATAGTTTGCCACATCAGGAATAGTATACCAAGCAGATGCTGTGATCATGACTAGATCAACAAGATAATAATCCACAGTCAATGGTAAAACATCCATAGATCATACAACATCATCATAGTAATAAACATCATATACCATCTGAAACACTGCTGCAATATATCTCTAAGCACTGAACTGAAACTGTATGGGATAAAGGGTCACATCGGTCATCAAATCTGAACTCTCAAGGCTCAACCTTGACACAAGGTCTAACATAAGTCCGAATAATACAGTGCTCTGATCATGAGTGATCACAAAATATACAATCATCATAGCCATGCTCTGAATAATGGAAGCTCTGGAATGTGCAGATATCTGCGAAACAAGAATAGTAGCCCTGCTACTATGGTGTGATAATAGTTACCATATGTGAGCATTATCATCATGGCATCATCATCAAGCAAAGACTTCATCATGTATTCCTTCAAGGGCTATGGGCTTCCAGGACATTATCATCATCATGGTAAGAGGGCTTCTTCAAAGGTTGCAAGGGCGCCGTAAGTGTGGATTCCAAGACCCAAGTCTCCACATGCAAGGGGATCAAGATCTAGGCTATGGGTTCCAAGACCCAAGGCTCCACATCAAATCACATATGTGTGGGTTCCAAAACCCAAGCCTTTATGTGCAACCATGATCATCAAATCATCAAGCAGTAATCATTCTCCCAAGTGATTCTCCACATCATCAAGCATGAGCCAAGGACAATATCATCATCAAACATGCAGGGTGCATCATAATCAAGAACTCCACCATATCATCAACCAACTATATGAACCATGAGTGCAAGAGCATAAGGGCATTTTTACCATGTCAACTAAGTGCAGAGCTCCACAAAGTGCTCCAAAGCACAAACCACTTGTGTATGGGCTCCAAATCCCAATTTACCACATGTGATGGTACCAACATCATGCAACCATCAATCTGACCACTGTGTGTGGGGGGAAGGCTCCCACTTGTGCAAGATACCCCACAACAGATATGAAGAGCATGTGCAAGTGTCCATGATCCAGTCCATACCTATCCATCAAGCTTGTCCGCTGCAAGGGGCCTTGGTGGCATCAATGACAACTCAGAGACCACTGCAAGTCCCTTGTTGGCATCAATGACAACTTAATCAACAGATCCTCCACACCATAAGCAATGGTCTTCTAAGTTTCCTTGCCAACTACATAGCATTTGTGATCGCTAAAGTTAACAACAAACTGGGGACAATGTCTCGTAATTTGACTAACTAATAGTAGATTAAGTCCCATACCTCACACATAATGCACATTAAGGAAAATGAGGATGTTCCCTTCGAAGGAAATTTGAACATTTCCTTTCACAACGACCATGTACTCTTCACCACCACCGAAGATCACTGAATCTTTAGAGACACTTGGATTGTACTCCATGAACTAGCCCTATCTGTTGGTGAAATGGTGAGATGCACCTGATTCAATGTACCAAGTGTTACCCCTCAAAATGCATTTGCATTTTTGAGTATTCAAGGCAACTTTCCCAGATGTCTCAACTATAGGATTGGTTCTGCTACACCCTTGCTACCCAGGCATAAAGATCACATCAACATGAGAATTGAGATTGTTTTTATGGGAGAAGGACAACAGAATTTCTTTGGGTTTTAAATCCATGGGATTATGCATCATTTTGTAGTTCCTCGTAAACAAACAGATCATTATCAAGGACTTATGAGGGGTTTCTATCATGAGTGAATACCAAATCTTCATGGACTCACTTATATGTAGGATTGATGCCAATTGTGAGAGGTTGCTAACTTTTAATATTGAGGTTGCTGGCAACAAAGGAGGTATTATAGATATTGGACTTGCAGTGGATCGTGTCAAGCATCCAAAGAGAGCTATAAGCTCTTTCGCATCAAGGCGTTCTCCTTTTCTAGCTGTTGATGCTTTTGTGGAATCTGTTGTTTTTGTAGGAAATGTTCCAGGGCATATTCGAAGCTGATATTGGTTCTCAGAACATGGCATGATGGTATACAATATTGGTGGAAATTGGTTTTGTGAAATCATTGGCAGGCAACGTAAGAACAATCATGTGATGTATATCGTGGATTTTCAATCAGCATCTTACTATCAGAAGTGTCATGATCCTTACTGCAGAGGTTTTCGGTCCCCATTACGTCCAATACCAGAGCAACGAACTATTAGAACCTCTCAGATGTACTAAGAACAATTTTGCGCTGATGATTGATTAAATACACCGCAGCCTGTGGAAGAACCATAGACCTGTCCATCATGTGGCATTTTCATTTCACTATGGAGGAGAGCCGTGACTTGGGGTTGCCACTCAAGGTACAAATTCTAAAACTTTTGTTACAACGACCAAGGCTATAACAGTTTCAAGCTCTATGGAGAATGGTGGAAGCCAAAACACAACATATACACTTACAGAGGCAACACATATCACTCAATATGTGAATGAATTTGATAAATCCTCAGAGTTGAAGGAGCAATTTCCACCTGCGCAAAATATAGAAGATCAACTATCAAAATTACATTTAGATGACAGAACTGGTCATGACGCCAAAGGGAGCTGCTGTCACAAATACCGAAGGTATTCATTCATCGTCTCGAACAAGCCAAGTTGTGCACGTAGGTGTCCTCAATTTATGGTAATGAGCGGGCAAGATTCCCCTCTTGCGTTGGTCGAGATTCATCGTTTTTTCCAGTATGCCACGTGTTCTATTTCTACAATTGTTCGGATCTCTTCATTACGCCTCTCAAATTACGGGGAGATTGACCATTGATTTCGCGGCAGGTAGCATAAGTTAATGAACCTACTTTCGGATCGGGTCACTGCTTATTCGACAGCCTTTGTTATTTTCCTCTAAAAAATGACGCGGAATGACACCGGTGGTCATTAGTATCTGCTTGGGGCATTGTTTCATAGTCACTTGAAGTTTTGGAGCGAGCAATAGGGGGTCTTTGTTTGCATGGGGTTTGAACTCCAGTGCAACCCGCATAGCTTGGTCCACATTTCCTTTGGGTTGCCGATGACAAGAGTGAGTTCCGGGATTTCCTATTGGCAGCCGATTTCAATCTTGGATGAATCGTTCCACCTTGACATTCACACTTGGCGTTTAACTGTGTTTTGGACTTGGGAGCTGGCAGCCGTAAGTATGAGTCCAAATTGGGCGTGTTACTTGCACTTAAACAGTGCCTGTATGCCTTTTTTATCATTGGATCAATTATCTTGATTAGCACTTGTGTGCTCGGAGCCATGTTTCAAATAGCTGTCGGTTGCATCTTTGATGAGTCTACATTTTGGTGGGCTTTATTAGTTACATGGGGATTGGAACCACCTAGCCAAAGTGTGAGTTCCATTAATAAAGTGGAGTTAGTCATGTTTCGATGAGGAGAAAAAGGTGGATCTAGTATTTACCTTGCCTACCTTTTTTCTCCATTATGTTACTATTATTTATTTTTGAAAAGATGAAAGGCTTTTTGGGCCTATAAAAAGGCCAACCTCCTTCATTGTAAACATGGAAAAAAAGTTGGGAGTTTCTTTCCCATTGAGCTGAATAGAAAAATCATGTTGGGTATTTGGATACATATTGGGCATCTCTTTCATGGTTGCGTGTTTCATTATAAGTTGTAGAGTAAATCTAGCATAGAAAGCTATATTCTAGTCCATTGGGCAAGCATTTGCAGTTGTCAAATTGTTTGTGGACGTTATGTTTTCAAAAGATCATAGGAGTAATAGACTATAGTCAGTTATACTTATATTCTCCTTGTCTTTGATTATGGAACGTACTAGATTAATCTCACTTGTATGAAGTGCAAGGCCCCCTTGAGTCCTCTTTTGACTCCATTCTCCCTTCTGGTATACTGACACTGGTCTTTCCCCGAGGACTGATCCTCCCTTCCTTCCCATCACTTAATCAAAATCATTTTCAATCCTACAACTGTTTCTCTAAGGCAGCCTCTTCGATTCACCTTGCCCCTTTGTTGCACCTGCCTTAGCGATCCTATCATAGGGAAAACCCCCTTGAGTTGGAGAAGAGCCAACCTGAAGCGAGGAAGAGAGGAGTGTGGTGACATTGGCTTCTCTCTTGAGATTTGTCATCGAGCTGGTGTGCTTATTTTTGGGCTTCAACACACGCATGTCAGTTTTGGGTGACAACACCAGGTATATGACTTGTGGTTATCTATTGGTTTCTTAGCCATGAATGCATAGAAGGATGACTCCTCCTCTGTATGTTTTGCAACATGTACCTTCTTTTGAAGCCCAAATGGTTTGTTTTTTGTTTAGCTAACTGCTTTCTGTAGAACTTCTTCATATGGCTGCCTTTGCCAGAATAGACAAGTGATGCTCTTCTGACTCTTTGTGGCATCATCTCTACCACCTTGCCCATGTACCGTTGCCCTTAAAATTGGTGGCAAAGGCCTATTCTGAACTCTCTGTCTCACCACTGTAATCAAACCGCTTCTTCCATCTATCCTACGGTAAGAGCTTAGTGCAAAGCTCATCAAACTTCAAGGCAACACTCATAGAGGTGATGTTTAGATTCTCATAAAGTGCCTATAAGCACGTGGTATGCTTTTTAGCGTGATTATCACCATGTCTTCTTCTTTTATCTTGCACTCAATGGCAACCAGTTGTTCTCAGATAGCCTTGATCTTTAGTAAGTGCTCCTGTAATGAGGCACTCTCATCCATCATAATCAAGAACAAAATATTCTTCAGGAAGAAGGCATGGCCCTTGGTCGAAGTCTCATGTAGATATTTCAAGTTGCTTCCAAATGGATGCGGAAGTGTTCCCAATTTGGACCTCTAGAAGGATAGCATCTATCATGGATAACTTAAGCAGCATTATTGCTTCTCTGTCTCGACTCTCACTCATCAAACTTGTCCTGATCTCTAGCTGCAACTGTGGGGAGGGTATCAATATCTAGGAAGATATTAGCCAAGCACATGTACTAAAAAATGGCCAACATACTTTGCTTCCATGTATTGTAGTTCTTGCCAGAGAACCTTTGGCTCGCTTCCAACATGATATTGCTCAAAAAGGGCATACTGATTAGTAACAAATGCACTAAAAAATACTTGTCAAACCCCCTGTATACCGGTGCTAAATAATTGTAGTAACCACGAAATGCTGATCAATACACAGATTTCTGATCAAGCTGCCCACAAATAGCACAAAAACACAGATTTTGACAAATATGTTCAAAATCATCCTCATAAACCCCCGATCTGCACTCAAATAGCTGTAAAATACACAAATCTAGATAAATTTGCTCTGAAATAGCTAAAAAAATCAGATTTGTTACACACCAGCAGAAAATATTAATTTCTTCATAAATGTACTGAAAATCAGTAAATCAACAACCAAAATTCTATATCTTGAAATCTGGACACCGATACACATAAGAACAGATCGAATCTGTGCACAAACCTTCTGAATTGGAAAAATATAAGAGAAATTTCACTAATTAGCTGTCAAAGAAGCTGTATAGTATCGAATTTTGTTGAATAAACAAATTTCTGCTGCCTGTACAGTCCCATATGGACTCGTACGACTCACAAAATTCAGAAAATTGGAACAATTGATCTGTACACTAGGAAATTAATCCGTACAGGGTAAAAATTTATTTGTCCACCAGGAAATTGATCCATATCAGCTGAAAAATTGATCTGTACACTAGGAAATCGATCCATAATTTTTTTTGGCAGTTGCTGTGGTAGCGGAACGGACGTGTAGGTTGTATAATAGAAATGGTGGTGTAGGTTGTATAATAGAAATGGTGGCTGGGTCATATGCTGTAAGGCAACTACTGGCTCCTGTATGCTGTATGGAGGATATGATGGTGTTGGTGGCTGCAATCTTTTGGATTCCAAACAATTATGTACAGGTACGACCGTAGAGATCGGTGGTCATACATGGTTATATGGCTTAGTTCCAGATGACTGTCCCTTAAAAAAATTTCAGTCTGTGGAACCTCAAGTTGTGGGGTGCCACAATTTTTTTTACGTTGCTTCAAAAAAAATCGAAAAGGTACTTGGTTTAAATGAAAGTCTTTCGACTCTTTGATGTGCTATGCTAGTGATCTCTCGATCTGCCTTTGTCGGCAGCTGTCCCTAGGTCTTCATGCTCTCCACGTCTTTGAGGCTCTAGTTGAGCTCTGATACAATATCACAGAAATCAAGCACATAAAGAAACCAAGAATAATTCGGAAGAGTTTATCGTAATGTATTACCGAGATGAGAAAGCGAAAGTTTTCTTATATAGGGTTACAATGTGGTCAAGTCAATCCACTTGATGAATCTGGGATAGATTGATAAAGTGACATAAAGCATAAAATCGCAAAATAACATAAAGTTGAAAGTGACTTTTTTAATGCCTAACTTGAATATCTAATTGACCATTATATAAAGTTAAGTTTTACTTTAACAGTTAAAACTCCCCAATGTCAAATATAAATGACAAAAGGAAAAACAAAAATCATCACATTTAATGATTTCTATTGTTGAGTTTTTATGGAAATTTTGCCAAGTTTTCCTTGATTTCGAGTCAAATTCTTACAATCTAGCCTAACCAAGTTGTTTACTGTGTTGATGTTTGAATGTTGGTATTTGAAGTGTTAATCATGCCCAACCTTGTGCTTCTGCACTCTATTACAAAGCTTCTTTAACTTGATCATTAATCTTCTAGATGTGGTCAATGAGCTCCACAACTTGTCCATGTGCAATAACTTTCTTCTCCACTATCATCTCCAAAATGGTTGTAAGAAGGGATAATGGATGGCTTAACTTTTATAGAAATAAAATGGCTTGAAATTGAAATTTCTACCCATTTTGGATCATCTGCTTGAGCCATATTTTGAAGTATCAATGAAAAAACTCATATATAACAATGATAAGGTAATCTTAATCTTAATGTTTGGAGGACGTCATGTTAAGTAGGCTTCATTAATTAGCTTACGGTCATTACTCTGATATTCTGTTTGACTTGTGCTTCATTCGTTTTAATAGGCTAAGCCATTACTGATAAGTCCCAAATTTCTCTTATTGCTCCTTCATGGAAATTTGAGTCAATAAAGTTTGGGATATTGTTTCTCTTCATTCGTTTTAATAGGGTAAGCCGTTACTGATAAGTCCCAAATTTCTCTTATTGCTCCTTAATGGAAATTTGAGTCAATAAAGTTTGGGATATTGTTTCTCATATTGCTTCTTCATAAAAATGAAAATTTGAGTCGATAATTTTTGGGATATAAGCCGATTGATTTGGATTGCAGGTGTTACACCGGCAGAAAGACTTCTGGATTTGTACCATGGAAAGTGGGCTAAGAGTGTGGACCCAGTTTTTGAAGAGCTTCTTTACTAAGCGCAACCATCTATGCCAACTTGCTGGTACATTCTACGTGGGAACTTGCATTGGTAAAGATCGAGAGTGAACAAACTGCTGCATCTTGAGAGGTGTTTCAAACGCTGCATTATCAATGTCATCCTATGCAATGCTCATCTCATTGTCTAGTAGTTGAGCATTATAATGAATAACGCATCCTCCATTTGTAATATTGAAAAAACTGTGGAGTTGCAATCCAACTCTGGACAAGGCTTGCATATAATTAAGATTTGTTGAATCTTAAACGTATGCAGTATGTATTGTTTGTCCAATTGAGCAAGGTCTTTTCTTGAAGAATATTTTTGTGGAAGTGATGGCTTTTGTCAAATAGTTGTTTTTCGTATGTGTATCGAACGATACTTTCGAGTTTTCAAGGACTTATCACCTATGTTTGCCAGGCATGAACAAACATTCAGCACACCAAACTCACCCATATCCGCCAACACTTAGCTAGCTATGTCTCAGGATTAACGTATTTAGTTTTAGGTTGTGAAGCTCTATTTGAAAGGCTACTGACATTGTGTTTTGCATGGTTAAGTTTGAATTTCAATTTTTGCTGTAGTTTTAAATGGTTCACTTTATTAATAGCATTCGGAGATGATTCTTGATATCCATGTCTATATAACTTTTGGAGATTGGTATATTATCATTCAAAATTGTTTCAAAGCAGCTCCTTTAACTTCTATTGAGTACATTCGTGTGCATATTTGGCATTCCAAATGGATTTAATTTGATTGGTAATAAAATGGTTCATTATCTTGACATGAAGCTACATGGTGTTGCTCTAGCACGGTACAGTAATTTGATAGAACACAATATCGTACTATGGTAATTAAAATACAATTTTACATAAATAGATGGATTTAGCTGTAAACTTGGGTATTTTTTTTTACCCAATGCCAACTTTTGTCAATTTGCTAAAACAATGACATTTGAGACCCTGTGCAAAGAAACCATTTTTGAACTATAGTAAGATAAATCATGGGATGAGGTTGGGATTATATGGGTGGACTCTTTCAAGTTGTATACTTGAAAAGCCCAAAGGGATTATAGTTCAATCTGTTGTCACTGACATTTAAATTGATTTGACAAAAAAATATTAGACTGTGGGAGGGATGGTTACAAGCATTACTTATGATCAAGTTGTAAAACATTCTTCTCATCGACCATTGGATGGGTCTTATTTTCAAAGAATGAATAATATACTGAATAATTTTTATTTTGATAAAAATTTAAGAAGGGAGAAATATTGACCACAAATTTAATGAGCCCAAGACTTTCAAGGGACCAAACCGTTGAAATTCTAAGATATAGGAGTATAAAATTAAATCATTACCCTTAGACAACATCGCTTGCCAGTTATGCAATTGTGCTTACGAGATGAACTTAACATGTTCTGTAGCAACCCTTAAGAGCATATTGGACACATATCCATAGCAGAATTACTCAAGCTTGACAACAACTCGTGAGGTTCTGCAGCAACTAGCAATGGTTCTGTAACATCTGAAAATAACTCAAAAAATGCTAAAACAACACATTATCAATCCTTAGTGGTTAAGACAAGTTCAGACAACATACGATTCATTTTAGATTTAACAAAAACATATAGAAATCACAAAAATGCAATCTAGTTACTTTATTGCAGTCTGTCATTCCATTTAGCAAAATGGATCACGGCAAGGGAAAATATAGGAAAAAAGGGTGGGTGACAGATAAAAAGCAACAAAAAATTTCCTAAAATGGAGGTAAATCAATGTACACGAGTAGAACACCAAACATAGTGATTGAGTTGGAATTTATGCCTTGGACTTGCATGTCATTGAAGATTGTGAAGGCTTCATGGAGACGAGCATTTTTTTTCATAACTATGGATCTGATTACCTCTAAAATTGAGCTCTGAACTTCTTTAATTGCTTCACTCATTTCACACAACTCTGGGTAATCCTTGCAAATGATTCCTTCTTTCTGAGCCCAACTTTCAAGAGCTTGATAGGATGGAATAACAAGAGGCATATAGTCACTGTGGAATGGATTTGCATGCAACACGACATTGTCCATGCAATGACTCGTTGCTAACACTTCTTCCACTTACACAATTTAGATGTCTTAGGATATGGAAACTGATAAATACTTGACCACTTACAAAATTGAAATATTTGTGTGAGAATCACTAACACCTTGCCCAAATAAACATATTCTCCATGTTGAAGCATGATAAGAGAGGGAATTCCATGCACTTGACATTTCTTGCTTTGCCCAAATAAACATATTCTCCATGTTGAACCATGATAAGAGAGTGAATTCCATGCACTTGACATTTCTTGCTTCATCACTTGCCTTTGGTATAGAAATCATTGAAATGAATTTTTGAGGGCTCTATGCCAACAAAAGTTTCATAGAAAGATATCAAGCTTAACATTACACCTTAATTAAATGGAATCAAGTCATCACGATGACAATGTCTCTATTTGTAAGCTTTGTTGCATGTTTTATTGTCACTCACACTAGTTGTATATGAAAATGGGCTTTTTGAGAAAAAACTTTTGTTTATAACCATGTAAAGTGGAAGGAAATAAGACTTCCACAATGCTTTTCATCTTAGGAAAAAACAGTGAAATGAATACTAATCTAGCTTGCATCTTCTCTATTCATATGCATACTCGAGGTGGAAGAAACAATACCCAATAGCATATATTAAAAAAAGAAAACCCTTCGATTAATTTTTTCAAATTAGTCCTTGCAATCTTCTAGTGTCCATAAGATTTTGCACTTGGAGCAATAGTTTCAGTGTTATAGTGGATAAGATTTTGCACTTGGAACAATAGTTTCTCTGAGCTTTTAATTCAGTACATGCAAATTGTAGAAAAACAAAACAAGTAGAGTAATGACTCAATGACATTTTGCTTTAGGCTTGCAATGTCAAAGAAAAACATCTATGTAATGCTCCTTTTCGAATGTTCACTCTAGGCAGACGATTTATTAGCATATTTAATTCTCGTAGGCTATACTCGGTGAAAAAGAGAATTATTTAATTATTTAATGTCATTTGAGTGAAAAACAACATTAAAAATTATATTGAGTAATTCATTAAAAAATGGACTTTATAAAAGTTACTTTATTAATTAAAGGCGGAAAAGGGTAGAAACGACAAAAAATGGTGAAAAGGGGAATAAAAGAGCAAATTGACCCATTCTCTCATTCATTCACGACTTTATTTTTTGAAAAGGGAATTTGAAGAGCTCTCGTGGCTTTGGCTATTGGGACGTAAACCCTAAGAGAACTTGAGTTTGGTGGTGAAACTAATCCACCCTAGCTGATTGAGGGGAAAATATCACATAGATCTTTCATTGGTATTCATCATTGTAGAAAAAAATCCCATTTTGAGTACAAATTGTGGCAATCTTTCTGAGTTTGTGGGCATTCTATGAGGGGCGTCTTCATGATTTGAGACCGAGCTTGCTAAACCTTCAGAGAATCGTTGTTCTAGTGGTTGTAAGGGGGTGATTTCAACCATTCATATCAGATCTACAAATTAGTGGAGGAGGGTGCATCAGTTTGGGAGTTTGTGTGCATTTGCAAGAGGGGTGCACTATCTTTCCAGAGGGCATATTCATCATTTAAGGGTACATAACCTAGGGACAGCCTTGATACCTCACATTGTTGAGTTTTATCTTTATATTGGGCACACTTCCATGTCATTTACTGCTGGGCATAATTATCTTTAGCACTCAAGGAGTTTCCAAGACAAATCGTGAGGGTTTGGGGGGCATTTCTCTACAACAAAGGGGTTGTCTTTACATGGGCATCTACAGGACTGAACAAACAAATAAATCAGATTTATTTGACTAAGTATACTGCTGCTTCAGATCTAATTTATGTGTAACCAAGAGAGAGTCTTCTCAATATAAAGAGAGATGCAAACCCACACTCATCTACAACAATAACACATTCAAGGAGGGAATTTTACTGTGATTATCCACAGGTCAAAACATAAGTGAATATATATATATATATATATATATATATATATATATATATATATGTTGAGTTTATTCTATGTTATAACAATTTGGGAATGATCTTATTGAGATCAATAAAATTCCAATTGTGTGCCAAACATTGTGGATATGCTGAACTGTTTGAAAAAAATTCCCAACCAAAAAGGCACTAAAATACAACCAAAAAGGCACTAAAATACAACCAAAAAGGCACTAAAATCAACATAAGGTAATACAAAAGGAATTTCAATAGTTAAGGGGATCTTATTGCGGACTATAGTGAAATTGTTTGACAAAAATCTTGAACAAATAAACAGTAAACATATCAATATACAAGTGAGGGGATATTACTATTTATGGTGAGTATACAAGTGAGGGGATATTACTATTTATGGCGAGTATCAGTGAACCATCAAACTTGAAAGCATAGATGTAATGAATTTTGTATGCTTTAAAATGACCTAGAACAATTATAACTTTATGTATATCAATATAATCTACAATGGAATGTAGAAATAAAATATATACAAAAGCCACATTCTACATAGATTCATTTTCAACAAAATAGAGACTAATTTCATATATTGCAAAATAAGATCTGACCAATTAAAATCATACAAGGATGCCCACAAACATGTAAAAAATAGAAGAATTCACTTGCATCAAAAGCCACAAAGATTGATTACACATGACATAAAAGAAGAAAATGTAAGAACGCAATTAAAACCTAATTATAAACTATTTAAAAGTTGAGTTTTTTAATTGACTCATGATGTGACACTTTCATTACTACCTTGAGCTTCTCTCAGCTTTGAGAATACATTATTTTCTATTGAAGAGGCCAATCATGAGAAGGTTTTATATGATGTTTCTGCCCCCACATCACTCTCATATCTCTATATATGCAATCTAATTATAAAACAATGCTCATACACATCATATTGGCAAATAAATAAAATTAAAAAAAAAAGAATTCATATTTATACCAATCAAAAGTAACATAAGAGATCATCAATTGTACAAATTCTATGTTAATGCATTTCAATTATATAGTTAATGTCTACGCTATTTCCTCTTAGTTTTTGTTTTGTTTTGTTTAAAAACATAGTTGTCTTGATCTTGATATTGTTTTTCTCTTGACAAACATTGTTGTTGAAAACACACAACACACATAGAAAGAAATAAAATAATTTTAAATCACTTCATTCATATTTTATGGATATAAAAAATATAATTCATTATTTATGAAGCATCTAATTTAGTACATTTCATTTTACATATAATTTTTATGAATAGTACTTGTTGTAATAGACATAGATGTATCACTTCATTCATATTATATGAACATAAAGAAATATGCTTATTATTGACGAAACATCCAATTAGTACATTTGATTTTACAGATATATTTTTATGAATAATACTTGTTGTAGTAAACATAGATATAGGATTAACATTTGGCTAAGCATGGCCAACATCATTGATGGGCACATCATCTATAACATGTTCGCGTGGTTTTAGTAATGTGTATAGTTATTATATAAACCATAAGCTTTAAACAAGTCTATAATTAACCATTCAAAATATGTTTTAATTGCTTACTTCTAGCTTCATAACATAAGTTTTTTGTGCTTTGTCTTGCTTTAGTTTAAGCAAGTCTTGATATTTCTTAGTCAAGTTGAATTTTAGATAGTTTCCGGTCGGCATCTTACCATAGTTGATTGACTCCATATTGTAACATAACACAATCAATTTTGAATTATATTTAAATAATAGTTGAACAATTCATTAATGAGAGCTTTTAAATTAGTGTACTAATGCATCTACCTTTAATTTTCAATATCCTTCGGGGCCAAGTTTGTGTTGGCCAGCATTCTCCAATCTAGCTTTAGTGACTTTCAATGTGTCTGTAAGCCTATCAAAAGTTTTATGTGCATGTTGATGTTATATTTTAGTTGGTTAAGTCAAATGCAAAATTATTTGTTCAATTGATATTGTATTAAAAAAATTACCTTTTTACTCCAAGTTTTTGGCAACTTTTTGACATCTTTCCCTCTTTTTCATGTGTTTCTCCTTAGCATCCTCTACTAGTGCATCCCACTCACTTTTGAGAACAAATGAAGGATACTCATGATTAGGGCACTATCACAGATTTGTGTAGTAGGTGTTCCACATTGTTTACAAATACTTCTTTGCTAACAAAGAAGTTGCCTTTTGGTTGAATAATTCCCAAAAAAGGATCGCCATGTAATCAATCAACTCTTTTTTCAAATCGTTGTCTTGGTATTTATAGCTAGCTTGGATGGTCGGTATGAAAAGGCTAAATGTTGGATTGAAATGATGTCATATTGGGTTACTTGCAGCCTACTTAGTCACAAATGTTTCTTTCCTTAGCATGCTCTTCCTATTGAAGATAGGGAATTATAGGAAATTTGGGGTATAAAGTGAGCCTCCCAAGGAAAAAAAAAAAAAAAGTCACGTCACACTACAAATGGCCCATGTCACACTAAGTTAAAGGTGTTATTTAGTGAAGGTCAACCTATAGTATCTCATTAATGGTGGTCGACAAATATGTTGGGATAGTGTAGAGTTAAGAAATTAGGGTTGAAAATAATAATGGAAGGTTTAGATTATTGTGCACACACAATAAATGATTATAGTGGTAATTTTTTTAAATTTATATTATAATGTATTTAATTTCTTTATAAATGTACCAATACTTATTTTTATATATTTAATGAAATCTAAAACTTAGAAAAAAATTCAAAACAAATATTATAATGAAAAATAATAATTACAATAATACTAAAAATAAACAATCACTATTTTTATTTTATTCTATATTATCACTACTTCCAAGTCCTTTAAAATATAAATCTCAAATTAATTAAGATGATAATATAGTAATTTTGAGATAATAAAAACATTTATAAAATTAATCATTTAAAAATAAAAATAAATAATATTTTAAAAAGTACCCTAAATAAGAAAATAGGAGAGAAAAAATAATCTTTCGCTATTTTTGTGATAATTTTCTCTCCCGAATACGAAATTGGGTACTCTTGTTACCATTTTAGTACCCTGATACTAAAATGTTTGGCCTAGAATATCAGTGTGGAATCTCGAAAAACTCAACACAAAAGTTGTAGCACTCATTGAAAATCTTCCAATGGTGTCAAGAGCGCCCAATTCCGAGCTCAGGAGATAGAGTTCTAGCAAAAATATTGAAATATTATTTTCTATCTTATTTTCTTATTTATGATATTTTTTTTAAATATTATTTATTTTTATTTTAAAAGATTAATTATATAAATGTTTTTATTATGTCAAAATTACTCCACCATCGTCTTAATTAATATGATTTATATTTTCAAGAACTTAGAAGTAGTGATAATATAAAATGCTCTATATTGATCATTTCAAGTATATTTATCATATTTTGAGATGAACTTTTCAAGATCTTAACCAAGGTGAGATTTATATGAAGTTAGCTATTGTCAAGTAAAAATGGCACATAAGCATCATTTACTTCTATATGTCCAACTAAACCATATGGTTGACCAAAGTTATTGAAATTCTATTGGTTTGAGAAATCCAACTCATCCATGGTATTTTTTTATAAGGCCCAATTTAGACCCTAAATTTCCTCTAATGGAAATATCAATTGTAACTATTTCACTACAGGACTTGATAGATCTGGAAACTATGAATGTAGTGGCACATCCAACATTTAAAATCATGCTTGCAATTATATTGGTATTGTGTTCCCATTAGCCATGGTAGATGACGGTAGGAGTTTGGCTGAATTAATATAAATATCAATGAGACCCTTCTGTATAATAGTCTACTTAGTCACAAATTTTTCTTTTCCGAGCATGCTCTTCCAATTGGAGATAGGGAAATATCAATGAAGGAGGCTTGTAAGAATTTCATTGTTGGATTTGATAGATATGGAAACTATCAATGTAGTGGTGCATCCAACATTTAAACTCGTGTTTGCAGTTACATGGGTATTGTGTTCCCATTAGCCATGGTTGATGATGATAGTGAGGAGTTTGACTGAATTAATATAAATATCAAGTGAGACCCTTTTGTATAATAAGTTGTCTGATATTAATTTAACAAAATTTCATTTATGATGGCTTGATAGATTTGTTTTATGTTATTTTGGATTTTTTCTATTTTATTTTTTGAGTGATTGCAAAATGTTTGCAAATGTCACCCAATGTGTTGGTTTTGAGTTCAATTTGGTAGATTCATGGAGGCAACAACCATATTTCTTCAAAGTACCAAGAAGAGGACTTTTACTAAAAAAACGGTCTAAATGGTTGAATCTGCTTGCAACATAAACATTGGTACATTAATAGATAAAATATGCATAATATAAAACTATTATCAATCATATTCAAACACAATATGTATATAACAACTATAAATTGTAAAACATGATTATCACTTTCCTTAATTTTATTCAAATTGTAATCGATTTACAACTCCTTTGTAGCCATTGCAACTTTATTTCCATCACACCCCTCAAACTTGCAATTGGGTAGCGTGTTTGTGCTTCCAGGGTGTGAACTTATAAACTCTCAACATTTTCTGAATCCTTTAGCCTTTCATATATATATATATATATATATATATATATATATATCGTCTTCTATTTTGATTGATTTATTTCATTTGGTTACAATTTGCACAAATTCCATATCTCAACTTACTCTGTAGATATTGGGCCAACATAATGCATCAACTTAGCTACAGTATTGTATGAAATGTTTACACCATACATAGAAAAGAACCTTAGCCCATGTAAACTAGATGAAACAACTTCATATGTTCTCATTGATACAAAAATTGGTTTTCAACTTAGGAAGTGGTTTTGGTCTTCAATTTTTCAAATAATGGTTGTATCTCAATGGCACTTCAATGTCTCCATCAATCTCATTGTCAAAGGAACACATTCGTTCTTCAAGAAGAAATAAATCCATATTTTTTAAAGGTTTTCTTTTGACATAACTAGCTATAGTGGATCTCAACCTCTTGGCTTAGCATTCCCCCTTCCCCTCTTTCTTCAAAAACTACCATCCTCTTTGAATCAATATTTGACATATATTTGTTTGATTGTAGTTGGCCATGCATGGAATCAAATTAACAATGATTGTAGGGTTGCGTTGAATAGAAAGAAGGAACCTAATAGTTTATCACTTTCCTTGAATATTATTTTAGAAATAATGTTGTCGATTGATTGGAGTAGAAGTCATATGTTTTTAACAAGTTCAACAATTCAATGTTCATGTAGAGAAGTAGAGTAAAATGCACATCAAGATGTGAGGTGGTAATAGAGGGGAATTCATGTTGATAAAGATTGGTGAATATTTCAATTTGCCAAGGATTATTTGACAAATGATGACTCCAAATAATACTCATTAGAATGGTATGGTCATATGGAAGAATAGGAAGTTGGCTAAGTGTGTTAGAAGTATGTTTTATTGTATGGGTCTTGACAACATATTCTATGGGGAAGTTATGGTGATAGTATAATAGGAAAAATGTTCTTTAACAATCCTTGAAGGATGCAAGTCTAGAGAAAGTGTGGCCTAGAATCAAGTCATTTATGTTGTGCTTGAGGGTATTTGCATTAAATTCTTTGGAGACTACTTCTACCCCAAATAGATCGATATTTGAAAGTTGATGTTCTGATCCTGACATGTCCTTATTTCATTGTTAGGAATTTTAACAATATCCCCTATTAAAACATTAATTGGTTTATGTAGATACTACTAGTTTGGTTGAGCTATTTAAGATGTGTGAAGGAGACAATGTTAATGAAATCTTGGATACAAAGCTAATGTTGAGCCATTACAATTGATACCTATGGGATCTACTAGAGACAAATATTAGCCTGGTTGGAGGTCCATTGCTTTACTTAATACGACCTACAAGATTGTAAAGTGTTTGGTTACCTTTTGTTTAACATTTGGGGTCAAGGTGAGTGAGCATTAAAAAGACTATTAGATGATGGAAGGATCAAACATTAGCCTCGATTGGCTTTTTCCTAACTAGATTATCAATGGGTTCATAGTGTCCCATCTTTTGCACATTAACCAACTCTGTAGTTGCATGTCTTATGAATTAAAATTCAATTGCAAGCCATTAAAATAGCCCTGAATTTTAATGTGGGAATTTCCCACTTGTTTTTAGGTTTTTACATTTGTTCCTAAATTCACGCATTAGTTAATAATCACAAGATTTGGTGTCATTGATCCCTTGATTGAGAAAGGATGGAATTGCATTGTTTTTTGGTATGAGAGATTTGGCTTAAGGCATTAAGACTCCCATAAATTTTCAATTGAGTACAACGTTTTTGAGAAGAGAACTTATGCTCCTCATTTTGTATTTTTTGAATGAGGAGAATTAGAAGAAAGCAACCTACATGTATGGCCTAAGGTTAATCGAGGAAAAATGCAGGCTATTCTTCGATCGAGTAAATGCTAGAAAATTGGAATGCAATAATGTGACTTTGGGCATTTCTTTGACCTAGTCAATTCCATAATGTGAATCCAATGTATTTTATAGACATAGTGAATGCCATACAATTTGATGAGGTTGAGTGCTACTTGTTGGGTTTTACCAATATGTACTACAATAGATATACTTTAAGAAAAAATTTAATCCATAACCCACCCATATATCCATTCACAACCCACCCATGTAATAAGAATATTTCCGCATACATATCATTTAAATGATTTGAAATTTGAATACCCAAGACTAGTATCACATCTTGGACTATTAAATGGTTAAACAATAGGGTATTTTCAAATAATGGATCCTTTTTTGTCCCCTCTACTCTGTGGGCCTAGGTTGTGATCATGGTAGGGTCCCCTTTTGTTTCCTCTACTTTATGGACTAATTGAGATCCAATTGCTATAATGTCCTATGTATCCTCTTCCCTGTGGACTAATCAATCCCTTATCATTATTTGGTGGGGTTTGTTTGTTGTAGTGACCCCACTAGGTGCCCTTGCTTAAGGTGGATAAGCGAGTGTGATACATGGATTGGAGTTTCCTTTGATTTAAATTAGAACCCAATACTATATTTACCCAATACCTATATTGAACATGATCAATACCAATATAAATGTCTTTGTGTGCATTATGCATTGACATTACATATGACATTATGCATACCAGTGCAAATTACATAGGCCATTATGAGTTATGGGTCATTTGATTCTCAATATGACTAGATGGATTAGAGGAGTTGAGTGTTCATAGAGAAAGATGCCAATGTCGATGTCAAATATCAAGGCATTGTTTCTATCCAAATTTTGAATGGCTAATTTAAATAGATCATAATGTACTTTATGCTTTAGACATCATCAACACATTATGTATTGACATTACCTATTACATTATGCATTCAATTATGCATGTGTGGATATGATCTTTAATAGGTGAGCTCATATTGACTTGGTGCCTATGAATAAAAGGCCTACTCACATTGACTTGGAAAGGCATAGGGATCTATGCTTGACTCATGCCTAATAGTATTAGTCATGGTAAATCCATTATCATTATTAATATTAGTATTTTCATCACCTTGTAGCAACGATTTGTACAACATGACCTTAAAGAGAAAAACTTTGGAGGATTTCAAGTATATATCCAGTTTATCTATCAAATAGTCATAGTATCTCAAACTAGATGTGATCACATGCCTAACACCCTTGTGGGAAATACTAGTAACTTGAAAAATTGTAATTATGTCATTGTTATAGGTTTTTTTCTTATCCTCCAACTATTTGGTGTAATATTTTTTGTCATTGGAATACATAAGTTTGTGCTTGTTTCACCTATATGCTCAACATTTTGTAAATTTGTTGTCATGAATTGATAAATATATGTATAAGATAATTTTAGGGACAAAATAACAACACATAATGAGAATTAAAAACTGAAAATCAATAAGAAATTCTTACCTTTCCATCTTTTGCACCATATGCTAGATCAATTTCCTTCTGCATCAAAATTGTATCATTTTATAGATAAGATATTCTAATCAACTCCTCCACCTCACTACATGATAAACTATGGTAAACTTTATTGCATCATTCTATCCATATGTTCATATGACTCTTCACTACCTAGATGTAGAAACAAAAATGGAATTAGGTATTAGTCAAGCTTCATGGTATATGTATGAATATGGTAATAACAAAAATATATTGTGTTTCACTTTTCTCCATCTACTGTTCACCAACAACACCCTCCCTTTGAATTTGTTGGTGGATTTGATATCTCAAAAGAGAGGCATATTAATATCACCCACTACTTGGAGTAGCGATTCACTAATATATATCATATCTTGATATACCGTGTCTCCTTCAATCATTGACTCCTTTATATGTGCTCATTTCTAACAAAAGTATTTATTCCTTCAAGTGCCTCTCCAGCAACCACATTGATCTTGTGTGTACGAGTCCACATATTTCAATCGCCTCGACTAGGTGTATGTGATAATGTTCTTATGGATTGAAAAAACATGGTAGATACTTTTTCATGTCACACATTAGATAAGGATTTTCTATCTTCCAATACTCGATATCTTATTTATGGATTTGTTTAGATGGAAACCATCTACAAGCACAAGGAAATTACATGTGAACATAATGTTATACATTGCAAGGAAATAAAATGTCAACACATTTTGCAAGTGACATTTCAATTTTAACTTTAAGTCTTACCTCATGTACTTGTTGAGATCATATATAACTTTCTTTATGTTATTATCAAAGTTGTTTAAGGGAGCTAAAGGTAGAACATATTATAACAAGGAATGAAACATTATAATTTAATTTGGATTAGAAATAGACATATATTACTAAACAATGATGTATGTATAACAAGATGATAAATATTATAAAATATTGAACCTTAATAAAGGTACGCCAAGTGTGATCTTTTGCCCCACCAAATTTTCATTTCTTCATTAACATATTATTTATGTAGGAAGCAAATCTAGTCTGAAATTTAATCTTCCATATAACCTCTTTTACAGCATCACTCTCTTGTTTTTTTAATAATCATGGGAGATTGGTTGGTTTCCCATTAGTATATAAATGAGTCAAACATTGCATTATGTTGACTTCCTCAACCTAACTAATAACGTTAGCAATTTTGCCTTTGTTATTCTTTCCATCTAAAATTTTCCATAAGCATTCTGTGACATTTTTTTCAGTACATATTGTGTCAAACAAATCAATGGCTTGTAGATGCTCATAGTAGGGAAACTAACTGAATTGGATGGAATATAGTTTCATACTACATGGAGACCCACTATGTCGACCTTTTTGGAACATAAATGGAACCAATGGACTTTTTATTATAATAAATACAAATAAATATAAAAACATAGAACAAGTTACAAATATGGATGCAATTGAAACCAAATGCTCACCATGTTTCTTCTCAAGGGGATTTTTCCATAGTTGAGGCATCATTCTTTGTGGTTTTTGTCAGTCTCTTCCTACCTATAAAAAACTATTTTTTTTCCAGCAGTTCAATGCCTATGGTTACTAGGGTGGAAATGCATGTAATTGATATACACTTCCTTCCTAAACTTCTTGAATGTCTAGATATTGTTTTGAGACCACATACTAGACATACACATTTATTCCTTATTGAAAGACCTAGAAGAGATATACTAATATTAATAGAATACTGCAATATTAAAAATAAATACATGAAATAATATAGGATATATAGATTTAAGCTACACTTCACATGTTACAAAAATATGTTAGCCCAAGGGCATCATGAATTGCTCATATAAGTGTTCCATAGAATTGAATCATGAATTGCTCATATAAGTGTTCCATAGAATTGAAATTGGTTTTGACCTATTGGATTGGAGATGCCATATATAGTGATGTTGACCCATAATTTTAAAAGTTCATCAATAAGAGACTTAATACATACATCCATATATCTAACATAGTACTTACCTGGTTATTTGAAAACATAAATAATGAATTCCTTGTATATGCAAAATATATATAAAAAAAGTTTAAAATAAATTGATATGTTGTAAACATTCTTGAAAATAAATACATGGGACAATTAATGCCAACATTAAGTGCTCCATCTTTATTGGAATCCAAGCAGGAAAGGTTATTGTTTATAAAAAAATTGGCCTAACTGAGTAAATGGATCTAGGCTTTCCAAATGGATTGACACTATCAACGGCCATTGAAAATCAAACATTACAAGGTTCTTTAAAATTATATCATCTTTCGTAAATATCCTCAAATGTAGAAACATCTCTAATGATTTTCATAACACCATCTTCACTTCTCTTTTGTGCATGATAATTCATGAACTTTGTTATATTTTTTCACTTGAACAATCATTTGAAACATGGAATTATGGAGATATGACAATGTCGCACCTGCAACCACCCTCCCCTATTTTATTCACCTCCAAGTTGAAGCACCTCAAATCCCCATGAAGAAAAGAGGATCCCTTCTCTTCTTTTTTATCAAATCATCATGCCAAAACTTTGGTCCTCATCCCTGAACAAGTGAAGTGTATTTGATTAGGTTAGGTTTGGATCCAATTCTGATCGACAGTAAATGAGGTGTGATGCGAAGGCCTAAGGCTACTAGCGATCAAAAGTTATGGAGTTGCTTAATGGTCCCTGGTTACTGAAATACCAGGGAAAGGTGGTCATTTCTATGCTATGAGTAAGTTACAATGAAACATTGCTAATTTTTATTTTGTTTATGGGGAACAAATGAATCACCATTGGCAAAACTTAGGTTGGCAATATAGTGCTAAGGTAAAATTTACATCGGCGACAAGCACCATCCAAAAATTTTAGCCATCAATAACACGATGCAGATCTGAAAGTTATTACGTCAACGAGAAGGGTATAATACAACAAGCATTTAAGTTTTAAATTGTCGATACAACGCCCTCTCAAAAGTTAGGCTCTCAATAAGGGTGATAAAACAACATAGATTTAAAAAATATAATAATGGTAATAAAGATATAATAAGGGTGATAAACGTTGGACCTGTGAACCCTAGCCTTGATTTAATAATGGTAATATAAATATATAATCTTAAATACTTCGCATCCCTGGGTATTAAACGAGATATGTGCTTTCACTTAAGGTGGTATGCTAATTAAGACAAAGATAAACAATATGGGTTTGATATTTAGGGTTTCAAAGGATCAATGAATACTTGTGAAGAATCATCGCTCTAACAAGTAGCCTCATATAAAAAACCCTAGAGACGCAAAAAGCTTATGGATGAAAACAATCCCAAATAAAAGAAGAATGTGATGATAACAAAATGACTTATTGTAATCGAAAACCATAATCCAGATTAAGTCCAAAGATTAAATTAAAGACTAAATGGATCTTGAAGCATTTCCCTCCAAATTTTTTGAAATGATGATAACCTATTTTTAGAATAAGCCTATCTTTAAATATTTGTAGGACACACTATGGGTTGGTATTTTATTGATGAGAACAATGGAAATAGGGTTTTATGATAAAGTTTCCAAAACTAAGATGATTTTCCTATGTTTTCTGACCTTGTTAATGGATATTGATGATGATAATGTTTCATAGGAGGAGCAGGTGTCTCATGGGGGACTAGCCAACAAGCCAAAACAATTCAAGAAGTGTCCTCATAAGAAGAAATGGGTGAAGAGAAAGAAGAAATGGTCTTGATCATGCAATACAATGATACTAGTAGTGAAATAAAGTCTGAGGCAATATATTAGTGGGGTAAAATATACCATCTTTATAGTGATGTAAAATACCCAAACCTATCAGAGTGGGATAAAGAAGAACTAGCAGTTTATCAAAACATTAGAATATAAGGGGTACACGGGGCGATAACTAGGCCCGCTGTTTTCCCTTGCATAGATGTAATCGATTGGTTATTTTTTAAGACAAATGTTACTAATAGACAAATAAAGGATGTTGATGAAGAAGCCATCGCTTCATTTCTTCCAATAGCCCTAAATAGTTACTACAAATTCCTAGTCTCTGAAATTAATTTAACTACTGAATGGGTCACCTCATTAAATATATATTATATGGCCTTCATGAAGCAGATATGGGAAAAATATAAAAGGTTTAGATCAAGAGAGAATGACTTATACCAAACCAAGTGCTTGAAGTTACCATACAAAATTGCAAAAAAAATGATATGCAGGTTATATGGAGAGTCCCCCGATGCCACAGAGTTATGCGAAGGATGGTTTCCCACTTTATATCATGTTACATTATTAGGCATGATATTTAACTAGGAAACTATCTTGTATACAAGTCTACAAGAGACAATTACCAAAGTAAAGACAATCAAAGTAGGACATGCATTCAAATTTCATATGTCTTCCTACCCTTTAGACATAATTTGTGCCACAAATAGCTTCTTGGGCATGGGATAAAGGTGGGTCCCTACTGATACTCCAGTGCATGTTTATTGTCAATTACTATGAGAACATAAATCATTACAATCACATTGGTGAATAATTCATCCTACACTTGTATGAACTCGTGCATAAGAAATCGACAAAGTGTATTTCCGACAGAGATTTAGAAGAGGTAACCAAGTTAGGTGATTGGTTCCTCACATGGAAATGAACATATCTATGAAGGATGGTTTCCCCCCGATGCCACACAGTTTTGTGAAGGATGGTTGTCCCTTTTATATCATGTTACATTATTAGGCATGAGATTTAACTAGGAAACTATCTTGTATACAAGTATACAAGAGACAATTACCACAGTAAAGACAATCAAAGTAGGATAGGCATTGGAATTTCATATGTATTCCTACCCTTTAGACATAATTTATGCCACAAATAGCTTCCCGAGCATGGGATAAAGGTGGGTCCATGTCGAGCCTCTAGTGCATGTTTATTGTTAATTACTATGAGAACACAAATCATTACAAGCACATTGGTGAATAATTCATCATACACTTGTATGAACTCGTGCATAAGAAACCGACAAAGTGTATGCCTGAAAGATCTTTAGAAGAAGTAGCCAAGTTAGGTGATTGGTTCCTCACAGGGAATGAAACATATCTATGAATATATGGATATGCACAAGCACAATATATATTCCTGAAATATGTCATTGGTAAGGTGGTACTGCAAGATATTGTGCAATAGACTTATGTGAACAGAGTTGGTTTCAGTTTGTCCAAAGCAAAGAAAGCTTCATGGAATCCTCTGCCATTGATTGTTGGTTCCTACAAAATGACACATGCCAAATATATTGATAAATTTTTGGAAGGCCTGGATTTCTTTCATTTTGGTGAAGAGAAGTTCCGAGGAAATGATTGGAAGAAGAAGGTCCTAAATCATTGTCCATCCCTGGTCTTCAAGTCGCCTTACGCAAACGAATTATGCACAGAAGAAGAAGTTTTTAGAAGAGCTAAGACCTTGGAGGAATCGGAAAAAATAAAAAATAAAGGAAAAACTATTATTTCTATATGAAAGGAAGATCAGGGAAAAAAAGGAAAAAGGAAGCAAAATAAGAGGAAAAAAGGGAACAAGCAAAGAGAATAAAGGAAGATCAAAGACTAAAAGAGACTAGGTAGAAGAAGGATGGGTTACAACAAAAGGAGCAGGAAGAAGCTCGACAGAAAGAGGAAGAAGAGAAAAGAAGGCAAGAAGAAGTCGAAGCTCAAATTAGTGAAACATTAGACAATGAGATGGATTTGACCAATCCAAATACAACAACTACCATCATTGGTGGCCATTTCCCATTAAGGCAGCTTGCGCTTGGATTGTACACCCCATCAAAGGAGGATTTTATAACCTCACTTAGTTCCTTTGTGTTTGATCGCCAAAAGAACAAATCATCAAGAGAATACATAAATAACTCAAGTTGTCATCCCAACCAGAAATGAAAGTGACCTTCGAGACTCCTATATTCATGGCCACAGGCTAAGATCCTGTTTTCATGGCTTCTTCCAGTGTTCCATTGCAATTGTCACATAATTATACGTACAAAAATTAAGCAAGGAATTATCCAAGGAACATAAACCAATAAGCTTGCTTGAGGATGAGGTATTGGAGGCATGTGGAGGAGCTGTAGATCTTCATCATAAGTATAGTGCCTTGTTTACTAAAAATGAAGAACTAGTGGTAGAAATGGAAACCTTGAGGAATGATAAGAAAAGCGTGTAAGAATTTCAAATATACGCAGCTTCATTATAGTAGGATTTGTTCGGTATACATGAACATATTACAGAACAAATACAGGAGATACGGGATGTCATGAGGAGATTAAAGCCAGTTGTGAAACAAGCTTCTAAGCAAGACAATGTGACTGAGAATATTAAGGAAAATATCGATTACTTAGTCTAGTGGCAACAATAGGAAGCATAAACGCTTGCAAATATCCCAAGAAAGAATAAGAAATAAGTACAATGGGATTATGCAATTATTGTTAGTTGCATAGTAGCCAATACTTCGCTATAGAAAGAAGTCAGTTTGGAAAAGTTTCAATGCCTACATCAATGTAACACCCGCCTACATCAATGTAACACCCGCCTTGATACATTTGAATTACTAGACTATTGAAGGAACTGATATTCAAGTGACCCGATTAAATAAATTTGAACAATATGTTATGCTTTATTATTATGGAATGAAAACTGTTGATTGACATGCAAATGATGATTATGCTCGATTGATTGAGAAATATGATTATGTTATGAATGATGAAAATAATGATTCTTTTGATTCCATAGATGTGAATAAACGCCATTTGTTTAAAATAGAATTGGATAAAGATGAAAAATGCATGATGATATACTTTATATGGTGCAACACTAGTAATGTGCACTTTGAGTGTGTGCAGTAGTAGGTAAAACGAATTATCATCTGACTCTCAATGGAATAAAGGGGGTCATAAAGAACGTGAAATATACATAGGGGTATGACGATGGATGGTCAAACTTGAAATAGCATTCCACGCATGGTTCAAAATCCCTATCAACTTACCAGAGGAAGTGTGTGTTGTACGGGCGAGGCCATAACGATTTGGTTGCATATGATGTGTTGAGGGGTGCGCAATAAGAAAGATCTTATTCCTCAATCACCATTAGTCTCCATGGAAATGTAGTCGGAAGATTACGGTAACGATTCCTAATCGCTACATAGTACTCCCCACATGAGGACAAAGACAATTAAGTTGTCAGAATGACCCATAGAAGTGTACCTAGACAACGACAAGAAATGGAAATATTTGCATTCTTGCACTAAAACATTTAGGCATATATTAAATTTTACATATGCAAATGTTAAATTGAGAATAATTCAATGAAAAAGCATTTTAAATTGAAAAAATATTGAAACAGGGGATATTTGAGGTGGAAATTATGTACATCTATTGATTTAGGAATATATGCATTAGATTAAAATAAAAAAATAAATTAGAGATAATTGATTTTGGAGAAAATCTAGATTATAAAATATCTAGAGTTTAACTCCCCATGCACCCACTGATCTAGGGATTGGGATGTTAGACTAGGGAAACAACTAAGAGAGAATTGAGGAACTTATGTGTACTAGTATGTGAGAGTGCCACTTGGTTGCATGCGAATGAATATTAGGGAATTAATAAATTAAATCAATTTTGCATGAGATGACACATGTCATCCAAGGCTTTCCTATTTAAGAAATGGAGAATGAAGAGAAAATGATCTCTTGCTCCTTAATGTTGGATGGATTCTGTAATAGGAGTTTGATATTATTAAGTGTGGTCCATGTGAGTTTGGTTGATAACTGCTCTGGGGATTGGGATATCTCATCAGAGGGTTTAGGCTTGTATGTTATTTGCAAACCCTATTTGATCGGGGGACTGTGAGGAAGAAGATTACTCCCAGTATGGTAGGGAGGTCAACCGAGGAGTCTTCGGTGAATTCATCAAAGCTTGGTTGGGATTCAGATAGTAATTACCTCGACGCCTTTGACTTCTATAGGATCAACAATCACGTACATGTTTCTTTATCTTATCCTTTAAATCTATAGTTTGAATTTGTATGGAATTGATACTATGTTAGTAAATTTAATTATGTTGTTACTCATTGAGGGTAACCAAGCGGTGGATATTAATTTATATTCGATTCTTCATTGTCTAGTATTTACGCTCAGGATCTTAACAGATCGAGTATGGGTTCTTATGTCGTTATAATGATAATCCATCCATAGATTGGGCATAAAATCGTATTGAGGAAATATGATTTATCATTCTCCGTTTCAAAGTTTGTTATAGTTTTATTCTCACCATTGATGGCATGTAGCGATTAAACTCTGCATTGCATTCCTTTTTTTTCACTGTAAGCAATACAATGTGATGATGGATCCAATCTGCATGTAGTGATTAAAATATGCGATTTTTTGTCAAGGAATTTATTATATTTCAAACTTAAAACGCCATCTTCATTAAACTTGGACATATTCTAGTCCAAGTCACTTTGAAGACGGGTCAAAAACAACCTTTCTAAACCCCAAAATCAAGGTTTCTAAAGTGCAAAATCTAGTTCCAAAAGTGCCAAATCCGGTTCCAAAAGTGCCAAATGTGGTTCCAAAAGTGCCAAATCCGGTTCCAAAAGTGCCAAATACAGGTTCTAAAAGTGCCAAATACAGGTTCTAAAAGTGCCAAATCCGGTTCAAAAAGTGCAAAATCCAGGTTCCAAAAGCATACTTTTTCTTTTGATATCCCCCCTTTTGAAATTGGTTTTTGTGCTTTTCCGATATGATAAATATGATAATGGAACTTTTAGAACCTGGTTTTACCCTTTAGGAAGGCTACTTTTGACACTTCCAATACTTAAATTTTCAATTTTTGAAAACCGATTTAGGCACTTTCAAGCTCTGATTTTGCATTTTCGAAAACCAAAATCGACACTTTACAAGTATTATAATCATAGTGAAATTCAACATAATAGTACAAACAAACATAAGTGTATTATTTAACAAAATACTTTCATTTTCATTTTATTCACAATTCACCTCACATCACTCACGCCATTCAGGTGCAACAAGCAAGGCCATAATTGATCTAACAAGAATGTGTCATTGACATCTTGGCAAGTATACGTTTTTGTTATAATATAGTTTCCTTCCTTGTTACAAACATGTTTTTCTTTCGAGTCATCGACAATCACTGTATTTGTAGAATCCCAACTATGGATCAAAATGTCCCAAACTTTGTTTAAAGGATTGAGAAATACATAAGGATTTCCATCACCCTGATAACCCTCTCTGGCTATGCAAGAACAATATTATTGTGTTAAAATTACTCTAAAGTTTTCCTATTGCAATCCTGTTCTTTGTAATAATGTTGGCAAAAACTCATCAACATTTTTTTGTTGTGCATATGTTTATACCCCAACTTCAAATATACTAAATCATTTTTCAAAAAATTCCCTAAATCTTGGATGTATAAAATAATACTTTGTGGTTGATTCGATATCTGGTGTTCGTGGAAATCTGAAATTTTTTTTTTTATGTACCGCGTGTAACAAAACTCCATTGAAATCGAAAATAATCAATGGTTTACTAGTAACCAATCTTTTAGTATATGCAAACAAAACACACACACACATAACCCAGTCAATAAAATATTATGTTTCAATGTTTCTAAGTATATTGCTTTCATGTTCTGCAATTTTTGAAGCACATCACCAAATACATGATACGATGTCCATAAATAATATGAGAATTGTCTAATCAAATTTGCATCAATTAAATGTAGAAGTTGTTAAAAATATACAAATCACTAAATGAATTGTTGCCTGTATAATATGACGGTCATTTGAAGTTGAATGTCTTTAACCAACGCCCCATTTTTTAACAAGGCTCGAGATAATTAAACAGAGAACTAATCATTGCTTTTATAGTTATTTCTCTATCTTATGAACCATCAAATGTCCAACTAGTTGTCGTTTTCAAGCAGTTTTCCTTGCATCTGCTAAATGATATTGCCCTTCATTTATAAATAACATGTCTATTTTTTATATATATCTCCATATTGGATAAGTACATCCTTGAACGAATTTTTGTATATGTGCAGTGCTTCACCAACATTATAAATAGTACTATGTTTACATTGCTCTCGACCCCAGATAAATACAAAGTCTTCATTCTTCAACCATACAAATTTACCAAGGAATTTTATAATTTGCATGTTGTCGAGCGTGGAAAATCATAGAGCAATGTAAAAATGTTCTCTGGCAACAATGATAATATTGGGGTTGAACATCCGTGCATAATAATGATAGCAATTATGGACAAAATGAGGTTGTTTGGAAAAATATTCAATGTTGGATAACATCCGAACTCCAAAGAGAAATACCTCTACTCCCATGACCAATAGTTTCTTTTGAGGTGATATCCAGATTGCATACAAAAATATTAAACACATTGAATGATTTAAAATATCCATAGGTTACATCTACTGTTTCCTGCTCTTGAAAGAGGCAATGATAGGTTACATTTGATGGCTGTCACTCAACTAGAAGAAGGCATTGAAGGGTCTGATATCAATTGATTCATGCATTTTACTAAGACCCTGTCAGAGTTGATGTATCAATTCACTATCTGTCCTAGTAGATGATGCAATAAAGGGCTTACTCAAAATACAGTTTTCACATGGATGTGCTTTCACATCATCACCCTCCAAAACAATCATTGATGTATTTCTTTGCGAAGATTTCATTGGGAACTCCTTTGATACACTCTCCATTTTTTGTTTTGTATTTCCTTATTTATCGTTGGTACATCTCTCTCGAAACCATAAAAATAAAATATGTTCCCCATATGAGTTTTTTGCACTACTTGCCCTCAAAATTTTTGTAAACAATGACTTCCCCTCATTGACCCCACATTTAGATGACCAAATCCCAACATCGAATTTGGAAAGAAATAATCTCAAAAATTGCATTGCATATGTTCGTGACTCATGAAGTTTCTTTGTGTTTAAATTCAAATTCACTAACAATACTTTCTTCCCCCTTTTTTACTTTTTTCCCTCCATCAATATTTTTTTGATTTCCCTTTTTTCCTCTTTTGGATTCATTTTCCGTGACTTGCTTGTGAAATAGAAAACCTTCCATTTCTAATATCAATAACATTTTTGTATGGGGAGCTGCAGAGAAATATTGCTTGTCATTATATATTTCGGAATAAATTTGTTTTATCAATTTAAGTAGAAAATATTCTTTGTCTTTTACCTGTCATTGTGAGGCCAACATTTGAGTGGTGAGTAACATTGCTGGAGATACCGCATTTTGACACCAAGCCCTTGCCTAGTTCATTATTATCCAAGCTCTCGCCTGGTTCATTATTATCCAATGTGATTTGTTGGCTAATATCCACGGACATCGTCGATACCAGCTCTGGTTGTGGATGATCCACATGTTGAATAGCAATCCAATCATCTTGACCTGTAAATTTGTAGGTATACATTTTATATAACTTTTTGCAAGTATTCAAGGTCATTATCCCAGTTCATAATTTAGGTAATTTAACCAGGATCTTTGATAAATAATTTTTACCTTCTTGTCCATCTTGTTCTACAGTTTGTTACTTCTTTGTGGATTCTCTATCACATTTAGGGTCGTCATCGAATAGTATAATTTTATTGGACGATACCTGAGTGTGCTATTTATTTGAAGTTGTAGTAGAATAGGAATTTGAAGAAGTTATTGAACATAACCGACCGAGAAAAGTAAAATACAATGAAATAAGACATTTGAAAATGTTAATACAAATACCTTGGTTTATACCCAATTCATGATAGAAATTGTTCATAAACATCTCTTGTTGTACTATCTCCACAATAGAAATAACTATTCTATCTGGCAACCTAATCAACGAACGAAGAACTCTACCTCCTACGTACAACAAAAGAACTGTACCTCGAGAAGAGACTAGTCTGGAAACTATGTGATCCCAGAATTCCGGTGTCCTTTCTTTTGCAAAAAAATGGCTTCTCGAACTATCATTGTTAACCTTGGGAAAAGGTAAATCAATCATTGGTAGGCCCTCATCCTTCCAATCCATATCCATTTGAAAAGTAGACAAATTATCCTCATCCCTTCCAATTCTCCAACATTGTATAATAGAGAATGCTATAAGTAAGTCCTTGGAGAAATCTCTATAAACTACCTTGGTAGGATTCCGATTTACCTTTTTTTATTATTTCTTGCTGAAAAATGTGGAATCTTTAGAAATCATACAAGAGTTTTCTATATCCGCTAAAAAAATACAAGTACATGCTACTTCATTTGATTCTAAGTAGTACAACAATGCAAGCATATCTTCTTCTATCCAGGGACTATCACAATTACACATATCAACAACAACACATTCACAGTTGATTGTCGCACCAAAAAATGCAATGGATATTAGTGTGTTGAACAAATATGCAAGATAACAACATTGACAAGCAAACTGTGAACTATCTTTGACGACGTCAATGGATATACCCATCCCTTCTTTATTGATATGTATGTTCAATATTTTCTTAGCATCATTTGGTAGTTTGGTACCATTATCCTCTTCAGATTATTTCTTTCTCTTCTTACCTGGATATTTTGCTTGTTTTTCAGAGCATAAAATACTGCACAGTTGCTGGAGATGATTTGGTGCAATTTTATAGATTTCAATGATATTATCGACAGTGATAATATGTGATTGAAAAATTTGAACATCATGAACTTTGAAATATTCAAATATCGAATGCCTGGTTGACCTCTCGTCCTTGATTCACTTGCAATATTGATATAAAGTCTTTGCGCAAACATTTTTGTCAACTGATGTTCTCAACCAAACCGATCCGTTGATTATATTGTCTGCCACAACATTCAATTCATCTTCATCAAGATCACGCAATGGTCTAAAAATATTAGATCCATGATTCTTTATTTTATTTTGAACAAAATAAACCTGAGTGATGCTCTTGGGTGAGCATGGAAAGGAACTACTTTTGTAAAGCTCGAATACAGGCATCCATGTACTCCACAGTGGGTCCGATGTCAAAAAAAGAGTTAGCTTGTCTTTAAGGTTGTCCTCTGTTTGAACAACAAAGATATCCATACATTCACCTTGGAAAGACTGCAAACATATACAATTAAAGATAATATTTAATTTGCTAATTCATAACACAGGAAACAATCTAAAGACTTTGGTTGATAAGAAGAAAAATTCTATACCTGCCAATCATCATTGGAAGTGTTTCCCTTTCCCGGGTGGGATGACCTACCGCAGGATATCCATTTCTCCCTTGCTTTTAAAACTTGAGAAATGAATGGAGTGTCTGCAAATTCCTTGTTTGATAAATTTTGTTGTTTGCATAATTTGCTGATAATGTGCCGAGGAACATATTTATGTAGAAGACGAGCTGTTTGATGTCGATACCTTGAATGGACTGATTGATATTTATCAGTTTCAATGATTTTTTTTCTGTGCATAAATAGTATGCTTCCCATCCAATATATAAAAATTTACTGAAGGAAAATTAATTTCATCTTCATTTCCAGGAAGAAATCCCAATGTGGTTTCCTTATCGAAAGGCAATAGAATAACATCTCTCAGGGCTGTTGTAAATGTTGAGAGAAGAGATAAAAACATCTTTTCCATGACCTCCTCATCAACTTTTCGATATTGCAAATGCGGAGGCGCAACAAAAAATCTTGTTACGTCAATAGAAAAAACTTTCTCATTGAAGAAAAAGTATTTGATCTGTTCTTGTTGAACTTATTTTGAACGTTCGAAGCTCTTAGTTGCTTTCTGCATCATTGCAACAAAAGGACTTAATTTGAGTGCTTTGAAGCAAGATTTGGTCACATCATTTTCAATATGATTGAGAAATGTTCTTCTAAGTTAGATAAGAATATTTCATGGTCTACATTTGTCAACTTCTTTTCAATATTCATGTAATGGAATACAGATGAATTTTTCGCAGCCATGATTCTTTTCTTCCATACCGACAAAATTGATTTCTTCAAAGACGATGCGGTATTAATTCCATACCGATTAGAAGCATCATACAAGGGAAAAACCCACCATTGCTTTTCACAAGAAACTAGACCTGAATTAGGACCACTTTTCATTAGATCTGGTCGAAAATTACAAACCATAATATTAACCTGTAGAAGGAAACACCGGTCTCTCTCGACCAATTCAACTTAAACACGCAATAAATCGTCAGAAATGGGATCTGTAGATGTCAATATTCCAGCTTGAGTTGGATCTCCTTCCTCATCCAATAAGAATAGATATAAATCCGAGTACAAATTATCTGGTTCATCCATCTCAACATACCATCCATGATTGAATAAACCAAGGTTGTGATCTTTTAACAAATCAAGGAACGAGATTTCCTAGTATTGACTAAGGCTCAACAACGCAGAGATGTTTTATCTGCAAAAAACAGTTAATATTGTCTAGTTAATATAAGAATGCATACAATGTTTATAATTATCAATTAATGTTTTAATATTAGATGTATACTTGCAAATGTTCACGCTAATGATCGATGGAGAAGGAACAACTGCTCATTTTCAAAATCAATTGCCTGATTAAGAACAAATCTGCTAGCATTATCCATGAGAGATCGAATGCACATTTTATATAGTCATTTGAGATTGAATCGATCATAGAGATCATCATTGAAGGGGTGACCGATTCTTCTTGTTGGAAGTCAGAATTTGGGATAAATATTGTTTCTATGCTATAACTTAGCCAATGTCCCAATCCCTACTATTTACGGTGGAAGTAAGAAGTCAGGAATTGTCGGCCCAACCTTCGTAGATTAAATATTTTTACATTTCTCTCATAAATGAATGGTCGGTCGACCCTTCTTGTACTCAGTATTCTTCCAGTGTTCACCATTCTAGATATACATGAATTGACGGCCTAGTCTTCGTAGGTTGAATATTTTTAGAATTCCCTCATAAATGAAGGGGCATCCGACCCTTCTTGTGCCCAGTATTATGTTCATAATAGTTCTAGACTGCAATAAGGGTTGGTCAATTCTTCTTGTGTTCATCTTTCTGGATACATGTGAATTGCTGGATATAGGTGTTGGCAATTATCTACTAAACGAAGGGGTGGCCGATCCTTCTTGTCGGAAGTCGGAATTCGGGATAAATATTGTTTCTATGCTATAACTTAGCCAATGTCCCAATCCATACTATTTACTGTGGAATTCAGAAGTCAGGAATTGTCAGCCCAACCTTCGTAGATTAAATATTTTTACATTTCTCTCATAAATGAACAGTCGGCCGACCCTTCTTGTACTTAGTATTATTCCAGTGTTAACCATTCTGGATATACATGAATTGACGACCTAGCCTTCGTAGGCTGAATATTTTTACAATTCCCTCATAAATGAAGGGGCGCTAGACCCTTCTTGTGCCCAATATTATGTTCATAATAGTTCTAGACTACAAGAAGGGTCGGTCGATCCTTCTTGTGTTCAGCATTCTGGATACATGTGAATTGCTGGATATAAGTGTTGGTAATTCTCTACTAAACGAAGGAGCGACCGATCCTTCATGTCGGAAGTTGGAAGTCGAGATAAATATTGTTTCTATGTTATAACTTAGCCAATTTCCCAATCCTAACTATTTACCGTGGAAGTAAGAAGTCAGGAATTGTCAGCCCAACCTTCGTAGATTAAATTTTTTTACATTTCTCTCATAAATGAACGGTCGACCGACCCTTCTTGGACTCAATATTCTTCCAGTGTTCACCATTCTGGATATACATGAATTGACGGCCTAGCCTTCGTAGGTTTACAATTCCCTCATAAATGAAGGGGCATCTGACCCTTCTTGTGCCCAATATTATGTTCATAATAGTTTTATACTGCAAGAAGGGTCAGTCGATCCTTCTTATGTTCAACATTCTGGATACATGTGAATTGTTGGATATAGGTGTTGGCAATTCTCTACTAAACGAAGGGGCGGCTGATCCTTCTTGTCAGAAGTCAGAAGTTGGGATAAATATTGTTTCTATGTTATAACTTAGTCGATGTTCCAATCCCTACTATTTATTGTGGAAGCCAGAAGTCGGGAATTGTCGGCCCAGCCTTCGTAGATTAAATATGTTTAGATTTCTCTCGTAAATGAAGGGTCGGCCGACCCTTCTTCTGTTCAGTATTCTTCCAGTGTTCACCATTCCTGATATACATGACTTGATGTCCTAACCTTCGTAGCTTGAATATTTCTACAATTCCGTCATAAATGAAGGGGCGTCCTACCCTTCTTGTGCCCAGTATTCTGTTCATAATAGTTCTAGACTGCAAGAAGGGTAGGTTGATCCTTCTTGTGTTGACCATTCTGGATACATGTGAATTTTTGGATATAGGTGTTGGAAATTCTCTACTAAATGAAGGGGCGGTCGATCCTTCTTGTCGGAAGATAGAACTCGTGATAAATATTTTTTATATGCTATAACTTAGCCAATGTGTCGATCCCTACTATTTACTACGGAAGTCTAGAGTCGGAAATTGTCATCTCATCCTTTGTAGATTAAATATGTTTAAATTTCTCTCTTAAATGAAAGGTCGACCGACCCTTCTTTTTCTTAGTATTTTTCCAGTACTCACCATTCTGGATATACATGAATTGACGTCCGAGCCTTCGTTGGTTGAATATTTTTACATTTCTATGAAATTAAGGGGAGGTTGGTCCTTCTTGTGCCCAGTATTCTATTCATAATAGTTCTAGACTACAAGAAGGGTCGGTCGATCCTTCTTATGTTCACCATTGTGGATACATGTGAATTGTTGGATATAGGTGTTCACAATTCTCTACTAAACGAAGGGGCGACCGATCCTTCTTGTCAGAAGTCGGAAGTCGAGATAAATATTGTTTATACGTTATAACTTAGCCAATGTCCCGATCCCTACTATTTATTGCGGAAGTCAGAAGTCGAGAATTTTTGGCCCAACCTTCGTAGATTAAATATTTTTACATTTCTCTCATAAATGAAGGGTTGAACGACCCTTCTTGTGCTCAGTATTCTTCCAGTGTTCACCATTCTAGATATACATGAATTGACAGCCTAGCCTTCGTAGCTTGAATATTTTTACAATTCCTTCATAAATGAAGGGGCGACGGACCCATCTTGTGCCCAATATTCTGTTCATAATAGTTCTATACAACAATAAGGGTCATTCGATCTTTCTTGTGTTCACCATTCTGGATACATGTGAATTGTTGGATATAGGTGTTCACAATTCTCTACTAAACGAAGGGGCGACCGATACTTCTTGTCGGAATATGGCAGTTGGGATAAATATTTTTTATATGTTATAAATTAGCCAGTGTCCCAATTCCTACTATTTACTATGGAATTCGGGAGTCAGGAGTTGTCGTCCAAGCCTTCGCAGATTAAATATGTTTACATTTCTCTCTTAAATGAATGGTCGACTGACCCTTCTTTTGCTCAGTATTTTTCCAATGTTCACCTTTCTCGATATACATGAATTGACGGCCGAGCCTTCGTAGCTTGAATATTTTTACATTTCTCTGTTAAATGAATAGAGACTCTCTTAAACAGAGAGGAGAGTCTGCATACAACAATTTTGGCGTTATGTGAAGTTCGCAAATTTGAAGATGTTTTGCGAAGTACACATAGTAAATCAAGTCACGAAGTAAAGAAGGGGGTAATGATGCAAAGTTCCATCAAGAGAAGGGAAATGCATAGTGAGCTTTTCCACTAACCTAACCTTCGACGAAGCTAGAGAAAACTAGCTGTTACAGTTTTTGTTACAAAACTAGCTGTTATACAGTACTTTCGGGAAATCGGGCTTTTCTGCTTTGAGGCATACTTGTCCGTTGAAGACACATTTAATGTAAGGAAAGGACCAAGATCTAAGCTAGATTTGGACAATGCACATAATATTTAATGTTAACTTAGCCGTATTTGGGTGCGTCTTAGTGTGGATTATGGATATAAAAAACAAAGAAGCGCATAGTTACATGTTTTACCATGATTGTTAATTTTACAGTGAGTAAATTTTGAGTGTTTACCAATGAAGAACATAGCATTCCGACAGTACATGTCTAAGCAAGAATACCTACAAGAGATTAAAGAAATTTCAACAGTATGGCCTAGAATCAGTTATGAAGACTCCTGTGAAAACAACAACTCAAGAGAAGGGTGGGAATTCTATATCCACACTAGAATCCAAGCATAAGGATAAGCAGAAAGCCAAGGAACAACAGAAGCCTTAGGATGTAGAAACACCAAGAGAACAACAAGCAGAGTGACCTCGTGAGAGGTTGATTCTGATGATACCTGAATAAATTCCACCGTGCAGATAAGATGTACCGGTGGTAGTCTTGAAGAAGAACCCACAGTATGACATCCCTATGCCACCGATGTCAAGCCATGTTCGGGAGAATGAAAACTTGTTGGGAAAGATCCCAGAGTGTAAGTTCACAAATTATGATCTACTGATTTCGAACAAGTATCCACAATTTCAACCAGACAGTTAGATGTATAGATAATTTGATGAATCCACTAAGCATACGACCATACAACCACAGGACTGGATTGCACCGTTATAGTCTTCAGGATTGTTGAACCTATTAAGGATTCCGCACTTTGCGCGAAGTACATAGATAATAGTTGTCGTGCGTATGTTGTTGTCATGCACACACCAAGGATATTTGTGGCTAGACCGCAAGATAGATATAAATATCGACCTGATCTACAGGATCACCCATCTAAGAAAAGGAGGTGCTGAACCCGCAACAAATTTTATGGGTAAGAACAAAGATAAAGAACTTGCCAAGCATATGAAGAGCGAATTTGGGTTAATTAAAGGAATCCGAGGCTATCAAGCATACCATATTAAAGATGTTTCCATGCGGTTCACAGTGCAATTACTCGCAGGAAGAGTACTAAGAAAATGTAGTTTGGGAGAAGTGTGGGATGCTGCAATCTCCTAGCCTCCAAATCTAAGGACGGGATACCTTTCAACTGGAAGGATACCTGTTGAATGAATTTTTGGATGATGTAGCAGATGCACAGGACAATGGCTCTCAGTTTCACTTCAACAGGTTGATAGTCATCGCATTTGTCGTCTGGAAAGATCCAAAGTACCAGCAGAATGTACTGGTATTCCCTAGATATTTCCGCAGACCTCGATACGCAAATATGTGGAGCAACGAAAGTACGAAAATACAAAGGTTGAACAATTTTCAACTATATACATTTTATAAGCAATTATGCGAGGTGATTCTGCGCACTTTGCGTATCCCAAAGTAGATAATAGATGTGTACATTAGGAAGATGAGATTCAAGTCTGGTCTCCATTGTATCTTCATACAACCTAGAGAGCCATCAAATTTGGAATGGTATGAGGGTCAATATCAGTTGGATGTGCTGAATATTGACCTCATTATTGAGGATTAGCCTTCGGAATGGAAAGTTGAAGCACTAGAAGCACTTATGATGAGAGCGCTGATTACAATGATCAACAAGAGAAAAATAGTGTTGAAGGAGAATATGATCAGTAGGAAGAAGAGCAACAACAGCATCTAGCTGGTGATCCGCCATTAGGATAAAAGAGAAAGAACCCTGACACAGATGTGCTGGAGGTGGCGAGAAGAAAGAAACAAAAAATGAATAAGACTCTGCATGATGCGAGGTTACATGACGATGACTATGACTGCATCGAAGCCAGAGTTCATGCACATATAGAAGAAACACTCGCGGAAAATACAAAAAGCAAGAGCAGCTTCACGGAAGCATGACACAAAGTATTGCTGAGTTGAGAAGTATGATGGAAAGGGTAGAGCAAGTACAAAGAGATATAATGAAAGAATCAGACTTTGAAGATAGATAAGAGGAGTCAATCCGAATAAAAAGGAAAGCACCCATACTAACGATGCGATCTCGACTGGTGTGCATATAGACAACAAATGTCATATTCCCATTTGATGAAGTCACTGAAGGTGCAAAGCAGCTCGCGCACTTAGACACTAATGTGGGAATGTTTCCTATAGAGGGACTACATGATATACACTTACAAGTTGTAGAAGAAATCAAAGATAGGGACATAATAACATACAACTAGCAATTGAAGTTGGAAGAAAGCTACAATGAATTGAGGAATGAATACCGACAAAAGACATATGAGCTAGCATATGCTCGAGAAAGGAATAATAAGATGAAGAAGGCCGTCACAGAAGTTTGTGGGAAGATCCAGGACTTTGACAAAGAACCCGAAGTTGAAGCGACTATAATCAAGATCAGCACTGTAGTCGACAATCTTAAAGAAAAGATGGAGGACATGGAAATTGGATATAGAGAGAAAATTACAGACTTGGAGGCTAGGAAGTAACCTGGTACTCCGCCATAAGTAAATACAACAAGAGCAGAAGATTTAAAAACTTTGATAGAAAACATCTCCGCAGAAGTTGCGAGTTGCCAAGATTTATTAGAAGAAGTGACCAAGTTATGGGCCACACTGCAGGAAGACCCGAAATTGCAGAAGATTCATGGTGAAGTACAAAGGAAGTAGAAGGACCTCAACTCAATGAACATGGTGATGAAGGACTTTCCACTGAGGCAAAGAATACAAAAGTTCATAGAAACAAAGGAACTTCGGAAAGTACTGAAGGAATTAAGGACCAAGGAAGCAGAAACTTCGGGCATGTTGCAACCAATGCAGCAAGAGGCATTGGTGCTTTCTAAAGAGATTGAGGTGAAGCTGCAAGAGCTTCACACAATAGAAAGCACAGTTAAAGACCATATGCAGGAACCGATATCTGTGATGTTGCTCGACAAAGTGAAGGAAAATGAGAATGAAACTAAGGAGGTTGTTGTGAAGCTAAGCACAACATATCAAGAGTTCACAACAAAGATGAATATCCCAAGCAACATGAAGTCAACAAAACCTAGTGCAAGTGACTCGAGGACGAGTCACAAGTAAGTGTTAGGGGCTTGTTGGGCGCAACCCAAGAAGAGGAATTTATGAAGGAGAGTACAGTTAGGCAAGGCCTGACATTGACCATTTTTGGGATAAAAGCGACTTCGCAAATCCAGGGTAGAAGGTATGGAGCGAAGATTAGCGGAGAAGAAAGGACCCATTTCCTTAATAAATACAAGGTACTAAGGACATCCACGGGTGGTTGGCACAATTAAGGGTCGAGCGACAGCTTGACTGCTATAGGAGCAAAAAGTAAAGAAGCGGAATAGTGTAAAGGACACACCACTACAGAATTCAAAGCTGCGATGTCAGAGAAAGCGTCAGATTCAGAGGAAGCACCGCCAAAGAGACAACGAAGTTAAAGCTTATCGTGGTTTACAAGAGAACAACAGGGTTTTTGGGTTTTGGGTACTATGGGGGTTTTCCCATAGTTATTGTAATATGTGACCTTCAGGCACATCTATATAAGGGTAATTTTGCATGAGGAAGGGTTAGGTATTAGAGGGTGGTTGGGATTTTGATGGTTAGATAGACATTGGAAGAGAATAGTGATGAAGAGAGAACATACTCTATAACTGAGTGCATAGAGATATGAATGTAGAGAAGAGTCTGCACCTAATTGCGCAGACTGGAACTGTTACCCTTCCGAGATAATAAAAGAACAATTCCTGTGGATGTAGCTCCCGCCTGGGGGTGAACCACGTAAATCAGTGTGTTTATTTGTATGAGTTTATGACATGTTTTGTATATGAGTTTATGTGCGTTTATGTATTTAATTTCATATGTATGTGAATGGTAATCGCACATTGAGTAATTGGAATACAAGTGTGTGAATGTGAAGAAGAAACACTTAGTATGATGAATGTGTAGCTAAATTGTGAATACAATAGAGATTCAACGTAGTTCTGTATACTACGATAATTGCGAAGTGCTAAGTCATTTGTTATTCTATCCCATTAGTAGATGTTAAATTGAACATTAAGCGAGGTTGTTAACCACATATGTGCATCACCACGGTTACAAAAGCTTGATTCTGTAACCCCCCATATTCGGTTCGGGGGAGACTTCAACATGTTTACAAGGTTATGCCGAAGGGGCCAGTGAAAGGGGTTTTGTTGTGTCTACATTTATCTCGTGAATGAAGGGTCGAATGACCCTTCTTGTGCTCAGTATTATTCCAGTGTTCACCATTCTGCACATACATGAATTAACATACTAGCCTTCAAAGGTTGAATATTTTTACAATTGCCTCATAAATGAAGGGGCGACCAACCCTTCTTGTGCCTAGTATTTTGTTCATAATAGTTCTAGACTTCAATAAGGGTCGGTCGATCCTTCTTGTGTTCACCATTATGGATACAGGTGAATTCACAATCCTCTACTAAACGAAGGAGCGACCGATCCTTCTCGTCATATGTCGGAAGTCGGGATAAATATTTTTTATATGTTATAACTTAGCCAATGTCCCAATCCCTACTATTTACCACAGAAGTTGGAAGTCGGGAAATGTTGGCCTAGACTTCACAGATTAACTAGTTTTACATTTCTCTCGTAAATGAAGGGTCGCTCGACCCTTCTTGTGCTCAGTATTCTTCCATTGTTCACCATTCTTCATATACATGAATTGACAACCTAGACTTCATAGGTTGAATATTTTTACAATTCCCTCATAAATGAAGGGGTAACCGACCCTTCTTGTGCCCAATATTATGTTCATAATAGTTCTAGAATGCAAGAAGGGTCAGTCGATCCTTCTTGTGCTCACCATTCTGGATACACGTGAATTCACAATTCTCTACTAAACGAAGGAGCGGTCGATACTTCTTGTCAGATGTTGGAATTCAGGATAAATATTTTTTATATGCTATAACTTAGCCAATGTCTCGATCCCTACTATTTACCACGGAAGTGGGAAGTCGGGAATTGTCGGCCTAGCCTTCATAGATTAAATATTTTTACATCTCTCTCGTAAATGAAGGGTCGACTGACCCTTCTTTTGTGCAGTATTCTTCCAGTGTTCACCATTATGCATATACATGAATTGATGACCTAGCCTTGGTAGGTTGAATATTTTTACAATTCGATCTTAAATGAAGGGGCAGCCGACCCTTCTTGTGCCCAATATTCTATTCATAATAGTTCTAGACTGCAAGAAGGCTCGGTTGATCTTTCTTCTGTTCACCATTCTGGATACAGGTGAATTCACAATTCTCTACTAAACGAAGGGGTGGCCGATCCTTATTGTCATATGTCAGAAGTTGGGATAAATATTTTTTATATGTTATAACTTAGCCAATGTCCTGATCCCTACTATTTATTGCGGAAGTCGGAAGTCAAGAATTGTCAGCCTAGACTTCGCAGATTAACTATTTTTACATTTCTCTCGTAAATGAAGGGTCGTTCGACCCTTCTTGTGCTCAATATTCTTCCAGTGTTCACCATTCTGCATATACATGAATTGACGGCCTAGACTTCATAGGTTGAATATTTTTACAATTCCCTCATAAATGAAGGGGCGGCTGACCCTTCTTGTGCCCAGTATTCTGTTCAGAATAGTTCTATATTGCAAGAAGGGTCAATCGATCCTTCTTGTGCTCATCATTCTGGATACAAGTGAATTCACAATTCTCTACTAAACAAACAGGTGGTCGATCCTTCTTGTCGGATGTTGGAAGTCAAGATAAATATTTTTTATATGTGATAACTTAGCCAATGTACCTATCCCTACTATTTATTGCGGAAGTGGGAAGTCAGGAATTGTCATCCTAGCCTTCGTAGATTAAATATTTTTACATATCTCTCATAAATGGAGGGTCGTCCGACCCTTCTTGTGCTCAGTATTCTCCTACTGTTCACCATTCTTCATATGATTTAACGGCCTAGCCTTCGTAGGTTGAATATTTTTACAATTCCCTTTTAAATGAAGGGGCAGTCGACCCTTCTTGTGCCCAATATTTTGTTCATAATAGTTCTAGATGTTGATGTATTTGTAACTTCGGAATGTATTTCATATATGTATATTGTATTCCTATAGAGATGTTATTATTCCTCTATACAGAAGTGTTTGTATTCATATAGAGATGTTATTATTCCTCTATACGGAAGTGTCATCATTTATCTTGTAAGTGTCGTAACTTATACTTGATGGGTTATTAGACCACCTTGGTGGGGTCGGCCCTGTATAAGTCATGTGGGTCAAAGGGTTATTAGACCACCTTATTGGGGGTCGGCCCTGTCAGCATTATGTTATGTGGTTAAGTTAAGGCCGACCTAGTAAAGGTTATTAGGCAAGTCAAGTCAAGTATAAATAGAGTGAGGGAGGCACTCTATTTGAGCATTCACTTTCTCACTCACACACTCATTGGAGAGTGGCGCACTAGTGGAGGAGGAGAAGCTACTGCTAGGAGGACTATCTCTTGTACTTGGTTTATATCATTTCTCTATCTATCTCCGAGGAAGTTGCGGGGTTTTTCACCTTCTTGGTTTTCCCCGGTGAAACTCTGTGTCTCTTTTGTGCTTGCATTACTGTGTCCATGATTGATATGCTGTACATGTTATTCTCTTAGTTAAGATCTTAGATCAGATTGAAAATTCTAAAAAACTAACATGGTATCAGATCTAGCCTGAAAGAAGGCATGGTATGGCATGTATGACACTTGTTGCACTTGCGAAGCTAGGGCTTGATATAGAAAAAAAAAGTCATCGTAAAACTTTCACTATAAATCCATTTTGGAAAGGGTTCAGGATCTGAAACCTTTACATGTCGTAGATAACATCCCCATGTACCTTGTTTTAGAAGCACAACGTCTAATTCATTATACTTTGTGAGTTATGATCTCTACAATCTAGTGTTTTTGCCTCTTACAGATCTCAGTCATAAACAAGTGACATAGGAAAAAAGGTCATAACTTGGGATAGGAAGCTCCAAATGAAATTTCATAAAATGTGACAGGTAGGGAACGGACTGTAATTTCTTTAGCTAAGTTTTTTAGAGGCCGAAACTGAACCAGTGACACGTGGCACACCGTACATGTTCACTCTCCAGTTTTATCCCATAAACAGGTCACGTTGCGACACTTAGAATAACTCTCTCTCAGAGAATTAATTTGAGGTCATACCTATGGGGTTGGAAAGATAACTAGTCAAGCTACCACACGTAGAATTTTCAGACCCTAGAGATCTGAAATTTTGAAGTTACAACAGAAACAATCAGGTGCATATTTCTGTTAAAACAAAATTGGATTTTGAGCACCTTCATTCATGGCTCCCGAAATTTAGGGTTTCAGAGAATGTTGGAATTTTTGTATCAGAGACAACGGCTAGATGCTCCTCATCAAAATCGAAATTTAGAGACCAAGATCAAATTTTTTGGTTGGGAAGAAGGCCGAGCTTGATCAAACTCTAGTTCGGGATTTTGATTGGAAAGGTGGAAAATTAGGGCTTCTGCAAAAGTTGGAATTTCTGAAGTATGTGACTGTGAAGAACCTGCAATAATTAATTAATGCAAATACACAAGATATCAGAAATAACAGAACTCAGAATCACTTTTATATTGATCACGAGCCACTTTGAGGGGGCAACCTCCTTTGAGCAAGCTCAATACAATTAACTTCACGGTGCCTTTAATGACCTCAACACACACTTATATACTAAGTCTATGCCCAATACTATGAGTCAAAACCATGGGACATATAATACTACGGGACGACTTACAAAGCATATGCGTCCAATACTATGGGTTAATATAAACTACGGATCAACAAATACTACGGGACGACTTACAAAGCATATGCATTCAACAACAATATACTAACATAGTAAAGAGAAGGGTTGACATAGGTTCCTAACATCCCCTCTCCCTTAGAAAAAGCTTTGTCCTCAAAGCTTTGGTTGGAGAAATTGCTGCAGAATTTGAAGGAGTGGTTCCCCGGTAGCATCCTCGGGTTGCATTTCGGGCCACTGACACCTTTGGAGTGTCAAGGAGGATTGCTTGGAAGGCTGTAGATGAAGAAGAACCTTGTCAGCTACGTGGAAAATGCGCTCAGAACGGTGCTAATCAGCTTGTTGTTTCAGGCGAATTCTGGCCATGTGAAGATTGTCCTACAGAATGAGAAGAATCTGATCGTGGTTTCGAAGAACTGAGTCAATTTCCTGAACTGGGGAGCTACTAAGGGTGTATGGAAGAAGAACTGGTGGTGTTTTTCCATAGACTGCTTCATATGGTGTCCTTTGATATGTGGTATTGTACCACCAGAGCGCTGCTAGGAAATCCATAGAAATAGTTGGCCAAAGCTGTGTAGGGATGGGCAAGGGTTTGAGCAATCCCAAAAGGAGTGTCATTTCACCCTTGTTGACTTGGAAAGTATCATCGTCAGCCACCATCTGTTGAATTGTCATTTTTAGTCCCTGCCAAAAGAAGTTACATTGTTCCCGGTCATACATTTTGCAGAACCCAGAGTGCCCTGTTGATGAAGAAGCATGGAGTTCATAGAAGAGATAGCCCTGTTGAACATATTGCAACCAATTTGGAACAAGCAGAGAAAGAGCTGTAAGAGAAACTAGGTCATCAATTGTGCGAGAAGGAGCATCTTCCACCATATTGTCCTTACCCTTCTTGTAAGTGATCACATAGGGATAACCCATGAGTTGGATAACCCATTTCAGGTGTGTTGGGGAGGAGACCCATTGTTCCAGAAAATTTTCCAGACTCTGGAGATCAGTCTTGATGCAGAAATAATTCCCTAATAGGTATGGCTGCCACTTCTGTAGTGCATGAAAAATAGCCATCATTTCTTGCTGAGAGGTAGATGTGGCTAAATTCTTACCGAAAAGGTCTCTTGAAGGCAGCAAGCGCATTGGTTCAGCAAAGAGACCTGCATATCTATCCAAGGAAGTAGTGGAGACTGTTGATGGTGCATCTGAAGGGAATTGAGCTGAGCGATGACACCATGTGAATTCTTCTTAAGGATTTTTTCCAGGCGATGTGAACTGATGATGCAGAGAGACCTTGGTTGTAAGCCCATAAATTTGTGTTGTGCCCCATTGACTTTAAACTGCATCCAAATTTCAGCAAAATCCCATAAGATGGGGCCAAGTGTGCGTAACCATTGAATGCCCAAAACCACATCACATCCGCCTAAGGACAAGGAAAACATGTTAGAGCATAGGTTATAATCTTCCATAGAGATACGCACATTGTGACACTTCCCCTTGCAAGGTAAGGTGCCCCCATTGGCAACCATGACTTCAAAGTTGGAGCAAGGATGGACAAAACAATCAGCCTGTTTGGCAATCCGAGGGTCAATGAAGTTATGAGTGCTACCAGAATCAATGAGTATGGTAATAGGGAGCTTCTTGAAGTATCCCGTGGCCCGCATTGTTTGTGGGGTGGTGACACTAGTTACAGCATGGAGAGAGATCTCGGGTGGGTCGTCTTGAGATGGGGTGTCAACAGGCAGGTGTTGAATGTCGACCTGATCATCTAGTGTATCTTTAGCTTCTTCACCAAGTTCTAAGGCAGGCGGAGAATCCACATCCAAGAGATAGAGCTTTTGTTGAACACATCTATGTCCCCGAGTGAATTTCTCATCACAATTATAGCAAAGCCCTTTTTCTCGGCGTGCCTGCATTTCTATTTCAGACAAATGCTTGATAGGAGTTGGTTGAGGAGCAGGCGTGATGGGAGGTCGTTGGGAACCCATATTTCTGAAGGGAACAAAGGTGGGTTTGGAGCGTTGTTGAGCTGCGATCTTGTCCTCGGCCAGCTTAGCCAACCCTAGGACTTCCATCATTATGTTGGGACAAAACATTTTGACCTCGGAGCGGATTTCATCCTTGAGACCACTGATAAAACAACTCCTATAGAATTCATCAGACAATCCTTCTGTGTGATTGGCCAATTTCTCAAATTCTGTCTGATACTCTCTCACTGTGCCAATTTGGTGAAGTTTAGTGAGTGCTCCTGTGAAATCATTAAAAGCACTAGGACCAAATCGTGGCAAAATGAGTTGGCAAAAATCTGTCCAGTTTGGCTCAGGATGAGCTTTGATGTACCAACGGTACCATTGAAGGGCTTCCTGTTCCAAATGAAAGGATGCAAGTGGAACTTTCTGGGCATCAGAAGTATTATGCAGACTGAAATGTTGTTCTGCTCGATATATCCATCTAGTCGAATCAGTACCATTGAAGCGAGGAAAATCAAGCTTCGGCCCACGAAAATTGCTGGAAGAAGAGAACCCGGTGGCTGCAAAAGATTCTGGCTGTCTGGTATTGTTCATGGCTGAATGCTGAAGATGGAGGCTGAGAAATTTTTCATCCAGATCTTGGAGTTTGGTTTGGATGGCTGCAAGTGCTTCCTCCCTGGTGTGTGCTCCTGCACGGGTGACAACCATAACCAGGTTTTTTTTTTTTTGGTGGAATGGGTAGAAAAACACAAATAGAAGCTGATTTAGTAAAGGGAAATTTGGATTGGGGAAACAACCTGATGGGTAATTGGGGTTTGACTAGATTTTGGACACTGTCGAAAGGACAAGAAAGCAAAAAGGGGGATTTTAGAAGCAGGGTGATAGAATGAGAAAATTTGGCAGAGAGGGACAAAGAAGAAGAATTCAGAAAGGAACTCTGTGGTAAAATTTGAAGGTGATTGGGTGAAATCTGAGGAAGTTATGGCAAACCCTAAAAATAGACAAATGTGGGATTTCAGGCTTTGGGAAGGGGAATTGGGGATAGGGTCCTCAGGAATGAAAGATGCAGAATGGGATGACAGGGGTTCCCCAAAAATTTCATGGGAAACAGAGTGAAAACAAGGGAGATATGGAGAAAAAACTGAATTTTATACCTTTTTTTTTTAATTTTTTTTTATTTTTCAGAAATGGATCGGCAACAGCGGCGCAACGGTGCAGAAGGGATCGAAAATGGCTGGATCTGAAACGACGACTGGATCTAGAATGACTTTCAGAATAGATCTGAAATGGCTGGATCTGGAGTGGAAGTGATCGGCAACAGTTCAACTGAAAATAGATATGGACCCCAAGTATGTACGACTTCCTAACACTTCAAGTGTTTCACTCGGCCACCAATGCTGTCTGATGGCTTGCGTATTGGGGCAGTACCCCTCACTCCACGGCTCAGGTAAAACTGATAACCGCTTTGCCACAAACGACAGCTCTTGGTTTACCTCACGGGTGGGAACTAGTCAATCAGGTAGGGGTCGTTGCCCTTTTCGCTGGCAGGTCCTCTCAATGGGCCAACTACTTTGGAGTTCCTGTGGTACTCCTCACAATGAGTTTTAGGGCTTATGCCCAAGTACTTCCCACAGTTAAGCGGATAGGGATTATTCCCAAATCCGAAGCTGCAACAGATGTGAAAAAAAAATTGGCAGAAATTCCACCCAACGAGCCCAAGAAAGTGCTCTGATACCAGATGTGAAGAACCTGCAATAATTAATTAATGCAAATACATAAGATATCAAAAATAACAGAACTCAGAATCACTTTTATATTGATCACGGACCACTTCGAGGGGGCAACCTCCTTTGAGCAAGCTCAATACAATTAACTTCACGGTGCCTTCAATGACCTCAACACACACTTATATACTAAGTCTATGCCCAATACTATGAGTCAAAACCATGGGACATATAATACTACGGGACGACTTACAAAGCATATGCGTCCAATACTATGGGTTAACATAAACTACGGATCAACAAATACTATGGGACGACTTACAAAGCATATGCGTCCAACAACAATATACTAACATAGTAAAGAGAAGGGTTGACATAGGTTCCTAACAGTGACCACGGCTAGAAGCTCCTCAAAAAAATTGAAGTTTAGAGTTTTGGATCGAACCTTTTAGTTGGGAAGAATGGTGGGCTTGATCAAACCCTAGTTCGGGATCCTGTCCAGAAGATCCGAAAGTTTCAAAGGTAATTTTGAGGGGTGAAACTTTGCAGTTTTCAAATTCCGAGGATACCAGCTTGATCAGCTCATCAAGGCACATCTTTCTATCCTTTCAGAAGTTTGAAAGTCAAAGTTTGAATTTTTAGGGTTTCCCTGACAAACCCTAATCCATCTCCAGATCTAGTTTTTGCAAATCAATTGGATTGGGATAATCCTATAAGAGAATGGATTTGTCACCTGCATAAGTGAATAAGTTCTTGTTTCAGAGGGAGATGAGGCTAAGGCATTACATAAGAAGATTACAAGCAATCTTGACAGGTATGACTTATCTAGGTATGTTTCGAGATCTGTTCATGATTAAAGTTTATGATATGTTTGTCTTCATTAATATTAGTACAATCTTGATTAATTTTAGACTTGTCATATCACCTTAATAAAAATATGAATGCATGATAGAAGATATTCATTGATTAGGGTTTTGACACTTATGATTGTACTAATGCATTGTGGTGTTGTATGAGGTTGATGTTGTCCGCTAACATGAAAGGTACATCAAGAAAGACAAATCATGTTCTAGTTCAAGAACATATGACCATGGTGACATGAAGACAAAGATTCATCCATTGTCATGGATCACATAGAAGATCTACTTATGAGGTATGTATAACTTGGTTCTATAATGGTTAACCTATGAGATATGCAGGTTACTAGCACAAGTCATTGAAGAGAACAAGAAGACATTATACGGGTATGTTAGACATAACTAGCTAGCATGCTAATCCAGGTATGTTTTTCCTATATCAAGTTAGAATCCTACCTTGTGTTAGGATCTCTTATATAAGTATACTGTTGTATGGGTGATAATGATTATTCATGAAGTTAGAAATGTAAGTAATCAAGGGTTTATGCATATTATGTCTCTTACCTTGATTGATGATATGACTAACCAGAAGAGTCCTATGGTCAAATAAGAATATGCATGAGTAAAAGAAGTCTTCCCTGAAACCTTGAATACTAATGCTTATTATCTGTGTTTGAAATGTTCATGACTATACATGTTTAAGATTAGTTTGTTTTTAGATTATACTAATGAATGTATGATTATGTATGAGATATTGAGGATGGCACAATCATAACACTAGCGCACACTTAAGCATGCATAGTGGTCCAGGATGAATATAATTTCAAGGACAGGTAATCCAAGAAGCAAAGATCAAGAGAGAGCACACTCCATTAGTTCCTGCAAGGAAACAAAGATCAAGAGGGAGCACACTCCAGTAGTTCCTGCAAGGAAGCAAAGATTGAGAGGGAGTCCAACCTACAACTAAACAAAGATAAGTATTTGAGCTGTCATTTATTATATGATTACTTAAATGATGTTGTTCAAATATGTACATACTTATGTTCCTAAGATTTAGGATGTGTATTATGCATATTAGGATATTTGCATTAATGAACAGTATACTACTAATGGGTAAGTGGCCTATGGCACTGTACAACATTCCATTGCTACTTATCTAGAATGAAACCACTTTGGTGACATGTTGGGAGTTGTGCACACTCTTAACAATGTTCTGGTAGAGATTGGAAGGAATCTAGAAAGTTACGGGATATGGATAAATGTTGTATTGAAGAATTGGCTAAAATAATTGCATGACTGTATGACATATTTATTTATGAGTAAGAATTTTTCTGAAAACTATGAGATGTTTCTAATCATGCAATTTAACTTGTTTTGTAGGAAAGATCATGTAAAATCACCTACAAAAGAAGGACTACAACATTTGTTCAAGCAACGAAGTTTAAAGAAATCTATCTATTGAAGATATTGAAGAATCTGAAGTTCCCAGGATTTGGGATGCAGTAATGGAAGAATACCATGATCAAGGAATACCAGTCGATCATGAAGAATGATGTTTGGGATGTGGTCCCAAGACTAGAAGGGAAGTCTGTTGAGACTTCCAAATGGATATATAAGATCAAGCATGCTGCAGATGGCAGCATAGAGAAATACAAGGCAAGGTTTGTATCTCGTGGCTTCTCCTAGAAAGAGGGAATAGATTATGAAGAGACTTTTGCTCATGTAGCCAGATATGCTTCCATCAGAATAGTACTTGCTCTGGCTGCAGTGATGAAGTGGAAGATACACCAGATGGATGTCAAGACAGTTTTCTTGAATGGTGTAGTCGAAGAGGAAGTGTATGTGGAGAGCCACTTGGTTTTGAGACACATGACAGGGAGTCATATGTGTGCCAGTTGAAGAAAGCCTTGTATGGCTTGAAGCAAGCTCTTAGGACTTGGTATGGTAGGATGGACGGTTTTCTAGCTAGTTTGGGCTTTACCAAGAGTAAAGCAGATTCCAACCTTTACTACAAGGTTGAGGAAGGCAATCCTGTGATACTACTCCTATATGTGGATGACTTGTTTGTTAGAGGAGAGGATGGGTTGATTGCCGACACCAAGAGGAAGCTTGCTGTCAAGTTCGAGATGAAGGAATTGGGGATGATGCACTATTTTCTAGGCATGGAGGTGTGGTAGAGTGCACATGGGATCTTCCTTAGACAAGGGAAGTATGCAGTAGAGATCCTAAAGAGGTTCAGGATGATGGACTGCAAGGCCATGGCCACACCTATGGCATCGAACTTGAAGCTTCTGTGTGATGCTTCATCTAAGCTGGTTGATGTCATGATGTATCGTCAGATGATTGGGTCCTTGGTGTACCTGACGAATACGAGACCAGATATTTGCTTTGTGGTGAACACATTGAGCTAGTTCCCGAAGGATCCGAGAGGTGTTCACCTGGTTGATGTAAAGCATATTCTGAGGTACCTGAAAGGTACGGTTGATTATGGGCTCAAGTATGATGCGAATCTAAAGTTTAACCTGCAAGGTTATGTTGATTCAGACTGGGCATGCAGTGATGCATATAGGAAGAGCACATATGTGTGCTACTTCAGTATGGGATCAGGTGTGATCTCTTGGCTTAGCAGGAAACAGTCCTGCGTAGCACTGAGTACAGCCGAGGTAGAGTATGTTGCAGCTTGTTCAGCTAGTTGTGAGGTAGTATGGCTTAGAAAGCTAGTGTCTGATTTATTTGATCTCCCGTTGGAGGCTACTGGTATCTTTTGTGACAACCAGAGCTGTGTGAAGCTGTCTGAGAACCTAGTGTTCCATGAAAGGTCAAAACACATTGAGATCAAATATCACTATATCAGGGATATGGTGCAGAGAGGAGCAGTGAAGCTCATGTATGCTGCGACGGTTGAGTAGGCTGCAAATGTGCTGACGAAACCACTAGCCAGAGTGAAGTTTGAGTACTTCAGAGAGAGGCTTGGTGTTCTTCATATTGACGACACTTCGAGGAAGAAGTGATGGACACATTTGCTGGAGACATTCCAAGCATAGTGAGAGGAGGATCCTTCGCATGGTTGTGGATGTAAGCGCTAGATGCTGAGCATTAGGATGATGCTTCAGTTACTACTATGTATATGCATCATGTTGGATGCTTGTTATGATTAGTTGGATCATGTATATGTATATGCATCATGTTGGATGCTTGTTATGCTCAGTTGGATCATGTATATGTACATGCATCATGTTGGATGCTCTGTGTGATCAGTTGGACCATGTATCTGTATATGTATCAAGTGGATACATTGTATGATCAGGTAGATCATGTATGTTGATATGTATCAGGTGGATACATTATATGATCAGGTGGATCATGTATCTGTATATGTATCAGGTGGATACATTGTATGATCAGGTAGATCATGTATGATGATATGTATCAGGTAGATACTTGGTATGCATCTAGTGGATGCATTGTATGATCAGGATGATCATGGATGACGAGCTTCGGGATGTTGCTCCAGATGATATGTATCAGGATGATGCTATGATGATGATCAGGTTGATCATGTGATGATGTACATCAGGATGATGTATGGTGAGTATCAGGTTGATACTCTGTGGCCATGGATAGGTTGTGCAAGGGTAGCATGTAATAAGTCCTAGAGATCTGGACATGTTGTGCTTGTCACGTAAAAGGCCTCAGATGGTCTTTAGAGATCTTACTTGGCAAGACACTCTTTTAAGGTTTTGCTAGACCACATGTAATAAGTCCTAGAGATCTGGACAGGTTGTGCTAGTCACGTAAAAGGCCTTAGGTGCTCTTTAGAGATCTTCCTTGGCGAGACACTCTTTTAAGGTTTTGTGGGGACCACATGTAATAAGTCCTGGAGATATGGACAGGTTGTTCTAGTCACATAAAAGGCCTCAGATGCTCTTTAGAGATCTTGCTTGGCAAGACACTCTTTTAAGGTTTTGTGGTAGGGGTCACATGTAATAAGTCCTGGAGATCTGGACAGGTTGTGCTAGACATGTAAAAGGCCTCAGATGCTCTTTAGAGATCTTGCTGGGAAATACACTCTTTTAAGGTTTTGTGACAGTCACATGTAAAATATAGTCCTGAGGATTCCATAGTATGGTCAGTGATGATGAATACCTGCAGGTGGTGGGCCTACATCCAGTATGGAAAAGGACTGGCTCTGTAGAAATTCCTATGATGAGTAGTTCAGAGATTGATTGAGATAGCAGCAACAGTGATGATGACGATGATTCGATGATGATGATCCAGTCACGATGATCCAGAGAAGAAGACTTGTGCTAGAAGACCTGTGTCGAGAAATACCTTCCTAGTTAAGAGGGAGTGTTGATGTATTTGTAACTTTGGAATGTATTTCATATATGTATATTGTATTCCTATAGAGATGTTATTATTCCTCTATACAGAAGTGTTTGTATTCCTATAGAGATGTTATTATTCATCTATATGGAAGTGTCATCATTTATATTGTAAGTGTCATAACTTATACTTGATGGGTTATTAGACCACCTTGGTGGGGTCGGCCCTATATAAGTCATGTGGGTCAAAGGGTTATTAGACCACCCTATTGGGGGTCGGCCCTGTCAGCGTTATGTTATGTGGTTAAGTTAAGGCCGACCTAGTAAAGGTTATTAGGAAAGTCAAGTCAAGTATAAATAGAGTGTGAGAGGCACTCTATTTGATCATTCACTTTCTCACTCACACACTCATTGGAGAGTGGCGCACTAGTGGAGGAGGAGAAGCCGCTGCTAGGAGGACTATCTCTTGTACTTGGTTTGTATCATTGCTCTATCTATCTCTGAGGAAGTTGCGGGGTTTTTCACCTTCTTGGTTTTCCCCGGTGAAACTTTGTGTCTCTTGTGTGCTTTCATTATTGTGTCCATGATTGATATGTTGTACATGTTATTCTATCAGTTAAGATCTTAGATCAGATTGAAAATTCTGAAAAACTGACACTAGATTGCAAGAAGGGTTGGTCGATCCTTCTTGTGTTCACCATTATGGATATAGGTGAATTGTTGGATATATATGTTCACAATTCTCTACTAAACGAAGGAGCGACCGATCCTTCTTGTCAGAAGTCGGAAGTCGGGAAAGCTTGCTTAGGACAAATATATTTATCCAAATAGGGTGGTTAGTTGGATTCAATCGGTGAAGAAGTTAAAATATCAGAGCTCTGTTATCTGGATGGGATTAGTGGAAACCATACCTTTTCTTTAACGATAGATTGCTTGGAAAACTAGAAATGGTTTCCATATTGTGGTTGGCAGAGATCGGATTCCGGGCACAAAACATTCAGGTATTCTTACAGAACATATCCTCAGTTGTATTCAAAGGACGTACATTTACTTTGGAATATATATGTTATAAACATATGAGCATGATCTATAACTTGTAGGCGTGGCTATTAAAAAATGGTCTCATTATGGAGGAAGGAAGGGCTCATATCTTCCTTTTTCACAAACAACAGGTGTGGGATGAAATTGACATAAATATATACTAAGCAAGGAAGGATTTTTTGGACAATATTATTTTGATACATTACTTAAAATAGTTTTATAATACGGTAGAATATTAGCTAAATTTCATATATAAATAGTTTTTGGTTTATTGGTTGTGTATGGAATGCTAAATGTTAATGTGGATGGAAGATGACAAACATGGTTACTATGAGATAAAAACCTATGTAACATGTGGAATAGTGGCCATTTGGGAGACAAATATGTTTCACATGTAGCAAATGATTATCATGATCATTTACTTTTATGGAAAATAATATGTATAGTTTTTTTTATTCATAATATGAATAGAAAGAGGCTCTTTTTCTTCTGGGAAAAAGAAAAGAAAAAAGCATCTAACTAGGATGAATTCTGCATTAATTTGGAAGAAAGAACATTGACAATATTTAAATGTGTGAACTAGTGCATATATAATGAATTCTAACTCACATAGTACAGTGAAATATGAGGCAAAGCAATAAGATGGTGTAACATGAAATACATTCACAAAAGAGAAATTAACAGATTGAAGAAAGTGACAATATATGAATCTCTCTTTTTGATAGACTTGTACTTCTTCTCTTCATTAAATTCTTCCAAAAATATTACATCACTGTATTTTTTGCTCTCGGATCCAACCCTGATTACTTTGTAAAATCAAAATTTATACAAAATGTTCTTTGAATAAACCCTACCTGATTCTTTGCTAAAAAAATAAATTTCAAAGAAATCTCTAAACTTCAAGAACATTTGTTTTGTTGTTGACCAAGCTGGCATAGTGTTGTTTTGATTTGGGTCGATGTAACAATTGGAAGTTAACAAAGGAACTTCTACTTCATTTCAAATTAAGACACTTGTATATTCATTCTTGATATAAACTGTATTTTGTTTTCCCAAAATTTTCAACAATTTTCCATTGCTCTTGATTTGGGATTTCATAATCCATCATTTCTTTCACCATCACCTCCAATTCTATGCATGCTATGTAACATACAGCTGTAATATCCTTCTTAATCATTAGAAATCGTTTAAGTATTTAAAAATCATCAGTCAATTTATCAATTATTGTATTTCCAATTATTTGACCAGACCTTCAAATTTCGAGTGATCCATACGAGCCTCTACTATCAAACTGTGATAATTTTCTTGAGTCATTAATTTTCCATCATCACTCCAAAAAGAAGGTAGAACAGTTTCAAAAATCCCTTGAAATAATTCCTTAAAATTTTGAACTTCAAGGACCATCCGTTGCGCTTTGTCTTGTACTTCTTTAACACGATCATTCTTTCCAATAATTCTTCTTGCCGAAATGATGATTGATGGTCTGTCTTTGATTCCAAAACTCTGCATAAATAATTGAGTTAGAGTGTTTAAAAATATGACTATATTTTGATTTGTTTCTGAAGGCCTTTGCATAATGTCTCGTTTGCCACTTTACACCTCTGGAGAGCTATGTTTTCTATAGCATCTTTATCTTCCATAGAATTCAAATGTGACCAGAATTTGGTGACTTCCACTGATATCAAATCCCATATAAGGTGTTTAGCTCCTTGTAATGGAAGCCTACCTATCACTCTATCTTTTAATTCATCAACTTTCTTTTGCAACTGTTTTCTATCACTAAAAGATTTTTTCTTTTCTTCAGAATTTTGAGTTCTTGTTTCACCTCCTGGTTTTCCGCTTTCAACTCTTCTATCTCTACATATTTTAGACTAATTTGTGACATGGAACTAGTCAGTTCCTCCGTGGAGGAATTTTCCATTTGTCCTTCATATGTACATAGAGATTGATCCCTTGGATTCTCTGGCACTTGCACAGCTTCAATCTGATTGGTATTTAACACTGAAATTTGTGACAACACTTCAATCCTTTCTTTTTCCCAAGCATGATTTTCATCTTGTAACTTTAACCTTTTACCTTTGTGATCCATCATTTCTTGATATATGGATTATTTTTCTTGTTGTAATGTTGTTAACTCTGGAGATTGCACACGTTGATTATTTGGCACATTCAATTTTTTCTTGAGCATTTAAATGGTATTTTATTTTTCATCAAGGAGCCCTTTGGTACACTGATTGTTCCCTGGCTTGGCTCCCACAATCACAAGGTCCATTTGTAGTCTTTTAATCTGGATCAAATTTGATTTGTTTTCTGCCTTCTCTTTCCTCAATTGGATCTCCAACTTTGCTATCACAGACTGCAATTTAGAAATTTTTAAAGTGGATTGTAATAAATCAAAGTACAAGACATATCCTATTTGTCTATGCAATTGAATCTTATTGGGTATATTAATCTCATCAACCTTAACTTCCATTTTAGAAACTTTCTCATTGTTCACCACTGCAAACCTTAAAGTGTTTCTTTCTGGATCCTTAACTGTAAGAAGGGAAACTTTTTGTTTTGCCAACTTTCTTACTTGAGGGAACCATTTTTGAGTTTCTTCCAAAGACTGCTTCCTCTTTTCTATATATTGTGAAATGAAATCAAATATGGACTTATACTAAGAGTTACTTCTAGATTCCTTTATTTCTGAAAAATAATATTGCTGCATATTTACAGGTGGTTGCGAAATCAAAGTAGTTTTTTCTGGAACAATTAAATCTCGTTCCTCCATACTAATAATTTCCTTCTGTTGTTCCACTTTTGATTTCTTGCTTGAAACTTCTTCACCGAATTCCATACTATCAACTTCTGAAATAGTTATCTTATTGGTGATATCAGATTTAATTGGTGTCTGAACCAACATTTCCAAATTGCTTGTTTGTTCCATATTCACTTCTTTCTTATCTTGTTCAAATTTGAATAAATTTTCCATTTCTTTTAATCCTTCAACTGCTTGATGATCAAAATACTTGTTTCTATTTTGCTGTCTCCTTTGCAATATAATTTGATGAGGATCATAATTAATCCTTTCATCCTCTTGGAAATCCATGATCTTCAATAATTTTTCTACCGTAGATAGGGTTGCCTTAGTATTAATGATGAATGGACCAAATTTAAGAGGGAATTTCACATTTGATGATTTTTTGAAAACACCAAAATGTTTTTCTTTTGAATGCAACCTTTGTCTAATAAATTCTAAGGCAAAAAACCTAGGTGTTAAAAAGGTTGGCAACAGATATGATGCTCTAGTAAAACCATACACTCTAATTATAGTATGTTCCTTATACAAGAACCAATCACCTGTTTGGCCTTCTGGTGTAGGCTACAACATTTCTTTCATTTATTCTAACACTCGGGGAAATTCAACATTAAAAATAATTCTGTAAACTTCTACCATGATTGTATTGGTGAGCTCAAACATATTGATGTGTTTAGGAAGGTTGTGAGAAAACAAGGTACCATGAAACTTCAATTCAGAAATATTTGAACACAAGAATAGGTTTAGGAGATATGATTGATATCTGAAATGCTTCAACTCATGGAAATTCACCAACTGGACATGAATCGCTTCAGCTAGGAATTCATCAAAATTAAAACAATACACTAGACTCGACTGTGACTCAGGGGAAATGACTTGCGTAAGGAAACCTACATAACTTTCGTGATTGAATTATCACTATCTAGAACTAAAATTTGACTTAACAAGGACAAAACTAACTGGGTATCTTGCTGAAAGAAATCAATACTCAAAGGGAACGATAGGTTTTCATGCAACTGACCATCTTTCAAGACTTGTAATAAAAACTTGTATTTTTCTTCCGGACTGCAATTTCTATAAAAATTTACCAAATTTTATTCGTTAAACGACTCAGGGCTTTCGGGAAATATTTTAGTAAACCTAGAACCTCACAGACATGTTGTGCATTGACTCGGCATAGAATTTTGGTTGTATTTACATTAATGATTACCCTTTCATCCTGCGAATAATTCTCTGCACACCAACCAACAAATTTGGGGAAGTGTAGGGCCTGTTAGACACAAAAATAATACAAAAAAGAACCAAAAACATTAAATACTTCCTTTCCTTGTGAATTAAACTCCATTAATTTCTCTTTAGACTATGAAATACTACACACAGACAAAATAAGGTAAAAAATATCCCTTTTCCTGTCAACTACAAGATCCTCGTTTCCATCTAACCTTTCATTGAAGGGAACAAGGTCTTCAATTTTCTCCATCTAGGAAACAAACTTTGAAAAGTGAAGGTTTCGAGCTACCTATGAAGTGAGCTTGTTGACTTCTGTTCTTATTGACGAAGACAAGTGACCTATTTCCCATGGCTTCTTTTCCTCCAGGAAATAATCAACAAATGCATTTTTTCAAGCTTCGAACAAACCTTTTATATAACATATGAAGCCCATGAAGTTGAATTGCAAAGAACACCTTTGATCTCAGAGGAATCAAATCCAATGGATCACATGCATTTTGCTGGGTTAACATGCACAAAGTTCAACCCAAGAATGTGACCCGGAATCCACTTTTAATTCGATTCATAAAATTTTCAAGTCCACCATCGATCTTGGATGGGGCGATCCAATGGTACAAGACAATTTGGTTGGGTTAAGTTGTTCAGAGTTTAAATCTCACGATGTGAAGTGAAATCTTTATGAAATCTAGCTAAGCGCATGTTGAAGTCCACTGTTGATGTGGATTGATGAAGATCCAATGGTTTTGAATCATTTCGTTGTTCAAAGATGCTCGAGGGTTAATTAAAAGGATCAGACATGAAATATTTGTAAATCTTAGTTGGCCGCTGGTTTGACATCCACTCTGTTGAACGAAGGTTTGGGGATGGTATATTTGGAGAACAATTTGGCCAAATTTCCAACTTTGGAGAATTCCAAAATTGGTTAACTCCGCAAAATAGTAATTCCTTATTAATTAAAACAATATTGAAAGACTATGAAGATCAATGATGAATCGATGCCATTAAAATGATACAATAATTTTTATGAAGAGGCATGATTTTCCTAAAAAGACACAATGCTTCAAATAATAAAGTTCTTTGAAAATATATATAACCATACAAGTCAAATGTATGAAGAGGATGAGAGGTGTATCTGAAGTTTTGGTAATTGCATATCAGAAGCAAGAAAGAGGCCAGTGAGATAGATGAATCATTACAAAAGCTCGAGCTTCCATTGAAGATCTAAAAAAACTGAAGTTAAAACTATTATAAATTAGATGGTGCTTGGGTGGTGCTTGGGGTAGGTTGAGGCCTACTAAGGGGGTTGTTTACTCCTTCCAGTCGTTGTTAAATTTTGAGCATTAATTCACAATACTCTAGGATATTCACTGAGAGAATAACATATACAGTATATCAATGCATAACAATCACAATAAGCATGACAAGCATCACAAGAATCAAAAGCATAAGAGACAAGAGACATAGAGTTTTCGTGGGGAAAACCCTAAGGTGAAAAACCCCACAACTTCCTCAGAGATAGAGAGAGCAATGGCTCAACCAAAGTACAACCAAAATACACTGAGATAGTCTCCTAGTAGCAGATGATCCTCCTCCTCACTAGTGCACCACTTTCTGAGAGAGAGATATATGACTTTCTGAATGATCCAAATAGAGATCTCCTGATCTCTATTTATACTTAACCTGTTTTCCCAGTTACACTATGGGGACGACTTGTCTATCTAGATACATCCACAATATAATATATATTTCAGGGCTGACCCCACACATGGTGGTCTAATAACCCATCGGCAAGTACACACACTTGCGACACTTATCAATCCACATGATGACACTTCCTTATAGAGGAATAACACATCTCTAATAAGGGTACAATAAATATATATGAAATACATAGATGAAATGCATTCCGAAGTTACATATACATCAACACTCCCTCTTAACTAGGAAGGTATTTCTCGACACAGATCTGCTAGACAAGTCTTCTTCTCATGATCATCGTCATCGTCATCGTCACTGCTACTGCTATCTCAACCAATCTCTGACTCTACTCATCATAGGAAGTTCTATAGAGCCAGTCCTTTTTCATACTGGATGTAGGCCCACCACCTGCAGATCTTCGTCATCACTGGCCATACTGTGGAATCCTCAGGACTTATTACGTGCATCACAAAACCACGAAAGAGCATCCCAGGCTATTACGAGCACACGGCTCTACCTATAGGATCTCCCAGGGCCATATTATATGTGACCTCACCACAAAACCTTGCAAGAGCATCCCAGGCTGTTACAAGCACAGAGCTCTACCTATAGGATCTCCCAGGTACAGATTATATGTGGTCACCACAAAACCTCGCAAGAGCATCCCAGGCTGTTACGAGCACACAGCTCTACCTATAGGATCTCCCAGGGACAGATTATATGTGGTCATGGAAAAACCTCGCAAGAGCATCCCAGGACTTATTACGGGCACACAGCCCAACCTATCGGATCTCCCAGGGACATATTATATGCCATAGGACAAAACCTCGAAAGAGCATCTGCCAGATATCCCAGGGCCAGATTATATGCCATAGGCAAAACCTCAAAAGACTATCTGCAGATCTCCTAGGGACAAATTATATGTCCTCCCAGAGAAAAACCTCGAAAGAGCATTTGCCATATATCCCAGGGCCAAATTATATGCCATAGGCAAAACCTCGAAAGACTATCTGCAAATCTCCCAAGGCCAAATTATATGCTCATCTGCACAACCTGATCCACGACCATAGATTATCAACCTGATACTCACCATACATCATCCTGATGTACACATGATCATCCTGATCATCATCACTGCAACATCCTGCTGCATGTCATCTAGAGCAACATCCTGAAGCTCATCATCCATGATCATCCTGATCATACAATGCATCTACCTGATGCATACCAAGTATCTACCTGATACATATCAACATACATGATCCACCTGATCATACAATGTATCCACCTGATATATATACAGATACATGGTCCAAGCATCCAACATGATGCATATACAAAATACATACAAATGATCCTACTGATCATATCCAGCATCCAACATGATGCGTACATACATATAAATGATCCAACTGATCATATCCAGCATCCAACATGATGCGTACATACATATACATATAAATGATCCAACTGATCATATCCAGCATCCAACATGATGCATACATACATATACATATAAATGATCCAACTGATCATATCCAACATAAACTAGAACATCATCCTGATGCTCATCATCCAGCGCTTACATCCACAACCATGTGAAGTACCCTCCTTCCAACATGCTTGGAATGGCTTCAGTAAATGTGTCCATCACTTCTTCCTCGAAGTGTCATCAATCCGAAGAACACCAAGCCTCTCTTTGAAGTACTCAAACTTCACCCTGGCTAGTGGCTTCGTCAGCACATCTGCAATTTGCTCGTCCGTCGCAACATACAGGAGCTTCACAGCTCCTCTCTGCACCATATCCCTGATATAGTGATATTTGATCTCTATGTGTTTCGACCTGTCATGAAACACTGGATTCTCAGACAGCTTCACACAACTTTGGTTATCACAGAAGATACAAGTAGCATCCAACGGGAGATCAAATAACTCAGACAGTAGCTTCCATAGCCATACTGCCTCACAACTAGCTGAACAGGCTGCAACATACTCTGCCTCAGCTGTACTCAGTGCTACGCAGGACTGCTTCCTGCTAAACCAAGAGATCACACCTGATCCCATACTGAAGCAACATCCAGATGTGCTCTTCCTATCTGCAGCACTGCTGGCCCAATCTGAATCAACATAACCCTGCAGGTTAAAATTTTGATTCGCTTCATACTTGAGCCCATAATCCACTGTACCCTTCAGGTACCTCAGAACATGCTTTACAACAACCAGGTGAACACTCCTCGGATCCATCAGGAACTGGCTCAATGTGTTCACAGCAAAGCAAATATCTGGTCTCATGTTTGTCAGGTACATCAAGGACCCAATCATCTGATGATACATAGAGACATCAACTGGCTCAGATGAAGCATCACATAGAAGCTTCAGATTCGATGTCATAGGTGTGGCCATGGCCTTGCAATCCATCATCCCGAATCTCTTCAGGATATCTACCGTGTACTTCCCTTGACCAAGGAAGATCCCACTTGCACTCTGCCACACTTCCATACCTAGGAAATAATGCATCATTCCCAAATCTTTCATATCGAACTCGGCAACAAGTTTCCTCTTAGTATCTGCAATCAATCTGTCATCTCCTGTTACAAATAAGTCATCCACATACAGGAGTAGAATCACAGGATTCCCTTCCTCAACATTGTAGTAAAGGTTGGAATCCGCTTTACTCTTGGTAAAGCCCAAACTAGATAGGAAACTGTCCATCCTACCATACCAAGTTCTGGGAACTTGCTTCAAGCCATACAAGGATTTTTTCAATCTACACACATATGACTCCCTGTCATGTGTTTCGAAACCAAGTGGTTGCTCCACATATACTTCCTCTTCAACTACACCATTCAAGAAAGCTGTCTTGAAATCCATCTAGTGTATCTTCTATTTCATCACTTTTATATTTCTCTATGTTGCCATCTGCAGCATGCTTGATCTAATAGATTCATATGGAAGTCATTACAGACTCCACTTCAGGTCTTGGTACTACATCCCAAACATAATTCTTCATGATCGACGGATCATGGCATTCTTCCATTTCTTCATCCCAGATCCTGGGAACTTCAATATATTCAATATCTTCAATAGATATCTTTGTTGCTGGAACAAATGTTGTAGTCCTTCTTTTGTAGGTAAAGGTATACGATCTTTCCTACAAAACAAGTTAAATTGCATGATTAGAAACATCTCATAATTTTCAGAACAAATTCTTTCACATAAAGAAATATGTCATACAGTCATGCAATTGTTTAAGCCAGTGCTTCAATACAACATTTATCCATGTTCCATAACTTTCTAGATGCCTTCCAGTCTCTACCGGAACATTGTTAAGAGTTTGCACTACTCCCAACATGTCAGCAAAGAGGTTTCATTCTAGATAAGTAGCAATGGAATGTTGTACAGTGCCATAGGCCACTTACCCATTATATGCATATTAGTAGTATACTGTTCATTAATGCAATCATTCTAATATGCACAATACATATCCTAATTCTAGGAACATGAGCATATACATCATTGAACAATTTTATTTAAACAAACAAATATGCAAGAAATGATAATTGAAATACTTATCTTTATTTGTTTGTTCGATGGACTCCCTCTGAGTCTTTGCTTCCTTGCAGGAGCTACTGGAGTCCTAATTTGAAGTAGCTTCTTCTACACCTTTCTATTGTGAAATGTAGAAAGATGGTCAACTCCCTCTGAATATCTGCATCCTTGTAGGAACTACTGGAGTGTGCTTCTTCTTGATCTTTTCTCCCTTGCAGGGGCAACTAGAGTGTGCTCCCTCTTGATCTTTGCTTCCTGGATTACCTGTCCTTTGAACTTATATTCATCCTTGGTCCCTAAGCTGTTTTGTTTTCTGAATTTACTTCAATCTGATCTAGGATCTTAACTGAGAGAACAACATGTACAGCATATCAATCATGGAGACAATAATGCAAGCACACAAGAGACACAAAGATTTACTTGGGGAAAACCATAAAGGTGAAAAACCCCAATAACTTCCTCAGAGATAGATAGAGCAATGATACAACCAACCAATAGAGATAGCCATAACCTAGCAGCAATCCTCCTCCTCCATAAGTGCGCCTCTCCTCCTTGAGAGCATGTGTGAGAAGTGAGTGAGAAAATAGAGTGCCTCCCGCACTCTATTTATACTTGACTTGACTTGCCTTTTTACCTAACTCATGTCGGCTCTAACTTAACCACATAACATAATGCTGAGTGGGCCGACCCCCAATAGGGTGGTCTAATAACCCTTTGACCGACATGGCCGACCCCCAATAGGGTGGTCTAATAACCCTTTGACCCACATGACTTATACAGGGCCGACCCCAAACAAGGTGGTCTAATAACCCATCAAGTATAAGTTACGACACTTACAATATAAATGACGACACTTCCTTATAGAGGAATAATACCATCTCTATAGGAATACAATATACATATATGTGAAATACATTCCGAAGTTACATATACATCAACACTCCCTCTTAACTAGGAAGGTATTTCTGAGCATAGTTCTTCTAGCACAAGTCATCTTCTCTGGATCATCGTCACTGGATAATCGTCATCGAGTCATCATCATCGTCATTGCTGCTGCTATCTCAATCAATCTCTGAATCTACTCGTCATAGGAAGTTCTACAGAGCCAGTCCTTTTTCATACTGGATGTAGGCCCACCACCTGCAGGTCTTCGTCATCACTGGCCATACTGTGGAATCCTCAGGACTTTTACGTGCGTCACAAAACCTCGAAAGAGCATCCCAGGCTGTTACGAGCACACAGCTCTACCTATAGGATCTCCCAGGGCACCGAATTACATGTGACCTCACCACAAAACCTCGCAAGAGCATCCCAGGCTGTTACGAGCACACAGCTCTACCTATAGGATCTCCCAGGGCAACGAATTACATGTGGTCATGGCAAAACCTCGCAAGAGCATCTGCCAGATATCCCAGGGAACCGAATTACATGCCATAGGCAAAACCTCGAAAGACTATCTGCAGATCTCCCAGGGCACCGAATTACATGCCATAGGACAAAAACTCGAAAGAGCATCTGCCAGATATCCCAGGGAACCGAATTACATGCCATAGGCAAAACCTCGAAAGACTATCTGCAGATCTCCCAGGGAACCGAATTACATGTCCTCCCAGAGCAAAACCTCGAAAGAGCATTTGCCAGATGTCCCAGGGCACCGAATTACATGCCATAGGCAAAACCTCGAAAGACCATCTGCAAATCTCCCAGGGCAACGAATTACATGCTCATCTGCACAACCTGATCCACGGCCATAGAGTATCAACCTGATACTCACCATACATCATCCTGATGTATCCATGATCATCCTGATCATCATCACTGCAACGTCCTGCTGCATGTCATCTGGAGCAACATCCTGAAGATCGTCATCTATGATCATCCTGATCATCACTGCAACATCCTGCTGCATGTCATCTGGAGCAACATCCTGAAGCTCGTCATCCATGATCATCCTGATCATCACTGCAACATCCTGCTGCATGATCCACCTGATCATCAATGCATCTACCTGATGCATACCAAGTATCTACCTGATACATATCATCATACATGATCCTCTTGATCATCAATGTATCCACCTGATACAAATACATGATACATATCATCATACATGATCCTCCTGATCATCAATGCATCTACCTGATGCATACCAAGTATCTACCTGATACATATCATCATACATGATCCTCCTGATCATCAATGCATCTACCTGATGCATACCAAGTATCTACCTGATACATATCATCATACATGATCCTCCTGATCATCAATGTATCCACCTGATACAAATACAAATACATGATACATATCACCATACATGATCCACCTGATCATACAATGTATCCACCTGATACATATACAGATACATGGTCCAAGCATCCAACATGATGCATATACAAAATACGTACACATGATCCAACTGATCATATCCAGCATCCAACATGATGCATACATACATAAATGATCCAACTGATCATATCCAGCATCCAACATGATGCATACATACATAGATGATCCAACTGATCATATCCAAGCAGAAACCAGAACATCATCCTGATGCTCATCATCCAGCGCTTACATCCACAGCTATGTGAAGGATCCTCCTTCCAACATGCTTGGAATGGCTTCAGCAAATGTGTCCATCACTTCTTCCTCAAAGTGTCCTCGATCTGAAGAACGCCAAGCCTCTCTCTGAAGTACTCGAACTTCACTCTGGCTAGTGGCTTCGTCAGCACATCTGCAATCTGCTCGTTCGTCGCAACATACAGAAGCTTCACAGCTCCTCTCTGCACCATATCCCTGATATAGTGATATTTGATCTCTATGTGTTTCGACCTGTCATGAAACACTGGGTTCTCAGACAGCTTCACACAACTCTGGTTATCACAGAAGATACCAGTAGCCTCCAACGGGAGATCAAATAACTCAGACAGTAGCTTCCGTAGCCATACTGCCTCACAACTAGCTGAACAGGCTGCAGCATACTCAGCCTCTACTGTACTCAGTGCTACGCAGGACTGCTTCCTGCTAAACCAAGAGATCACACCTGATCCCATATTGAAGCAACACCCAGATGTGCTCTTCCTATCTGCAGCACTGCCAGCCCAATCTGAATCAACATAACCCAGCAGGTTAAACTTTTGATTCGCCTCATATCTGAGCCCATAATCCACTGTACCCTTCAGGTACCTCAGAACATGCTTTACAGCAACTAGGTGAACACTCCTCGGATCCGTCAGGAAATGGCTCAATGTGTTCACAGGAAAGCAAATATCTGGTCTCGTGTTCGTCAGGTACATCAAGGACCCAATCATCTGACGATACATAGAAACATCAATCAGCTCAGATGAAGCATCACATAGAAGCTTCAGATTCGATGCCATAGGTGTGGCCATGGCCTTGCAATCCGTCATCCCGAACCTCTTTGGGATCTCTACTGCATACTTCCCTTGTCCAAGGAAGATTCTGTCTGCACTCTGCCACACCTCCATGCCAAAAACAAATAGTGCATCATCCCCAAGTTCTTCATCTCGAACTCGGTAGTAAGCTTCCGCTGCGTGTCGGCAATCAATATATCTTCACCATACCAAGTTCTGCACATATATGATTTCCTATCATGTGTCTCAGAACCAAGTGGCTTCTCTACATGCACTTCTTCTTCAATTACACCATTCAAGGAAGCTGTCTTGAATCCATCCGGTGTATCTTCTATTTCATCACTTTTATATTTCTCAATGCTGCCATCTGCAACATGCTTGATCTAATAGTTCCATTTGGAATTCATAGCAAACTTCCCTTCATGTCTTGGTATTACATTCCAAACATCATTCTTCATGATCGACGGATCATGGCATTTCATTTCTTCATCCCAGATCCTGGGAACTTCAATATCTTCAATAGATATCTTTGTTGCTGGAACAAATGTTGTAGTTCTTCTTTTGTAGGAGATGGCATACGATCTTTCCTACACAACAAGTTAAATTGCATGATTAGAAAACATCTCATAGTTTTCAGAACAAATTCTTACACATAAAGAAATATGTCATACAGTCATGCAATTATAATGCTTTAATATAACATTTATCCATATTCCGTAACTTTCTAGATGCCTTCCAATCTCTACCAGAACATTGTTAAGAGTGTGCACAACTCCCAACATGTCAGCAAAGAGGTTTCATTCTAGATAAGTAGCAATGGAATGTTGTACAGTGCCATAGGCCACTTACCCATGTATATTAGTAGTATACTGTTTATCAATGCAACTATTCTAATATGCACAATACATATCCTAAGTCTAGGAACATGAGCATATACATCATTGAACAATTTTACTTAAACAAACAAATATGAAAGAAATTAAAATACTTATCTTTCTTTGTTCGTTGGGTGGACTCCCTCTGAGTCTTTGCTTCCTTGTAGGAGCTGTTGGAGTCCTAATCTGAAGTAGCTTCTTCTACACCTTTCTGTTGTGGAATGTAGAAAGATGGTCAACTCCCTCTGAATATATGCATCCTTGCAGAAACTACTAAAGTGTGCTCTTTTGCTTTCTTGCAGGAACAACTGGAGTGTGCTCCTTTGCTTTCTTGCAGGAGCAATTGGAGTGTGCTCCCTCTTGATCTTTGCTTCCTGAATTACCTGTTCTTGAACTCATATTCATCCGTGGTCCCTATGCATGCTTATTAGTATCATGATTGAGTTATCCTTGTGTTCTTATATAAAATCATACATTCATTAGTATACTATTAAAACACAATAATCTCAAGCATGTATAATCAGGATCATTTCAAACAGAAAATAATAAGCATTAGCATTCAAGGTTTATGTAGGATTCTTATGGTTAGTCAAATCATAAGAAATATAACATGTCTAAACCTATAATTACTCAAACCTATGACTCTTCAGGTTAGTTGAATCATTAATCAAGATAAGAGATATAAAATGCATAAAACCTGTGATTATTCAAATCTATACCATCATGATTCTTCTGGTTAGTCATATCATCAATTATGGTAAGAAACATAATATGCATACAACCATGATTATTCAAACCTATGACTTCATGAATAATCATTATCAACAACAGTATAAGATCCTAACACAAGGTAGGATTCTATCTTGATATAGGAAAAACATACCTGGATTAGCATGCTAGCTATTTATGTCTAACATACTCACATGATGTCTTCTTGTTCTTCTTCAATGACTTGTGCTAGTAACCTGCATGTCTCATAAGTTAACCATTATAAAATCAAGTTATACATACCTCGAGAATGGATCTTCTATGAGATCCATGGAAATGGATGAATCTTTGTCCTCATGTCATCATGATCATATGTTCTTGAACCAGAACATGATTTGTCTTCTTGGTGTACCTTTCATGTTAGTAGACAACATAAAACTCATACAACATCACAATGTGTTAGTATAAACATAAGTTTCATACTCCTAATAAATGAATGAATTCTATCATGCATTCATAATTTTATTAAGGTGATATGACAAGTCTAAAATCAAGATTGTACTGACCGTGATAACATGAAGACAAACATACCATAAACTTAATTATGAACAAATCTCAAAACATACCTCGATGAGTCATACCTGTCGAGATCACTTGTAATCTTCTTATGTAAGGCCTTAGCCTCATCTCCCTCTGAAACAGGAACTTCTTCACTTATGCAAGTGACCAATCCATCTTCTTCTAGGATCAACCCAATCCACTTGATTTGCAAGAACTGGACCTGGAGCTGGATATGGGTTTGTCAGAGAAACCCCAAAAATTCAAACTTTGAATTTCAAACTTCCGAAAGGATAGGAATATGCGCCTTGATGAACTGATCAAACTGGAATATTCAGAATTTGAAAACTGCAAAGTTTCACTCCTCAATTTTGCCTTTGAAACTTCCAGATTCACTGGACGTGACCCTGAACTGGGGTTTGATGAAGCCCACTCTTCTACCCAATCAAAATGTTTGATCCAAAGCTCTAAGCTTCTATTTTTCTGAGGAGCTTCCAGCCGTGGTCACAGATTTCAAAAATTCCCATTTTTACAGAAGCCCTAATTTTCCACTTTTCTGATCAAAGTCCCGAACTAGGGTCTAATCAAGCCCGGCCTTCTGCCCAACCAAAAATTCTGATCTTGGTCTCTAAATTTCTATTTTGATGAGTAGCATCCAGCCGTGGTCTCCGATTACAAAAATTCCAACTTTCTTCAAAGCCCTAAATTCTGGAAGCCATGAATGAAGGTACCAAAAAATAATTCTGTTTTGACAGAAATATGTACCTGATTGTTTCTGGTGTAACTCTGAAATTTTTGATCCACAGGGTCTGAAAAAGTTTCCTGAGATAGCCTGACTTGTTATCTTTCCATCCTGATAGGTCTGACCTCAATTGGATTCTCTGAGAGAGATTTATGCCAAATGTCGCAACGTGACCTGTTTTGGGATAAAACAGGAGAGCGAACTTGTACGGCGTGCCACGTGTCACTGTTTTAACTTCGGCCTCTGAAAAAGTTTTCTGAGATAGCTCGGCCTGTTACCTTTCCATCCTGATAGGTCTGACCTCAATTGGATTCTCTGAGAGAGGGTTATGCCAAATGTCGTAACGTGACCTGTTTATGGGATAATACAGGAGAGCGCACTTGTACAGCGTGCCACGTGTCACTGGTTCAACTTCGGCCTCTGAAAACGTTTTCTGAGATAGTGCAGACTGTGTACTACCTGCCACTTTTTACGAAATTTCATTTGGAGCTTCCTATCCCAAGATATGACCTTTTTCCCAAGGTCACCTGATTTTGACTCAGATCTGGAAGAGGCAGAAACCCTATATTGTACAGATCATAAATCACAAAGTAAAACGAATTAGAGGTTGTCCTTTGGACACAAGATACCTGGAGATCTTATCTTCGGCCTGTAACAATTTCAGATCCGAAAACTTCGCCAAAACGGATTTATAGCGAAAGTGCTACGATGACTGGTTTTTGCTATATCAAGCCCTAGCATCGTAAGTGCAACAAGTGTCATACATGCCATATCATGCCTTCTTTCAGGCTAGCTCTGATACCATGTTTTGTTTTCTGAATTTAATTCAATATGATCTAGGATCTTAACTGAGAGAACAACATGTACAGCATATCAATCATGGAGACAATAATGCAAGCACACAAGAGACACAAAGATTTACTTGGGGAAAACCATAAAGGTGAAAAACCCCAATAACTTCCTCAGAGATAGATAGAGCAATGATACAACCAACCAATAGAGATAGCCATAACCTAGCAGCAATCCTCCTCCTCCATAAGTGCGCCTCTCCTCCTTGAGAGCATGTGTGAGAAGTGAGTGAGCAAATAGAGTGCCTCCCGCACTCTATTTATACTTGACTTGACTTGCCTTTTTACCTAACTCATGTCGGCTCTAACTTAACCACATAACATAATGCTGAGTGGGCCGACCCCCAATAGGGTGGTCTAATAACCCTTTGACCCACATGACTTATACAGGGCCGACCCCAAACAAGGTGGTCTAATAACCCATCAAGTATAAGTTACGACACTTACAATATAAATGACGACACTTCCTTATAGAGGAATAATACCATCTCTATAGGAATACAATATACATATATGTGAAATACATTCCGAAGTTACATATACATCAACATAAGCATGCTTATTAGTATCATGATTGTGTTATCCTTGTGATCTCATACAAAATCATACATTCATTAGTATATTCTCAATACTATCAAAACTCAATAATCTCAAGCATGTGTAGACATGATCATTTCAAACAGAAATAATAAGCATTAGCATTCAAGGTTTATATAGGATTCTTAAGGTTAGTCATAACATGTCTAAACCTATGATTACTTAAACCTATGACTCTTCTGGTTAGTCATAACATTAAATAAGGTAAGACACGTAATATGCATATACCCATGATTATTCAAACCTATGAATTCATGAATAAACATCATCAATCATGTCATGCATACTTATATAATAGATCCTATGATATAAGAAACACATACCTGGTCACCATATTTGCTAGTTATGTCTAGCAATGTGTTCTTGTTCTCTTCAATGACCTGCATAACTCATTAGTTAACTTTTGCAAAAACAAATTATACATACCTCTATGTGATCCATGAATATGGATGAATCTTTGTCTTTATGTCACCATGGCATGTTCAGGTTGTCCCTTCAAATTGTACAATCCTCCCTCTTGCTCTCCAATCACTACTGCATCATCGATTGTTTTACCCTTTGGCCACATTAGGACTTGGCCATCCACAAATGCAACCCTCATACCTTTTGCATCCAATGCAAAGATGGAGAGTAAGTTCTTCTTGAGCCCAGGTACATAAAGGACTTGTTTCATCTCCAAAGATTTTCCAGAATCTAGGTTGTAGGAGGCTTCACCACTTCCTTTGATTGGGTATTGATAATCATCCCCAAGTTTCACCTTATGAGGAGATTCATGTTCAGATAGATTCACAAAGTATTCCTTAAACCCAGTCATGTGTTTGGAAGCCCCACTATCAATCAACCAATCATTACAACCATGGGAGATAGTATCTGTGAGAGCAGAGATTAGAACATACTCTTCTTCACTTGATGAGTCATCATCACTATCATCACTTTCTTTCCTATCCTTCTTCTTTGGAGGTTCATCATCCTCGGCAGCATGAGCATGGAACTTTCTTTTGTTGCCATTCTTCTTCTTGCTGGAGTTGTTGTTATTATCCCTTTTGTTCTTAGGACAATCTGAAGCAAAGTGACCCTTCTCATTGCATGTGAAGCATCTTAGATCCTTCTTATTCTTTTGATAGGATCTTTTGTAGCGAGAGTGCTCCTTCTTGGGCTTGCTTCTTTTGGTGTGAGTTGTGAGAGCTTGATATTCACCCCCCATCTTTTCCTCACGAGCTATAAGTCTAACTTCTTCTTGAGAGCATTCCTCCCATAGTTTATTGAAAGAGATCAATTTCTTTCTTGCACAGATTCCTTGAATAAAGGAGTCCCATGACGTAGGTAGGCCATTCAAAGTGGTCATAACAACTTCACCATTGTCCACTACTTCATCCACAGCTTCAAGTTGCTCCTTGATCTGAGAGACCTTGGAGAAGTAAGATTGAATGGTTTCTCCATTCAACATCTTGACCCCTTTCAATTGATTCCGCAGAGTCATCTTCCGATTTATGTTCTTCCCTTCAAATAGCTTGGTCAAAGAGTCAAACATCTCCTTGGGTGTCTTGAGAGAAGACACATGGGGTATGAGATGGTCTTTGATAGAATCAGCAGTGATTCTCTTTGCCTTGACCAAGTTATTCTTATGAAATACCTTGGCCTCTTCATCCTCTGGGATAGGGATGTCTTCTTTTATATATGAGTCCAACGCATTCTCTTCCAGGATTAACCCAATCCTATACTTCCAAGCTCGGAAGTTATCATCCCCTTCAAGCTTATCCTCAAGCTTGGTGTGGTGAGACATCTTAAAGAGTACTTTAAATGGAAATAGAAAAGATTTAGGTCTTACCACTTGAAATGCTGAAAACTGGATCTGGTCCCGGATTAGGGTTTGTCGAAAAAACCCTAAAAATTCAAAATGTAAATTTCAAATTTCTGAAAGGATAGAAACATGCGCCTTCATGAGCTGATCAGCCTGGTGCATTCAGAATTTGAGATCAGCAAAGTTTTACCCTTCATATTTGTCTTTTTGTCCTCCCAGGTTCACTGGGGAGAGCCTTGAATCAAGGTTTGATTTTCCCGAAGATCTACCCAGCGAAAAATCTCGATCCAAAGATCTAAACTTTGATTTTTGCAAGGAGCTTCTAGCTGTGTCTTCAGATTCCAGAAATTCCTATTTTTGTGGAAACCCTAATTTTTAGGGCCAAATCTGAAAATGCTCAGAATTGAATTCTGATTGGACAGATAGATTCTCCTTGATGAGTAGAGTCAATCTACTATACTGCTTTTCCAAAAACTGTGGAGAGAAACCCAATAAACAAGAAACTCAAGTTTCCGTCACTGCAAAATGTCTTCTTCTCAGGTTAGCTCTGATACCATGTTAAATTTTGAGCATTAATTCACAATACTCTAGGATCTTCACTGAGAGAATAACATATACAGTATATCAATGCATAACAATCACAATAAGCATGACAAGCATCACAAGAATCAAAAGCATGAGAGACAAGAGACACAAAGTTTCCATGGGGAAAACCCTAAGGTGAAAAACCCCACAACTTCCTCAGAGATAGAGAGAGCAATGGCTCAACCAAAGTACAACCAAAATACACTAAGATAGTCTCCTAGTAGTAGATGATCCTCCTCCTCACTAGTGCGCCACTTTCTGAGAGAGAGAGATATGACTTTCCGAATGATCCAAATAGAGATCTCCTGATCTCTATTTATACTTAACTTGTTTGCCCAGTTACACTATGGGGCCGACTTGTCTATCTAGATACATCCACAATATAATATATATTTCAGGGCTGACCCCACACATGGTGGTCTAATAACCCATCGGCAAGTACACACACTTGCGACACTTGTCAATCCACATGACGACACTTCCTTATAGAGGAATAACACATCTCTAATAAGGGTACAATAAATATATATGAAATACATAGATGAAATACATTCCGAAGTTACATATACATCAACAGTCGTGGCTAGATAATTAGGGTGTTGGGTAATCCTTATCTATTGAGAAGGTAGAAAACCATGGGTGTAGGTGCATCCTTTCTGTAGTGGTAGAAGAATATAGGATATTAAGTTCTCCATCAAGTTGGTGCTTGTAAAACAGTTTTGTATAAGATTAGCTTATTAATAAGAAAAATTTGTTGGTTTTACCTTTGAGGTTTCCACGATAAAGCAGTGTGTTCAAATTGTTAATTGTCTTATTCATGTTACTTATGATTATTTAACTTGTTCTTAATACTAACTGTTTATAAAATATTTGAAAAAGACAGTAGTGGTTCACCATCCCACCTCTCAGTATTGTTGGATAAACCAACACCCGCCGCATAGCGCCATGGCCATCGGCTAGGGTCTTGTGTAGTTAATGTTTTAGCACCTCTGATTAATATTTTAAGTGCTTGGGCCTATTTTCATAACTTTCTAGGCTCCCTAAGGTAAGATTACTTCCCTTATACTTTTTAATCCTTCTTTGGACTCCAAACCTCGTGAACTATTTACCCGATATTCTTAGGTACTTGAGACAAAAATAATGCTAACAATGGGGTCCCTTCATGCAGATATTTTGTACCTTGTCCCAGATATCTTTAGCTGATGAACACTTTCCAACTTTAGCTTTCACATGATCATATATTCCATGCAAGATGATATCCATTTCCATTGCATTATTATTTCTTAGCTCCTTCATGGCTGCAGTTTTTTGTGGTCTTTTTGGAGTGATGTAACCATTTACAACATATTTCTAGATATCAAAACCTTGTGCATGCAAATGGAGTCTCATTATTATAATCCAATGATCAAAATTTGATCCATAGAACAGTCGAACCACATTTGCAGAGTAGAGACTTTCATGTTCATCCATGTGCTCTAGATATCTCCGTTCCAGCTATCAGAGTCTCTTGAAGGAAATGACTCTAATACCAATTGATTGTTGGAAAATTATAGTAAGAGGGGGGTGAATTAGTATTTAGCACTTTTTAACACTTTTAACCTTAAGTACAACATGTAACATTAACCATTAACAATGCCATTCACCATCACATAAAACCAACACATAACATCATCCACAATGCACAAGAGATTTAATGTGGATCTGAAACCCATGCAAGGGAAAACCACATAATGCTTTTCTTAGATAAAAATAACTAGATTGCATTCATAGAAAGCACCCCAACACCAATTGGAAGGAGGCACCTACAACCCCCTATTTTACAATATCCTACTTGAAGGAGGCTCCAAATCCTTGATTTACCTGAACCAACTGGAAGGAGGCTCCAACCTGAAGGAATCTCCAACTCCTGGGTTTACAAGATCCAACTAGAAGGAGGCTACAACCCCTTGGTTTTCATAATTTCCAAACTATAGATAGGGTTCTAGTCCTCAATAAAATCCAACTCAATAGTTTTACTAGCACCAACTGGAAGGAATCCCCAACTCCATGAGACCACAAGCACCAACCTAAAGGAGACTTGAATCTCCTATCCTTGCCCCATCCTGCCAGCTTGATATGAATAAAAAGAAAAATATTCCACTGCCATTGTATCACTGTCTCCATCAACCTATACCTATATCTATGTCCTTGTACCTATATCTATCATTGTCACAATCATTGTATTGCTGTCACTATCACAATCCATGTTCGTCACAATGACACAATCATTGTCTCTGTCACAATGTGTACATGCCTCAAATCTGTCCTCCAAGAATGCCAACAAATTCTTGGAATATATACTTCATATGTATAGAAATACTAGGAAGATGCCTCCAAAGAGTGTAATCAAACCCTAGAAATAATCACCAATGGACTTCATCTATTTTCACCTTGAAACCCTTACACCATAGATCTCAGAGTACATTCCAAAATCTTAGAGGTATCTCATGCCAATAACATTACCATGGAATATTTCAATACAATCACCAATAATATCTATGCAAAGATCATCATATAATGTGCCAAGATAATTACCAGGATCATCATTAAGTATGTTGATCCAATGTGCCAACAAGTTTGTGCTTCTGATATCGTATGAGAAAGTTATGCAAGATTTTTTCAACCTTCTTCTCTCGAATTTTCATTGTCTTTGTCATTATCACAAACCCTAACATTCAACAAGTATAACTCTTAACATGTAATGAATAAAGATATGAAATTTTTTTCCACATATTCTTCAATATCTCTACGAAATCTCCTCTAAGGGTCATTCTATGGAATGTCATGGATCAAAAGTTATAGTGAAAATTCCAAACTAAATTGTTTAAAGATGTTTTTTGAGTAATTTAAAATCCTCGTCTTCCCAAGTTCATATCTTCGAAAAATATAGCGAACCAAGATCTGAAATTTTAACCATATGTTGTTAAAGATATTTTTTTCATCTCCTACAAAGGGAACTATCTGAAACATTCTGGATCAAAGCTTATAAGGAAAATTCCAAATTGACATGTTTGAAGGTTATTCAAAAACCCTAACTTTCTGAGGTCATATCTTCGGAACTATAGCAAATCAGCATCTGAAATATTTACCATAGGCACTCACAAGTCTTGACACATTGTATCCATCCCATAAACATTTCAAGGTCTAAAAATCCCATAAACAAAGATATACTAAAAAAACCAAGTAGAAATCATTGCAAGGTTTCATCTTACACTAGAATTTCAGCCTTCTTCACTTCAGTTTTCCCTTAAATTTGACCCTCTACTCTTGCATCTGAGCTCTTAAATTTTGGATGATGAAGATGAAAATTTTCCTCTCCTATTTATACTACTCTAAGAGCATGATTTATCTTAATATTTTATGGTTATCCTTTAAGATCCTTTAGCTTTAGCTTGAGTAACTCTTGACCCTTTCTCGTGAACAACAAAGTGCAAAGGTACTGATGATCAAGAGTCAGAGATAAATGAATTAAAAAGTAAAATTACCAAGATGCAACTAGATGTCCAGGGTGAAGAGTTGTTGTTACCGGACAATCTAACGAAAGCGAACTTAAGGCATGATCTCCCTAGTTCAATGTGAATCTAGAACAAATCAAACAGAACACAAATCTACCTTCCTAGATCAAATTAGAGATTCAGTAATGTAAAAATCTTACCTTTCAGATTTGTAGATCTCTTTCCCCTTTGTCGCTCCAAGCTCCACGGTTGTCAGATCCGTAGCTGCAAGACCTATCAGAACATGCAAGAGACAAAAAAGCAGTAATAGTACATCTACACAATAATTGATGTAAGTAAACGGTTAAGGAAGTAAACTATAAATATCAATGAACAACAAGACATTTATGGAAAGAGTTTTGTATTGCTGTATAAAAGTTGGAATACAAAGAAGAGTGAGGATTACAACCAAGCCCTAATGTCGCAATCTTCGTCCAACAATCCAAGCCAATGCCTCTAAGGAGAAATGGGTGCCTCCAATAGATGAATGATGATCTCCTAGGATAATTCCACCAGCGTATGGATGTTATAGCATTCCTCCCCTTGGAATGGAGAGGAGATTCATATATATAGGACTAAGAGGATAGAATGGGTTGAGAAATAGTGGGAGAGGACTAAGGGATCCTCCCAAGGGGTTAGGGAACTGAAAGCCAGCTCACCTACAAACTAGGGATAGAGATCCAAGTCATACACCTTCGAGAAATCACTCGAAGATGCCATTTATACACATTAACTGACATCGACGCAAGTTGTAGTAGGGAAACATGCGCCTGATAGGGACAGCGCATGCTGTACAAAGGTGACATGAGCCGACGACGCAACCTATCAGGTGATCAACTTCACTTGACCTAGTTGGGTACAAGTTTCTAGGTAGCAACCTACACCGGCCCAACTAGACCCTATGGCAGAGGGGTTAGTAACTTCTCTAGTTTGACTTCCTAGTCATGGAAACATTAGGGGTTTTTGTACTGAGTTGACATATGTCTCATGATGGCAATATTTTAGGTGTAATAGAATGCCCCACAAAGCATGAAGCTGATAAAACTAGACAGGTGAAATGATTTGACAGAAGTATGGCAAGGACTGGTCGAAGGGAAGATGATGTTGCAGTACAACTGACTCTGAGAACACAGTCTCGTATGACTCACAACATGGCTGCTGACCAATACAATGCAGATCCATGGTAGTAAAGACCGACTGAACACAATCATGGCTACTAGACACAATCATAGATCCATGATGAGATGATAACACAACCACGACCAATACAAAGTGGATATATGTAATATAAATCAAACAATCTCCATCGCAACCTTGGAAAAACATGACTCCCCAGGGTCTTCAAGCCGAACCCGCAATGACACGAATCTACCCATGTGATTACAAATGTCTTGACATCGAACATGGTAGAAACCACTTGATTATCGGTCATTGATGTATACCATTAACAAGCGCGAGGGAAACCCCCATTAATGTCGATGATCCCCAAGGTCTCATAGTACATATCATCAAGCCTGAATAAATGAGTTGAAGTCGAACGCTTGATGAAATATTTCAATCAAGAGTCAATGATGTAAACTCATGTCGAAAGCAAGGTAACCTTACATTGAGGAATGCAGTCCCAAGGTACTCTATTGGTTTTTAGATTCAGACCTCAGATGATGTGTTGAAGTCGACAAGGATGAATCCGTCGAAGGAGGGCCATGATGAATCCCCCATCATCGACACAAAACTTGATAACCGATGTCTGGAGTAGATCAGATGGTACAGTAACATGCAAGACTGACTTAGAGTATACCGACATGATGGAAGGTGTACTGACGGAAAAATGATGAGCGGTGAATGTATCTTGAACATGGGCATGGCATGCCTTGGCAGTATTGACATGACGAGAATGATTCCAAATCCTAATGCAACTGATGGTGGAAGCATTATTTGGATGGTCCAAAGGAGTAACAAGACTCATGAAGTTAAAAAAACTCGAGGACAAATGGCTTACCCAAGTACTGAATGTAAATGCAAATGAGTGCCATGTTCAAGAACGACTAAGTACTACCACAAGTTAAAGTGTAACACAAAAAAATTTCCTTTTTCCCCATCATGATTCATGAGTGCCTCACTTGTTTTTTAACGAGCTTGAGGAGGGTAAACAGATGCTCGGTATATCTCATCCCATAGATGAGTCCAATCCCAAATATTTTTCAAACCTGAGAAAGGAGGGGTTCGTCCCATGACAGGCCCTTCAATGTTGAATTTTAACGAGTCCATAGAAGGTAAACTCAATGCCATTTCATGTTTAGAGAGTCTGAAAGGGACTAAAGAAAAATCCAAATGTCCTGTATTTGTAGAGTTAGTCTCCCTGCCCGAAAAAGGATAAAATGATGCAAGAGAGAACTCTTCCACTCATGATTGAATGGAGCGCACCTTTTTTGTAAATAGTACTTCCTGATCTGAAAAAGGGGTAAACTATCATCATAAAGACGATCGTTCAAATACTTTAACAAGTGTGAATGCGACAAGTTCGCTTGGCGATTTTTTTGTATTTTGGGATCCTGAAAAGAGCTTAAAGAAAGACTCCAGGGGAGTTCCTTTTTCGTAGGATTTTAACGAGCCCGAAAAATTGATAAACTATAGCTTGGTGACTTATTCTCATCGTGTTACGAGCACGATAAAGAACAAAGAGTTAGCTCGGTGTCATTAATAATTTGAATTTAACGAGCGAAATAATGACATAAAAATGCTCGATGAGTTGTTCATCCCTGATAATACTCGCGAGATAATCACCATGACGAAAAATTACATTAATTAGGCACCTAACTTCACCTACAAGATTAAAGACTAGGTCAAAACAGTTAACCAAGTGTTTAAATGCAGAAAATAACTCAAACTATAGTAAATAACCCACTAAAGCATCAAATTAAAAAAGGAATATTCCCTTTTTAGTTATAAAATGGGCAAAATAATGAAAAAGAATCACAATTGTTATTTACCAAGTTGGAGTGGTGTGAAGTGTCGTTTGGAGCCATTTTCACTTATTGATTCTGGGAGCTACAGTTGACCGTTTCGCATGCCGTCAGAGATAGGTAAGCCTAACCTTTGCCATTTAACTTTCTAGTGGATTACATTTTTTTTTATTACATTTTTATGGGTTTTGAGATGGTTTGGTGGGGGGATATGCACTCGTGGGTCAGCGCTATCCCTCCTTACGGGAACCGCACTGGGCATAAGCCGACGCAAAACCCGTAGGGGTAATCTGTGCCGACAGTGCCCTATCAGCAATGACGTCCTGTGCCGGCGCAAACCACCAAACACAACTCAACGCCCAACTCATAATAAATAATTTTGATAATTGGAAAGGGTTCTAATAATGTTTAAATTCTCTTTTTGACAGGTTTATGGTGATAGATATGGTTCTCGAGTGGCGAGAACGACAGCATGAAGTTGATGATGCTCAAGTTGAGAATGACCCTCAATGCATTACTACATTGAGGCACTATGGGTTGCTCAAATACTTCAGAGTGCCGAGCATGAGGGCCCAAGTTCCTCTGCTGATGCACATGATCCAATGTTGGGATCCGGTACCTCATCACTTACATTGAGCATAGATGTCGAGGACATCTACTTCTTGACAGGGTTGTCCCGATGGGGAGAGCCTGTATCTCTTACTGGATCACGAGGAGGTGATCGGACAGTGGATGATATGATTGACCAGTGGTGTACCCCGGGCACTGTGGCTATTGGTGGGAAGATCCCCATCAAATATATTCGAGACCGTGCTCTTCACCATAGTGAGGGTAGCGGAAGTCAATCTGCTCACCTTGTGAGCAAATCACAGTTGATGTACGCGAAGGAGTGCATGGCTCCTTGGGTATTCAACTGGTGTGAGGGACTCATCACCAACCTCCGGAGTCAGTTGACCAAATTTCAGCGCAGGGCGTTGAAGTAGTTTGGCTATGGGTTGATAGTGATATCATTTCTGTTGGAGCGGGTGCCTCATCTATGTCCGCAAGTGGACTTGGATGATCAAGATGCACGGGATCCACACATGACCAGATGGTTAGAGGTTGTGGCTCACCATGGTGGCGAGGGTCCCATCATAGGCTTCGGTTCAGGATTCTTCACTTGGTTGGAGGGACAACTCCTCATGGTAGAGGATTATCCATACACCGGGACATATTTCAGACTCGATCCTGATCTGGTGCTTCCCGAGGGAGGACAATGGGGTGATATCGGTAAGAACAACAACTATTGTGTTTTTTCATTTTATGTATTTATGATTTTTTTGGGGGGTAGTGCTGACGATTCATTAATGTTTTGTGTAGATGTGGGTCCATATCGACCAGTTGGAGTCTCGCTCATTGTGAGAAGAGGAGAGGTTCCAGTCATAGGTCCTACGATGCGTGATGCCATCGAGGAGATGGAGGAGGTCCATGAGAACCTCCATAGGTTGAAACTAAACATCCCAGAGCTAGGTGTCCATGATCTACCTTGGGGCTATCAGAAGCTCACCGTCGGGGTGACCCTACGTTTTGGCATGCTACTCCGTAAAGTGGCGAGGGCTGTAGTCTATTACCATGAGCAGCCTAGGGATTAGGCTCATGTTTATGTATATACTGAAATCTTATGAGCTTTAGATTTTGTTAGATATGACTCTTACTGAAAGCTAGTATGCTTCATATTTTTTTATTAGCACTACCATTTTGTATCGATTGATATATATACAGACATTATCGGCGATTCTATACATTTTGTGTTATAATGGTGATTTATGAGATCTTGTCTTACATGTTTTCTTATACAATGGATAATTTACATGTTATGTCTATTTTTATATTTTTATGAATATGTTATGTGTGTGCAATGTACCAATCCAAAATGAAGTTGGCCATCGAGTCAACAAATGTATTCATGTCTCGTGGAATGTGCATGTATTAAATAGACTCAAAGGACCTTTCCAGAAGACGAACTTGTCGAAAGAGACGGAGTAGAGTGGGGTCGCAGATAGCGTAGATCCGGTTAAGATGAGAAACCACTAGTTGCGAATCCAGGTGGACAACCACGTGGTTCATACCCAATGAAAGAGCATCGGTTAGGGTTCCAATCACCACCTGATACTCTGCGGCGTTATTGGTCACGTATCCTAGACAATTTCCTCCTGAGCTAATGAGCTCGCCAGTTGGGGAATAAAGTACCCAGGTTGTCGAAGCAAGGTTACGGGTATGCCGGCTGGCACCGCCTACGAATCCATAGAAAGTTTCCATCTGCACATGCAGACAAAACATGGTATAAGTAGCGAAAACAATATCTATACACACTAAAACAAAGCGTCACACAACACAAAAACACATGCCATGTACAGTATATACAACATACCTATGTGTGAAAATATCAGGCATAGTACCTCTTCAGGTAAATCCCATTGCGGGTCTCACCCAAAGACATCCCATCATAATCCTCTAGTTCATAGGCTCCCTTCTCCAGAACACGTTTCACTATGTATGGTATGTGCCACATGGACTCAAACTTACATGCCCCCAGCTTATCGTGCCTTTGGTCATATGTGAGGACCAAATCACCCTCGTTGTACACGCGAGGTTCTACCGACTTATCATATTGTGCTTTGATGCGTTTCTTATGTGCCTCGTTGGAAAGAGAAGCATCACGATGGGTCTCATCGAGTTTCGCTAGGTAGAGGAAGCGCTCTTCCTTGGAAGTGGTGTTCAGAAGGAGTTCAACTGCGAGTTTGAGAGATGAAATCTCACACTTTATTGGTAGGACTGCCTCCAATCCATAAACTAATTGGAAAGGTGTAAATCTGGTGGCAGTCTTAATGGAGGTCCGATAAGCCCATAGTGCGGAAAAGAGCATGTTGTGCCAGTTTGATTTATGCGTACCCACCATGCATTGAATCATGGTTTTCAAGGCCTTGTTAATGGCCTCTACTTGTCCACCGTCTGTGTACGTAGGCATAGCCTCAGCCCATTTTGTAAAGTAATCCATGGCTACTATGACGTAACCATGCCCCCCGACCGAGCTAGGCTTACAGTGCATGAAATCTATGCCCCATTTTGCAAAGGGGCCAACAACAATAACCGGGTGTAAAGGGGCTGGGTGGGTGCACTTTTTCATTTGAAAATGCTGGCATGGGGGAAATTTTTTAACGGCCTCAATGCAATCTTTAAAGATGGAGGGTCAGTAATATCCCGTGCATAGTATCTTCTGAGTTGTATCCATCCCAGAGAGATGACCACCACAAGCCCTAGCATGACAGTCATTCAATACGTGTTCAGCCTCCTCATGTGTCAGACATCGTTGAAGAAGAGAATCAATACCATGACGGTACAAGGTATCATTGATGATCAAGTAATATTTAGCGTGGTGGCGTATACGACGAAGGTCATCATGAGACAGTTGGGGGTTGAACTGTTGGGTCTGAAGATATAAGGTAATATCTCCGTACCATGGGTAAGACATGTTGATAAGGAACAATGACTCATCTGGAAGAGAATCGTTGGACTCAGATCCTGCATCAGCACGAGGAAGATCACAGATGATCTCTAAAAACACCAAAGACTTCTTGGACTTGGCCTTCTCGAATAGGAGAATGAATTTCTGTAGTATCACGATCCAACATGAATACTTTCCCCCAATTACTTGACGTGTCAAAACATGGTACATGGGGTTCGAGTCGGCAATAGTGGTGGTGGTGCGGAGCAGTATGTAATGACAAAAATTCTGGACGGAAATGACTGCCGCGAGAGCAAGCTTCTCAACATGTGAGTAATGCATTTAGGAGTTAATAAGACCCTTAGGTAATATATCACATGTTTCTAGGAATTATGGTCCTCCTGCACTAAGACCATGGCGATCATGGTGGCAGAAGCAGCGAGATAAAGGATGTAATCTCGGTAGTAATTGGGTGGTTGGAGCACAGGGGCATGGGTAATAGCATGTATAAGGCTATCGAAGGATTGTTGCGCTTGATCATCTCATTTGAACAAGACATCCTTCTGGAGTAGTCTCATATAACCCTGTGTCTTTTGAGTGAAATTATAGACAAAACATCGTAAGTAAGTTTCCTTCCCTTGCAAACTTTGAAGTTCCGTAACATCAGTAGGAGGTGGGAAAGTGACAATGGATTCCACCTTCAAGGGATCAATGCAGATCCCATCTTTTGAAACGATAAAAACCAGGAGGCGCCCAGACTCGACGCAGAAAATACACTTGTGAGGGTTCAGATGGATGTTATACCATCTGCATCTGAGGAATACTGCCGTCAGATGATCAATGTGGAACTCGCACTGTTGCGAATGGGCAGGGAGATGGTCTAGATAAGGTTCCACAAAGTCCTTCAAGTCATGAAAAGCATACGACATGGCCCGCTGGAATGTGGCACCAGCATTTTTAAGACCAAAAGGGATTTTACGATAGGAAAACGTACCCCAAGGGCAGATGAATGCAGTCTTGTGTTGGTTGGTGGGGTGGATCTCAATTTGGTTGTAACCGGAAAAGCCATCCATGAATGAAAAGATGACACTTGCAACACAATTGTCAATGATCTGATCGATGAAGGGAGTTAGGTAATTGTCCTTAGGACAAGCCTTGTTGAGATCCCAATGATCGATGCATACTCGGATGGTGCCCTATTTCTTAGCCATAGGGACGACATTTGAGACCCATTCTTTTAATGGACTAGGGTAGATAAAGCCATCCTTTTCTGCTTTGATTGTCGCAGTTTTTCAAGGGTGTACCGGTCATAACTTTTGGTGAACTGGGTTAACATAGGGATAGGTTTTAATTTCGTATGAAACAATAGTGGGGTCTATCCCAGGAATTTCCTCGTAGGTCCAAGAAAACACGTCTCTAAATTGATTGAATAAGGCCATGAAAGTAGTAATCTCTTCAGGGGAACATTTCTAGCCTAAACAAATATGTTCCAATACACCAGGGGTAACCGAGATGTCAACCGGAGTGGTGGGTTCGATGTTCACCAGGTTGCCCTCAGTGTCTGTATGTCACGTGAGTATCGGGGACTGGGGGCAAGGGTAGACATCTGGTGTGAAAATGGTGGTGATGCTATTCTCTATAGAACCCAATGGGGGAAGGAAAGACGATCGATTGTGGAGGTCTTCCCACAGAGGGTCATACGCACTCATGATTTCCATAATGGAATCATCGGAATGAAAAGTCTGGAGCAGAGGATCGGGTAAGGATGACGTCCGCTGTAGAGAACATGATGTAGAGGCCACAACCAAGTGGTCCTTGGGTGCTGACTAGATAGCCTCATATGTGAGTTCAGCAGGTGAAAGAGGCATGGTGTCTCCAATCAGGTGCATAGTGCCTTCATCGGGTACAAGCCATTGATCTTTAGAGTTGGGAAAAGATGGAATCCCATAGGAGATCATGTTCACTGTGGAAACATGGTTAGGGGGATCCGGGGTTGGAAAGACGCCCATAAGAGATGAATATTTTATGAGGCCGACCCCCATGCTCTCATATAGCTGCGAAGATTGTCCAAGAAATGGGACATTATTGCCAGGATGAGTAGTGGTGTCCGGTGTATAGAAGTCCAGTTGGTCGACAATGACAATTCGACCTTGGTGGGGGAATTTCACTATGTGGAAGATGGATGATGTGACCACAGTCATGGCATAAAACCAATTACGACCAAGTAAGAGATTATAATCTAAAGGGGCTGCGACTAATTCCACGTTAATGATTGTGGTCTTACCCCCCAAATCGAATGCTAAGGCTTGTAATAGCCCATGGGGTTGAAAGCCACGATCGTCAAATGCTTGCTTTCAAGGTGGTGAAAGAACGGTTCAGTTCAGGAGAACTAATGGCTCTCCAACAAGACAATGACATGACCGAGGTAGAAGCCCCTTCTTCTAGTAGAGTACGATGGATTGTCTTCCCAGCAACATTCGTAGCAACTTGAAATGCCAGCTAGTAGGAAAGCCTCAGTTTAAAGTACTCAATTCGAAACATGATTGTGCTCGAGGAATATGGATCTATAGCGCTAATAGAAGCAAGAAGAGTCTTGTGTTGGTTGGGACAATTCTACAAGACCTCTAGTGCCGACATGGCACAAGGAGCTTGTGCCAAGTCCTTGACAATATTGTAGTTTTGAGCTGCTAGAGCATTGGGATTGAAAACTACTTTTCGAATCGTTCTCTTGGGCGGACGCGATATTGACTCTAAAGAAGGCTTCTTGATGGTGAGGGGGGCCTGCGGTACGATAACATCAGGCATAGAAGTGGAAGCTTTTTCAGAATTACTTCCAACAGGTTCCTTCAGAGGGACTGAGTCATATGAACATGATCATGTGTTCAAGTTAACTGTCTCACTATGCATCATGAGAACATGCACGGTAGAGGATGCCTCGTCGTGTGAAGGAGAGGCTTGAGCAATCAGTTGTTGATTATGAGTGGGGAAGGGATCGTTGAGAACTGCGGGAGTGGGGTTTCCTTTGAGAAACTTCTGCACTTCATCTCGATGGGGACATTCCTTAGAGAAATGGTCTCCACCGCACACTAAACAAGGATACTTCAAATTCCTCTTTTGTTTGGTGTCTTCAGGGGTGCTCTTATTCTCCTGTTGGTTAGAAGATTTATTGGGTTTACCTTTGTTTTTCTTCTTACCACTGGATTTCTGAGGTGAAGCTGATTGAATAGAATTCACTTCTTCGGTGGGGGCATGAGTGGACGACTTGGTGGTGCTATTACCAGCCTATGGTGGGGATGTGGAAGAACATTGGGGGTTCGATGGTCCACTAGTTTGAGTAGGAGACTGGGAGTTAAGGGAACTAATGATGTCGTCATCGCGAGGTCCCTTGGGTGGTTTTGCGGGATCATATGTAGGGCGGGGTGCATCAGGAACGATTTCATACAACGTGTCGGATTGAGCATAGACCAAGTCTAAGTAATGGGCATGGGCAATAGCTTGTTCCTCGGTGACGACCCCCCCCATGGCCACGTCTCGAGCTACGATAGGAAAAAATTACTTTGTCAACCAGTCAACTAAGAGTTGGTTTGGAATGTGAGCCTAAATGAGACGTCGTCTTCGCCACCACTCATGGATATGGTCTGAGATATGAGTTGCAGTATTCTGGGGAAGAGAGGTCAATAAGTCTGTACCAGTCTCATAGCGAATGGGAAACTGGAAATGAGTAAAAAAAGACATACCAAGAGAAGGAAAATCTGGAAAGGAGTTCAGTGGTAATTCAATAGACCACTTGGCAGCTGGGCCGGTGAGAGTTAGTTGGAATAACCTAAGACGAATCAAGTCGTCCATCAAGGAGTTGGATGAACACCATAAATGGTATGTCATCACATGATTTTTTGGATCCTCACTAGGTTTTCCATCAAATTTGGGAATATCAGATGGTAGTTTAACTGAAATTGGTGGCCAATTATATCTGTGGAAAATGGGGTCATTCATCAGACGAGACAGGTCAGGTAGGTCCAAAGTAGCCAAGAATGGCAGCTGTTGATTCGGCTGTGAGTCTTGATAGTACTGATAAGCCATATATGGACCAGTAGGACCTTGCATCAACTGGTTGTAGGGTGTTCCAGGAGAAAACTGGTCGTAAGGGGGTATGCCACCTAGACCATATGTAGGTCCGCCACCATAATAAGGTGGTCTATTACCATAGGGTGGGGGTCCGCCGCCACCGCCGGGAGGGGGTAGACCTCCTCCAACAGGTGGAAATCCGCCACCACCACCATAATAAGGGGGTCCTCCACTGCCTCCATCGGAAGGGTGGGGCCTACACCACCTCCGCTGGAGGAATGGGGACCTCCTCCACCACCACCAATGGAAGGGTGTGGTCCTCCTTCGCCACCTCTACCATAATAGGGTGGTCCTCCACCACCTCTACCGGAATAGGGTGTTCCTCCACCATCGAGAGGAGGGGGTCCCCCACCTCTGCCGGAAGGGGTAGGGCCTCCGCCCCCACCAGGAGGGGGATGGCCTCCACCTCCGCTGAGAGGGGGATGGTCTCCGCCTCTGCTACCTGAGTGGGGTGGGCCATTGTTGCCAGAATGAAGTGGGCCTCCGCCAAAGGGTAGAGGTCCACCTCCTCTGGAATTGTATGGGGACCTGCTGCCTTCAGAGGGAGGTGGAGGGGGACCAAACGGGGGTGGTGGTACTTTAGGGATGGTTGGTGGGGGTCCATTTTGTAAAAAGAATTGGTGCCCCCATAGAGTGTATGGATTTCCGGGATAAGGTATCCTTTAGAGTGCGTTTCTGGGATTGAATTGTCCCGACACATGGTTAAGATAACCTGGATACGCTTGACTCCATGGTAGTTGAGTTGAATTGGATGGTCCCCCAACATGAGATAATCCCATGGTGGATGCTCCAGCGGGTAAGGAAGTTACAACGTAATGACCAATAGGAATTCCTCCTCTAGTATTGTGGTTAGGAGACGGGGGTTTCGTCCCAGTAACAGCGTGCTGACCACTAATCGATGGTTGACCCAAAATGGGTTGTTGATTATCTGCTATGGGATTAGCATTACTCGTAAGAAAAATAGGGGGTAAAGGGTATCCTCCCCGCGAGTTTTGGGGTGGTGGAGGAATGGGTAACATTCCCATAGTAGTAAGAGGAGTGTTGGACTGTTGTCCTTCAACAGGTTCAGTCATTTGGGGTATAGAACTAGTCTCCTGTCTAAGGGGTGTACTTGCAGGAAGTGAGGGTTGACTAGGTTCATAAGTGGTCATGTTGTGGATGGATGGTTCCAGTGAATCATAAGATAAAGAACGAATCGGGATATGTCGATATGAGGGTAGCTCCGGGTCTTCATCCCTTCGTAAAAGACTTTGTCTTCGAAATTCATTGCCCATGGCACGTAATCTTTCCAGGCGATTACGAAAGGGTGTTAGAAGCACATCAAGAGTGGCTCAACCGGGAGGCAGTGAAATGGAAAAATGAGCCACTTGTTGACCTAGAGATGTTTCCCAAAAGGGTACAGCTGGACCAAATGCAGCTAATACAGGGTCGTCCTGGGAGGAATTTAACCATTCCAAATATCCAAGCTCTCCTGATAGTATGGGAGGGAGAGATATGTCTTGTGAAGTGGAATTTTTCGCCTCTTCACCCCTTGAGGGGTTGGAGGTGGGTGAGTTTGGAGGAAACAAATGTGCTCCCATGTTCATAGTTCAGGTGACACGACCATGACGTGTGGGTCCATTCTTACCCTCGAAATTACCTCCTGATTAAGGGGATATTCGGGTGGTAAGTTTAAAATTCCGCGGGACCCTATCCAAGGAAAATCAACTAGAGTGATTGAACTAGAATTCCTCCTATGTGTATTCTAAACAAAATAAAAGCAGTCCAGAAAAAATCTACACAAACTAAGGCCGCATGCAAACTTAGGTGATAGGTGTGGATTCAAAAGTCTGGAACCTCACAGGATTGTCAAGGCTTCGCAACTCACGATATACTCTAGGGTCCAACAGTTATACTTGACCCAATATTTCAGAGCTCTAACCAGGGAGGATTAGGACTATACCCCTGACCATATAACCCGAATACCTGATAGTACATGCGTAGTAGCTCCCTGAGTGTTGTTCTCGGTGTATTTCTCTTCCAAGATGGCCAAATGGTTAGCTCAGTTGGTTTCAGGAATCCTAAGGGTGTCTCCCGATATACACAAGGTACGTGGGAACTCAAATCCATAGTGGTGTTGTCTAATGCACAATTGTATGGCAAGAGCCTTCCGATATACTATGAAGTACGTGAAACACCTTTTGATATATGCCGAGTATGTGAAGTGCCTTTCGATATACCATAAGGTATGTGCAAGAGACTTCAATATATTGGTTGGTACGTGAAAGAGGTTCGATATAATGGTTTGTACGTGGAAGAACTACAATACCCCCGGAATGCAGTGCAGGCAAATAACGATAACTGCCATGTTTTACGTTGCCAGAACACGTCTCTAACTTAACACACAAGTTACTAAAAATTTTACCCTAGTTCTAATAAACGTAAGCATAATGCAAGCCCTAACTTGTTAAGTTTTCGATAATTTCATTCAATATTATCTAGGATCACTAAGAGAATAACATGTACAACATATCAATCATAAACACAAGAGACAATAGACACAGAGTTTTCTCGGGGAAAACCAAGAAGGTGAAAAACCCCGCAACTTCCTCAGAGATAGAATAAGCCACAATAAAAAATCACAATGATCAAACCCAAAGAGATGTCTCTAGCAGATACTCCTCCTCCTCCACTTGTGCGCAACTCTCTCTCTTATCTATGTGAGCTTGAGAAGTGAGTGAATGAATAGAATGAGAGAGGCACACCCTCTATTTATACACTGACTTGACCTACCAATAAACTAACAGGGCCGACTTCCTAAGAAAGCCTAATAACCCAACCACATGACCTAACTAGGGCCGACACCACACTGGTGGTCTAATAACCCATCAATACAAATGATGACACTTACATGTAACTTACGACACTTGCAAATACAAATGATGACACTTCCAATCAGAGGAATAATACATCTTTGTTGGATATACAATAAAGTACAAATGTAATATACAAGTGAATATCTTCCGAAGTTACAAATACATCAACACTCCCTCTTAACTAGGAAGGTAGTCTTTCAACACAGGTCATCAATACATATCGGTGCAAGTCTTCAATTCTGGAGCTAGATCATCATCACTAGATCACGGAGCATCATCATCATCATTGCTGCTGTACCCGACATCTCGATAACTGGGCTATCTCTGAATTCTTCTAGTCATAGGAAGTTCTACAAAGCCATCCCTTTTTCATTCTGGATGTAGGCCTAGCCTCCTGTAGGTCTTCATTGTCTGTGCGAACGGTCTGATAGAGGTGGAATATTAGGACTAATTATGTGCTGATGCAATACCTGACAAGAGCATCCCAGGAACATTTATGTGCCTTAAGCATGACCGACAAGATCTCTCAGGACCAATTACATGCATCCCTTCACAATACCTTTAAAGAGCATCCCAGGAACGTTTATGTGCCATAGCACAACCGACAAGATCTCTAAAGAGCATCCCAGGACTTATTATGAGCACACAACTCAACCTATCATATCTCCAGGACTGATTACATGTGAATAGGAAATACCTTTAAAGAGCATCCCAGGAACATTTATGTGCTACAGCATGATCTACAAGATCTCTAAAGAGCATCCCATGACTTATTACGAGCACACAGCTCAACCTATCAGATCTCCGGAACTGATTACATGCCTCCCTAGCAAAACCTCGAAAGAGCATCCCATGACTGATTATGAGCACACAGCTCAACCTACCGGATCTCCCAGGATCTTTTACATGCTACTGCACAACCTACCACATATCATCCATGACCTCGAAGTATCATCCTGATACTCATCATCCAACTGATCATCATCGCATGGTGCATCAACCTAATGCACACCATCATCACATGATCATCCTAATCATCATCATAGCATCGTACTGATACATATCATCCAGAGTATCATCCTAATACTCATCACACATGATCATCCTGATCATCGTCATAGCATCGTCCTGATGCATATCATCTAGAGTATCATCCTGATACTCGTCACACTTGATCATCCTGATCATCATCATAACATCATCCTGATGTATGTCATCTGAAGCATCGTACTGATGCTCATCACACAACGCTTACATCCACAACCATGGGAGGATCCTTCTACCACCATGCTTGGAATGGCTCCTGCAAACGTGTCCCATCACTTCTTCCTTGAAGTATCTTCTATCTGAAGAACACCAAGCCTCTCTCTGAAGTACTCAAACTTCACTCTGGCTAGTGGTTTGGTCAACACATCTGCAATATACTCATCCGTCACAACATACAGGAGCTTCACTAGTCCTCTCTACACCATATCCCTGATATAGTGATATTTGATCTTGATGTGCTTCGACCTGTCATGGAACACTGGGTTATCTGACAACTTCACACAACTCTGGTTGTCACAATAGATACAGGTAGCATCCAAAGGGAGATCAAATAACTCAGACAGTAGCTTCCTAAGCCATACTACCTCACAAATGGCCGAACAAGCTGCGACATACTTTGCTTTGGTTGTACTCAGTGCTACGCAGGATTGCTTCCTGCTAAACCAAGAGATCACACTTGATCCCATATTGAAGCAACACCATGAAGTGCTCTTCCTATCTGCAGCACTACCTGCCCAATCTGAATCAACATAACCCTCCAGGTTAAACTTTTTATTCACATCATACTTGAGCCCATAATAAACTGTACCCTTCAGCTACCTCAGAATATGCTTTACAGCTATCAGGTGAACATGTCTAGGATCTGTTAGAAACTGGCTCAAGGTGTTCACCATAAAGCAAATATCTGGTCTCGTGTTCGTTAGGTACATCAAGGACCTAATCATGTGACGATACACCATGACATTAACCGACTCAGATGAAGCATCACACAATAGCTTCATGTTCGATGCCATAGGTGTGGCCATGGCCTTGCAGTCCATCATCCCGAACTGCTTCAGGATCTCTACTGCATACTTCCCTTGTCCAAGGAAGATCCCATCTGCACTCTACCACACCTCCATGCCTAGAAAGTAATGCATCATCCCCAATTCCTTCATCTCGAACTCGGCAGCAAGCTTCCTCTTTGTGTCTACAATCAACCCATCCTCACCTGTAACAAACAAGTCATCCACATACAGTAGTAGTATCACTGGATTGCCTTCCTCAACCTTGTAGTAAAGGTTGGAATCCAATTTACTCTTAGTAAAGCCCAAACTAGATAGGAAACTGCCTATCCTACCATACCAAGTCCTAGGACCTTGCTTCAATCCATACAAGGATTTCTTCAACCTGCACACATATGACTCCCTATCATGTGTCTCAAAACCGAGGGGCTGCTCCACATACACTTCCTCTTCGACTACACCATTCAAGAAAGTTGTCTTGACATCCATCTGGTGTATCTTCCACTTCATCACTGTAGCTAGAGCAAGTACTATTATGATGGAAGTGTACCTGGCTACAGGAGAAAAAGTCTCTTCATAATCTATTCCCTCTTTCTGGGAGAAGCCACGAGATACAAACCTCGCCTTGTATTTCTCTATGCTACCATCTGCAGCATGCTTGATCTTATAGATCCACTTGGAAGTCACAATAGACTTCCCTTTAGGTCTTGGGACCACATCCCAAACATCATTCTTCATGAGCGATTGGTATTCCTCGACCATGGCATCCTTCCATTCTTTCTTTTCCACTGCTTCTTCATAACTGGAAGGTTCTTTGTTCATAATATCACAGAGCAAGGCAACATAGCTGGTGTGTGACCTTGTCCTTTTCCTTTCTCTGTGTTCCTCTTCTGGAATACCATACCTTTCTACATCTTGGATGAGCTCTCTAGCCCATGCAGGTTTCCTCTTGTGAGAGTTCTTCTCACGGGGTGGATCTACAGGTTCTTGTGTATCTTCAATTTCACGATCTTCTTCTGGAATTGCTTCATTCATAGTAGTTTCTTGAATTCTGGTTACCCTTGGTTCTTCATTGTCTTCAGCAGGTGTTTTTCTAGATTTGATGTAACCTGAGTCTTCATCAAAAGTCACATCCCTGCTGATGTCAATCTTCTTGAACCTTGGAAAGTAGATTCTGTAAGCCTTCGAGCTTTCACTGTAACCCACAAATATGCCCTTCTTTCCTAAAGGATCTAGATTTGTCCTCTTTTCCTTTGGAATGTGTGTGTATACTAGACAACCAAATATTTTGAGATGGCTAACTTCTGGTTTCTTACCAGAGAAAAATTCTTTGGGTGTTTTGTTGTCAAATATCTTGTGAGGTGTCCTCTTCTGCACATATACAGCTGTCCTTGTTGTTTCTGCCGATAGGTGTATAGGTAGATCTTGATCATGCAGCATTGCCCGTGCTGCTTCCATGATAGTTCTATTCTTCCTTTCTGCAATTCCATTCTATTGTGGATTGTAAGGAGTAGTCAACTCCCTCTTAATCCCTGAATCACTACATAACTTTTTGAAATCTTCTGAAGTGAATTCTCCGCCATTGTCGGATCTGAAGGTCTTGATCTTCTTATCAGTTTTATTTTCTATCAAGGATTTGAATTCCTTGAACTTATCAAACATGTCATCTTTATTCTTCAAGAAGTAAACCGAAGTATTCCTAGAGAAATCATCAATGAAGGAAACATAGTATACATACCCACTCAGAGAACTGGATGACATTGGTCCGCATACATTAGAGTGGATAATCTCCAAGATTCCTTTTGCTTTGCTTTCACTATTTGGAAATTCCTTCTTTGTGTTCTTTCCTTTTGCACATCCTTTGCAAATACCTTCATGCTTTGACTGGATTTTAGGAAGAACCTCTACCGCTTTGCTTGCTATTGGAATTGCTCTATAGTGCACATGAGCAAGCCTTCTATGCCAAAGTTCACTTAGCTCCATGGATTCATGTACCATGGCATGTTCAGGTTGTCCCTTTAATTTGTACAAACCTCCCTCTTGCTCTCCAATCACCACTGCATCATCTATTGTCTTTCCCTTTGGCCACATGAGTACTTGGCCATCTATAAATGCAACTCTCATTCCCTTTGCATCCAAAGATGATATTCCGAGAAGATTCTTCTTGAGTCTAGGTACATATAGAACATCTTTCATCTTCAAAGACTTCCCAGAGTCTAGCTTGTAGGAGGATTCACCACTTCCTTTTATGGGATATTGATAGTCATCCCCAACTTTCACCTTATGGGGTGACTCATGTTCAGATAGGTCTACAAAGGATTCTTTAAATCCCATCATGTTTTTGGAAGCCCCACTATCAATAAGCAATCATCACATCCATGTGAGATAGTACCTATGAGAGAAGAGATCAGCACATATTCTTCCTCACTTGAAGAGTCTTCACTTTCTACCCTATTCTTCTTCTTGGGAGGTTCATCATCCTCAGCAGCATCAACATGATGCCTCTTCTTGATGTTCTTCTTCTTGAAGTTGTTGGTAACTTCTTTTCTTTTCTTGGGACATTCTGAGGCAAAGTGTCCTTTCACATTACAATTGAAGCATCTCAGATCTTTCTTCTCTCTATGATAGGGGTGAGAAGATTTCTTGTGGTGAGATGGATCCCTCTTGAACTTGACTTTCTTGGTGTGAGCTGTGAGTGCTTGATCTTCACTTCCCATATTTTCTTCTCGAGCCACAAGCCTAGATTCTTCTTGTGAACATTCCTCCTATAGTCTACTGAAGGAGATCAATTTCTTTCTTGCACAGATTCCTTGGATGAAGGAGTCCCATGACCTAGGTAGGCCATTCAATGTGGTCATTACAATTTCTCCATTCTCTGCCACTTCATCCATAGCTTAAATTTGTTCCTTGATTTGAGATACCTTGGAGAAGTAGGATTGGATGGTCTCTCCATTCTGTATCTTTACCCCTTTCAATTGGTTCCGCAGAGTCATCTTTTGATTTATGTTCTTCCCTTCAAACAACTTAGTCAAAGAGTCAAACATCTCCTTAGGTGTCTTTAGGGAAGACACATGGGGTATGAGGTCATCCTTAATAGAATCAACAAGGATTCTCTTGGCTTTGACCAAGTTCTTATTGTGTAAGGCCTTAGCCTCTTCTCCCTCTGGGACTGGAACCTCTTCACTTATGTAAGTGTCAAATGCATTCTCTTCTAGGATTAAGCCAATCCTATACTTCTAGGCTTGGAAGTTGTCAGCTCCTTCAAGATTATCCTCAAGCTTGGTGTGGTGAGACATTTTAAAGAGTACTTCAAATGGAAATAGAAAGTTTTAGGTCATACCACTTGTTTTGCTGAAAACTGGATCTAGAGCTGGATTAGGGTTTGTCAGAGAAACCCTAGAAATTCAAACTTTGAATTTCAAACTTCTGAAAGGATAGAAAGATGTGTCTTGCTGAGTTGGTCAAGCTGGTATACTTTGATTTTGAGATCTACAAAATTTGACCCCTCAAAATTGCCTTTGAAACTTCCGGATCTACTAGACAGGATCCCAAATTAGGGTTTGATCAAGCCCAGTATTCTACCCAACCAAAAATTTCGATCCAATGCTCTAAACTTTGATTTTCTTGAGGAGCATCCAGCCGTGGATTCAGATTCCAAAAATTCCAACTTTTTTCGAAACCCTAATTTCCCGCAGCAATGATGGGCGCCCTTGCTAGGAGAGTCAATCTAGCCTCCTGCCTTTGATGATCTGTGGAGAGCAACCCAATAATTAAGAATCCCTAGCTTCTGCAGCTGCATAGTGCCTTCTTCTTAGGTCAGCTCTGATACCATGTTAAGTTTTCGATAATTTCATTCAATATTTTCTAGGATCACTAATAGAATAGCATGTATAGCATATCAATCATAAACAAAATAGACAATAGACACAGAGTTTCCTCGGGGAAAACCAAGAAGGTGAAAAACCTCGCAACTTTCTCAGAGATAGAATAAGCCACAATACAATATCACAATGATCAAACCCAAAGAGATGTCTCTAGCAGATGCTCCTCCTCCTCCTCCACTTGTGCTCAACTCTCTCTCTTAGCTATGCTATCTTGAGAAGTGAGTGAATGAATAGAATGAGAGAGGAACACCCTCTATTTATACATTGACTTGACCTGCAAATAAACTAATAGGGATGACTTCCTAAGGAAGCCTAATAACCCAACCACATGACCTAACTAGGGTGGACCCCACACTGGTGGTCTAATAACCCATCAACACAATTGACGACACTTACAATGTAACTTGCGACACTTGCAAATACAAATGATGACACTTCCAATCAGAGGAATAATACATCTCTGTTGGATATGCAATAAAGTACAAATGTAATATACAAGTGAATATCTTCCGAAGTTACAAATACATCAACATAACTACATGGAAAATGCACTTTTTATTTTGATGAAATCTATGTACGGGAAGGAGAAATCTTTTTCAAGTGGTTTTACCAAAACAACAAGTCTCAACAAATCCCAAATCTACCAAAAATGACAATGAAAGTACTATTTTTCGTCTTTTCAAGCAAAACATGAAAATCAACAACACATCAAATCCAAATCAAAAAATTTTCTTTTTGTCTTTTCAATTATAATGAAACTAAGTGGTGAAAAGGGAGAATTCCTATTTAGAGCACACTAACTCTTCAATTTTCACTATGATAGCCTAAAAGCACATTCAAATTGAAAACTTAAAACAACATACGTATCCCCAGTATGGTCGCCAAATTTTTTACCGGACAATCTACCGAAAGTGGACTTAAGGCATGATCTCCCTAGTTCAATGCGAACCTAGAACAAATCAAACATAACACAAATCCACCTTCCTAGATCAAATTAGAGATTCAGTGATGTAAACATATTACCTTTCATATCTGTAGATCTCTTTCCCCTTTGTTGCTCCAAGCTCCACGGTCGTCAGATCCGTAGCTGCAAGACCTATCAGAACATGCAAGAGACAAACAAGCAGTAATAGTACATCTACACAATAATTGATCTAAGTAAACAGTTAAGGAAGTAAACTATAAGTATCAATGAACAACAAGACATTTATGGAAAGAGTTTTGTATTACTGTATAAAAGTGGGAATACAAAGAAGAGTGAGGATTACAACCAAGCCCTAACGTCGCAATCTTCCTCCAACAAGGCAAGCCAATGCCTCTAAGGAGAAATGGGTGCCTCCAAGAGATGAATGCTGATATCCTAAGCTAATTCCACCAGCATATGGATGCTATAGCCTTCCTCCCCTTGGAATGGAGAGGAGATTCATATATATAGGACTAGGAGGATAGAATGGATTGAGAAATTGTGGGAGAGGACTAAGGGATCCTCCCAAGGGGTTAGTGAACCGAAAGCCAGCTCACCTACAAGTCAGGGATATAGATCCAAGTCATACACCCTCGAGAAATCGCTCGAATATGCCCTTTATCCACATTAACTGACATCGGCTCAAGTTGTATCAGGGAAACCTGTGCCTAATAGGGACGGCGCATGTTGTACAAAGGTGACATAAGCCGACAGCGCAAGCTGTCAAGTGATCAACTGCGCCTGACCTAGTTGGGTGCAAGTTGCTAGGGAGAAACCTACGCCGACCCAACTAGACCCTATGGAAGAGGGGTCAGTAACTTCTCCAGTTTGACTTCCTAGTCATGGAAACATCAGGGGTTTTTGCACTTACCTGACATATGTCTCATGATGGTGAGATTTTAGGTGTAACAGTTGTTCAGAAGAACTAGAAAGACCCTTTGAGAAAAAATATCAGTTGGAATGGTAGATAGATGTGATTATTTTTATCTTATACAAGATGTGTTATAGATGTATGAAACATGTCAAAAGGAAATCAAAGATGTTGAAAAGCAACTTGGAGAAATGACTGAGTAGGATGCTGAAATAATAAATTTCCTGAATACTAGTATAACTAAGAAGCAATTGGAGGACTTGTAGGTTGATAATAGGACTCAATATGATAAATATAGCAAACCAAATGATTACCAAGGAGGTCTTGATGTCCAGAACTTAAGACAAAGCTAAAGCATTGGCTGACGAGATTATTAGATTCAAAGGTATTTATAAAGAAAACTCTTGCATTAGTATTGGTTTACCTCATCCATGGGATGGGAATGGTGATATGTATAATAAGGATAAGTACAAATCCAATCTATTAACTCAAAAGAGAGATGATGTTGCATAGTTTGATTATTTAGAAGGAATCATAATTGGTGATGCAAATTTGGTAGACAGCTTGAGATATGGATAAATCTTAAAAGAACACTCAATTTAAAGATTAAATTCCATATCTTATGAGAAGATTACTAATGTTGAAATAAAATTAGAGTACTTAAGGGATCACCAAGTCCCAATTGGTAATTTCTGGAAGTCATTTTCCAAATACCTTTGCACTTTGTCGTCCACTTTAAAGTAGCCAAAGGGTTTCAAAGGAGTGAAGTTTGTTATTGAAGTGATTCAAGATAATATTTTTTGTATTCATGAACATATTTTCTAGATTCACTCCCTCTTTTGTATTTATTGATCTCTATATTCATTGGACATTGCATATATTGTATTTCATTTCCATCCAACCTTGATTTTTCTATTTGAAGTTTGATTACTTGTCAATTCAATCTCCATGCCAGGTTATAAATATTTTTCAAATGTTTTTTTCATATTTTCAGGTATTTTTTATGTTTATAAAATTTCCTCTATATGGGTTCTTGGTTTATTTGGGGTATACATTGCTTATTAAAATCTATAGAGTGGAACGATGCAATTTTTTTCGCTTTTTTGAGAAATTGGATGAAGCCGTGCCTAATACTCCAATTATGTAGGGGTGAAACTTGAAACAGAGTTTATCTTGGGTAATTCATCCCCATTGTCGTTTCCACCTCATTTTCTTCACTATGCATTTGTGATTCATCCAACGGGCTCCTTACAAACATCTTCTGCAACATTTGCATTCGTGATTTGTCCAGTGGGATCCTTATATTACTGGGCTGCTTTGAATTTACAACTATGTGCAGAATTTTGCACTATGGATTGGATTTTCAAATATGTGTATCATTTTGTATGTGGAGAACATAGTTAGATGTAGGGTTTTAACTTTCCACAACCAAATTGTTTGAAATTTGTAATGCATTATGTGACTAGTTTATGGAGGCAAAGTCTCTAATGACCCACAATAATGAACCAACACAAAATAACACTTCCCATATTGTACAACCTCACTACCATTTTTCGCAATTTCCAAACCTTGAACGGTAGAATTATGCAGATAATATGAAATGGGTCATGCAAAAAATTAACACCAACCTTAGATGTTATTCTTATGGCATGTTATCTCTCCTTCTTTTCCTAATTATGTTTCATCTAAATGCCATCTTGGAAAATTGATCTTGTTGTTTAGACTTCTCTTATCTCTTATGGTCATCTCTCCCTCTTCTTCATCGACTTTTTCCCATGTTACACTAGATCTTCTACAAACCCATCTACAAACAATGTCTAGAATTGGTATAATTGACCAACCAAGTGATTTATTCATATTGTTAGCTTTTTTGTCTTTATGTTTTAAAAATTTATTCTATATGGATTTGCAGCAACCGTATCCGGTTGCGGAGTTAACCGTGTCCGGTTAAGGAGTTAAGAGTCGAATCCGACTTTCATATTGGATGATAAATAGAAATAATATATAAGATGATGATTATAAAATTACAATAAGATGACCTTTTATAAGGCTTGAGCAATCATAACGAAGGGTTACGACCTTTCACTAATAACCTAATAATCTATTAAGTTATAATTAATAATATTAATTAAATATTCATAGCATTTCCTTCCCCTTAGGAAAGCTTTGTCCTCAAAGCTGAGTTTTCTCATGATGTCTTTTATTCTGGCTCTATGTCGCACTGATGACTTGAGATATGCGATTTTGATTACGACCATTGCCTCCTTTTGATTATTTTGTCTTGGTATTTGCATTAAGTATGAACTTGGTGAAGTTTTGTTTATGCTTTTTATACTTGTGTGATTATTTCTTTTAACTATGTTTGTCGTCAATTGAACATGCTCAACATGCATTACGATCTTAACTATTTTCGTGTTATTATTCCCAACACATATTCTGTCAGTTCCCTTGAACGGGCTCTTTGTGCTTATAATGCTCATAAGAACATCGTCTTGTCTCTTATCACAGTCTTGGTGAGGATCATCTTTCTTCTTGTCAAATATTTTGTTGTCATTTTCTTCATTACTAGGGTATGTTATATCTTTGTCTTGCACCATGTCTTGATTGTTACTATTACTCTCATGGGAGATGACATAATAGTCTACTATATCTTCATCTTTTACATTAGCTTGGATGGTTTCTTCTACCTAATTTTCACATCCATCTTCATTTTCTTTAAACGTTTCGTCCATAGATTTCTTTATTTCATCTATATCCTTAAGGATTTTCTCAAGGAGATTTATGAATTTGTCACTCTCACTATAAGATGCCATGGATGCATGGATGTTTGTAGAGGGCTATTTTGGCCTTTTAAGGTGAAATTTGAATAATAATATATGAATGAATTAATTAATTAATATTATATATATATATAATATTAATTAATTAATTCTTGTATATAGTTTTTTTTTTAAGTTTTAAAAAAATAAATATTATATATAATAATAATATATTATTTATTTTTTTTATTAAATTTTTTTGTTTTTTGTTTTTTGCAGGTCGTGGAGGTGGAGACCGAGCGATGCTTAGAGGGTGGCTGCTTGCAGATGAAGGATGGGATAATGGGGCACGAGGGTAGGAGATGTGGAGGGGAGGCACAACAAGAGAGGGGTGTGCATGCCGTAGGGTCGGCTGGAGTGAGCGAGGCGTGGTTGAGGGAGCAGAGGCGTGGTGGAGGGAGCAGGGGGGGAATGGAGATGGAATGGAGTGGGGAAGGCGGATGGGGGTGGAGTGCGCAAGAGGCGCGAGGGCAGGAAGAGGAGAGGCCGAGGGAGAGGAGGGAAGAGATGATGGGAAGTGCAGGGGTGTAGGGAGAGCTGTGGGGAGGCGTGAAGCAGAGAGGTGGAGTGATGGAGCGAGAGGAGTGAGGAGGTGATGGCGTGCCATGGGGAATAAGGGCAGAAGGTGCGAGGTGTAGAGGAAGGGTGGTGTGGAGGGTTTCACGTGGAGTGAGGTGGAGGAGGAGCGCAGTGGTGGAGTGGATGGGGTAGCAGAAGGATGGATTTTGAAGAGGAAGTGGAGAGCAGAGGAGCGAAGAAATAAGGAATTGATGAGCCGGGTCCGAGCTTAAGTAGGAATTGATGAGCTAAGTCCGAGCTCAGAGTACAGGAGCGAATCCGCTTTGATACTAAATGCAACAACCGTATCCAGTTAAGAAGTTAAGAGTCGAATCCGAATTTCATATTGGATGATAAATAGAAATAATATATAAGATGATGATTATAAAATTAAAATAAGATGGCCTTTTATAACGATTGAGCAATCATAATGAAGGGTTACGACCTTTCACTAATAACTTAATAATCTATTAAGTTATAATTAATAATATTAATTAAATATTCACAACAAGATTGTTGGGTTATTTAACTAGGCCATATTAATATAACATTTCTTATTAAAGTTTATAGAGAGGTACAATGCAAATATTGTCACTATATTAAGAAAATTGTAAAAGCTATAACAAAATTTTGATGTATTATTACATTTTCAAATGAAAAGAATGATTTATTTTTACATTTTAGCATAGGGTTCAATATCTCATAGCCCTTAAAAGTGAAATGGGACCCTACCCTTGATTATATATATAATATATATCATTTTATATATATTACTATTGTATATAAAATATTAATATATATTATACATACCATATTCTATACCATATTAATATATATATATTATATATATACAATTATGATAATATATATATAATATATTAACTATTATAAATATATATATAACTAATATATATTATTACTGTTTGCGAACCCTAGCAGTCAATCTGTCCCATTAGTCACTTCAAAGGTCGGTCAGGGTAAGGTCTCTGACTCGTAATGTCATATAACCCTCTTTCAAGTACTTTGATATTTAATTTCGATGCTTGTGGATATTTATTCCGATCTGTGTTCAGGATTTTTTGTTCATTTTTCACTCCTTTAAATTTGATATGCCAATGTTCCTTGTTGTTTGCCGAAAATTCTATCTAACTTAGCTTTGTCTTCGGCAGTTTCTCCATCCACTAGGCCTCCTCATCGTTTGGTTGTTGAAGTTTCAGAAAAGGGCAGGCACCAGATTCTGACCAGTGCTCTTCCTAGTGGCGGCGAGCTCCCATACGGGAAGCTTTGTTACAACAGTTCTTCGGGGCTAGCTCCTTGTTATATAATGGCGGAAGGTAGCATCCGCGGCCCTGTTGGAAGGACTAGCGTCAATGATGCATACAACCAAAGACTGGAGAAGTTAGAAAAGGAGATAGCAGAGCTTCGACAAATGATGGAGGGTAAATGCGACAAAGAGGACTTGGATTAATTGAAGAAGACAATCGAGGATACCATGGACTGCAATTTCACAGATAACAATGTCGAATTGATCGAACAGATGGAAGGCTCCTTGACGAACACCACAAATCCACCCAAGTGCGTGACGCTGAGAGGATCCCAATGACTTTGGTAGGTTCTGGAAAGTCCCCTCCAGCTGACAGGCCTCCCTCGGGGCCAAAATAAATGGAGATTGGATGAGGGAACCACGTGGCCCACTGTAATGTACCCATTCAAATAATTGCATAGCAAGACAATCCCATCAATCCTACTAGTTCCCTAGGTTGGATGGATACATTTGGATTTGTAATAAGGGATCTAATAAATGATGTTTAGACATTAGAATAGTTCAAGTATTTAATAAATAGGTTGAATAAACAAATTCAAGAGAAATTCTAGGTGGCAATTGGTTTTGAAGACATATGGATGATGTGGGACCCACACTAGCTTGATTTTTCAATGCCACATGGCATCTCTCTCTTTCCATTTCGAATCCACGAGAAGGAAAACATCCTTGGATGAGTTGGTAGGCTCATACACATGGAATTTAGCATCATAGGTCGAATTTGGATGGAATGGTAACCTCCATGGAAGAGGAAGAGTCAAACTAGAAGTTTGTGGACACTTGGGATAGATTCCCTAGCTCCTATGAAAACAATGATGAAGAATCTATGACATCTATGAAAAATTTCAGACCTGATTGCTGACATCTGACGAATATGACATGTCAGGCCCAAAAATAGGCTCTAAGGTGTCTCTCATGGGATTTGGAGAAGCCAAAGAGACTCCTACTCTAATTGGGAGAAGGTGGAAGGTTGGAACTTGGGAGACAAGTGCCATAATGTGGAATCTTTCCTAAGTGGAAATCTCTAGAAGCTAATGGGAGTAATTTGAACCATAGGAGGCTAATATTGGTTATAAAATACATGAATCAAGCATGATAAGGGCTTTTGATCATTTGAGAATTTGCATTTGTGAAGAGAGAGAGCTAGTGGAAAACTAGTCTTCTTGCCTTAGCCAATTTGGTGAAAGATTCCCATCCAAGCTGGTGTGTGGAAAGGCCATTCATAAATTTCATGGAGATTTAATGGAGTCTTTATTTGCAGGTTTAATCTACAGGTAATCTCATGGTTTCTTCTAGTGCATCTCACTCCTTCAACCATTTCCACTTTTCATTGCATATTCTTGATCCTTGAGGGATTGAGCTTTTGGTGAGCTATTGTACTCTTTGGGGGAGATTGTAATGCCCCATTTATTTTGTATTAAGATTAATATCCTCTGTTATTCATGTTCATAAATTTACCATGCCTATATTCCAAGTGGTTGTATGTAAAATTGATTATTAATGAGCAAACAGTGATCATTTCCCCACTATATTGATGTATACCAATGCAATGTTGATGAATTCGAATGGAAGAGTGTTTATCTGATGTATTTATGTTGAATGGAATTTCATTAATGAGTATAAAAAGTTTCATTTTCATTACTTAATCATTTGGAGCCATCTTTCTCAGTTTTATTGCATTTGGAGAAGATTTGATGCCATTTCCCCCAAGGTCAAACTAGTGATTTTGTAGCTGTTTGGGAGAGGGTTTTAAAAGACTTAAAAAAATGAATAATGGTTCACATGATACCTTAATATTTTCCCTTATACATCCCCTACCTCTGTTCATAAATTTGAGTGGGTTTGGAATCATTTGGAGAGCCATTTTCAACATTTACCCTGGGGGGATTTGAACCTCAAATTGCTAGTTAAATTCCATACTTTTTCCAGAATATTAAAGGGGTTTGAAGAAGTATTTTGGTGGTCCTATATCATCCCTAAACATAATAATCAAGTAATAACATCATCCAAATACCTTCTCATAATATTTGGGAGCATTTGGAGCAAATTGGAGACGTAGACATCAAAACTAGTCAAAGGTCGAACTAGGGAAAAAAAGTGAAAAATTTGCCATTTTAATAAAATTCTTAAAAAGGGACATTAAAAGTGGTATCAGAGCATGGTATTGGAACCTTATGGTCTTTAAAAGGAGCCAAATAAATAACCCACCACCCTTAGAACCTAAAGTTGAAGAGGAAATAGTAGGAGAAGAAGCGTACATTGTTGGAACCATGCCTAAGGAAGGAAAGGAAAACTCAGAAAAGGAGGAGGAATTTGTTGCAGTCATAAAACCATTTTTTGATGAAATTTAAATGGGTATGAGAGACATAAGCAAACATATGATGAAATGATTCAAATTGATGGCTAGCCAACTTGGAAGCAAAGGGGTAATAGGAGATAGCAATAGTTCACAATTAGAAGAAAAGAAGACAAAGGGTGAGCATATTTTTACAAGCACAGGACCCCATAATAGATCCAATGAATTTCAAATAACACCAATGCCTAATGCACCTAAATTATTATACCCAAAGAAGAGACTAACACTCAATTTGATCTTGAAACCATGGTGAAAGAATGGGAGAAATTGGGTGAAGATTGTAAGAGAAGTCTACCATTTGGGCAGTACTTTACTGTTGCAAATAAACTCAAAAAGAAAGAAGATAATAGGTCTCTATTCCAAAACAAAGAATTAAATTGTGCTATTGGTAAAATGCCACTTCCTACTTTTGATGGTTCCTCTCAAAGTTCTGCTAACACTTGGGTGCAAAAACTAGATGTGTATTTTCAGCTGAATCCAATGGTGGAAGAAGACGCCTTCAAAATGGCCATTTTGCATTTGGAAGGAGACGCAAATGAATGGTGGTTCCATGGTATGATAAATTTGGGTCATGAGCATGTTAAAACATATGGAGAATTTGTTGACAAGGTACTGGAGAGATTTGAGCAAAAAGATCCATAATTTCCTTTCAAAGAACTAGCTCAATTGAAGCAAGTGGGAACCCTTACTGATTATATGATGGACTTTCAAAAATTATCAGTCAAGGTGGCTGATATATCTACGGGAAGGTTAGTATTGCTGTTCACTGAAGGTTTGGATGAACCCTTAAAAGTTTTGGTCAAATTCCACAATCCCACTACATTAAAAGATGCAATGAGCTTGACTAGAGATCTCCAAAATGTGCTTCCTAGAACAAGATTTCCTCCCAAGCCTACCTTCAGATTTGAAAAGAATAAGAAAGAAGGACTAAACAGGGAAGAACTTCGAAGAAAAAAATTGTGCTTCACATGCTTTCAACCATGGACACCGGGGCATAAATGTACTAAGGGAAAACCTCAATACATAGAAGTATTTTCTGATAATGATGAGTATGAAGGGGGTATGGATGAATAAGGACATATTTCAGATCAAGAGGAGGCATATGATATAGCAATTGAAGAAGAAATACAATAATAAAATCAGCCTTCATCGGACAAAGCAAGAATGGCAGTACTTTCAGCAATGCCTCGTTATCACACTATTCGATGCAAGGGTGTGGTACTATGACAAAGAGCTTCAGTTTTGGTAGATGGAGGAGCCACACACAAATTCATTGATGTAAACATGGTGGATATAAGTACGATACCTATTGAACAATTCGATGGATTCACAGTTGTCATTCCAGATCACAACACAATGTAGTGCAAAACATGGTTTCCAAAGCTGCAAGTCACCGTAGGTAACTATACTTTTGTTGATAGTTTTTATGTGGTTGATGTCGCTGATACTAATGTGGTTTTGGGAGTGGAATGAATGTACTCTATAGTGGAGCATACAGTAAACTATCAAATTCCTGAGATTAAATTTCAAGATTCGAAAGGTGTATTAAGGGTTGTGAGAGGGCAGCACACTTACCCAAATCAAGTAGTGACTTGCAATAGTATGAGATCTATATTGAGGCATGGGGACATAGAATGGGCTGTTGAATGTCATATCACATCTCCCAATCCAAACATAAAGGTTGTTGAACATCCAAAGGAGATAGACAAACTACTGAAAAAGTATGAAAAAGTTTTTAGAGATCTTCCACATGGTAGACAACCAGATAGGGGGGTTGATGTCATGTCCCAAATTTGGAATTGGGTCACAATGGCCTAATCACATTAGCCATATTCATTAGAGTTTGTAAAATTGATGTTAAGGGTCAAATAATTGCCAAGGAGGAAAATTACTAGTTTCTTAGGTTTGGGGTGGAAGCTTTGGGATTTGGAATAATGGGGATAATAAATGATGTTTGAACATTAGAATGGAATAAATATTTAATAAAGGGCCTAAATAAATATATACAAGTGAAAATCAAAGTGGCATTTGATCATGAAGACACATGGAGGAAGTGGGACCCACATATGGCTAGATTTCCCCACTACATTTGGCATCATTCTCTCACCAATTCGAATTCAAGGTGAATGGTAACATACTTGGGGGAGTCCAAAAGGTATTATTCATGGCATGACTCATCCAAGGTCGAAATATATAGGAAGAGTAACTCCCATGGAAGAGGAAGAGGCAATTTGGAGCTAGTGAGACACTTGGTTTAGATTCCCTAGCTCTATGACAACAATGATGAAGATGCTACGTCACCTATGACACAAATCAGACCTGAAGGCTGACATATGACATATATGACATGTAAGGGCTAAAAATAGACTCCAAGAGGGCGCTCAATGGTGTTAGGGCAGCTAAGATGCTTCCACATGTGATTTGGTGGAAGTGGGAGACTAGGAATTGTTGTACAAGTGGCGTTCTTTGGAATCTCTTCCCAACTTGAGTTGGCATGAGTCTCTTGGAAGGAATTCGACCCATGGAGGCCATTAGAACTTTATAAATGTCAATAACAAAGAATGAAACCAGCTTTTGATCATTTGTATAATTTGCAATTGCATTTGTGAAGAGGGAGAGCTAGTGGATGACTAGTTTCTTGCCTTAGCCAATTTCGAGGGTGAAAGATTCCCATCCAAGTTGGCAATTGGAAAGGCCATTCAGACCTTTCATTTGGAGCTTTAATGGATTCTTTATTTGTAGGTGTAAGCTACAGGGCAGCTCATGGTTTCTTCTATTGCAGCTCGCTCCTTCAACCATTTCCAGTTTTGATGGCATATTCTTGATCCTTGAGGGAGGGCGTTTTTGGTGAGCTATTGTACTTTTTGGGGGAGATTCTAATGCCCCATTTATTTTGTAATATGAATTAAATACTCTGTTATTCATCTCCAAAAATTTTCAGGTCGAAATTCCAAGTAGAAATGTATAAATCTCATTTTTAATGGAAGAACAATGCCATTTCCCCACTACCTTGTTGTGAGCCAATGTATTGATGATGATTTCGAATGAATGGATGATTCTATGATATATTTGTGATAAATATACTGCCATGGATGTCTTATACAAGTTTCATGTCCTGTACTTGAGCATTTGAAGCATTTTTACTCAGTTTAATTGCATTGGGAGAAGAAATAGTGCCATTTCCCCAAGGGTCGAATTGGTGATTTTTGCAGTTGAATGGGAGAGGGTGAGAACAGTTGTAATAAACCATTAATGGTGCATATGAGACATTAATAACATAATTAACACATTACATACCTCTGTTCATAAATTTGATTGGGTTTGGAGGCATTTGGGAAGCCATTTTCAGTACTTACCTTAGGGGGATTTGAACCCCAAATTACTAGTAAAATTGCATACTTGGTCCAGAATCTTAAGAGAGTTTGCAGAGGTATTTTGGTGGCCATAGGTTATACCTTAACATCATATTCAATTCCTAATATCATTCATAAACATTCCTTGAATATTTGAAGGCATTTGGAGTCAATTTGAGACCTAGAGACCAATACTAGTCAAAGGGAAATCACTAGTAAAGTTACCTACATTGACCAGAATTGAAAGAGTATTTGCAGAAGTGTTTTAAAGGTACAAAGGCATACCTGAAACACATATTTATGTTCTAATATCATTCATATACCTTCTCAGAAGATTTGGGATCATTTGGGGCAAATTTGGGACCTAGAGATCGAAACTAGTCAAAGGTCGAACCAAGGAAAAAAGTGAAAAATTGCAATTTTAATAAAATTCCTAATAAGGGACATTACAGTTGAGCACAACATTGTTTTGGAGGAGGGTACTTCACCCATTCAAATACCACCCTATAGAAATCCAAAAAATTCAGAGATGAAATTGAAAATTCCATCCAAGAAATCCTAGAGGTGGGACTCATTAGACCAAGCTCTAGCCCTTATGCTTCTTCAGTAGTGTTGGTAAAGAAAAAGGATGGAACCTTGAGGATGTGCATAGACTTTAGAGCCTTGAACAAGAAGACAATAAAGAATAGGTATCCTATTCCTAGGATTGATGAGCTCATTGATGAGCTATTTGGGGCCAAATATTTTTCCAAAATTGACCTTATATCAGGTTATCATCAAATTCGAATGAAGGAAGAAGATGTGCAAAAGACTGTTTTTAGATGTCCTTATGGCCACTTTGAGTTTCTTGTTATGCCTTTTGGATTAACTAATGCTCCAACAACCTTTCAAGCATGCATGAATAGGATATTTTGCAAGCAACTTAGAAGGTTTGTTTTGGTTTTCTTTGATGACATTCTCATTTACAGTAAAATTTGGGAAGAGCATTTGCAACATCTAGAGATTGTGTTGAAAACTTTGCAAGAATAGTCCTTGTTTACTAAGATGTCTAAATGTGAATTTGGGATGAAGGAACTATTGTATCTTGGGAACATTATTGGGCAAGAAGGAGTGAAAGTACACATGGAAAAAATCAAGGCTATCTTAGAATGGCCATCACCAAAAAACATCATAGAATTAAGGGACTTCATTGGAATATGCAACTATTATATAAAGTTTGTGAAAGGGTTCTCCAAGTTGACTTCTCCACTCACTGATTTGACTAAGAAGGATTCTTTCAAGTGGGATGAAGAGTCTGAAAATTCCTTCCAAAAAATGAAAGAGGTAATGAGTAGTTGTCCCATACTTACATTACCTGATTTTTCTAAGCCTTTTGTTGTTGAATGTGATGCTTCAGGTGGAGGAATCGGGGCTGTTCTAAAGCAAGGTCAACACCCTATAGCCTTTGAGAGTAGACAGTTGCAACCTCATGAAAATATTTACTCCATCTATGACAAAGAAATGTTGGCCATCACGCATGCATTGGCCAAGTTTTGACAATACTTGGTAGGAAGCAAGTTTGTGGTGAAAACTGACCACAATAGTCTAAGGCACTTCCTCACCCAAAAGGATCTAAATGAAAGGCAACAAAAGTGGGTAAGAAAGATTCAAGCTTATGATTTTGATATTGAACATGTGAAAGGAAATAATAACATTGTAGCAGATGAATTATCTCGAAGACCTTCTTTTTCTCTCATGGACATTGCCAAGGATTGGAAAAACATGCTACTAGTTGAATATGCCAAAGACAAATTTACTTGTGATGTATTAGATGGAATAAAAGGGGATGATAACTACAGGATTTTGAATGGGATAATATATTATAAGGGCATAATTTATTTAGTTCAAGACTCAAAACTCAAGTACAAACTTTTGCAAGAAGCACATGATTCCCTAGTAGCTGGCCATCCGGGGATCTTCAAAACTTATAGGCAATTAAGGCAAATATTTTTTTGGAAGGGGTTGAAGGAATATGTTCAGAAATATGTGAATGAAAGTAAGGTATGTCAGCAAAACAAATTAGAACTTACATGCCTAGCTGGCCTATTGCAACCATTGCCCATTCCAGAGCAAAAATGGGATAGTATCTCAATGGATTTCATCACCGGTTTGCCAAAATATTTGGGTAAGGATTGCATATATGTGGTAGTGGATAGGTTGAAAAAATTTGTTCATTTCTTTGTTGTTACACCATCTTCTAGTGCTGCACAAGTGGTTGATATTTTTTTCAAAGAAATCTTCAAATTGCATGGGCTCCCCAAGAGCATTGTAAGTGATAGAGATAGTAGATTCATGGGTGATTTTTGGAAAGAAATTTTTAGATTGGTGGGAACTCAGTTGAGTCCAAGTACAAGCTATCATCCACAAACTGATGGAAAAACAGAGAGGGTGAATCATTGGTTGGAAGGGTACCTAAGAAACTATGTGGGAGAGCAGCAAAACACATGGGCAAAATGGCTACACTTGGGTGAGTTTTGCTACAACACCACTTATCATATGTCAATAGGGATGTATAATTTCAAAGAATTATATGGTTATGATGCACTTACCTTTGTTGAAATTATATTTGGTGATAGTAGAGCCCCAAAAGCTAAAGATTGGGTGGAACAGAGCCAAGAAATTTTAAAGCTTTTGAAAGACAATTTGTAGGTTTCCCAAAATCAACAAAAACAATATGCAGATAGACATAGAGAAGAAAGGACCTTTCAGGTTAATGATTTAGTATATTTGAGGTTACAACCATATAAACAAACATCTCTAAAAAATAATGAAGCAGAAAAGCTAAGACCAAGATACTATGGCCCATACAAGGTAGTTCGAAAGATTGGGGAGGTAGCATATGAATTAGAATCTCCGGAAGGAAGTAAAATCCACAATGTATTTCATGTTTCTTGTCTCAAGAAAGCTCTTGGTCAGGAAATTGTCACTTCATAAATACTTCCTCCTTTGGATGATGAAGGTCAGCTCACACTTGTTCTGGAAAATAGTTTGAAGACAAGGGAAAGGAGATTAAGGAGTAGAACTATCAAAGAATACTTAGTACAATGGAAGGATCTATCAAGTGAAGATGCCACATGGGAAGAGGAGAATATTTTGTAACATCCAAATCTGAAATTGCTTGAGGACAAGTAATATTGGGTGGGGAGGAATGTAATGTCCCCATTCAAATAATTGCATAGCAAGACAATCCCATCAATCCTACTAGTTCCCTAGGTTGGATGGATACATTTGGAATTGTAATAATGGAGCTAATAAATGATGTTTATACATTAGAATAGTTCAAGTATTTAATAAAGAGGTTGAAGAAAGAAATTCAAGAGAAATTCTAGGTGGCAATTTGTTTCGAAGACATATGGAGGATGTAGGACCCACACTAGCTTGATTTTTCAATGCCACATGGCATCTCTCTCTTGCCATTTCAAATACATGAGAAGGAAAAAATACTTGGATGAGTTGGTAGGCTCATACACATGGAATTTAGCATCGCAGGTCGAATTTGGATGGAATGGTAACCTCCATGGAAGAGGAAGAGTCAAACTAGAAGTTTGTGGACACTTGGGCTTGATTCCCTAGCTCCTATGATAACAATGATGAAGAATCTATGACATCTATGACAAATTTCAGACCTGATTGCTGAAATCTAACCAATATGACATTTTAGGCCCAAAACTAGGCTCTAAGGTGGCGCTCATGGGATTTGGAGAAGCCAAAGAGACTCCTACTCGAATTGGGAGAAGGTGGAAGGTTGGAACTTGGGAGACAAGTGACATAATGTGGAATCTTTCCTAAGTGGAAATATCTAGAAGCTAATGGGAGAAATTAAAACCATAGGAGGATAAGGTTGGTTATAAAATACATGAATCAAGCATGAGAAGGTATTTTTATCACTTGAGAATTTGCATTTGTGAAGAGAGAGAGCTATTGGAAAACTAGTCTTCTTGTCTTAGCCAATTTCGAGGGTGAACGATTCCCATCCAAGTTGGTGTGTGGAAAGGCCATTCAGAATTTTCATGGAGCTTTAATGGAGTCTTTATTTGTAGGTCTAAGCTATAGGGTAGCTCATGGTTTCTTCTAGTGTAGCTCACTCCTTCAACCATTTCCACTTTTCATTGCATATTCTTGCTCCTTGAGGGATTGTGCTTTTGGTGAGCTATTGTACTCTTTGGGGGAGATTCTAATTCCCCATTTATTTTGTATTAAGATGAATATCCTATTTTATTCATGTTCAGAACTTTACCAGGCCGAGATTCCAAGTGGTTGTATGTAAAATTGATTATTAATGAGCAAATAGTGACCATTTCCCCACTATATTGATGTGTACCAATACAATGTTGATGAATTAGAATGGAAGAGTGTTTATATTATGTATTTATGTTTAATGGACTGTCATTAATGAGTAGAACAAGTTTCATGTTCATTTCTTAAGAATTTGGATCCATCTTGCTCAGTTTTATTGCATTTGGAGAAGATTTGATGCCATTTCCCCCAAGGTCGAACTAATGATTTTGTAGTTGTTTGGGAGAGGGTTATAACAGACTTAAAAAACTAAATAATGGTGCACATGAGACCTTAATATTGTACCTTATACATCCCCTACCTCTTTTCATAAATTCGATTGGGTTTGGAAGCATTTGGAGAGCCATTTTCAACATTTACCCTAGGAGGATTTGAACCTCAAATTGCTAGTTAAATTCCATACTTTGTACAGAATCTTAAAGGGATTTGAATAAGTCTTTTGGTGGTCCTATATCATCCCTAAACATAATAATCAAGTCCTAACATCATCCATATACCTTCTCAGAATATTTTGGAGAATTTGGAGCAAATTGGAGACCTAGACATCAAAATTAGTCAAAGGTAGAACTAGGGAAAAAAGTGAAAAAATTGCCATTTTAATAAATTTTTTAAAAAGGGACATTACACCCACCCACCACAGTCTCTTGATATTTACTTGTATGATTAGGTTTACTTGTCTGAGTAGGTTTACTTGTCTGATTAGGTTTACTTTCCAAGGCCCTTCTGTTATGTTCAGTAATATTTTCCAAGGCCCTTTTTGTCAAATCAGTATCGATATCAAATATTTCATGTACATATTTATGGCAATATAATTATCTCTCATGTCTGTACAATTTTTTCCAGCAAGAATATGAAATTTGAGGTTTTTGTTTATTGAAAAAATGAATTCACATATAACACCATATGTTTGAGATCAAGTTTGGAATAACTTATGTAAGATTGAGACCGCTTTACTAAAAAATTAGATTGCATGGAATTATATCATCATATTGCACAAATCATATTCATTTAGAATTATTCATAGTATTGAGTGTTAAGTAATATATGTAGGTTGGGTTGCGGTCTAGTGGTAAATTATTGAAAATTTACCACACCTACACCTAAGTTTGATTCTTAACACATTGCATGTTATTGAGGTTGTAGCTAAAAATCCATAAAAAAATACATTTCAGGGTTTCATTACCTCTCTCTGACCATAAAATTGTTTTTCAAAAGAAATGCGAAGATGGAGAGATATTTAGATAAGAGGATAGCATAGAATTACTCATAGCAAGAAAAGCTACTTTAGAAGTAAAGGAAGATTTTATTAAAATATTACCCTAAAAATTCTAGATATATTAATGGATATAAGATTTTTGTATATTCCTCGGGCATTTAAATCTATTTCTAAAAATTCTATATATATTAATGGATATGATATTTGTGTATATTCCTTGGGAATTTAAATCTATTTCTATAAGTAGTAAAACACTTTGGCCCTGGACGTAGAACTCTTTGGTTAAACTTCTTCCAACTTCTTCCTTGTCGTAATTTGTAGGATTACTTATTTCTTCCACTTCTCACTTTGCTACAAAGGCTAAGAAGTAAAGCATGACTAGTTTCATAGTTTGCACATGAGTTGTTGGTTCAAGAAAAAATCCTCTTTGAAATCCAATTTGTAACAAATGGATACTTCTATTGAAATATTGCATTATGAATTCTCAATATTCAAATGACTATAAGACTAGTAACTATTTGTTGGGCTTGTGATTTGGTTTCTTAAATGTAGTGAAATATTATTTTATATTATGTTAATAGTTGAGTTGTGATTTCTCTGTTATTTGATTCTATAATATGTATGTTTGACTATTCAAATTTAAAGCACAATACTAATTAGATAATAAAGTCATTATGGTTCTATAAGTAAATTAATCCTGAATTAATCTGCTGACTCTTAACTCTTAGATCAAACAATCAATATTATGAGAACTGTTTGAAAAGAAATAACACATAAAATTTGAAGATTTTAATGCCCCTCAAAGGGATTCCATTGATTACATAGTCCTATAACAACAATTATCCATCAAATAATTGCAAAGCCAAAAGTTTCATACTTCAAGCACATAAAAGTCAATACTTAAACAATTTTCTAGCAACTTGTTGTAGTTAAGTGGACTGCATATTTATCAACGATACATGATATATAATAAACAAGCAAGTATATTGACAGGAACACAAGATAAGTAATGGTAGCAGAGTAAAAAATTCTTCTATTAATCAGGACCAAGTACAATACAATATAATGTCTCAGTGCTGCCTGTATCCGGCTCTCCAACCTATATATATAGTTTACAGACGATTACATAATGACCCTTCAATTCACTAACCGATGTGAATAATTGACTCGACATGTGGTGATCGATACGATGGTTCGACATGTTCTCCGAAGTGGTCGAACGGAGGACCTAGTCGGGCGACCGACCTAGGCTCCTCCAACATCTCCCCCACGAATAGACATTGAACTTCATTGTGGTTTGTCTCGTAACTAAGTGTATACAGTTGATGCCTCTGAGCTGGTACTGGCTACTCCCTTGGCTGGAAATGGGTCGTCATGTGTGGAAATGTGTCCATGCAGGCAGAAGAAGCTGACTGCATGGTATGGTACTAAAACAACATTCAACGACTACTGCAAGCCTAACATTGACGACCACAACAATGCATGTTGTCTCAGAGAAGAAACATTCCAAGACTAATAATATTCCTATGTCCTCTCCAACTTGCATACCAATCGGTTATTGAAAAAAGAGTGACGAAAAGAAGATTGACAAAAACGTGATTGGTGCCAAGGAACATAATAACAAATCCATGTATTGGAACTTTGAGAGTGCTCGCAATGACCATATATCATGGTTTAGTGAGGAATTTCTAGGGAGATGATGTCGAAATGCTCATATATCATGAGGAGAATTGGGGAACGATCATAAGACTCAATCATTTTTGATAAAACAACAAAGGACAGAGAACATAGGCAACAAATAAAAATGCCATGGCTTTTCGGAAGACTTAAGTTTGCTACGATATGGGGCATGGTTAGACTATATATAGTGAGTGGAAAGTGAGTTGATGGATTGAATGGGATGGAATGGATGGGGAATGATAATTATCACATTATGGTGGGATGGTGGTCATAGATATCATATGTAGCGACTACAGATTTTTTTGGAGTAATCGTACATGTATCACTCCAATCGATTTCTTGAAAATGGTTCAGTACGCTGACATGGTGGTGATCCTAACAACGCTAATGGTAAATGATGGCTTGTACCACTCGAGTGAAGAAAATAATCTCATCATGCTTCAGTCAACATTATGTCTGATCATGAACAATGATTAGTGATGATCAAGGTTGGAATTTGACAGGAAAAATTCCCGTCAAATACAGTTAATTTATTTTAAAAATCATTTAACCAAATGGGTAAACAAATATGTTAAACGTATTTATGACATTCGATATTTTTTTTAAACCGTCATAAATTATCTCGATGGATAGAATTTAATAGGGACCTTTTTAATATAAGAATTCGAGAAATGGTTTAGGTGACATGCTCCTCTCCGTTGGATCTTCGTCAATCCACATCAATGGTGGACTTCAACATGCGCTTAGCTAGATTTCATAAATATTTCGCATCACATCCTGAGATTTAAACTCTGAACAAATTAACCCAGCGAAATTGTCTTGTACCGTTGGATCGCCCCATCCAAGATTTGTTGATGTATTTGTAACTTCAAAAGATATTCTTCTATGTATTACACTTGTAATTGATTATATTCATGATGGAGATGTATTATTCCTCCAATCAGAAGTGTCGTCATTTGTATTTGTAAGTGTCGCAACTTATATTTGATGGGTTATTAGACCACCAGTGTGGGGTCGGCCCTGCATGTGTCATGTGAGTGGGTTATTAGGCTTCCTTAGGAAGTCAGCCCAGCTAGAATTAAAGGCAGGTTAAGTTGTGTATAAATAGAGAGTGAGTGTGTCTCATTCTATTCATTCACTCGCTCATCCAACTCGCATTAGTTGAGAGAGAAGTGCACACAAGTGGAGGAGGAGTAACTGCTGGAGTTATCTATCTTTTGGGATTGATCATTGTGATCTTTGTATAGGAGCTTATTCTATCTCTGAGGAAGTTGCGGGGTTTTTCACCTTCTTGGTTTTCCCCGAGGAAACTTTGTGTCTCTTGTGTTTATGATTGTTATGATGTGCTTGTTATTCTCTTAGTAGGATCCTAGATAATGTTTGAATACATTTATTGAAAAATTAACATGGTATCAGAGCCGTGCTAAGAAGAAGACATTGTGCAGCTGCGGAAGCTAGGGATTCTTAATATTTGGGTTTATATCCTCATATCATCAAATGCAGGAGGCTAGGATGACTCTCCTTGCAAGGGTGCATCTTTCTGTCGAGACATAATTCAATTCTGAGCACTTTCAGTTTTTGGCCTGTCACTACTACGGGAAATTAGGGTTTTGGAGAAAGTTGGAATTTTTGGAATCTGAGACCATGGCTAGATACTCCTCAAGAAAATCAAAGTTTAGAGACCAATATCGAATATTTTGGTTGGGAAGAACCCCGGGCATCATCAAACCCTAGTTTGGGATTTTGATCGGAAAGGTGGAAAATTAAGGTTTCTGCAAAAGTTGAAATTTTTTGAATCTGTGACCACGGCTGGATGCTCCTCAGAAAAATCAAAGTTTAGAGCACAAGATCGAAATTTTTGGCTGGACACAACCTCGAGCATTATCAAACCCTAGTTTGGTATTTTTACTAGAATATCCGAAAGTTTCAAAGGCAATTTTGAGGGGTCAAATTTTGCAGATTTAAAAATTGAAGTATACCATCTTGATAAGCTCAACAAGGTGCATCTTTCCATCCATTCAGAAGTTTGGAATTCAAATTTTGAATTTTTTAGGGTTTCTCTGACAAACCCTAATCCAGCTCCAGATCCAGTTTTTAACAAATCAAGTGGTAAGACCTAAATATTTTATTTCCATTTGAGTTTCTCATTAAGATGTCTCACCACACAAAGCTTGAGGATAAGCTTGAAGGAGGTAACAACTTCCAAGCATGGAAGTATATGATTGGGTTAAATCCTAGAAGAGAATGATTTGGACACCTACATAAAAGAAGAGGTCCAGTCCCAGAGGGAGATGAGGCTAAGGCCTTACACAAGAAGAACTTGGTCAAAGCCAAGAGAATCATTGCTGATTCTATAAAAGACCATCTCATACCCCATGTGTCTTCTCTAAATACACCTAAGGAGATGTTTGACTCCTTGACCAAGTTGTTTGAAGGAAAGAATATAAATCGGAAGATGACTCTGCGGAACCAATTGAAAAGGGTAAAGCTCTAGACTGGAGAAACCATCCAATCCTACTTTACTAAGGTCTCTCAAATCAAGGAACAACTTGAAGCTATGGATGAAGTAGTGGAGAATGGAGAAATTGTCATGATCACATTGAATGTCCTACTTAGGTCATGGGACTTCTTCATCCAAGGTATTTGCACAAGAAAGAAATTGATCTCTTTCATTAGATTATGCGAGGAATGTTCACAAGAAGAAGCTAGACTTGTGGCCCGAGAAGAAAATATGGGAAGTGAAGACCAAGCTCTCACTGCTCACACCAGAAGAAGTAAGTTCAAGAGGGAGAAACCTAATACCAGGAAATCTTCTGACCATCATCAAAGGGAGAACTTTAAGAAAGACACCTCTCATGGTAGATCCTTCACATGTAATGAGAAGGGACACTTTGCCCGAGATTGTCCAAAGAAAAAAAGAGACTTCAACAACAGTAAGAAGAAGAAGAACAAGAAGAGATATCATGCTCATGCTGCAGAGGATGATGAGCCTCCTAGGAAGAAGGCTAGAGAAGAAAGTGAAGATTCTTCAAGTGATAATGAATATGTTCTAATCTCTGCTCTCACAGGTACTGTTACACATGGGTGTAATGATTGGCTTATTGATATTGGGGCTTCTAAACATATGAAGGGATTGAAAGCATCTCTTATGGAACTATCTAAACATGAGTCACCTCATAAGGTGAAACTTCGATATGACTATCAATACCCTATAAAAGGAGGTGGTGAAGCCTCCTACAAGTTAGACTCTGGGAAGTCTTTAAAGATGCAAAATGTTCTATATGTACCTGGACTCAAGAAGAATCTTCTCTCCATATCATCTTTGGATGCAAAAGGGATGACAGTTGCATTTGTGGATGGTCAAGTACTTATGTGGCCAAAAGGTAAGACCATAGATAATGCAGTAGTGATTGGAGAGCAAGAGGGAGGATTGTACAAATTGAAGGGACAACCCGAACATGCCATGGTACATGAATCCATGGAACCAAGTGAACTTGGCATAGAAGGATTTCTCATGTGCACTATAGGGAACTACCAATTGCAAGCAAAGTAGTAGAAATTATTCCTGAAATCCAGTCAAAGCATGAAGGTGTTTGTAAACGATGTGCAAAAGGAAAGAACACAAAGAAGGCATTTCCAAGCAATGAAATCAAGGCATAAGGAATATTGGAGATTATCCACTCCGATGTATGCAGTATGATGTCATCCAGTTCTCTGACTGGGTATGTATATTATGTTTCCTTCATTGATGATTTCTCTAGGAAGAATTAGATTTATTTCTTGAAGAACAAAGATGAAGTATTTAGCAAATTCAAGGAATTTAAAGCCTTGATAGAAAAACCTCACTGAAAAGAAAATCAAGACCTTTAGATCCAACAATGGTGGAGAAGTCACTTCAACAGACTTCAAGAAGCTACTGTAGAGTTGGACTCTGGAAGACAAATAATCTATGGAAGAACCTCTCATCCATTTTCAGCATTCATTAAGATGCACACTATCAGAGACTCTAGTGGTTCCTGCAAGGAAGCAAAGATTGAGAGGGAGTCCACCCAACAACCAAACAAAGATAAGTATTTGAATTGTCATTTCTTGTATATCTAATTGTTTAGATAATATTGTTCAATGATGTTCCTAGACTTAGGTTATGCATATTAGAATAATTGCATTAATGAACAGTATACTATTAATATGCATGTGATGGGCAAGTGGCCTATGGAACTGTACAACATTCCATTGCTACTTATCTATAATGAAACCTCTTTGCTGACATGTTGGGAGTAGTGCAAACTCTTAATAATGTTCTAGTAGAGATGGAAGGCATCTAGAAAGTTACTGTATGAATACAGGATATGAATGAATATTGTATTGAAGAATTGGCTAAGATAATTGCATGACAGTATGACATATGCCTTTATGTGTAAGACTTTGTTCTATGAGAAGTTTATAATCATGCAATTGAATTGAATTGTAGGAAAGATCATGTACAATCACCTACAAAAGAAGGATTACAACATTTGTTCCAACAACGAAGTTCAAGAAAACTATCTATTGAAGATATTGAAGAATCTGAAGATCCCAGGATCCGGGATGCAATAATGGAAGAATTCCATGATTGAGGAATACCAGTTGATCATGAAGAATGATGTTTGGGATGTGGTCCCAAGACTAGAAGGGAAGTCTGTTGTGACTTCCAAGTGGATCTATAAGATCAAGCATGCTGCAGATGGTAGCATAGAGAAATACAAGGTAAGATTTGTAGCTCGTGGCTTCTCCCAGAAAGAGGGGATAGATTATAAAGAGACTTTTGCTCCTATAGCCAGATACACTTCCATCAGAACAATACTTTCTCTGGCTACAGTGATGAAATTTAAGATACACCAGATGGATGTCAAGACAACTTTCTTGAATGGTGTAGTCGAAGAGGAAGTGTATGTGGAGCAGCCACTTGGTTTTGAGACACATGACAGGGAGTCATATGTGTGCAGATTGAAGAAAGCCTTGTATGGATTAAAGCAAGCACCTAGGACATGGTACGGCAGGATAGACAGCTTCCTGTCTAGTTTAGGATTTACTAAGAGTAAACCGGATTCCAACCTTTACTACAAGGTTGAGGAAGTAAATCCAATGATATTGCTATCGTATGTGGATGACCTGTTTTGACAGGAGAGGATAGATTGATTGCCAACACGAAGAGGAAGCTTGTTTCCGAGTTTGAGATGAAGGACTTGGGTATGATGCATTACTTTATAGGTATGGAGGTGTGGCAGAGTGCAGATGGAATCTTCCTTGGACAAGGGAAGTATGCAGTAGAGATCCTGAAGCGGTTCAGGATGATGGACTGCAAGGCCATGGCCACAACTATGGCATAGAACCTGAAGCTATTGAGTGATGCTTCATCAGAGTTGGTTGATGCCATGATGTATCGTCAAATGATTGGGTCCTTGATGTACCTGACGAACACAAGACCAGATATTTGCTTTGCGGTGAACACCTTGAGCCAATTTCTGACAAATCCTAGACATGTTCACCTAATTGATGTAAAGCATATTCTGAGGTACCTGAAGGGTACAATTGATTATGGGCTCAGGTATGATGCGAATCAAAAGTTTAACCTGGAGGGTTATGTTGATTCAGATTGGGCAGGCATTGCTGCAGATAGGAAGAGCACTTCGGGGTGCTGCTTCAATATGGGATTAGGTGTGATCTCTTGGTTTAGCAAGAAGCAATCCTGCGTAGCACTGAGTACAATCGAAGCAGAGTATGTTGCAGCTTGTTCGGCTAGTTGTGAGGCAGTATGGATAAGGAATCTACTATCTGATTTATTTGATCTCCAGTTGGATGCTACCTGTATCTATTGTGACAACCAGAGTTGTGTGAAGTTGTTAGAGAACCCGGTGTTCCATGATAGGTCGAAGCACATCGAGATCAAATATCATTATATCAGGGATATGGTGCAGAGAGGAGCAGTGAATCTATAGTATGTTGCGACAGATGAGCAGATTGCAGATGTGTTGACCAAACCACTAGCCAGATTGAAGTTCGAGTACTTCAGAGAGAGTCTTGGTGTTCTTCAGATAGAAGATACTTCGAGGAAGAAGTGATGGGACACATTTGCAGGAGCCATTCCAAGCATGGTGGTAGGAGGATCCTTCCCATGGTTGTGGATGTAAGCATTGTATGATGAGCATCAGGATGATGCTCTGGATGATGTTCTACATGATGATGATCAGGGTGATCATATGTGATGATATGCATCAGGACGATGTGTTAAAATGATCAGGATGATCATGCGATGATGAATGCATCAGGATGATGTTGTGACGATGATCAAGATGATCATGCGATGATGATATGCATCAGGATGATGCTATGACGATGATCAAGATGATCATGTGATGATGATGTGCATCAGGATGATGTACTGTATGATGATGATCAGTATGATCATGAGCATTAGGATGATGCTCCATGCGAGGATGATCAGGTGGATCATGAGTATCAGGATGATACTCAGTGGCCGTGGACAAGTTGTGCGATAAGCATATAATAGCACCCTGGGAGATTTGTAGATACTCTTGCTAGGTTTTTCCTATGGCATATAATAGCTCCCTAGGAGATTTGGCAACTGCTCTTTCAATTTTTTTCTTAGAGGGACATATAATAGCACCCTAGGAGATTTGCAGATACTCTTGCTAGGTTTTTCCTATGGCATATAATAGCTCCCTGGGAGATCTGGCAAATGATCCTTCGAGGTTTTTTCCGTGGCATGTAATTTCACCCTGGGAGATCTTGCAAGTTGTGCTGGGCATGTAATCAGTCCTGGGATGCTCTTGCTAGGTTTTGCTTGGCAGCATATAACAGATCCCTGGGAGATCTTGTAGGTTGTGTTGGGCACGTAATCAGTCCTGGGATGCTCTTGATAGGTTTTGCTTTCCTAGTCGCATATAATAGCTCCATGGGAGATCTTGTAGGTTGTGTTGGGCACGTAATCAGTCTTGGGATGCTCTTGCTAGGTTTCGCGAGGTCACATGTAATAGCTCCCTAGGAGATCCGATAGGTTGAGAAATAAGCTCGTAATCAGTCCTGGGATGCTCTTGCTAGGTTTTGTTGATGCACGTAATCAACCCTGAGGATTCCACAGGATGGCTAGCTCGCAAAGATGATGAATACCTGCAAAAGGCTAGGCCTACATCTAGCATGAAAAAGGGATGGCTCTGTAGAACTTCCTATGATGAGAAGAATTGAGAGATATCCCAGTGATCGAGATAACGAGTACAGCAGCAGTGACGATGATCCTCTGTGATCCAGTGACGATGATCTGGCTCTAGAATTGAAGACTTGTGACGATATGTATTGATGACCTATGTCTAGAGAATACCTTCCTAGTTAAGAGGGAGTGTTGATGTATTTGTAACTTTGGAAGATATTCTTCTATGTATTACACTTGTACTTGATTATATTCATGATGGAGATGTATTATTCCTCCAATCAGAAGTGTCATCATTTGTATTTGTAAGTGTTGAAAGTGTCGCAACTTATATTTGATGGGTTATTAGACCACCAATGTGGGGTCGGCCCTGCATGTGTCATGCGAGTGGGTTATTAGGCTTCCTTAGGAAGTTAGCCCAACTAGAATTAAAGGTAGGTTAAGTTGTGTATAAATGGAGAGTGAGTGTGTCTCATTCTATTCATTCACTCATTCATCCAACTCGCATTAGTTGAGAGAGGAGTATGCACAAGTGGAGGAGGAGTAGTTGCTGGAGTTATCTATCTTTTGGTATTGATCATTGTGATCATTGTATTGGGGATTATTCTATCTCTGAGGAAGTTGCGGGGTTTTTCACCTTCTTGGTTTTCCCCGAGGAAACTCTGTGTCTCTTGTGTTTATGATTGTTATGTTGTGCTTGTTATTCTCTTAGTAGGATCCTAGATAATGTTTGAATGCATTTATCAAAAAATTAGCAAGATTGACGGTGGACTTGAAAATTTTATGATCCCAATTAAAAGTGGAATTCAGGTCACATTCTTGGGTTGAAATTCATGCATGTTAACCCAGAGAAATGTGTGTGATCCGTTGGATTTGATTCCTCTGAGATCGACGGTGTTCTTTGCAAGTCAACTTCATGGGATAAATGATTGCACGTAGGGGATTCAAATCTACATAGGGGATTCAAATGACCAAGGGCGGAGATGGAAAAGGTGCTAAAGAATTGAACAATTCATACCAAAATTTACAAACGTGTAAACCTGTGGTGGAAGAATGATGCAGACCCACCCAAAATCAAGTCGACGGTGGAAAGGGGTTTCAGCACTATAAGGTGCATGGTGGTTAAACTTGGAAAGGTAGAGCGTAAACTAAACCGCTTACCACGTGGAAAGCATTGGTGGAGTCCGCTATGAAAAGCGGTAAAAGTTAAACCGCTCATCGCAAGTTCCGAAACCACCTAAGCACATGTTATATAAAAGGTTTTTTCAAAGTTTGAAAAAATTCATTTGTTGATTATTTCCTGGAGGAAATGAAGCCATGGGAAACACATCACTTGTCTTTGTCAACAAGAACAGAAGTCAACAAGCTCACTTCACAGGTAGCTCAAAACCCTCACTTTTCAGATTTTGTTTCCCAGATGGAGAAAATTGAAGACCTTGTTCTGTTTAATGAAAATTTAGATAAAAACGAAGAGCTTGTAGTTGACATGGAAAGGGATATTTTCAACCTTATTTTGTCTATGTGTAGTATTTCGCAGTCTAAAGAGAAATTAATGGAGTTTAAGTCGCAGTGAAAGGATGTATTTAATGTTTTTGTTCTTTTCTTTATTATTTTTGTGTCGAACAGACCCTACACTTCCATGAATTTGTTGCTTGGTGTGCGGCGAATTATTTGAAGGACGAAAGGGTAATCATTAATGTAAATAAAACCAAAATTCTATGCCGAGTCAATGCGCAGACTGTTTGTGAGTTTCTAGGTTTACCTAAAACATTTCCCGAAATCCCTGAGTCGTTTAACGAAGAAAATAAATCCATATGTTTATATTGAAATGGTACCACTTTAGATGGTGAAAAAGTCATTAGCTTTACCTTTTTTTTAGGAGTTTCCATCTATAATTCTTACAGAACACTATTTCCAGAAAATCTAAATTTGGTGGCAGATTTGTATCGACCCAGGATATGCATCTTAAACCTAACTTCTGAAACATATCAGCCACTCCACTTTGTCTCTTCATTTATGGAAGATTTTATTTGAGACCTTGTATGCTTGGGTAGTTTTACATAACATGCTTTAGAAACAGAGCCAACACGGTCCGTATCCCTAATAGATATGTGTGACAGTGATGTTTTTTTCCTTCGTTTGTGGGCCAAATTTTGAAATGAAGGGTTTCTTTTTGTGAACTAATTTATTATTTTTGGCTTTGTATTACGACACCAGGTGGGAGGCAGGCACCCAGGGGTGATTCCATTGGATAAAAAAAACGTCCCCAACTGCGACAATTTTAATAATAGAAGATTTATTTGGATAGATTCGTAGGCATATTGTCTATTTGAGTTCAAGAACTCGTTTTTATCTACAGTAAACTTGATTCTTTAATAAAATACCTCCCTAAACTAGGTTTACCATAAATTAAAACACCTCCAAACCTCCCTCTCACCTCATGATGGCACAATTAAACTTAATATTGAAGCTCATTTTATCCCTTATATAATAGAATAGCTCCATTGGATGGCTTACACTAAAACCTAGCGCTAGAGGCCTTGTAAAAAAAATATTTTAAGAATTGAAGCACGAAGCAGAAGATTACTATTTACCAGCACATTCATAGACTTCCTTTGGATGAATCTCTTACTTGCATATGTCCTTTTCTTTTTATCTTCGGCTTCCAAGTGCTCAATCTCTTGGATTTTGTGACTCACTTTGTCTTTTGTTGGGATTTTTGTACCATAGTGGTTTCCTCTTCTTCACTATCATCATCATATTCATCATCGTTTATGCCACGTGTCACAATCTGAGCGTTCCACGTGTCACCCTAGAAACTAGATATCGACATTTTAACAACAAAATTTATAGAAATTTTGCTTCAAACAGTTTGCTGGAAAGTCAAAATTTTGATAGAGAAAGAGAGGTCGCTCTTTCCTCAAGTTTTTCTATTTTGGGGTGTTGGAAGTAGATGATGAGGAGAAAGAGCATCCACTCCTTCCTCCAGGGATTTTTTTTAGGAGTGGAGAAAGTAGATGTCGGCACTATAAACACAAATTTCATAGGAACATTGCTTCACACAGTTTGCTGGCAAGTAGAAATATTCTCGGAGAAAGAAGGGCCACTCTTTCTTCAAGTTGTTCTATTTTTACAATTCCCTCATAAATGAAAGGGCAGCTGACCATTCTTCTTCCCAATATTATTTTTCATAATAGTTTTAGACTACAAGAAGGGTCGGTCGATCCTTCTTATGTTTTTCATTCTGGATATAGTTGAATTGTTGGATATAGGTGTTCAAAATTATCTACTAAACGAAGGGGCGGCCGATCCTTCTTGTCGGAAAACGGAAGTCAGGACAAACATTTTTTATATGTTATAACTTAGTTGATGTTAGGGTCCCTACTATTCACAATGGAAGTTGGAAGTCAGAAATTGTCGGCCTAGCCTTCATAGATTAAATACTTTTACATTTTTCTCATAAATGAAGGGTCGTCCAACCCTTCTTGTGCTCAGTATTATTCCAATGTTCACCATTTTGGATAGACATGAATTGATGGAATAGCCTTCGTAGGTTCAATATTTTTACAATTCCCTCATAAGTGAAGGGGCGGGAGACCCTTCTTCTGCCCAGTATTATTTTCATAATAGTTATAGAATGCACGAAGGGTCAGTCGATCCTTCTTTTGTTCGCCATTCTGAATAGAGGGAATTGTTGGATATAAGTGTTCACAATTATCTACTAAAGGAAGGGGCGGCCGATCCTTCTTTTTGGAAAATGAAAGTCGGGACAAACAATTTTTATTCGTTATAACTTAGATAATTTATGGGTTCCTACTATTTACAGTAGAATTCGGAAGTCGGGAATTGTCGGCCTATCCTTCGTATATTAATATTTTTACATTTCTCTCGTAAATGAAGGGTCGACCGACCCTTCTTGTGCTCAGTATTCTTCCAGTGTTCACCATTTTAGATATACATGAATTGACGGGCTAGCATTCGTAGGTTGAATATTTTTACAATTCCCTCATAAATGAAGGGGCGACCGACCCTACTTCTGCCTAGTATTATTTTCATAATAGTTCTAGACTGCAAGAAGGGTCGATTGATCCTTCTTGTGTTCGCCATTCTGGATAAGGGAAATTTTTGGATATAGGTGTTCATAATTATCTACTGAACGAAGGGGAGGAATATCCTTCTTGTGGGGAAAATGTAATTCGGGACAACCATTTCTTATATGTTATAACTTAGTTGATCTCTGGATCCCTACTATTTACAGCGGAAGTTGGAAGTCGAGAATTGTCGGCCTAGACTTCGTAGATTAAATATTTTTATGAATTGACAGGTTATCCTTCGTAGGTTGAATATTTTTACAATTCCCTCATAAATGAAGGGGCGACCAAACCTTCTTCTGCCCAGTATTATTTTCATAATAGTTGTAGACTGCACAAAGCGTTGGTCGATCCTTCTTGTGTTCGCCATTTTGGATATAGGGAATTGTTGGATATAGGTGTTCACAATTATCTAATAAAGGAAGGGGAAGTAGGTCCTTCTTGCACTCAGTATTCTTCCAGTATTCACAATTTTGGATATACATGAACTGACAACCTAGCCTTCGTAGGTTGAATATTTTTACAATTCCCTCATAAATGAAGGGGTGACTGACCCTTCTTTTGCCTAGTATTCTTTTCATAATAGTTCTAGACTGCAAAAAGGGTTGGTCGATCCTTCTTGTGTTCACCATTCTGGATATAGGAAATTTTTGGATATAGGTTTCCACAATTATCTTCTAAACAAAGGGGCGACCGATCCTTCTTGTTGGAAAACAGAAGTGTTGACACATATCTGTCGATAGGGGTTCACTCCACACAATTTTCAACAAAGATCGACACAAAATCTGATAGATATCGGTCCAAAAAGGGTTTATCCTTTCCAGCAACACTCACACAGCGAGTGAGGTCTCACCTGAGATACCTAAGGGGGCTACAAGAACCAAGTTTCCACAGGTATAAGAGGACATGCATCATTGTCATTCAATCAAAATGAAGCTCAAATATCCACATAATTATCATTCGCATCAGACCACCATTATTGCATAATAGACATACTAATAAGATCTAGGCAATAACATATTATAGAAACATATCTAACTGGTCGGAGATACATATCATAAATGCAACATTTCTAATTCATTCATAAAACACAATTAACCATACTGCGACAACAAACATTCAATCATATTGCGACATAGTACATCGACATTTTCCCTCACTTTCGCTTTGATCATTGTGCATTCCTCAACCTCCTGATCTGTCGGATGTTTGCTTCCTGTCTATTGTCCGAGTTAATACTAGCATAGCTTCAACTACTAGTTTCTCTACTTTCGACTGCAACTCATATAACTCCATTGTTCTTCTCCGTTACTTCGTTTGTGCCTTGTTGAATCGATGTTGCAATTCCTTCAGTTCTGTCACTCTAGTCATCTGCTCCATTAGGGTCATCACGTTTAGTGATCCCCTCAATGCTTCTAACTGCACCTCTGCCTCTCCAAGTTGCACATTGAGCTGGTGCAACTGCTCCTCTTGCATAAGGCTTCCCCAAAACTGTGAGACTTCTTCAACAATGTTCTTTGCCGCCTTCTCCAATTTTGCGATCTTCGTCACAATATCTTCAATATTGTTCTTGCACACTTCCACTTGTTCCAGTGGTGTGCTCGGCACCATCCTTGTTTGCAATTCCTATTTTTCTCTTCTAATATCGTAAATAGCTATGTCCAACCTCAACGCCTTAGCTTCCGCAATAATTTCTTTGGTTATATCTGGCATATCCTCGCATACCATGGATATGGCATGTTCCAATCTCCTCCTATCCTCCATCGCTTTTTCTCTTTCATTCATTATTGCCTCCTTTTCCTCTCAGAGTCGTTCATCCTCCACTTCAATACTTCTTACCTATTGTTTATAGTTGATCATTTGATCATGTGTTGATGCTTCTCGGTCATTGATTTCTTCGCTCATCCCTGTTGACACAGATCTGTCGACAGGGTTTCACTTTGCACTGTTGTTAACAAACCTCGACACAAATCCCATAGATATCGACCCAGACAGGTTTTATCCTTCCCAGCAACACCCGTAGATTGATTGAGGTCTCACCCAAGATACCTAAGGGGGATGCAGGAACTAGGTTTCTGTAGATTACAAAGGACATGCATCATTCACATTCAATCACAATGTAAATTGGATATTGACATAATCATCATTCCCATCAGAACATAATCATCGCACTCTTAACATATTAATCAAATCTATTCAATAACAGATTATTAACCAATAAAACATATTTTATATTTATCCATACAACATATCGACCCCTACTGCAACACAAATTCAGTCATACAGCGACAGTTTACACATAGGCAAAGACATAAACAACATAATTATTCTCATTATTCATCATCCCTCCTTATACATTACAGAATCCATCCGGAGAGCCAACACAAAGTCAAAAGAATACAAAAGCTACGAACCTCAGATCAGATCTCAAGATAAAAGATAGGTTAAGATATAATTCTTCCTCATGCTAGATGCCAAAAAAGATTCCCTTAGGCTTACAATTCTACTCCTATTTATAGGCTCACTTGGTCGTTACAACTTGGTCCAATGACCCATTAAATAACTAATTAATTAACCAATTGTTTTGCATTATTGGCTCTATTACACTCCGCAAACGGTCATTTTCCCATGTTGATGAACCTTTCGTCGTGGATTTTACCAAAATTATATTATTTAGACACAAACTTGTGGCTCTCCCTTGAGCCACCTCAGCTGGATGTTGCTAGTGCATTCACTTGCATTTTGAATTCATCGTATGCTTCCTTAATTTGGTCGACCACTTCCTTGGCCGTTCCTTCCAGTGTTGCAAAGTCTTCCACTTCTTGTTATGTTGGGTGCTCACCACCTATCTGTTGTTCCTTCTCCAGATTTTCCTTGACCTGCGTCGTTCCGGACATCGCTTTAACAGCCAACTGCTCAGCTTTCGTTTGTAGTTCATCCAAGTGTGTCATTCTTCTTTGTTGCCTTGCTCGCACCTTGTTGACACGATGATGTAACTCTTTCAATTATGTGGCCTTCATCATTTGCACTAGTAGGGGAACCACATTAAGCGATCCCCTCATTACCTCTAGGTGTGCTTCCTCCTCGCCGAGTTGCACATTTAGCTGGTGCAACTACTCATCTTGGACAATATTTCCCCAAAATTGTGTCACATCTTCCGTGATGCTATGAGCTACTTTCTCTAGAGTGGAAACGCGAAGTTGGGTAACACTTCCATGAGAATCGAGCTCCTGAGAAACATAGCAGAAGCTATTCAGCCGAATAACCATATTTATTCGGCCGAATAAATATGGTTATTCGGCCGAATAAGTGAGCCATTATTCGGCCGAATAATATTTAACGGTGAACCGTTAAAATTAACGGTGTCCTCGAAATGCGTGCGACACATCGCCGGACGGTAAATTTGACCGATGGTTCTATGTTTATTCGGTCGAACAATTATTGGGCCGAATAATTGTTCGGTAGAATAATTTTTCTGCATAAAAGCTCGATCGCGGCTCACACTTGTCATTTTTTGCTTCTGCAGGCTACTGGTCCCCACTTGTCTCCCCGCCAGCAGCTACCGGACCCCCTCCTGTCGCTTTGTTTGTAGATGTCGCCTTTCATCCCCGCCTGTAGCCGTCGCCCTGTTGGCCCCACTTGTTAGAATATGCCCTATTGGCCCCTCATTGTTGGCCCATCTGGTTCAACTTGGCTTGTTGGACATTGGTTGTTTGACGTGGAGGTTTGTGGAGATCTGCCACCCTATCGATGTGGAGATCGCCACCTTCTCGACGTGGTTCGTCTTAGGTAAGCAGTTGTAATGTGTGCAGGTTATTGGGCTGGTCTGTTGGTTCGGATTCGTCCGATTGTTCGGCTGTGTTCTGTTGGCCCGACTGGTTGGATTCTGCTTTGCTTGCCCTGCTAGTTTGCCACGGCCTGTTGGACCCGGCTGGTTCTTTGTCATGGAGGTTCATTCAAGATGCCACCTTTCTATTTGGAGTTCGTCACCTTCTTTTTGTTGTTATGTTCATAGGTAATCAGTTAATTGTCCTTTGCGTTTTTCAAATTTTTTTGTTATTTTTTATGTTTTAATTGGTTTTGTTTCTGTGCAGGTTTTGTTGGGCTATCTGTTGTGTTCGACTTCATTGGGCTGGTCTGCGATTACTTGTTCGGCTGCTATAAACAGGTGTGCTTAGTTTATTTTTTTATAGTTTTTATAAGTTCATGAACTTTGTCCAATTTGGGCAGAGTTCATGAACTCTGCCCAAATTGGACAGAGTTCATGAACTCTGCCCAAATTGGACAGAGTTCATGAACTCTGTCCAATTTGGGCTAGAGTTCATGGACTCTGTTCAATTTGGGCAGATTTCATGGACTCTGTCCAATTTGGGCAGAGTTCATGAACTCTAGCCTATCCAAATCGTATGCTGAAACTTATTTAAATATAAATACTATTGAGCTAGTTAGACTTATTGAGTTAAATTTATTTAACTATTAATTTTTTTTTATGACCAAAAAGAGAAATATAAACAGTACATAGTTGGTTAAACTTGTTAAACTATTGATTTTTCTTATCTGATAAGAAGGAAAAATAAAAGTAGATTTGAAATTCTATTTGCAAATGGTATTTTTGGTTTATGTATAGGTTTCCCTTTTTGGTTGAACTCTGTCCACATGGACATAGTTCATGAACTCTGTCCATGGACAGAGTTCATAGATCAATATATTAGTTAAATATGATAAACCATGCTCATGCATAACTACAAACAAGACTAAACTTTACTTTAGACATAATAGGAAAGAACTTAAGCTACTACATAGAAAACTTGTGAAAAACCCCGGCCTTCCAAAACAACAAAGTCAATTGTATTATGCACCTAACAACATGTTTTATTCTTATGTATTTAGGGAATCCTTGTTAAAGTAGATTTGAAATTCTATTTGCAAATGGTATTTTTGGTTTATGTATAGGTTTTCCTTTTTGGTTGAAATCTGTCCACATGGACAAAGTTCATGAAATCTGTCCCTGGACAGAGTTCATGAACTCTGTCCACGTGGACAGAGTTCATAGATCAATATATTAGTTAAATATGATAAACCATGCTCATGCATAACTACAAACAAGACTAAACTTTACTTTAGACGTAATAGGAAACTTGTAAAAAACCCTGGCATTCCAAAACAGCAAAGTCAATTGTATTATGCACCTAACAACATGTTTTATGAACGTCATGTGTACACATTATTTTTATGTATTTAGGGAATCTTTGTTAGGAGGTATTGATATCAAAACATTGGAGTATTATTCCACAAATATATGGAAACATGAGACTCATTAATAATTTTAGCACATTAATAGTGATGCAATGATATTAGTCCACCTAGTATTGAGTTCATGCCACAGGTATATGGAAACATGAGACTCACTAATAATTTTGCCACATTAATAGTGATCTAATGATAGTTGTACACCTAGTAGTGAGTTCACTCTAAGTTGACACTCTTTTGAGAATGTCATGCCTTATGATTGTGCGTTTTGAATTGAGAATCTAATTGATGGAAAACAATGGTCTTGATTTTTAGACTAGGAATTGTCATCGTTAAAATATCAATTAAGATATTAATTTAAGATTTAAATTAAAAGTTAACATGTTCATGAACTCATTCTTTGACAAAGAAATGTAACCTTCACTTAGTATTTAACTATATTGGTTCCATTCATTTTAAACATCAAAAACATTTAGAAGACTGGCACATTGATTCCTCATACATCCAACAATATTAGCTATACTCATTTTAAGAACTATTAAATGATATTAGGTATATTTAGGTTCTTATTAAATAACTTAGTCTCTTTAGCAGCTAGGTCTTGGAATTTGAATATGTAATGAGTGGATATTTGTGTAAGTGTAGACATTATATCAAATGGAAAGAGAGGAGTCTTCTAGGCATAAGCGTAGGAGGTCTTCACATTCTTCTGGAGTTGGTGTTTCAATTGATAATCAGATATTGTCGATTTCCCCTCGAGATTCAAGTTTATTGTATAGTTCACATTCAGTTGATCATCGACGAGGCGATAGGGGTACAAATGATTCCTCTTTATCTTCTATGGGAGAATGCCGATCTCGACCTTTTGTTGGTATGAACATCAATATTTTAATACATGTATACAAATTGTTTTTTGGTGTACGCAAAGTTTGTACATGTTCACACAAAACTTTGTTTTTATTTGAAGTAGAGCATGGTTCAGAAGATGCTTGTAATTCTATAGAGAGGGAGGCAGAGCGAGCAAGGGAGACAGATGAGGGTACAGAGCAAGGTTCCCAAGAGTCTCATCATTCTACACATGGTGATGATGGTCGAGCTAGGACGCAATATGTTGAACTAACTGAGGGTTGTAAACCCATTACAATGTATCCATCTGATTTACCTGAGGAGCTTCCATGGGAAAGTGGTGATCATCAAATGACTCTTGAAAGATGTAGATCCCACTATGGCAAGTTGGAAAATGATTTATCTACTATGGATCTCCCTCCAAAGAGTAAACAAAGTTTGGATATTGTTTTGGGATCATTGCAAAAATTCATTCAGGCATATGAGAATCTCGGACCAACTACGAATGGTTTTGTTGATTTGATGCGAAGACGAAAGCAACAAGTGATGGGTCCAAGCAAGTGCGCTGTTGTGAAGGAGAGAGTGACAAAAGAACATGCCAAATCACTGTTTAACTTCAAAGAAGGTCTAAAGTGAGAAATGTTGAAAGTGCAATATTTCAAGCACCCTCATCTTGCACATCTACTATATGATCAGTTCCTCGTAGCCTATGGTCGATTTCCATGGAATGATGAGGTTTCTCAATATTTTGCTAGATTTTTTTATGTGGAGTTTTTTTTAAATATGAAGCCAGACTATACTGATGTTCATTCTGAATTTTATGGAGTTGAAAATGGTCGAATATATGATCGAAAATGTTCTCTTAGAGACCCTACAACTCTTCGACCTCCACCCTAGATATCTCGCCCACCCAGGCTTGTGGCATTAATATCAGAGATAGAGCCCACATCCCAACTTGAGACAACTGCAAGGGATTTTGTTGGCGATGGTTTATCGTCAGCATTAGTTGGAGTAGATGTGGGATTGGTTCGAAAGAGGGCTTGTGCCACTATTCGTCAAAAGTTTGTTTACAAAACGAATGATGAGGTAGATGGAATGAGAATTGGAGATCTCAGGGCTTATGCCAAGGTTGGTCATGACACGGCGTCAAATGTTATATCCAATGACACATCGAGTTTAGGAAAGGTTTGTTGATTATGATATGACAATCTATTTAATCTTTTATTCATTTTGAATTGAAATTTTTGTTACATTATATGAATGATATTATGTCTTTTTGATGTATAGTAATAAGTACATTATGTAAATTTTTATTGGTTGCAATTTTCCAGAATGATGAATGAACATTCTTTTCAACTTTCCACTAGTGAAAATGTAGAGCATATTGGAGAGGTATATTTATTATTTACATATTTATAATTATGTTTGAACTTGATATATTATCCTTTTTTTGAATTTCAATTTAACTATGCATCTTATTGTTAATTTGACTTATCCATGCAAGTTTATTTAGATACGAACTTTTTAAATGATTTACCATCTATTGTGAGCTAATGTTTTTAATTTTTTTGTTTCAGTTTTAAGTTAATGGCTTTATTTTTTTTATTTGCACTATGTTTTATTTATTAACACAATTTAAATTTTAGGGGAGAGAGATAGGTTCTTTGCTGAATGCAGCGGATATTGGCACGGAGGTAATTTTGTTCACACTTGAATTGATCTCTGATATAAGTTTAATATTTTAATTTTTTTGGATTTAGTTAAAATTTGTTCAAGTAATTTATGAGATTCATAAATTGATTTTATACATGTTGCAGCTTGGGTCTCTTCAATCTTTTGGAGGCAAAGGGAAGAGTCTAGCGGAGGATAGTGGTGGACATGCATTTAGAAAATTTGATGTAATTTTGTTAATAATTGAATTGTTCTTTGATATATAAGTTTAATATTTTAATTTTTTGAATTTAGTTTAAATAATTTATGATATTCATAATCTGCTTTTATACATGTTACAGGATGGGTTGAGTCCAATGGGAGGCCCTAGTGGAGGATAGTGGTGGACATCTTCTTTTTTTGTTGATATATAGATTGTAGTTGTTTTGGACATCGAGGAGATTTATTTTTGGATTATAGATATGTACATTGAACTCACATGTTTATGAACCTTTTTTGAGGATTATATACATGTACATTGAACTTACATATTCTGTATTTGCTTTGAATTATCTACTTTTTTTTGTTAATTATTTAGCATATTTTGTGTGATAAAGGTTTAGAATATGTTTTTGCATGTTTATGAATGTATGTATTATTAAATTTATGTATGGAATGTTAAGAATTGATGTTTGAAAGTTTTGATAAGTGCAATCTAAAGTTAGGAAATGTTAAGAATGAATGCTAGGAAATGTTGAATGTTAAAAATGAATGTTGAGAATGGATGTTATGGTAAGAATGAATGTTAGGAAAGTTAGGAAATGTTAAGAATGAATGTTATGAAATGTTGAATGTTGAGAATTAATGTTATGGTAAGAATTAATGTTAGGAAAGCGTTGAATCATAAGAATGAATGTTAAGGAAGTTATGATAGGTGCAATCTAAAGTTAGCAATGATAAGAATAAATGTTAGGAAGTATTGAATGTTGAGAATGAATGTTAGGAAGTGTTGATAGGTGTAATCTAAAGTAAGAAGTAAGGAATGTTAAGGGTTAAGAATGTTTAAAATGTTAAGAATGAATGTTAGGAAGTGTTGAATGTTAAAAATGTTAGGAAGTTAAGAATGAATGAATGTTATGAAGTTTCGATATGTGCAATCTAAAGTTAGGAGTAAGGAATGTTAAGAATGAATGTTAAGAAGTGTTGAATGTTAAAAATGTTAGGAATTTTTAAGGATGAATGAGTTAGGGTGTAAAATCTATGAGTTTGTTAGGATGAATGTTTAAAATGTTAGGAAGTTAAGGATGGATGGATGTTAGGATGTAAAATCTATGAGTTTGTTAGGATGTAAAATATTTTCAGTGTTGGATCTGTAAATAGGAATGTTAGAAAGTTTTGATAGAAATAGAAATGTTAGGAAGTTTAAGAATGTTATTAAGTCTTGATAGATGCAATCTAATGTTTATGAATTTGCAATCTAAGTTTTTATAGGAATTTTAAGAATGAATGTTAGGTTTTTATAGAAATTTTAAGAATGAATGAATGTTAACAATAATTGTTATCTTTGAATGTTAGGAGGTTTAAAAATGTTAGAAAGTTTTGATAGAAATATGAATGTTAGGAAGTTTAAAAATGAATGTTAGGTTCAAAGTTCGGGAATGTTAGGAAGTTTTGATTGAAATATGAATGTTAGGAAGTTTTGAAAGGAATGTTAAGAAAGAATGTTTGTTTGATATATAGAATTTTGGTTTCAACATAAAAGTTGAATTTTATATAAATGATAAATTTAAATTTGTATAACTAATTCATATTTTCAATTTTTAACTAATGATTCCTATTTTCAATGTTTAGGTACATTTTATGCCGCTGAAATCATGGCAAATGGGGATATAACGATTTTTTTTTTTTAATCACAAGCAAAGATTACAGGATTGTGAAGCTTGTGCTAAATTAGAGCAATGATTTTAGAAAACAATTTGATGAATTTTTATCGATTTGTTGTAAATAATCATTCCTCTAATTTAGCACAAGCTTCACAATCCTGGAATCCTTGATTGTGATTAAAAATCAAATGATCGTTGTCTCCATTTTCCATGATTTCAGTTATGTGAACTTACACAAGTGATATTTTAAAGTAAAGATTCGGGGCGGAGAATGGGGACAGCCACATCCATTATCTCATCCCTTAAGTGGTCTAATAGACATATGGGGACCCGAATAAAGTATTTTATAAATAATTAAGATGAACTTACACATTAAAGTTTTCATTACCAAATAATTTTTTAATTCATTTCAGCATACTAAAATACGATCATTTAAACTCTTATATTCTAGTTCTCTTTCAAGATCATAGACATAGTTGAAAGAAAAAAATATATTGTACACAACATTTGACAATGACATGGACAAAAACATCGATCTATTAATTTTTGATATAGTTAAAAACATCGCAATGGATTGTCGTCTTCAATTATATGTTCATGGTCATATTTGGACAATTTCCATTTTCTATTTTTTAATTGTTTTTTCGATGGAACTTGAACCAATTTTATTCGAGATGCACATACTAAATGACTATATTGAAAACATATAACGTCAGGTTCATAATCCTGAAAGTAGACTTAATTTTCAGTCATATGGATCTGCTAAAAAAAATATCCCTTTAAAATGATGGATCCTCTCTCGTATGTATATTCGTTGTCATTGCAGTCTTCCAATAACTTCATCTTTCCTTCAGTGCATCGCATCAAATAATACTTCACATTTTTGTTGTGGTCTATAGGTGCAATCACAGTGAAAACATCCCATGTGCAAATTACAATTGACGTTAGGATTTTTAAATCAATTAAATTGACTAATATATATGTATAAGGTGATGGACAAGAATGAACAATCGACAAAACAGTTGTACTTGATCATTACCTTCTCTAACAAGATCTAAAATTATGTCGCCATCAGATGATATTGCTATTTCTTCTGATTCTAATTCTTCTATGCTTGCTAGTGGCATTTTTACTTTAGAATTAATCTCTGTGTGTTTCCAATGTTTTACGTAGTTGTTCGTTATGTTTTCACAAACTTTTGTAGATTCAACATTTTCAGTGCAAATATGACAAAAGCATGATTGCTTTCTACTGTCAAATGCATACACGTTTTGGAAGGCTTTTGTTTGAATAGAGTGAAAATCTCTAGTCCCATGTATGGTGCTAGCATCGTATGGTATTGATCTATTTATATCTTGGACCCCAACAAGCCAAAAAAACTTACACAAATGACAAATTTTAATGTTAGTGTACATTTTTTTAAATTGACAATTAAATATAAATTAAAACATTTGTGTACATACCTGCGCACATTTTTTGATTGTTGATTATAATTATGGCTTAGATGTGATTTACACCATTGGACAACCTCTGCAACTGAATGAAATCGTGCAGAACTATGGTTCATTTTCCATCTTCGAAGTGCTCTTTTTATGCATGCTCCTGCACCATCATGTTCACCTTTTCCATGTACAGTTTCAAAGAAATTCCAGTGATGTTTAATGTTCAATGCTTTATGAAGTCGACATAACCAATAACATGATCACGAAGATTTAAATTGTCCCGCACATCCATCCAACCATATCCAATGCTCATTGAATTTAACATCACGTACTTTTAGTGAATCATAGAAAATACTTTCAATACAATGCTGAACAAAATGTGTATCGTGTGTACGATCATCTCTAATATAAAAGTGATATTCTTTAATCACATCTCGATTGTCACACGTGCTTTCAATGCCATCAACATCTTGTTGAGAATGTATATATAAAACATGTACAAATATCGAAACTTGGTCAGAATGATAGTATTCACTATGTATCTCTTTTTGTGCAGCAAATGTGTAGTTTTTTGCAAAATCAACCACTGACAAAATTGTTCCTGGTGGAAAAATTTCACGAGACTGTTTGACTTGAAGGTATTTCCATCGTGCTCTATGTGAATGCTTGGTGTATTTATAAATTTCACTTCCAAATTTCTTGAGAAAATCTATCACACCTATTTTATCTTCTCGCAAATCAATTCTTTTGGAATGTGCATCACTAGAACTTGTAGCACAACCGATGTATTCATATCTTCTCCAATCAATGGTTACATTTGACAGTGAATGATCAATATCGATAGAATATTTATTGTGGAATAAAGCCAAATTTCGACAACGATTACAATGTTTTCCATTGACACATTTCTTATTATAAAATACTTCATCGTGATTTCTCTCACATAGAGTTTGAGATATGAATTCACATATTGTGGGCGGAGGTGGTGAATTTGTCCAAAACATTTTACCAAATTCAAGAAACGTGTCGTAATATAATTGAAATTGCACATGATAACGGCAACAACATGTGTCACGCATAGTAATAGGTCTAACATACCATGGTTTTAGTTGCACAAATGTAGTAATTGACACATTAATTCCACGATGATCTTCCTTGAATTTATTGAACAATTGTACTTGTGTCATATCCATTATATGTTTTGGACTGCTTACATATACTCCTTGTGATATTCTTTGTCATATCACATCCCTTGCATTTGGTGAAACTCGAGCATGTGTCAACCAATATTCCCGTACAATATTTTTAACACTTTCTCCCATTCTATCTTTGTAAGGTTGTCTACAAATAATTGCCCAGCAAGCAAGTTCATCATTTTCATCTATTTGCATTCTGAATTTGCTATGTTTGTATAATGTCTTTCTTGAGGTTCCAACTGCTTTTGCTAGTTTTGTTGTCAAGATTTTTTGTTTAGTACTATCCAAAACAATTGCTGTATGAAATGCTCTTCGTGCAGCATTGATATCTTTCTTCCTAGATTTTTCAAATTTTTTAATTGCATCACCTATATTTTCTATCATATTATGTTTCAATTTCGATTCTTTGGTCGCCTTGTGAATACCCATTAATGACATAGTATCTTCTAACTTCTTGGTCACTAATAATCATCTCAAAATTTGTGTTTGCCTTGTTATTAAATATTTCTTCAGAACATTATCATAAAATTTTTGAGCCCGATATCGTGCAACATGTATGGGTATTTTTTTTTCCATATTTGTTGCAATCAACGTTTTTTAACATTTCATCATCAATGGTAAAAATACCTATACATCAAGTTAAATCTAATTTAACATCTATCCAAAAATACAATTCATTATAAAAAATGAATTTGGAAAATACATGATATATACATACCTGGTCCAATTTCTAGTTCTTGAACTTGATCTTCAATATTGACTTCATCGACATTAGTATGTAAATTGCTATTTACATCTTCAACAATGGTCTCTTCAACTTCAATTTGTTCTTCTTGTACTCTATTTTCAATTTCCATTTCATCAACATTATCATGTAAAACTGTATTTATATCTTCAATAATTGTAGCTTGCGTTTCTACAAGGCTTGCTTTGTTGGCATGGTATTTAAGTTTTTTTTTTCTCTATTATCATCATCATCATCACGTTTACGATCATATTTTCTTTGACGGTTTCTCTTATTGCCCATGATTGTTTAATCTATAAATGATAAATTAAAGAATCATCACTTTATAGTAAAAAAACAAAATTAAGATTTAAAAATAGTTACGAAATTTATAAACACATGAACTAAAATTTACTTCACCTTATCAAAATCTTATAAGAGTCTTTTGAAGAAAAACTCCTTGGAAAGAAATTTCCTTTGAAAAGAACCTTCTTTGAAAGAAATAAGAACTCCTTGACAATAAATCACCTTTGAAAAAACCCATTGGAAAAGAATAAGAATACCTTCTAAAGAAATCTTCTTTGTAAAACCATTGGAAAAAAAACTTCTTTGAAAAAATACCTAGGAAAAAAATTTCTTTGGAAAAACCCTTGCAAAGAAATAACTCTTTTGCAAAAATAACTTGGGAGAACAACTCTTTGAAAAAAACCCTTTCAAAGAAATAAGAAGGAAAAATACATCTCCTTTGCAAAAATACCTTGGAATAAAAACTCTGTAAATGCACCCTTTGGAAAGAAACATTTTCTGAAAAAACCACTTGGAAAAATACTTTGCCAGCGACATTGTGTCTAGGCACTCAGTCTAAGTTTGTGTTTGTGGTGATGAGCTTCGCCCTCCAAAGCCGATCCATACATGAGTCTGTAATTTGCTGATACAATCATAATATAAAGTTTCAAGTGCTGTGGAATTGCTGTAAAAGATTGAAAGATAGATCCTGGAGCGTATTGGTATCAGAGCCAGAGACACTTGTGTCGACTATTCTGGTATATCTATTTCCTATTTCTGATGATTGCTTTCATTGTCTATTAAATCTGCTGCAATATCATTGTTCTGTCTGTTGTTTGATTTATCTGCATTCTACAATAGTATTCTGTAGGTGGTGGAAATGACCATTGAGAGGATTGTTGAGTCATTGAGAGTGTAAGAGTCGTCCGAAGTCAGAGTAGCAGTAAGGCCCGTTGGGATAGGGGAGTAAGTCTACAGAGTTGCCGGAGACTATTTTAGAGTCAGCACTCACTCTCTTTTGTTAAAATAGACCCTTCAATGGATACTATTGAGCTGACACATTTAGAATGTGATTCATATAATGACACAGAAGTAAGTCTTGCAAAACGCAGGCAATCCTCATTTAATCCGTCTTCATCAGATTCTTCGTATATATCTATCTCTGATCATAACCCTTCTGAGAATTAGCAATTACCACAGATACTTCCCAAAGAAGTATACAGACTTCCATGGTGTAATGTCACAGCCACTACCCATATCCGAGTGTCAAGTATAGATGTTTCTTTTACTAATAAGCAAGAACCTGTACATATAAACTTGCTTGATAAATGTCAGATAGACTAGGCTAAAGAGCAAAAATATAAATATGCACACTTTGGTTCTATCAAACTTGGCCTTGGTCCATTAGTTTGTTCGCGTCTTGCTGTTTCTTCTCTCTATTGTATTGTAGATACTCATCATCGTAAGTTTTCCAACGATGTCATAGGTGGTTTCACAGCACCACTTCATGATGGTCCTGCTTTTGGTACAGTATATCCGAAGTTTTCTATTAGCTTAGACGACCCTCATATCTATAATCTGTTAAAGGCTTATATCCTGCCCAAAGGTTTCGACATGGAAACTGGTTCAAAAATATTCCAATTCAAAGGTGGAGTCTATGTTAGGTTCGGAAATGATACCCTTCCTCAGTTGCGAACTCGTGTCCATCAGAGTTCTGTAGACACCAGCGTGGTGGAAACGGAGAAATCCCGATCCAAAAATGCCACACCTATTACTTTCAATTGGACTGGTATCAACCATCATCAATCTTGGGAAATGAAATATTCTGAGTTAAGGAACCAAGAAAGAGTTGTTGCTTCTTTCACTTCACAACCTCTTATTTTTTATGAAACTACAAGTTCCTTACATATACCCCAAGAACTGGCCACACAGAGATTCAATCCTCCATTGATCAAATTTGCTTCTATCTCCTCCTACAATAATGCCAAACTACAAGCCTTGTAAAACCAAGCTAGTAAACCCTCTTCAGATGAATTCTCTTCTTCTACTCCTGTAAATGAGTCTTCTGTACAAAATTCCTTTTCTAGTTTGTCTAACTTTGAACATAGAGGCCAGCATGCTGCCTGTCAAGCATGTCAAAAAATTAAACAAAAATTGATTCACCAAAAAAACAGAAACTGAAAGAACTACCTTCCCTAGGTATGTTTTCGGTCTTACCTTCCTTACAAATGATGTCTCCTCCAAGAGAAGGAAGTAGTCTGGAAGTGGTAAATGGTGGTCAAAGATCATTTGTTCCCGGTAGGAATTTGCCCGAATCTGGATTTAGGCAATACATAGCCAATGGTCAGACTAAAAGAGAATTTATGCCTTGTAAATCTTCCGCCCAAGACCAATCTGTTTCAAATGAAGTTAAACTTGCAAATTGGGGAAATTTGCAACAGGTACACACTGCCAGAAACATAGATGATATGGCACAAGATATTATGCTTCTGAAAAGACAGTGTGCAGATCAACAAGAGCATCTAGTTAAATAGAAACAAAGCTTGAATTGTTAGATCACTTACAGCATGATTCTACAGAAATCCACATGGCCATAGATCAAGCTTCTCAAAAGCTTGAACGAAGATTAACTGTCCTTGAAGATCTCTGGAGTAAAACAGAGAATCTTAAGAAAAAACAGTATGTGGTCCCTGACCATGTATTAAAAACTGCAGCAAAAGGACATGGTAAGAGTCACTCTTTAGGTCAGTTCAGTGTTCTGCCAGAATATGAAAGGCCAGAATGGGATTTTGGTGAAAGTGATATAGTTAGGGAGAATGTGGAAGAATGGATCAAAGAATTCAAAGGTTTCAAACCTGCTTTAGATCCTAAATATTTGGTTAGCCTAAATGCTTTAGATGCTGAAACCTCTAACCAAAGAAGACAGCTACCTCCTCCCCGCTTTGATACACATATGCCAGATGCTACCTCTGCTTCAGCTGCTCCTGCTAGAGTATTCCACTTTGGTATCAATTCAATGAATGATATAATTTCCCAAATGCCTGAGCAACCTGTATTGAATATACAATGTCAATCCAGGGAAGATATTAGAAATGCAATCCAAATGCTTGCTCAGTGGACTTTGTATAAGAAACAACAGGACCCAAATCTCACAGGGCAAATGCTAGGAACCCAGCTCATAGCAGGTCTATCTGGTCTAGCATATGAATGGTGGCGATAGTTGCCACAAGAAACAAGAAATGAGATGCTTGCAACTGACGACTCAGATGAGCAAATTCTGAGTGTCCTAGGGAGAGAGTTTTATGGCCCTGAGGAGGGAGAAGATTATGATCACCTTGCTTCATTATTCATGTCTGCTCGTCTTTGTGATTTAAGCAAGAGTGAAGAGTATTTTTTTTATATGCAAAAGCTTCTAATTTCATCAGGGAAATCAGGTAACCCTGCATATTTAAAGAATTATCTTAGAAGCTATCCAGGACACGTTCCTGATGCAGTTGAACACGCCCTAAAGGATAAAAAGGTAGAGCTGAGAAGCCTGTCGCTTGCTCAACTTCATGCTCACATTATGGAAACATGGCAAGAACATTGCCTAGAAAAAAGAGTGAGCAAAGATTTTAAACGTCATCAGAAGATGTATTCTGCTTCATTCTGCAAAGATGTTGTGGGAATGCCTAATTGGGGGTGTGGAGCACACAACCGAGGACATCTTGATAATTCTTCTTGCAAATGTAAGAAGAAGAAAAAGGGCTTCTACACATCAGAACCAAGGTACCACCTTGATAAGCCCTATCACCACAAATCAAAACACAAGTATAAGAAGCACAAATATGATAAACCCTATCATAAGTCCAAATATAAAGCCAAACGCTATGTGAAGTGTCGGACTGAAAAAGGGAAGAAAAATGTCTATTTTATTTGTGGAAAATCAGATCATTGGGCTGCCAAATGCCCAGAAAGAAAATCTTGGCCTCGGCTTGCTGCTTTGTGTAAAGGTTTGGATCCCGTATGGTGGGATTTATTTGAAATTACTGTAAATTCTCCTAAACCCTTTGGGATGTCATCTATCTACCTGATGATGATTCTTCTTCTGATTCCTGCACAGATTCTGATTCTGATCCTCCTATCTTAGCTAAATGTGATCCTCATTCTAGTTCATCCTCTGAGTCTGATTCCAGTTCGGATCCACATTTAGGGGGGTGTAGTAGTCTACCTGAGTTTGACTTTTCTATGTATATGTTTTCTAAATCTCCTTCCAGATCTTCTTCTTACCAAATTGAAAAACATATTGCTAACATTGATCTCCAACTTTCTTTAATTCCCGTGTATAGACACTTTGAGAGAACGGAATTAAGAGAAGAAAAGACTAGACTGCAAAAACAGCTTGAAGCATTGAAAGATGACAAAGGTAAAAAGCCAATCTCTTCTACCCATTATAACCCTACCGAAATCTATCATGATTATCCAGGTAGTCATGAGGATAGACAATCCCATAGAAGAGACAAGGAAAAAAATTTAAGGCTCCAGCTTAGAGAAAATCAAGATAAGCTCAAAGCATTGATTAAAGAAATAGATGATTTGAAGAATTCGCTATCTGCTTTAGTTATTGAGAAAGATCAGTCCTCAGATGAGGATTTGTCTAAACAAATTGAACAAGCTTGTTTCAATCTTGAATATAAGGAAGAGTCCCCTTCGTCAACTCCTCCTCAGTCTTCGCAGTCTCAGAGTACTAATCTATTAGGTGCTCTATCTGGTCCTAAGTTGTTCATATCTTTACAATTCTATCCGCCAGAGTTTAAAGCTTATTCTGTACAATGTTTAATTGATTCTGGTTGTCAGTTTAACCTTGCAAAAGGGAATGCCATTCCACAGTTCTATTGGGAAAAGAGTCGAGAGTTTGGCTCTGCCATTGAAGGTTCCCCTGTGTCACTGTCTGGTAAGGTTAAGCATTTCCCTGTATAGCTTTCTGGTATTAAGAGTGATTTATCCTTATTTAGATTAGATGTCTTAAAGGAAGACTATGTATTAGGTTCAGAGTTTCTACAGAAAGTAAGTCCAGTCTCTGTTGATACAAACAAAATGGTTTTCTCCTGTACAGTCTTTGGAAAGTCAATCCAGTTACCTTTAAGTTACAGTCTTGTAAATAAATGTAAACCCATTCCGGTTGAGTCAGTCAGTCTTGTCAAGTCAGGAGATTTAAATAAAATGGATCGCTGCATTGCATATGCAGAAGTTCATGGAGATAAAGCCTTGACAGCAATAAAAGAAAAACTTCAAAAAGATTGTTGTTCTGAGAGTCTTAATGCATTCTGGACTCGAGAGAAATATTTTGTTTCTCTGCTGTTTGACCCACTTCAGAAAATAAAGCCCATGAAAGCTTCAGCTCGACTAATGAGTCCCACTGAAAGAGAGTTCTGTTCAAAAGAAATTCAAGAGTTGTTGCAAAAAGGATTGATTGAACCATATAAGAGTCTGTGGGCATGTAGAGCTTTTGTTGTCAATAAACATTCTGAGCAGAGGAGAGGAAAGCCTAGATTGGTGGTTAACCTTAAACCTCTCAATGCTGTTTTACAAAAGGTTAGATACCCACTGCCTGATAAAGCTAGCTTGCTGCAGAAGATTACAGGTTGCACAGTGTTCAGCAAGTTCGATCTTAAATCAGGATTCTATCAAATAGGGATTGAAGCAAAAGACCGCTTCAAAACAGCGTTTGTTGTCCCTCATGGACAATATCAGTGGAAGGTTCTGCCTTTCGGGATTAATAATGCTCCATCAGAATTCCAAAAAAGGATGGAGGATATTTTCAGAGATATCCCATGGTTAATTGTTTTTATTGATGATATTTTGATTTGCTCTAAAAATCTTCAAGATCATTTAAAGCACCTGCAGTCTTTTTATGATCTAGTCTATAAACATGGTATGGTTTTATCTGCTTCAAAAATGGAAATAGGGAAAACTGAAATGGATTTCCTTGGCTTCCATATCAAAAGAGGTCAAGTAATTCTGCAACAACATGTGTTGCAATCCTTTGAATATTTTCCAGAGAAAATCTTGGACAAAACCCAACTGCAAAGATTTTTGGGGAGTCTGAACTTCACAGACCTTTCTCCAGAGGACAAGCAATATACATCCACTGTCTGCAACAAAGATTGAAAAGGAATCATGTTGCTTGGTCAAATGAGATGACTTTGGCAGTCCAAAAAATTAAAGCCAAAGTTAAAAAGCTACCAGCCCTTCATCTGCCACAGGGTACTGGTAAATTGATAATTGAGACAGATGCTTCATACACTACCTGGGGTGGTGTTCTGTTAGAGGAAATTGATGGCAGAGAGAATATATGTGGCTACGGATCAGGTTCCTTCAAAGCTGCTGAGCTTAACTATCCTAGTAGTCATAAAGAGATTCTTGCGGTGAAGAAAACTGTTCAACATTTTATCTTGTTTTTAAATCCTGTTAAGTTTGTCATTAGAACAGATTTAAAAATAATGCCAGGGATATTTAAGAATGAAAACTTAATGGCAAAGAACAATAGCAGAATCCTCAAATAGTTTATCTAGCTTTCAAATTTTGATTATGAAATTATTTATAAGCCAGGTTATCTTAATTGCCTTGCTGACATGCTTACTCGTGAGACTGTGCAGCCAGAAGAAGCAGTCAGTTTGAAAAAAATTTATGTTGGTTCAAGTTCCTCAAGTCAGAAAGAAGATAAGGGCAAAGGCCCAGCACCAGCAGAAGGTACGAAGCCTAATTATGTCAGGTTCGAGCCCCGCAATGCCTTGTTCATGAAGCCTTGGGATGATAGCTTATCCCCAAGTGACAGAAGAGAACTACTTGATTATGCAGATCGTCATGCGGCTGAGAAATATCTCAGTCTAACTTTGATAAAGCAGATTCAGATGAATCCCTGCAAGTTGCATATTATGGAACGCTGGGAGCGTTCGGCTTTCCGAGGATTCTCCCAAGCTCGAGAAAAGATCAGAAAATGCAGAGAGCTTTGGGTGGACTACAAAGATGAACAAGAAGGACCGGTATGGTACGTGGATATAGGAGAAGGAAATCTGACATGGACAAGCTACAATCTGATCCTACAGTTTTGTAGAGAACAAACATCCATTGTCATATGTGTAGACCCTGGTAATCTCAGGAATAGAAAATGGTCGAGATGGACTGAATTTCTTTTGGATAAGTTCTGTCCTAGATTAGATTGGACGAATCAGCGAGCAAATTTCATATTGCACATGGAAGCCGATATGTAGGTAGCTGACCAGAATAACCTATGGTTTAAATTTTTGTTGCGGCATCATGGTGGTCATTATAGTCCATTGGAGCATACGGTACATGTCACACAGAAGTACATCAAACGTGACGTTAAAGGTAACCGTATTGATACAAAAATTCATCGAAGAACTCTGCCACTTGATCTCAGAGTTGAATCTATGTTCGCCAGTGAATTTATTGGCAAGAAGAATGAAGTTCTTCACGGCTCCGATATTGAACAATGTTTCAGCACCTGGTTATACCCACCTCCAGTCTACAAGGAAGATACAGTGGTTCCTGACGATTCTCAAGATGTTGACTCTCTCCTGGAAGCCAGAGAGTTGGAAGAATATTTATATTCTGAAGATTTTCATTGTGCCTGTGGCGGTCAGCTAGTTGGACCTCCGGGTAATCCGGATTTTTTGTGTGTTTTCCGATCTAGCAATGACTAGATGTACATAGCTGTTTTCATGCTTATTATTTGAAGCCATGGTGGGCCAGTTTAAAGTAGCTCCATAGTTGTATTTTTCGGGATAATGTTCCCGGATATTTTTTTTTTTTTTGGGCCCTATATGTTGGCCATGATGTTTTGACAGATTCCTTTGTAGGCCATAGTTGTCGGCCACTTGTCTTGTCTGTCTGTCCGGGTCCCCATATGGCGCTTCCTTTAAGGGACGAGATAATAATGGTGAGTCCTACCACTACCCCGAATTCCCTCCTTTTGACCGGATGGTGCCTGTTTTCTGTAACCGGTAGACCGGCTAGCATGCTATAAAAGAAAGGTCCCGGAGTTCATTTGGTCATTCGAGTCTAGTGCATCGAGCTAGTTAAGAGATCTGCAACTTAGGAGTCTAGAGCCGAGCTGATCTGGTAGTTGGAAGCTCTACGAGTCATAGGGAGTCTATCCAGAGCCAAAGGTTGTATGCTCTGCTGATTGCCCTTGTGGTATAATACAGCATCAAAAGACTAAGGTTCGAACTCTGTAAAGATGGTCTGTAAGGGTTTGAGTCTGTAAGTGTGCTAGTAGGCATATCACTGGATCCCCAGGAAGCCTCCAAGTAGGTTCATCCCTCTGCGAGGTTCTAAACGGTAAATGGGCCAGCGAAATTGTGTCTAGGCACTCATTCTGAGTTTGTGTTTGTGGTGATGAGCTTCGCCCTCCGAAGCCGATCCACACATGACTCTGTAATTTGCTAATACAATCCTAATATAAAGTTTCAAGTGTTGTGGAATTGCTGTAAAAGATTGAAAGATAGATCCTGGAGCGTATTGGTATCAAAGCCAGAGAAACTTGTGTCGACTATTCTGGTATATCTATTTCCTATTTCTGATGGCCGTTGAGATGATCTCTGGAGTAAAACAGAGAATCTTAAGAAAAAACAGTATGTGGTCCCTGACCATGTATTAAAAACTGCAGCAAAAGGACATGGTAAGAGTCACTCTTTAGGTCAGTTCAGTGTTCTGCCTGAAGATGAAAGGCCAGAATGGGATTTTGGTGAAAGTGATACAGTTAGGGAGACTGTGGAAGAAGGGATCAAAGAATTCAAAGGTTTCAAACTTGCTTTCGATCCTAAATATTTGGTTAGCCTAAATGCTTTAGATGCTGAATCCCCTAACCAACGAAGACAGCTACCTCCTCCCCCCTTTGATACACATATGCCAAATGCTACCTCTGCTTCAGCCACTCCTGCCAGAGTATTCCACTTTGGTATCAATTCAATGAATGATATAATTTCTCAAATGCCTGAGCAACCTGTATTGAATATACAATGTCAATCCAGGGAAGATATTAGAAATGCAATCCAAATGCTTGCTCAGTGGACTTTGTATAAGAAACAACAGGACCCAAATCTCACAGGGCAAATGCTAGGAACCTAGCTCATAGCAGGTCTATCTGGTCTAGCATATGAATGGTGGCGATGGTTGCCACAAGAAACAAGAAATGAGATGCTTGCAGCTGACGACTCAGATGAGCAAATTCTGAGTTCCCTACGTAGAGAGTTTTATGGCCCTAAGTAGGGAGAAGATTATGATCACCTTACTTCATTATTCATGTCTGCTCGTCTTTGGGATTTAAGCAAGAGTGAAGAGTATTTTTGTTATATGCAATAGATTCTAATTTCATCAGGGAAATCAGGTAACCCTGCATATTTAAAGCATTATCTTAGAAGCTATCAAGAACATGTTCATGATGCAGTTGAACAGGCCCTAAAGGATAAAAGGGTAGAGCTGGGAAGCCTGTCGCTTGCTCAACTTCATGCTCACATTATGGAAACATGGAAAGAACATTGCCTAGAAAAAAGAGTGAGCAAAGATTTTAAACGTCATCAAAAGATGTATTCTGCTTCATTCTGCAAAGATGTTGCGGGAATGCCTGATTGGGGGTGTGGAGCACACAACCGAGGACATCTTGATAATTCTTCTTGCAAATGTAAGAAGAAGAAAAAGGGCTTCTACACATCAAAACCAAGGTACCACCTTGATAAGCCCTATCACCACAAATAAAAACACAGGTATAAGAAGCATAGATATGATAAACCCTATCATAAGTCCAAATATAAAGCCAAACACTATGTGAAGCATCGGACTAAAAAAGGGAAGAAAAATGTTTGTTTTATGTGTGGAAAATCATATCATTGGGATGTCAAATGCCCATAAAGAAAATCTCGGCCTCGGCTTGCTGCTTTGTGTAAAGGTTTGGATCCCGTATGGTGGGATTTATTTGAAATTACTGTAAATTCTCCTAAACCCTCTTGTGATGTTGTCTATCTACCTGATGATGATTCTTCTTCTGATTCCTGCACAGATTCTGATTCTGATCCTCCTGTCTTAGCTAAATGTGATCCTCATTCTAGTTCATCCTCTGAGTCTGATTCTAGTTCGGATCCACATTTAGGGGGGTGTAGTAGTCTACCTGAGTTTGACTTTTCTCTATATATGTTTTCTAGATCTCCTTCCAGATCTTCTTCGTACCAAATTGAAAAACATATTGCTGACATTGATCTCCAGCTTTCTTAAAAAAACCTCTTTTGCAAAAATATCTAGAAAAAAATTATACTTAAAAAAAACCCCTTTCAAAGAAATAGGCTCATTTGCAAAAATATCTTGGGAAAATAACTCTTTGAAAAAAACATTTTCAAAGAAATAAGAAGGAAAAATACAACTCCTTTGAAAAAATAACTTGGAATAAAAACTTCTTTGCACAAAATACCTCGGAATAAAAATTCTTTAAAAGCACCCTTTTGAAAAAAAAACACCTTGAAAAAACCCATTGCAAAGAAATAAGAAGTGCAAAAATACCTTGGAATAAAAATTCATTATGCAAAAATTCCTTAGAAAAAAACTCTTTCAATGTACCCCTTGGAAAGAAATAGGAAGAAAAATACCTTGTAAAAAAAACTCCCTTTGCAAAAAAAATCTCCTTAGAAAACCCTTTCAAAAATATTCTGACCAGAAATATGCGAAATTAAAATGTGCGAAAATAATGAACGTACTTAGTTTTATTTATATAAGTTTAGACAACGACGTTTTTTTTTGTTTTGTTTTTCCCAGCCGACGAGTTTTTTTTACGTTTGGTTATTCGGCCGAATAACCTTTGTTGTAAGTGACGTATCCGTTACGGAAAAAAGGTTATTCAGTCGAATATATATTCGGCCGAATAATCTCTGAAACCTGGAAACTTCACGTTTTCTCACAGTTTTTAGGTTTCTCCATTTTCGGAAGGTAAAAAGAATCTCTTACACTATAAAGAGACTATCAGACTTGATACCATTAGTTTCGTTATTGAATTTACTTTCCGAATATATAGATTTTGTTGTGTATAGGTGAGATCTGATATTTTTAATTATTTTTTTTCTTAACATGTGTCAAGTTTGGTTTCATCTCTTTCAAAATACAGTGAAATGAAAAATCCATAGCTTTAAAAATACATCACCAAAAAAATTGAAAAAACTATGGTGCAGTTAATTGGCGTGTCTACTTCAAAAGGATATTCATAGATTTTTTAGTTTTATATTCAGTTGAGAGAAAAGTTTTGCGACAAAAAATATGTTGAAAATCAACAAGGTTTCCCCATTGATCGAATTCAAAAAAATATAATAATTAGTATATAGATCCATTGGTTACAAACTTATAGTCATTCAGTAGTATATTGTGTGTAGATTGTTGTAGCATATTTCTTTTTTGCAAAAAACAAGGTTAACAATGATTTTACGTTTGCGACAAAACATGACTATTTTGTAGTCCTTTCATTTTATAAGAACACACTGTCAAACATTTGTCGAATCGACATATCAAATCTCAATATAAAAAATTGAAAAAAATATGGATAGCAAGCTAACATAATTCTCTAAAAGTTTTCTTTTTAGTGAAAAGTGAAATTCCAAACAAAAATATCACTTTTATTCGCCCAAAGTTGGAAAACATGAAAAACTCAGATTTATTTTCTCATGGGACCCCCCAAAATAGACACCCATCTTCATGGATTCACCCAGATAATTCCATGATTTATGTCACTACCTCCTCAATGGCACTCTTCCTTCCCTCTACTTGCTCTAGAGGTCTGCGATGACTACACCCAACCTCAATACCTTTTCTTCCGTAAGCATATCTTTGCCTATCTCTGGTGCGTCTTCACATGCCATTGAAATCACATGTTCCAATCTTTTTCTGTCCTCTACTGCATGTTCCCTTTCACTCATTACCGCTTCTTTCTCTCCACAGAGCCATTCAATATCCGCTTCAATGCTTCGCACCTGCCTCTTGTAGCTAGCCATCTGATCATGCGCTGAATCTTCACGATCCTTGATCTATTCACTTACTACGGTGTGAGTGCAATGCAGCATGAACATCGACAACATGTTCATGTCTATGCTGATCAAATATCTCCCTCGCAGCGCGATATCCAAATATTCATCTCCTGTCGTGATTGCATTGGGTAATATTTGCACAATCCACTGTTGAGTGTTGATATCCACATTGACCCTCCTTACCTCTGATGTACTCAGCCCCACTTTTCCTTGTGGTAGCCTTTTTTTTATGACTGCATTACCTAGCATCTGCAGTAGCTGCAATACCAGATGGAAATATTCAGTCGCATGTTGCGTGACTTTCGCGCAGTTCTCCTCCACTACATTCATTATCTTCTCCAGTAACTTGTTCATTTTTTCATCTAGGAGACCGACGGTAGTGCTCCCCTCATTTCGCTCCATCCTACTCTTTGTTCTTGCTTCCTTTCGTTTCTCCTCTAGCTATAAATCCGTTAGAGTGGCTGATGATGCTCCGTCATTTATTGTGGTGCGCGATTGTTCATCCTCACCATACTCTTCGTCGTCTGAATCTTTTTTTTCTTCTTGGGATTTTGGTATGTCTGTTGGCTGCCCATCCTTTGGGTCCAACAGTTGATCCTCATTCACTGGAACTTTCCATTCTTCTGACCATTCTTGCACAATGGCATCCAGTTCTGCTTCGCTCAGCTTGTATTGCGTCACGAGCCACTGCTTTTGCGGGTCTACGTGCGCTTGAATGAATATTTCTTGCGGTCCCATAGAAAGTCTTGTGATACTCCTATGCTTCTTTGCTTCCTTTTTTGTTAGTCGTGGAATCTTCGCCACTTATGTTCGCAGCTCTTCTAGGTAAATATAAAATTGAATGTTATTACTTTTTGCCTCTCCTTGTCGTTTAACGCCCAAAAATTCTTATATCGTGCCCCTTGGCACACTTTGGCTACTTTTGTCTCCATAACATGGTACTACAGTGGCTCCATCCATGCAAACAACACAATTAATAAAAAAATCCATGAGTATGTGAATGGATTACCTTTTTCCCGGGCTGCTACCGCATCCTCCATTAGCTCATTTAACAAAAATAGTGACCAGTTCATTTGACATACGACCGCACACTATTCTGTCGATGCAAACACCCCTAATGTACACTAATTAGGGCGATTTTTCCTTACAATATTGATTGCCAGAAACTTTGTTGCGATCCTAACGAGTTGATCGTTGATCGTGTCGATCAAGTATCCTCGAGTGTTTTTCTCCACCCCATACATGGTCTTAATCTTCGCAGCTAACTTCTTATCATTGTACTTCCCTTGGAAGTATTGCGAAGGGTTGACCTCGACCTTGGGTATCCGGTGATCTGCGATATAAGGTCAACGGTGATCGCAATCTTCGTATCCAACCATAAGTATCCACCGTGAAAAAAAACCAATAGTTTCTTTATACATGCATTCACTGCTGTTGATCTCCCAAAATGCAGGATGTGAATTATTGATAGGAGCCTTGATCGCTCCAAGCCCAATGCCCACTACATTGGATCCCTCGTGATTGGACCTCCATCTCCATGTTTTTTCTCCGTGTATGTGCACTGTATGCATTCTGGATATGCCAAAATATCATGGTCGATGTACTGCAATTTTTGGTGTCGCTGCAATATATCTCAAGTGGTATGGATACCCTCCAGTGTCGCTAGCTCCTTGATAATGTAATTGGAATTCTTACCCAGTCTTACTATTGGTGCCCCTTCCTTTCACAGTGGCACATACCCTGGAATTTCCGCGACTGTCGAACCTTGTTGTCTTCCCCTTGCTTCTGTCTTTTTGTCTTATGCGTCCCCTGATGTGCCTGCTTCTCCTCCTCCCGTCGCGGCCCTTGTCGAGGCACGAGTGGTCTTCGTTCTTCTTTCTGAACTTGTTGGTCGGCTGGCACTTCTCTTTTTCCTAAATATCCACACTGATGTGGACGCAATTTCCAGTTGTTCTTCAACAATGGTCGCCCAGGGTTGTTCCTATGTGCTTGTGTTGGAGATTACATATGCCATTGAAAATTTCTAACTTCACTTATGTTAGTCTTCGCTTGAATCTTCTTCCACAATTCTCACAATGCACAATGGGTTGAACTGCTCATCTTTGAATGTTTTTATAGGTTTGGTTTCCCGCTCTCCATCCATCGAGTCAATTTCGGACAATAATTTCCAAATCCTATGTCAATTTACCAAATCTTTCTCCCTCTTTGGCCATTAAAGGTGTCTTCATCCACTTGCACCATTGTGTGCTATGCCCTAACTGCTGCACCCAAATTTGCCATCGATTTATCCAATCCTTCCTTGATTTACCCAAATCGGTGAAATGATGAAGCATTAAATCCATATGCTTATATTGAAATGGTACCACTTTAGATGGTGCAAAAGTCATTAGATTTACCTTTTTTTAGGAGTTACCATCTATAATTTTGACAAAACACACTATTTCCAAAAAATATGAATTTGGAGGTAGATTTGTATCGACCCATGAATCAGGGCTAAAAATTAAAGTTGTCATTGCTCGTCAAGAGCCTTCTAGTGTCACCTACCCAATTTTTGAGAATAATTATTTTCTACTATTATCCTTTTTGCAAAATACTTTGTGTTAAATTATAATTACAAGTTTTGTAATTATGACCAAATTAGGTCAAAGATGAATGTAATGACTCATTATTATTTAATAAATAAAAATGGGAGACAAACACTCAAGAAAGTTGTTACAAGAGTGTTCACTGGCCCACTAGGAGGAATGGAAACTGCTGGAAGGATTGGGACAGATGGCAGCATTTGCACTCTACCATTAGCTGTTGGTATGGGACAACTCCCCCTAATTTTGTGGCATTTCCCCCTCCAGGTGGAGGGAGGTGAGCAGGTAGCTCACTAATGACCAGTTAATTACAAAAAGACCTAGGTAGCCTATAAAAGGCAATTCGAATTGAGCAGGGAGCTCTTACAATGTTTTCTGCAGAAACATTTCCTCATGTGCATTAGGTGATGACTGAGAGATTCGAATAGGGAGGTTGTGGAGAGTGCAAGTATAAGTCTGCAAAATGTTATGAGAAGGACAGACCAGAGGTGCTGGTGCAAGTCCCATTGAACACTAAGCCTGTAAGGATGGATAAATTTCTTGCTGCTGCAAGTAGAGATCCTAAGCTTCTGAACTTTCTTCCTCCTGGTGGATTAGTGGATAGGCTCGGGGGTCCTAAGGCAGGCATCTTGGCTTCTTAGGAGTAGGTTGGGTGGAACAGGCTTCTTGAGTGATTTGTTCCTCCTATCACACCGAGGTTCTATTTTTTTTTGTGTTTCCAACCACATGAATTCTTTCAGAAAATGGCTTATAAATGTTATTAATGACCAGTAGCAGTAAAATGTTAGATCCTGATTGATTTTAAATTACTGAACTGATAAAATGACTCCTCTACATTTTTCCCCATGCGTGAAGCTGCATCGTACTTCAGTACACAGAGGTAGCATTAAATCTGTTCATTTAAAGTGAAACCTAACATGCATCTAAATTCATAACCCCAAGAGACACCCATGCACAGACTTATATTCCCCATGCATCTTATTTTCTAGATATTTTAGCATCTGCAAATTAGATCTCTGCATGCACTGAATATACTGTTCAACTCCGTATGCTGAAACAACAGACCAGAAACTAGCTATAACAATAATTTTCATTTCTGACTTCTGAAGGTGGACATGGTGTTAGCATCTAGGGTTTACTGATCATCAATTATTTCTTCAAAAAGAAACCAATATCATGCATTTTGTTTAACCACATTCCCATACTTCTATTTTAATTGTTATTTGAATCTGACCGATTTTATAGAAATTATTGTCTTCACTGTATTATCTTTGTGCAAAAAGAAAGGTATTGTATTATTCTATCATTTCTCCAGAGGTCCAAACTGGACGAATACAGGGAGATAGAGTTAAGTAGACAAAATGTTAAACTAATAGGCAAATTAAACTAACTGACGAATACTTTATGATTTTCTTTGATTTTGTATTATCAACTGTACGTGGCAGAATTTAAAACATAGAATAGCATGTTCTTAAATGAAAAGAAAAGGGTAGTAATTATTTTATCAACTGACAGAGTAAAATACTGCATCTCTACACCCAAATCAGGGTTTGATCTATTCTTGCCATACTAAAATTACAAACATTTAACAGCTGCAAAATCAAATGTTCTCATCTCATAAAATTATCATAGATATTCTAACTATAGAAATAAAACCGTTGTTCTTGCATGTAAACATCATTACAGCCCAGCACTTTTCATTTTAGAACTCCATTCTTGCATTATCATCGACAGGATAGGGTTTAACATCAAACACAGTTGTATTCAAACTGAACCTAATACCCTTTTATTAACTGCTTAACTCAAAGTATGCAGAGATGCATTGTAAGCCAGGTATTTCATTATCGGCTTACAGCCATTCCTTAGATAAACATTTTAAACAGTCTTTTCATTCTTTCATGAACAAATTCGAAAATCAGAGTTCAAACACTGTACGTAAACGTTAAACCCTAGCACTGAACATTTCCATTTAAAAATATGATCGCAGCATCTTACAGGAAACCTTATTTGTTTATTGATTGTTTCATTCAAAACCCATTTTCACACTACACAGCTATTGTCGAGACGAACCATAGTCAACATTTATATTCCTTACAGTTCAACATTTGTTTCCACCATCGATTTAGAAGTGAAAAACTATAAACATAAAACGTTTAAATGTTGTAAAATTCATTGCAACAATGAAGGTTCAAACCCTATTGAGTTCGTCGAGACGAGGCATGGCTGGCCTTACTTTTTAGAAAGATTTACATCATCTACGCTAACTAAAAACCATAACAGCAACGTTTTCCCCAAAGTTGCAAGCGAGAAAAAATCCATTGCCGAGAAGACACATTTCCAAAACCCTGTCGACACTCACACTGTCAACCAAGTCTAAATCCAGGAGAACCATGAGGTAGGGGTACCACCGACGCTTACCAGTGGTTATGTTGTAGTTTCCCCGTCAACGTTCCAGGCATACTACTGTTCTCCAAGAGCTAACCTGTCAAGCAATCATGCTCAGGGTTAAACAATATTCATGAAATGCCGATGCATGCAACAAAGAAAACTCTAACTTATGCAACAACACTGTACCTGCGTCGTTGACAGAAGAATGACAAAGCCATCTATCCACCTTGAAGGAGAAAGACCCAACTCGTAGGGCACACTGTGTCAAGGCTTGCGAAAATTGCAACCCGATTTTGAAACCCCAGACCTTCAAGTTACTATAATGCCACCAAACGGACGCACTCATCCAACCCTGTGGATTGTTGCACTATTCTTTTCCAGAATCGGCTCCCATTGATCGTATTCACTTACAGTTTGAAGGTTGTTGCAAGTCTCAAGTTCGAGCCTAAGGGAGGCTAAAAAAAAAAAATCAAAACCTAAGAGCCTCTCGACCGGTTGGTCTCACCCCAAACCCTACCACCGAAACGAATGACCAAAGAAAACGTTACAATACCCTGTAGGTTACGCTTAGGGTTCACCACGATCCCAACGCACAACAAATCAATGATGGAGATCTACTACCAATGAGCCACGTTGGTGGGTGGTAGATGCAGTATTTAATCACCCATCCACCTCCTAAGCCACGGCGTTGCCAACTCAGTCGACACCGAGGCAGGAGGCATGTTACAACACAGCACTGGTGAACCTTTTCATGTGCTGGACATCCACTATATCATTCACATAAGATTACCATTAATGCTATAGCCAGATGACTTGATTACAAAACCCAATCATTTATGATACCTTTAATTCGTATGTAGACATTTTATAATGCCATCATACCCACCTGCCAACCATAGGATCGACGTTATTACATTCACTTTATAATCATCCCAAGGTTAAAACATATATATCGGTAGCATGCATAAAAGATTTTGTATGTTCCATTTAAGTCAATACAAGTGCACTCATAGAATAACACATTAACCTAGGTCACATTCGATCCTAAGGTATGGATAGGTTCCGCCCCACCTATCATAAAGTTCATCAAGCGTTGCCCATGTCATAAATTTATATGGATACACCCTTTAGGGTATAGATGCCACCTAAGAACCATCGTATAAATTGCAATGGTAAGGTAATAATGTACATTACATCACCATTATAATTGCTTAGGTAATAAAGAACTTAGAATCACCTTGTCGCCTTCACTATGGTTTGCGTAGGACCATGTTTCCTTGTCTTAGATTTGTCACAAGTCGAAATTTATAAAAAGATTGTTTTAAAAGCCGCAAGTCATTCATGGAATGATAACAAGGGAAGCCATAAACTCTTAATGCAGAAATTTAATAACAACCACACTCTGAAATTGATGACTTCTGCAACTTTTGAGCTAGTCAAGTTACTTCTTACAAAAATTGAAAAGAAACCATACCTGTGGCGTCAAAGTACTAGCAGTTTTCATTTTTGAAACGGTTATTAAACACTCTGAATTTATCGCTATCTCTTACCTGCGAATCTGCGTATGAAGGATGGGTACAATGCTTTAGCTGAGTAGCTAAGTAAGCCTCGGGGCACCTCGTGGGACCCCTTTCATCATCATCCAGAAATTTTAAACTGTCAGTGCTTTGTCGAGGAGAATTCTGTTTTCCAAATGTATCGAAATTTTCAATCATTCAAGCATATAAATAAATGTCGTAACCATTATTTGGATTCATGACATGTCGCCGACACAAAACACCATCAAAAAACAGAATAACACAACAGTTAAATTGTTCCTACAAAATGACGTAATTATTAATTACTACTTTACTAAACATTTATTATTTCCGCATTTTACAATTATTATCATTTAATGATGATTTAGAAATTTTAAATTTTTATGAAAATATTGGGATGTTACATCTAGCTCATCATAGAAGAGTAAAATTGATGGAATGCCTTACTTGCTTGTCAATAAATATACTCATAACCTTATCTTGCTCTTGTAGCATGTTGAAACGTTCTAGTTATCTCGAACTTTCCTTTAATAATTAAAAGAATAGCTTGCAAGTATATGGATATTAAATTAATAAATACTTTAATACAGTTAACCAATTATTTCCGATCTAATATCACTCTTTCTATTATTTAAGGAACCTTTCTATCCAATCGTGACATAGAAAAAGGTTTTCTATTTGCTATTTTCAAGCCTATATATATATATATAGTTTATAGACGGTTACATAATGACCCGTTGGTTCACTAACCGATGTGACTAACTCACTCGACATGTGGTGCTCGACACGACAAATCGACATGTTCTCCGAAGTGGTTGAACAGAGGACATAGTCAATCGACCGACCTAGCCTCCTCCAACATATCCCCCACGAACAAGATCTTTCTTCATCCCAAAGAAATCAGAAAATAACTGGAGCTAGATAAACAAATGAACTTCACTGTGGCTTGTCTTGTAACTGAGTGTAGACAATTGATTACTCTGAGCTGGTACCTGCTACTATCATGGCTGGAAATGGGTCATCAAGTCTGGTAGCGTGTCCATGCTGGTAGAAGAATCTCACAACATGGTATGGTACCAAACAACATGGTTTGGCTCGAGTCTGGGATTTGGTAGACGAAAGCTGTCAACTTGGATATTCTTGGACAACTGTTGCAAGCCTAATGTTGACGATAGTGGAAACTCATGTTTTTTTTAGAAGGTAGTGTCCAAGAAAATAGGTACATGGACCACTAATATTCTCACATCCGCTCCAACTTGTACACCAATCAGTTAGTGAAAGAAGAATGACAAAAATGTGATTCGTGGCAAGGAAGATAATGACAAATCCTGGTCTTCGAGAGTGCTCGAAATGCCCATATATCGTGGTGTGGTGAGGATTTGTCAAGGAACTGGTGTCGAAATGCTCATATATAATGAAGAAAACTGGGGAGAGACCATAAGACTCAAGTATTTCTGATAAAACAACAAAGGAAATGGAACATAGGCGGTAAAGAATAGTGTCATGACTTCCTGAAGATTTCATTTTGCTGTGATATGGGGTATGGTTTAGCCTATATATAGTGAGTGGCTAGTGAATTGACTAGGATGGGACAAATGGGGAATGGTAATTATCATAGTATGGTGTGATGGTGGTCATAGATATCATCTATAGCGAGTGTAGCTTTTGTTGGATTAATTGTACATGTATCACTCCAAAGGATTGTATGTTGACATGGCGATGGTTTATACGATGAAATTCTGAAATGACATTTATCCTGACGGTGGTAATAGTGAATGATGGTTTGTACCACTTGTGTGAAGAAAATAATCTCATCATGCTTTAGTCGACATTATGTCTTGTCACGAACAATTAATAGTGATAATGATGATTCAGTCTTGACAATTTTAAAACTACCCAGATCACTGAAATTGCGATTTGAACACTCCAAATTGCAATTTTGGAAAGAATTGTTATGCATATTCCGACAAGTCGGGGGAGTTTTATTTAGCCCTTATATAGAAATTATTGGTGTTTGGACATGCTTAAAAATACTGATACAGACTGCACGTTATTCTTGGTGTTTTTAGTATATGGTATAACGAGCGGACTAATATATATATATATATATATATATATATATATATATATATATATCGGCCACCGCCAGTACTTGCACGAATGATGCTCATTATCTATAGTTCGGTTAAGAATATAAATTGACAATAAATATAACTCATCGATAAAATAACCATCTGATTGCCTTCCAATTTTCTACTTCTGAAAAAAAATATATATTGAAGGACACATAGGATCACACCTGGTTGCATGGGTAATTGCCATCAATCGTAAGAAGATACCAAATTTTATAATATCTCGTGTAGGTGGTTTCGGGATCACAGGAAGTGGTTTTCCATTATAATTTTTCATTCAGCGGAACGATCCTTGACTCGACATGTGGTAAGCGGTAAAAATTCCGCTACCGCTTACCCTTTTCATTCTCCGCGCTAGTTGAAAGTGCGATATCAACATCAACCATATATATTTTATTTCACCACTCATCCACCATAGATTGCTTCCTGATAAGACGTACCAAAGGTCATTTCGCCAAAGTTTCCAATGTTATAGAACATGCACCTTTGCCTAGCGGATTTCCTAGTGTAATTTTTTTAATTAAATTCGTTCATGCTAGAAGGGTGGTATGAATATATAACCTTCAACCTGAAATTAAGTTCAGCCCTTCAAATTTGATCCCTGATACCTTTTCCAAAAATTTATATAAATTAAATCCATATGTTTATATTGAAATGGTACCATTAATATCCTTAATATTCATTTATACAATATTTAGACTAATTTAAAAAATCAAATATGTCATGTGTCACAATTTGAGCGTTCCACGTGTCACCCTGGGAAATTAGATGTCGACATTTTAATAACAAAATATATTGAAATTTTGCTTCAAAGATTTTGCTGGCAAGTCGAAATTTTGTTAGAGAAAGAGTGGTCGCTCTTTCCTTCGGTTGTTCTATTTTGGGGTGTTGGAAGTAGATGTTGAGGAGAAAGAGAATCCTCTCCTTCCTCTAGGGATGTTTTTTTAGGAGTGGGAAAAGTAGATATTGTCACTCTAAACACAAATTTCATAGGAACATTACTTCACACAGTTTGCTGGACAGTTGAAATATTCTCAGAGAAAGAGTGGCCATTCTTTCTTCAAGTTGTTCTATTTTTACAATTCCCTCATAAATGAAGGGCGGTCGACCCTTCTTCTACCCAGTATTATTTTCATAATAGTTTTTTACTGCAAGAAGGGTCGATCGATCCTTCTTGTGTTTTCCATTCGAGATATAGGTTAATTCTTGGATATAGGTGTTCACAATTATCTACTAAACGAAGGGGTGGTTGATCCTTCTTGTCGTAAAACGGAAGTCGGGACAAACATTTTTTATATGTTATAACTTAGCTGATATCTGGGTCCCTACTATTTACAACGGAAGTCGGAAGTCAGGAATTGTGGGCCTAGCCTTCGTAGATTAGATATTTTTACATTTCTCTTGTAAATTAAGTGTTGGACGACCCTTCCTCCAGGGATGGATTTTAGGAGTGGGTAAAGTAGATATAGGCACTCTAAACACAAATTTCATAGGAACATTGCTTCGCACAGTTTGTTGGAAAGTGGAAATATTCTCAGAGAAAGAGCGACCTCTCTTTCTTCAAGTTGTTCTATTTTTACAATTCCCTCATAAATGAAGGGGTGACCGAGCCTTATTCTGCCCAGTATTCTTTTCATAATAGTTTTAGACTGTGAGAAGGGGAGACTGATCCTTCTTGTTGGAAAAATGAAGTTGAGACAAACATTTTTTATATGTTATAACTTAGCTGATGTCTAGGTCCCTACTATTTACATAGTAAGTCGAAAGTCGGGAATTGTCGGCCTAGCCTTTGTAGATTAAATATTTTTACATTTCTCTCGTAAATGAAGGGTCGAACGACCCTTCTTGTGCTCAATATTATTCCAGTGTTCATCATTTTGGATATACATGAATTGACGGGCTAGCCTTCGTAGATTGAATATTTTTACAATTCTCCCATAAATGAAGGGGCAATTTTCATAATAGTTCTAGATTGCAAGAAGGGTCGGTCGATCCTTCTTGTGTTTGCCATTATATATATAGGGAATTGTTGGATATATGTGTTCACAATTATCTACTAAACGAAGGGGCGGTCGATACTTCTTTTCGGAAAATGGAAGTCGGGACAAACATTTTTTATATGTTATAACTTAGCTTATGCATGGATCCCTACCATTTAGAGCGTAAGTCGGAAGTCGGGAATTTTCGGCCTAGCCTTCGTAGATTTAATATTTTTACATCTCTCTCGTAAATGAAGAGTCGTCCGATCCTTCTTGTGCTTAGTATTCTTCCAGTGTTCACCATTCTGCATATACATGAATTGATGGCCTAGCCTTCATAGGTTGAATATTTTTACAATTCCCTCATAAATGAAGCGGCGACCGATCCTTCTTGTGCCCAGTATTATGTTCATAATAGTTATTGACTGCAAGAAGGGTCGGTCGATCCTTCTTGTGCTCAATATCCTTAGTGTGTTCACCATTTTGGATATACATGAATTGATGAACTAGCCTTCGTAGGTTGAATATTTTTACAATTCCCTCATAAATGAAGGGTCGGTTGACCCTTCTTCTATCTAGTAATATTCTCATAATAGTTAGAGATTGCAAGGAGGGTTAGTCGATCCTTTTTGTGTTCGTCATTCTGGATATAGGGAATTGCTGGATATAGGTGTTCACAATTATCTACTAAATGAAGGGACGACCGATCTTTCTTGTCAGAAAACGGAGGTGGGACAAACATTTTTTATATATTATAACTTAGATGATGTTCGGATCCATACTATTTACAATGAAATTCGGAAGTCGAGAATTGTCGGCCTAGACTTCGTAGATTAAATATTTTTACATTTCTCTCATAAATGAAGGGTCAATCGACCCTTCTTGTGCTAAGTATTCTTTCAGAGTTCACCATTTTGGACATACATGAATTGACGGTCTAGCTTTCGTAGGTTGAGTATTTTTACAATTTCCTCAGGTCGACCGACACTTCTTCTGCCCAGTATTCTTTTCATAAAAGTTCTTGACTGCAAGAAGGGTCGGTCGATCATTCTTGTGTTTTCCATTATGGATATAAGGAATTTCTAGATATAGGTGTTCATAATTATCTACTAAACAAAGGGATGACCGATCCTTCTTGTCAGAAAATGGAAGTCGGGACAAACATTTTTTATATGTTATAACTGAGCTCATGTCCAGATCCCTACTATTTATATCGAAAGTCAAAATTCAGGAATTGTCGACCTAGACTTTGTAGGTTAAATATTTTTACATTTCTCTCATAAATGAAGGGTCGGTCGACCCTTCTTATTAACTTATTTGATAATATATACTAGTCGAAAAACATATTATTTGTTTAAAATAAATATTATTTTTAATGTGCTCTTGTTATTTTATATTTCATAAATCGCTTATGAAATGGATTTTGGTTCTCAACAATGTGTGGACATCCTTTTGAATGGATTGAAAGTTGTTGAATGAATCTCTTTTCCAGAAAGACAAATATCGCATAATATCAACATTCATGATGGATGTATCATTGTAAACATTACCAAGACTTTAAATGCAAGTCTTCAATTTCACTATCCATCAGAAGGTGTTGATACGTTGTCAAGGGAATTTGGTGGTTATATTCAATGGCCTGCATATGAGATCGTTAACCACATTGGATCTGCTCTTCACGAGAATGACGTGACTGATATACCATCTTCTACTTCGACGAGTGTATAACATATCATAACAACTAAGAATAAATCTTCTTTTATTATGAGAAAAGTTAAGTTGTTACATAAGTGTTCAGAATGCAAGGATTGCATTTCCATAGGTTTTGTAACAAATGTGAGTGGGACTGATTTTGTTAGGGGGGAATTTTTGGGTGACTTCTCCTTTGGTATTCTGGTGGATGAAGTGTTGTTTTCTTGTATGGCATGTTGTCTAGGGTTAAGCAGTGGAGGTTTTGTTGTATGGTTGATTAAAAGAATCATATATTTTAATACAGAAACATTGGTTTCTGTTGAAAGCAATTTCAACAATAATCAATCTCAAACTGCTTTGAAAGTATTAAGAGAAAATCACAATATCAAGTTTGTGGGAGAGAAAGTTAATTTGATACATCAATGTTCTTTAAAGCCACATTATGTTGCACGGGGAATAGTGTCAACTATTTTTGAAGGAGACATTGTACAATTCAAACCGCTAGATGTTGGTGAGTTTGGTATTTTAGTTCATAAAGTCTTTTTCAATTGAGAGGATTGTGATGTATTTGAAGGATCTCTTGGAAGATGGCATGCTTACAATTTGATTGACCTCAATGATGTTCCTTTGGATGTTATACTAAAAAAAACACATACGAAGACATGGTCAACATTTGGAATATTTTTGAAGAATTTCTTTACAAATGATCCTTCCAGGTACTCCCCATTATGAATATAAAAGTGTTAAAGGTAATGGATTAAGGCCATACAATTCCGTAAAGTGACAAGATGGAACCAAAATTTATGAAATAAATTCAATATCGGTACCTTACAGGCTTGGAATTGATCAGGGTGCATTCCTTTCAAAAATTGTCACTGAACATTGTTGCTCAAATATTTGTATCTCAAAAATTTTACTTCAATCGATAGTTGAATGTGTGAATAAATTTCATAGTATGAATGGAAATTCAAGAAGACAGCATGTTATAAATTCTATGGGATCAAATGCTTTTGTGGCCAAAGAAGGAGATGACAGAAAAATAAGCATGTTTACAATGAGATTGGACACAATAGACGTCTGTCAAAATGCATGGTATAAATGCCATGGGATACAAATGAGCACTTTCTACAATTATAAAAGCATGTTCTTGAATGGTGATGTGGGAGTTGTGCATGGTAACAGTGGCTTGGAAAAATATAGGGTGAACAGTGTTGCACTGTTAGGTACTATTAATAAAATTTTAGAAGAGAATTCAGACAAATCTCCACATCTTACACGATTAATCAATGAAGATGGAACAATGACAACCTTGAAATTATCGCTATCTAATATGTCCCATGGTTTGCTGCGAAAAATGACAAATGAATCAATCGAAAGTATTGGTTTGCCTCCAGTATCACAATCCTCCTTTAGCAAGGTGATGAGATAATATTTTCGAGATGTTAAAATTTCTAAATCAAACTCCTTTGCAAGATGTAATGAGTGCATTACAATATATGATAGGCTTAAGGGGACCACTGATCCAGCTGAGGTGGAAAGGTTGCAAGGACATTAGGCAACTCATAATAAATATATCGCAAGTTGTAGCCAAGTATACTATTCTCGGATATTAGCTTCACAAAAAAATCCAAAGACTTTTCTGAGTATTGTTCATGATCAAATGGATAAGTCAAAGACTTCCATTCCAAGGATGGATAAGAAGGAAAAATATTTTAGTAATATTATGAATATTCCCATATCATTGACTGGAATGTTGACTCATGGGCACAAGACTGGGGTTTTGGGCCATTTCAGCCTCTCATTTTTAGAGATGGGATCAAATTTAACTATGACATCCCTAGATAAATGCTTAAAGAGTCTTGAAGAACCAGTGGTTGATAAATATGGTGATTTGCTCTACAAAGGTGGAACATCTAAGCACCAATTGCATGATGCTCTATTGCAATCAGAGTCATATGAAAAGTGTGTGATATACAGACAAGATGTAATGCAACATGATATATTGCGTGTTGGTGGTACTAATTAATGCACGCCAGATAGAAAACTACCACCCATATCGTTGCTGCAAATGGATAATTGTTCAGGTGATAACAAAAATTGCTTTGTATTTGCATTTTTATCTCTTTTAACAACAAGGAGAGTGTTCGAGATAGTTGAAGTGGGATTCCTCCCAGCTGGACACAACCATGAAGACATAGATGGAACTTATGGAAGGTTATCAGTAAAGCTAATGCTCAAGGATATATTTTCACTCTCGAAAATTATGGATATGTATAAGACATGTGAAGATCACAATTTCTATGTCCCTTATCTAATTGATGAACTTACGATTTTAAGAGTTTTGTGAAACCCCACCTTTTGGATGGAAATGCCAAAATCATCGGTATCAAAAAATGCCAGTTTTTAAAATTTCAGCTCATAGATAACATTCCAGTCATGCAATGGAGGGCATCACTTCAGGATGAAGCTTGGTCATCTCATATTCATCTTTGGCGATCATTGTTAGATGGTAGCACAGACTTTCTGGTGGGGCAGCCTAGGTTATTAAATATGCAATCAAAAAGACCTTCAGACATTGACGAAAAAAAAGAAAGAATAGAAACATATATTTCACTCTAGAATCGATGGATTGAGAAGGGAGGTGAACAGTTTTGGCGTTCCAAGTTAAATTATTGGGAGGTTGTATATCAAGCTTTGGACAGTCCTTTCGAGAGCATTGATCAGTTAGCAACTATATTTTGGCCATCGAAAAGCCATGATATTTATAGTAGTGAACCTACAAGATCTTAACATGAAATTATGGATGCCTATTTGAAGGAAAATGTTCTTGCTTTGCAGGATTACAATGTTGGACCAATATGCAACAAGCCTAGAGATGAATTCATTCCAAGAGTGGATGTTGTAAAGGGCCAAATGGTCATTGTGCAATTACCAGATTCATATTGTTCAATATGGTTGGGTAGGGCGATTGGGAATATTTATCAGGATTCATATGCTAGTACTCCTGGGTCTTACAAAGTAGAGGTGCAATGGTGGAAGCCAACATGAGCATCGAAGGGTATGAAAGTCTTATACAAAAACTGCTTAAATAGAAAGCAACAATGGGTTGTTGGTGCAAAATAAAATATGATGATCGATGTAAATAACATCATATGGACATGGTCACCAAGACTAGAATGGACAAGAGAAAAAAATAAAATAAACGAGAAGGACCTTGCAGCAGTTAAGGCACAACGAGAACATATGGGGCATAATGTTGAGAGTGGGATGGATGTTACCATGGATGTCATTTGATGTGATCTTAGCCCAACCAATTTATATTTTCTTACAATCCTTCTAGTCTATCTATCAACTTGGTTGGGGGAGCAAACATCGAGCGTCTAGAACGTCCACGAGCCTCTAGGCACTTGAGGAAAATTACCACTGTGATGCAGAATACACTGTTTACTAGTTACTACTGTGTAAGTAAGTTATCCCTATACAAATTATGCAGAGAATTCCTTCCTCATTTGGAAACTACTAAAATTATATATGTTAAAAGCTAGATATTCTTGATATTGTATCAAAAAAGAAATAATAATTGATAAACTTGCTATTTAAATAAGGACTGAATATTATAGACATTGCACTTTTCACATTTGAAGATTTCACATTTTCAAATGAAAATTGCACTTTTCAAATCAAAATTTACATTTTTTTATTTGAAATTCACACTTTTCAAATCAAAATTTGCATTTTTTTATTTGAAATTCATACTTTTCAAATCAAAATTTGCATTTTTTTTATTTGAAATTCACACTTTTTGAATTAAAATTAATAGTTTCATAATAAAAAAACTGCAATTTTAGGGTTCATAAGTAGTCAAAAAGCACACTATTAGAATATAAAACCACACTTTTTAAAGCCAATATTACCACTTTCATAACCTAATTTTGCACTTTAAAAATGTTGATATTAACACTTTCAAAGTCTAAATTCACACTTTGTTAGTCCAAATTTTGCATGATATGTTCAAATTTAATGAAATAGGCTGATATGTCCAAATTTAATGAAATAGGCGTTTTAAGATTATGCACATAATGATTGCTGAGAATGTCCGTTCTGCCATTCTCTATCAAGTATCCTCTGTATTTTAAATTTACAATTTTGTACGGGATGTTTGCTAAGCTTGTTGATCTGCAAACTTGCAAACTTTCATTGAAGATTCAATGTAATATAAATTATGTATAGGACTGATATCAAGGGGTTCGATCTGCGAACCACTTTCGAAGACTTTCATTGTATTATAATTCATGAGCATACCGTTGATTAAGAGGGTTTAGCTTATGTAATCTCTGCCCAAAAAATTTCATTGCTTTACTGAGTCAAAGTTGAACTTATAAACGCCAGTACATTGGTGTTATGGAGTCGTTTTACTCTTAGTTGAACCCATTATGTCTAAACTTGCCAACTCTATTCATGTCTTAAATTGATTTATCTATTCCTTTTCCAAAACAAGTGCATGTGCAGATGATTGTAATGTATTGGCTGTGTAATGACAAATGGATATAAGAACTCGAATAGCTTAATGATTTTACCTTTTGGTAATGGTCCGGTTATGTAAATTCTGTTAATTGAATTATTGAAATAGCTTATTGATTCTACTTTTTGTAATTAAACTTGTACATGTCAAGGTCGAGCTATTACTTCTCAATATTTAAAATTGTAAATTCGCGTTCTCAGAATTTTCCACCAATCAATTTTGGTTGCCTCCCTTTTTGTTCTTCATACGTAGCATGACAGCCAGTTGGCTCGTTTTATTTGTGCATTTGATATTCACCTTCTGTTCTTTTAATTCCTACTCTTATTTTTAATTGACTGTCGGTCGATCAAACTTAGCATGCGCCAACTCTGTGTGAAATTATCCTTTCGGTGTTTAACTTATTGTGTTTCCATACTTGTCAGTTCTTGAGGAATCCACCTTTTGTTTGGTTGATTGTGTAAATCCCGAGTGAAACCCTTTTGTATTTAAATCTATATATTAGGCTTTTATATTTTGAAAGGAGAAGAAATTAAAAGTAGATACTATTTAAATCCATACATTAGAATTTTATATTTTGAAAGGAAAGGAGATTAAAATTAGATATTATTTAAATCCATATATTTATATCTTTGAAAGTAAAAGAGATTAAAAATTAGATATCTAACTCTCATTTCAATTATAAGGCAAAAGTTATATATATATAAATGTGTTTGGAAAGAAATCAATTATAGTTATTTCCTCCTAATAGGAAATATATATATATATATATATATATCAAAAGTTATATATATATGTGTTAGGAAAGAAATCAATTATAGTTATTTCCTCTTAATTTGAAAGGAAAAGAGATTAAAAATTAGATATCTAACTCTCATTTCAATTATAAGGAAAAAGTTATATATATATAAATGTGTTTGGAAAAAAATCAATTATAGTTATTTCCTCCTAATAGGAAATATATATATATATATATATATATCAAAAGTTATATATATATGTGTTAGGGAAGAAATCAATTATAGTTATTTTCTCTTAATAGGAAAAAGTTAGTTATATATATGTGTGTGTGTGTGTGTTGGAAAGAAAAGAATGACAAATCAGACATCCAAATTCTTATTTGATAATTAATCATTATTTAGAATAAGAAGTTATGTATAATTATAGAATAGGAAGAATTAATGATCGAATACACTATTCTTAATCGTCACTATAGTCACTGTCTGGAAACATATATGAAGTTATGTATGTTGGTAGGAAAGATAACTTGGAATTGGATAAATAGATTTTTTTTTGGTAGTTCAGATTTTAGCTAAATATTTTAATTAAACAAAAAGTATAGATGGTTAAATGGGAGCAAATGGATATTGAAATTTTTTATTATTCAGATTGAGATGAAATGTAAGATGTAGGTTATTCAATGGTACAAAAAAAACTACTTGACTAGCGAGACCCGAGACACGACAATCAAGGATCCAGGAAGGTCATGGAGAGATGTTAGCTCCTATTCTTCGGCATAATAGACAATGTGAGGCTAGAAGCACAGAGAGTAGTTGAGTTAAACACCAACAATAAAAACTACAACATGATTCGTAGATCCATCACGCAAGTCACCGCAACAACACTAAAAGAACACGTCTCCGCACCTACATGTACACATCCATGAAAAGAGGATTTCTAACTCTCAATGAAGAAGTTGTTAAACATGAATCCTCCTTAGAACTTTTGAAGCCTTGACATCTTAATGTTATTATGTATGATTTTGTCACATACCCAAAATCTGAACATTTTATGTTGTGAGAAAAACATTATTTTATAAGTTATTGTAAAGTTTTTATGATTATTGATCAAGTGGGGTCAAGGATGACTGTAATTAAATACTATAATATTTTATTATTAATAAATAAAAGAGGAAACAAATATCCAGAGGATATTGTTAAAGAGTGTTCACTGACCCACTAGGAGGAATGAACTGGAGTGGAGAGCAAATCGACACTTGGCAGCATCATCATTCACTTCTAACTATTGCAGGGGGAAACTTCCCTATTTTTGTGGTCATATTCCCCATGAAAGTGGAACAAAGCAGGTGGCTCAATAATTATGAAACTGACCAAAGGCCTAGGCACTCTATTACACCCATCGAATTGAGCAGGAGGCTCACTAAGTTTTCCTTGTGGCAATTCTGAAAAACAGAGAAAGGGGAATGCATAAGAGATTCAATGAAGGGAAGGCTAGGAAGTGATTGATAGAACTAAGTATGCATATCTGAATTAGTAATGCTTAGTGCAGAGTTCAATACTGCTGAATGCAGAAGCCATATTATTGAGTATAAGAAAACATTACTGTTGAGTTGCATAAGGATAAATACTTGCCTCCACACAGTATCTTCGTCTTGATGGTTCAGTCAACAAGCTCAGGGGTCCTAAGGCAAGTGACGTTGGTTGTCTTTAGGAGAAGGTTGGGTGGAACGGACTCCTTTGGGTGTGTGTTTCCCTCTTCAGTTATCAGGTTCTTCATTGTTTCAGTTATTTAATTTTGGACTGCTATCTATCTCTGAAAGTTGTATTTTACATAACTGCTAGATTAGAAATATTAAACTGATAATTATTTATGAATGATTGAATAAATGAATGAATATAAATTCTTTTTGTATTTTTCCACTCATAATTTGTGACGTACTCTAGTACAGAAAGATTTGTTTAAGTAGATAAATGCGAACGATCTCTTAATGATAAATTAAATAAGTCTGATTTGAATAATGCTCTTCTATTCTATAATAAGATTTAGGAAGAAATATATAATGTAAACTGAAAATAATACTCAGAAAGTCTATAATTACAGTCTAATCCTCTCACAAGTTCATAATAAATTTTCAATAGCTAGTTCAAATGATAAATAGTTATACATCTTGCTGGAAATCCCATTTGCCACAGAGTTCAGCATCAATGATAAGTATTTAGAAACAGTTTATATCAATAACAGAAATTTTATAAACATGCCAAATTTCTATAATAACTTATTTAGCTTTTGCAAATACTAGAATACATTCGAGAGACCCATAATATCAATCTTTTCTTGTTCAGTATACAGTATCAATGTTTAAACTCTTTACCAATTTAAAACATTATAACTCTATTAGCATTGTCTTTACGATTTATAGAATCAACCTTGAGTTTATCATTATACAAAACCTAACCTATTTTTAACAAAATACAGTGATAAAATATATAGTAAAATCCTCCACTACATAATAGGATCTTTTAATTCCAGAATGGAATCAACATTCTAATCAAAGATAAAATACTCCTACAATATAAAAATTTAAATTTCCATTTTACAACATAGACTAAGACAGTATTCAATTTGGGAAATCTGGAAATACTTTCCAAAAGACCTAATACCAATAACCTTGGTACTTCTCACTTATACTTCATATCTTGTAACTAAAATAAAACTCAGAAAGATAAATATAATTAATAGTTAGGGTTTGTCCCTCTTTTACATTTCGTAATACCTATGCTCTCGACAAGTATTGAGCAGTCTTTTAAATGAGGACTTAAGCCTGTAAACCTTAAGAATAAGAATTTTTAAATGCCCAACAAAAGTAACTTACAGCATAATCGCAGACAGGGCATTGCCCTAGTTTACTTTAAACAACAGAAGTATTACACATCCAGAATAAAGAGCCCAGCTCTATAACTAATTAAATGTCGTATAAAAACAATTGAACTTAGGTCGAGGAACATAACAGGGCCGTAACGGTTAAATCCATTTTAACAATGTAGTAAACAACAACGTAAATAAAAAGGGCCTTTACCCAGTAAGATTTTCATATATTACTAAGGAATCCGAATGGCCGAGTTCTAAACATTATACAGAGTTTCTATGTGGACTCACTTATTACCAAAACCAAATTGTACAAACAACAATTCGCAGGGTTAAACCTTAAACTTTTCCAATTCATCCATTACCAAATTTTGTAAGAAAAATAACTTAAGTTTCTCTCCAAACTCTAAATCAAAATGAATATTAAAAGAGTCGTAACTCCAGGATTAAAAACCCTTTTTAATTTACAGCATTTTCCTCATGGCACAACATCTTAACAAAAGAAAAAAGTAAACGCATGCTTTTAAAACTCTGTAATACCGACATCAATGCCGAAAACCCCATCTTGTTTACATAGGACAGTACAGAGACAGTTTAAGGAAGTTCCAAGAGACTGCCCGAGGCTTACCAGGGTGGTGATTTCAACACCTCAGGAAGCATTCGTTCACTATCCACAGTCTTCCGCATACCCTAGAAAACAACCGACGCAAGCAACACATAGAATAGAGTTAGAACCGATTGCAGAAGGATTAAAGCTTAAAAACTAAATGAATGCCTGCAAAACAAAACTTGATGCCCTTACCTTCCATACACGGCACTGTCCACAATCTTCCGCATACCCTAGAAAACAACCGATGCAAGCAACACATTGAATAGAGTTAGAACGATTGCAGAAGGATTAAAGCTTAAAAACTAAATGAATGCCTACAAAACAAAACTTGATGACTTACCTTCCGTACACGGCATTAAGCTACGAGTCCCACCATTGAATCCAGAGAAAACAAATAGCATTCAAATGCTGAGTGCAGGCTGCAAGGTTTCACCATCGAAACCCTGGGTGTTACATTTGGCATTCAAAACCCCGAAATGGCCGAGAGCCTATTGGCTCCTCTATGCAAACAAATTTCAATTGGATGAGTTAAACGATGAAGTGATGGACATTCAATGCAAAGCTAGGGCTTTTCCAAAAACCTATGCCCATCACATGGACCCTGCCAATGGTGAAGTCCACTAAGGCTCAAATCTTTTGCCTTCTCCTATAGTTAAGAATCCTATCGATTGACCAAAGTTATAATCATGTATGAATTCTTTAAGCAAGGTTTTATTTCATAGTTAGGGTAAGAAACTAATCATCACCATATAATTGTTCAAGAATTTCGACATAGAATGAATACATGTTCTAGTGCTCGATTATAAAAATCTTACCATTAAAAAAGTGATACCAACTACATCATATGATATAGTGTATTAACCCTTTTATAAATATAAGGGTATCGTATGCCTACTCTAACTTAAGGAGGAGACATTAATGATTTAAAATCTATGTAATACTCTTTGTATAGATCATAGTTATAGCTTAATATTATCATAATTAATGTCATGGCTAGGGTATGAGTCACCATAAGCCTAAATCAATCTTTCACGTGCATACTAGGACGTAAAATCTAGCATAAAATTAATAAGACGGAATAACATATGCCATATCTTTCTTCGATTGTCAAACTCTTAAATAAACTTGGATAGTACATTTTCTTAACTGCAGAGTTGTATAGGGATAGTAAATGCGTTAGCTATATAAATAGTTAAGTAAGTATCGGGGTACCCTTAGGATCCCCTTCAACAAAAGAAAGAAAGAGGTTAGAAATCATCATCATTATCATCATATATATATATATATATATATTTGTATAGCTATAGAATAATATCGATCTTTGAATTCGACAAATAAATAATAAATGCATTTAAACAAACTTTCAGACAACAAAGATAGATGCATTTATTTCATAGCTGGGTTACGAATTACAGAAATACGACGATACGACACTTTTTAAACAAAGGACGATTGTTTGTGAAAAAGTATGTGTCGCCATTATATACATAACTAATCTGTTACTGAAAAGATTAAATTATCATTATCAAACTTCCGCATAACAAGTTTTAGCATTAAATACTATACATAATTTTTTTTAATTTTTATGAAATTTTTGGGATTTTATAGATTTTGAGTTGTGGGACACATTTATAATATCTAAATATTTCCCATACTTAGGATCTAATGTTATATAATAAAATATGATTTTTCTTTGTAATTATTCCAAAATCCACTTTAGAGAAGTCAAAACAATGTCGAGGAAACTCAAAAGATGTGATTGATTGAAAGAAGTTGAACAATCACCCCAACAGTTACCTTATGTAAATTCTATAAAATCGGATGAGGGAAAATGAATAAGGGCTTTTTGATTTTGCATATTTTGTGATGAACTGTTTCAAGCTATATGAATGAGGAGAAGCCACTAGTTGGCCATTTTTGCACCTAATTATGTTGTTGCATTGATGAATTGCTATGAAATTTTCATGTCTTTTGTCATGTGCGGATGTGAAATAAGTCTCTCATATTTATGTGGTGACTTTTCTAAGCAATGTTTCTTTCCTTCTTTAAACATATTATTCTCGTCTAATAATTTTCTTTCCAAATGAGTTGTGAAATTTGACTGTTATAAGTGAAGAACTATTTCTTGCACCTATGCTTTAATTCTATATTTGTTTCATTTCTTTCTTGAATAGTTTTTTGAATTCGAAATGTATGGAACAAATGTTATTTCACTGCTTTCCCTTTTAGATTCACTCCTAGAGAGAATATGTTAATTTAAGTTATGATTTAATATTCAGTGTTTTGCATTTAGATTTGGTCATCCTCTGCATTTCATGCCCCCTTTAAAGGAAAATTATAAACAGTGGACCGAGACACAACCGATCAAAACACAATTCATTAATGGTTGTCGAGCCATAATCCATATGGGTTCCCTATTCCAAACAATTTAATGTATGATTGGTACTTTTACCAGGGAGAAACCCTACTATCGGCGCTATACATTTTTTTAGTGTCAACAGATTTGGCACTAGAAGGAGGGTTTCCAATGTATGGTTGGGAGAGGAATTCCTCGTCCATGTGGACATTTTTCTGGACCCCTATGTAGGAATACTCAGCCTAAGACTTAGACCACCCATTGTGGATGATTTCGAACCTGAGATTGACTTTGTGAAACAACTAGAATCATCTCCTGAGCATCTTATTGTAATCGGTCATCAAGAATTTAACACTCTTTTTTGTTTAACCATGTCCTACATTAAGTATATTAATGGACAAATAATAGTATATTCTTTATTACCTAAATGACATGCTTCTCGAAAAAATGCCATCAAAATAGGAGAGGTTGTTATGGTAGATTCTTTAGATGACCTAGTGGACTTAACCCTGCAAGAAATTCATGAATACTTGTATTAGTTTGAACCTTCACCCTCTGAGACACATCGGTCCTCACATATACCAACACCCTTGGGATCAAGTCCTCTCATTCATAATATGGCACATAATCAATTACCAACTTGGAGTTTATAAGGTGCTTTAAATATCATTGGTCAACTTCATGAATTACCCAAGCACCCATAGCAAATTCTCTCGAAGTTTTACCCTGACAAAGGATGCACTCTTGATGATAATATTAAGAGGTTTTATTTGGCTCTCAGGTTGATGAATGTTGAACATGAAGATGTGGTATGCAGATTATTCCCCTATACATTTGAAAATAAAACATCCACAAGGTATTTTAGTCTTCCTCTTGGATGAATTACAAGTTGGGATGACTTTGAAAAGAGTTTTGTGAGAAGAATTGGAGAAGAAAGTATCCATGCTTCATTGATGAGAGAAGTACTCTCTCTTAAAATGGATAAGAAAGAAAAGATAAAAGACTTCAATCAATACCTTACAACTATATTGAACAAATTCCTTGCAATATTGAGCCTGCACGTGAAGTTACTGTATAAAATTATACTTCAGCTTTGCATCCCTCAGTGGATTTGTTTCAAAAAAGGGTTGGAAAATATCTTTGGCATAAAAAATTGAGGAAGCTAAGAAATGAGGGCTTCAAATGTTTAGTATAACCAATCATTTTGTTGAAGGTGATCAGAATTCCACATCTTCTTCCAAGAAACCTCTCCCGCTGACTAAACTGAATGGAGATAATCCCACTGATCTCGGAAATTTGGTGAAATTAGTAAAAGAAACTCTCTAATGAAATCATATACCTAAACAAGAACTCCCGGGAAGTGTCTTTTGGTAAGAAGTCTTTCCATCTCTTCTTTAGAAACAAGGACGATACACCCAAACCCACAGAAAATGATTCATCAACTTTAAATATGGATGGCGTGGGTATGGATCATTTTTGTACTTATCACCAAGTTAATCATTCTTAGAAGACTTGTCCTCCGTGGATACATTCAATGACTTTAGTAATCAATCAATTGTTGGAAAAACAATTGATCGCAGAGGAATAAACCCGTGAGACTGAACAAGAAAATTCTAATGAGTATGAAGAGGATCCTAAAGAAACCACCCTGTTACTATGGGACTGGGAACCAATTATGGAAGATGAGGATGAAAGTGTTCAGATGCAGCTGAAATCCACAATGTTTAGACAACCCACAAAACATATGCACTAAGAAGTAAGGGGGTTGCAAACAATTCTATCCCTCCTTCCAAAGAAACTATGAATCTTAAGAAAAACATTGCCCCTGGTACAAATGAGACAAAATTTGTTGCTTCTAAAAGAAATTCAGGCCCCACTCAACCATTAAAAGCATATGCAATTAATCAACCTCAAAAGGCCAGTGCTGCCTCTCCACCCCAAAGGACTGGACCCCTTGTCAACCACAAAGACTTAACCAATCCTTTTGATTTAGCTAGCACCTCAGGAAGTAAACTCCCTAGTCAAAACATGGAATATAATGTGGTTGAATATTTTAAAAAGAGTAGAGAAAATATCTCACTTTTTGAATTATGCAATATTCCACAATAGAAGAAATTATTGCTTGAAGCTTTTGGAATATCTCCTTATTTATATTAAACTTCAATAGAAAACATAGAATAAAAGGATTTAGGTTCCCGCATAAGGTAAGGATATTAATGAATATAGCATAGGAGGTAAGTCCAAATCCCAGAAACCCCCTTTTATTCTAACATTTGATATTTTTAACTACAATGTGCATAATTGCCTAGTTGATTCTCGAGCTTCATCTAATGTACTTCCTTATTCAATCTATAAAAAGATAAACATAAAACCAATTCCTTGTGCTTCTCCGATTATTCAACTTGACATATATGATGTTATTGTGATTGGTGAACTAAATAATGTTCTAATCATGTTATTGGTGAGATGCCATTGATGCCACAACTAACACTTCAATCCTTTGATAAATGGGCTATTGACTTTGTGGGACCTATTAACCCACTAGGAAAGCGAACTGGCTCAAGTATATCATCACAGCTACAGATTATTTAACGTGGGCATAAGCAAACCAGTGAAGGACTGTAGTGCAGTTACCGCTGCGTAGTTCATCTTCGAGAATATTTTGACAAGAGTTGGATGTCCAAATATTTTAATGAGTGATCAGGTAACCCATTTCCTGAATAGAACTACTGTAGCCTTGATAGAATAATTTCAGATCTACCATCAAAAGAGCACACCATATCATCCACAAGCTAATTGAATAGTAGAATCCTTTAAAAATTTCTTGGAGAATGGATTGACCAAAGTATGCAACACAAACATGGATGATTGAGATCTCAGAATATCAGTAGTATTATGGGAATATAGAACAACGTGTAAGAAGTTGACAAGTCATACACCTTTCAGACTAGCATATGGACAGGAAGCTTTCATGCCCATGGAATATATAGTACCAAGTTTGAGAATTGCAGCATTTACAGATATGGAAGATGATCAGACAATGCAAGAAATACTACTACACTTAGTTGGACTGGAGGAAGATCGCTTCATTGCAGGTTTTCACCAACAAGTGCAGAAAGACAGAGAAAAAGCATGGCATGATAGACACATCAATACTAAATTTTTCCAGGTAGGAGACCTTGTCCTCATCTATGATAGCAAAGTTATGAAATTTCCTGGAAAATTCAAAATGCATTGGCTAGGACCATATATTGTTAAAAATGTCACTAGTGGTGGCATAGTTCAGTTAGCCACACTACTTGGAGAAAGTTTGAAAGTACTTGTTAATGGGAGTAGACTAAAGCCTTACATGGATGGCCCTACTCTTCCAGATATCAGTTAGGCAACAGAAGAAAAATTTAAGTGTCAAGTGCAGTTGAAATCGGACATTAAAAATTAAAGAATAAGAGTCTGCACACAGCTTTGGTAAAATGTGAAGTTTTCACAAAAATGGAAGTTGTGCTGCGAAGCACACATAGAAAGTTGAGTTGAGAAGTAAGAGAGGATTTGGGCTGCGAAGTTAAACGTAAGAAAAGGAAAATGCGTGGTGAACCTCGCAATTCACATATCCACTAGCGAAGTAAGAGAGGACTCACGCTGCGAAGTTAAAAGTAAGAAAAGAGAAATGCGTAGTGAAACTCGCAATTCACATGACCGCTAGCGAAGTAAAGGAAAATTAGCCGTTACAGTTTTTGATCGGAAAGTAGCTGTTATACAATACTTTCGGAAACTGGATGTTTCCACAATTCAGGAATTTTCGTCCATTGAAGACACATTCAATGAATGGAAAGGACCAATATCTATGCAATATTTGGCCAACGGACATAGAATTTAATGCTAAGTTAGTTGTTTTTGGGCACACCTTAGTGCCAAGGTGCCTATAAATAGTAAAGACCGTTTACTTACCAGTTTTACCGTAAATTTCAATTTTACTGTCTGTAATTTCCAAGTTTTTACCAATTGAAAGAAATCGTTATTCGGCAGTATATGTCTGAGCAGTTGACCTTAGACAAAATTTTGAGTGACTTCCGATATTCATGTTTGGAAGGAGTCATGAAGACACCCGTAAAGAAATCAGTCCCATAACGAGGTGGTTCATATAGAAACTCACCGAGGAATGTACCACAACAGAAGCAGAAAGACAAGCAGAAGTCCACTGAACAGGAAAATCTAAAGGCCGCGAGTGTTCCAAAGCCATTTTCACCAGCACCGACTCAAGACAAACCCATCCTGCTTGTTCCAGAATACATCTCTCCAAGGAGATGAGAAGCGCCAGAGGTGCTTCTCATGAAGAATCCTTTGTATGAGATTCCCATGTCGTCCATGTCAAGCCATGTGCAGATTAAGGAGAATTTGCTCGGTAGAATTCCAGAGTGCAAATTCTCGGACCATGAATTGATCTAGGATGCAAAATTCACACAATTCCAAGCAGATCAATACATGTGCAGAAGGTATTGTAACGTCCCCATCTTGACCCTATTGCATTAAGATTGCAAATGATGTAATATTGTTCTAAAATCGTGGTGAGGAGCTCAAGGCCAAGGCCCTGCCATCGATTTATTGATGCATATGGTTTATGTGCTAGCCAGGCACATTGAAATTTCGATATTATGTAAATATGCATTTTAATAAAATACCCACAACTAGCTATGCAATGCAACAAGAGATGGGGCATGATTTTACAAGGAATAGGGAGGAAAATTATTCAAACCCTTGAGCCCATGGTGTTAATCCATTTCATTGAGAAAACCCATAAATCCCAACTACCCATTTTGGGTTATGCACCTAATCATTTAATTCTTCCAAGAGTTGGTTGAGGCAGTTAATGCCTTGGGAGTGGAGAGGTATGGCAGTCAATTTTGAGTATGGGAAAGCCACCAACCTGGAAAATCGTATTTGGTCTCCTTGGGAAAGAAAACACCCACGAAATGGTGCCCAAAGCCATTATGAACCCATAGCCTTTGCCCTCTCATACAGTCTGAGCTAGCTGGGCTTTCCCCATCACGTTTTTCACCATTTTTCCTGCATTTTCCATGCCTGGGAGCTCGTTTTTGTATTGTACAGTAGCTGGGAGAGGAGGGCCACGAATTGGGACTGTGATGGAGGTCGTTTTTACCCCAAAATGCCCATGGACTTTTTTATGAAAATGATTTCTGCTCTCTAGGGTTGTTCCCCATCTTCCATTTTTCGTTTTGGGGCTTTCCCACGTTTTTCTAAACTGGTAGAAGCCCCATTTTGGACATCCCACTGAAGAAACGTTTTTCTCATGCCCAACAATTGTGGTTTTGCTTTTATATGCATCCTTGTTTTGGTTTGAACCTATGAGCAAAAGATTTGGAGTGGTAGTGGACAGAATTGGCTTGGTAAACCTAGTGGGGGAAAATAACCTCTCAAGAAGATCAAGAGGGTTGGCTACTCTTTTATGCACACCTTGGACACTCTATATTGGAAGGTATGGCCTGAGGGACTGTGCATTGGTGAAGGGAATACTTCCTTGAGTGGGGTGTGTAGGCATTGTGGGTGCCAAGCTAGATAGATCTTGTAGAGGTATCCATGGCTCTATGCTTGAGCTCACTAGCTTAGCAATTCTTCCTTTCTATTTCCTAATAGCCTGATGAACCCAATTGTAGATTGGCTTGGCTCATTTTGATGTATGTTTGGCTATGTGTGAGTTTGTTGTTCCTTGGTTCCTTGTAGGAATCATGCCCAGCTCGGGGGTGGCAGTTGCATCAAGAGATTGATAAGCACAACTGGCCTATGGTTGGGAGGAATGTTGCAGTTGCATAGTTGGTTGCTCAGGGACTACTTTGTTTCAAGATAAGTACTCTCATGTGATAATTCTATATTGTTTCAATGGAAGAATGACATGAATATCTTGAATGTATGATGGATGTGTATTAGAACTTAATTCTACTGTGTTTTCAAATATTTATGCATTTTCATATGTCCATCTTCATTTTATATGAATGTTTGTTTACTAAGTATGGGGCCAGATGTCCAGTATTATCATTAGTGTTCTCTCCATAGCCTTGGTAGGATGGGAGGGACATTACATTTTGGTATCAGGGCCATAGGCTACAGCATTGGGCCTCTATGGGCCAAGTATGATCACAATTACAAGGGAAGATTCCCTTCTAAACACCACAGATTACCATGTTGGGTCTAAACAGAGTAAGGTTGAACAGTTTGCATAGCTTACGATTCAACACTGCGGTTGTTGGGCCTTTCATTGAGATATAAATCATTGTGTGTATATGTATGTAGTATTTGAAGTTAAAATGAGTTAGAGAAATCTGAAGATATCATAGCTTCTATTTGATTAAGATGGGAAAACACTTCCATGACTATTTGGGGATTCTTGCAAAATTGCTTGCATTGATTTCATGCTATGAAAGTGAGGGAGGAAGAAAATCCCTTTTCAGGATTGAATGCTTGCTTTACATTGTTTCCAATGCAGTAGCATTCATTTTTGTAGTTGTCTGTTTTCAGGTTGAATGCTTGCCATCCTATATTATTTTGTTGTTTTGTTGTTTAATTTTTGACATGGAAGAGGTGCAATTTCTTGAAATACTTTTATTGTTTTGTTCTATGATAGTATGATCTGTAAGTAAGTGGCTTACCTCTATAAAGAAATGAAAGACACATTTCCAGAAAAATTCTAACTGTTTGTGAAAATTTGCAAAAAAAAAATTCTAAGTATTTATGAGTTCTGCTAAAGGCTCTGTCGGCGATTTTAGAGATAATTTCTATGCAGGTGACGGCAAAGTTAAGGATAATTTTGCGACGACCGCGGTGAAGTTAAGGTTAATTTTGCGTGACAAATTTAAGGTTAGATAACGTGACACCGGGGGCAATTTTGATGTTAAAATCCGCGCAAGTTTAGCGTTAACTTCTGCGCGCGCGGCGGCAAAGTTATGTTAATTTCTGTGCACGCAGTGGCGGAAATTCTAACACTAAAACTTACAATGCGCACAGTGGCGAAAATAAGCTTAACATCTGCACCACCCGCATCAATTTTAACCTTAATATTTGCGCCAAACGGGGAAATTACAGCAATTTTTCAAAGAATTTCAGGTGCCCGAAAATGGAAAAATATCTTTGAACTCATGCACCAGATTGCGCGAAATTAAAAAAACAAAAAAAAATGAGGGCGCTGCCCTCAACCCGCCCTACAGTGGTGGAAGCCACAAGGGGGCAAGCCCCCTTGACCCCCGTCGTTCCCTGGAGACAATCATTGAAAGTGTGAAATGCATTCTCTATGCTTGGGATGAGAAGCAAGAATTGCATAGAAGGGGTCGTGGAATCCCAGTGAGAGTAATGGGTTGTAATATCCATTATGGAGGAAGAAAGGGAAATTCCTCACCTTAAACTATTTCTGTTTATAGCATAAGAATTGCATATTTGAAAAATATCAGGAATGAATGATTACACGTATGTATATGTTGAATTGCTAATTCATGAGAAGATCATAGCTAATGGTTGCTCGTATTCTCCGTAGGAAAGCCAAGAAAAGGATCAGCTATGATATAGAGGAGGAACTCCATGTTGTGATGAGGGATTGGAAAGGGAGAATTCCTTAAACCCTGTTTTACTATCGTATTTATAATTATGAAATTGTCATGCATATAAACTATGGCATAAGAATGTAAAAAATGCAAAGGATTACATAGATGAATATGCACTAGATGGCATATCAATAAACATTACACAGTGCATGTGAAAATGTTTTGCGAGGTTTTACATATGCAATGAGCCAATTAAGATAATGATTGTGGTTGCTAATAATCATTTGTGTTCGCATTGGTTATAGGACCAAAGGCAACTAAAGCATGGCTAAAGAAGTTGATGACATTGTTGCACGTGACCAATGACCTTATGAAGAAAGGATGGTGCAACAAATCCGTGATCATGATGTTGGCAAAAGGACTGAGTAGCCTTGGTTAGAGGCCAACGGATCAGGTAACATCAATCAATCTTAATAACAGCCATGCAGGTAATGGTTAATTGTGCTTAATTGCATGAATGTTGAAAGAGGATTTGGTGAGATACATTCACTATGTTTAAACTATGTTGAATTGTTTGCATGTGGTATCGAGCACCCGAATGGGAACGTTAACCTACCAAGTATGGTGAGATGTGGGTAAATGAAGGAGAATGATTGCATGAAGAAGGTAGACATGTGATGGGCTACCAGAGTGCTCTGTTGGAAGGACAGAATTGCATGGAATGTGAAGTAATGAGTATTTACATTTTATTTAAATTGCATGGATAATGTGACTGTGTCTTGCAATTTTATTGTAACAATGATGCATATATAGGAATGTATATATTTTATTGCATTTCAAATGTTAACAGTTGAAGGTGTTTGAATTATTGAGTTTCATAATTCTGAGATCACTTCAGTGACTATTGTGGCAATGAAAGGATTATATGCATAGATACTCACAACATGTTTGGCTGATTGAAGTTTCAGTTTTCAGGTAGAAAATTCTTACGTATGGCAATGAGGATAAGTCCATAGTAAAGACCGGGATCTACCATGTGTAGAAGCCAAAGGCTATGAGAAGGTTCTCATGGTTGTAAAGTATGCATGAAACAAATCTGAAAATTTTATGGTTTAAATTTATGAGAATAATCTCATGATTGCAAATCTAATTTATGTAGGAAAACAAATTTGTAGATTTCAGATTTGAGAATTTCCTTATAATTGCTAATCACTATTTGGCTTATATAAATTGTGTCAGGAGGACATGTTGTAGGTGGATGTTCATGTATGGTAGCAAGGGTGAAACCATAATGGACAGATTGATACCACTTACGAGAGCCAAACAATATGAGGATCGCCTCATTGTTGAGTAAATCAATTTCTATAGTAAACAAAATTGCAAATTCATATTGAATTTAATTATTAATGATATTGATTGGTTATGGAACAATCATATTTGAAGTTTATTGTTAAATGTTGCTGACTGTTTGGCTATTTGATAAGTGTGCCAGGATGACACATTGCAGGAAGACCATGTATGATGGCCTGCAGAAGCCAAACTAGATGGGAAGGATCCCATGCTTTGGAAATGGGTTTCGGGTGAAATGCCATTGTAAATTTTGATAACACCTCAGTTGCACTGCATGTGAGTGAGATGGTAAAACTATGCCAAGAAGGCATGTGTGGGTTATGGAATGTGAAAATATTGGGGTGGCAAACCGAAGGACTGTTGACTCAGAGAAGGGAGCCCCCATTCTTCTCAAATGAAGAAAGGATACATCTGATAAATGGATGAGTATTCCGTGACCCTAACTAAGAATATACATGTCTAGTTATTAGATTTAAAATGCAGAGCATGTTTTATTATTATTCCCGACTGCTTGAGTATGATTAGGGCCTACATGAATCACATCAGAAAGGGATGCATACCTTTCGGGTGCTGGGTTTTGTTGAGGTTGTCAATATTGACTACACCCTAAGGGAATGGAGGCATTCCTGGTGTTTCAATACTTGATAGTGAATGTTATGAAATATGATTACAAATTTTTTTTTTTAGCAGCAATACTGATGAGCCTGCTTATCCTTCTTGTGTTGTCAGCTTATACGAATGCAATTTGGTTTTGCACGTTAAGGGGCAATGTGAGAGAAAGTACTCAAGAGGACTGTATGGGCAATGGTAACCTTTCTACACTCACACTAAAGGACACTAAAAGAGATGGATAGACCCGAGGAGCTGTGTAGCAAAAAAGGGGTATCATCCTTGTGTAGTGTGAGTGGGTATTGTGGGGGCCATGCTAGCCTGTAGTCAAGTGAGTCACCTATGGATTTCCTGGAGGGAACCACTGGTTGCATAAGAGAAGGAGCCACGTAATCATATTATGTTGTTCTTATTGCTTGATAAACCCAGTCGGTGTACTGGCTTGGCAATGGTCGTTTTATGCCTGATAAACCCAGTCGGTGTACTGGCTTGGAATTGGTTTTTTGCATGTTGTGGAGGTATTGGTGAAGTGTGTTATTTCCTGAAAAACCCAGTCGGAGAACTGGCTTGGAAATGGTCGTTGTATGCTTGATAAACCCAGTCGGCATACTGGCTTAGCATACTGATTTTTTAAATGCTTGATAAACCCAATTGGCATACTAGCTTAGCATACTGATTTTAGGGATGCCTGATAAATCTAGTCGGTGTACTGGCTTGGCATTGCCTATTCGTAGGATGTTGTGGAGCAGCATGTCTACTGGCCAAGCATCCACCCCACAGGTGATCCAAGGCTTGTAAAGCAGAGAAGGAAACCTGTGGAGTAGCAAGGAAATGCACAATACAGATAAGTATTCAATTTCATGTATTTCTTACTTGTAATAATGAAGATCTCAGGTATAAGTTTTCTAACGGCTAGGCTGATACACTATTGGAAACCTTGGTCATTGCAGGAAGCAAGGAACCTGAAAGAACTATAAAATGCTTGGTAAATCCAGAGAGTAACTGGTTGGGCGCTACAAATGCTTGGTAAATCCAAAGAGTAACTGGTTGGGTGCTGAAATTCTTGGTTAAACCAGAGAGTAACTGGTCAGGCGCTATAAACTCTTAGTAAATCCAGGGAGTAACTGGTTGGGCGCTACAAATGCTTGATAAATTCAGAGAGTAGTTGGTGGGGGCACTAAGCCCTTGATGTTGTGGAGCAGTCGGCGTGCTGGCCAAACATTCTTTAATTAATTAATAAAAGCAGTCAGAGCACTGGCCTAGCAGATTGCTAAATGAGATGGTTGATAAACCAGTCGGAATACTAGCCTGGCATTGCCATTCGAATGATTGTGGAGTAGCCTGCGTGCTAGCCCAACATTCGTTATTGTATCCATGGGAAATCCAATGCTTGTAAAGCAAAGAGGGAGCCTGTGGAATAAAGTGAAGACACCCAATGCAAATAAATATTTGGTTATCTTGCAACTTCTTGCTTATTTAGTATGAATATACGTGTGTATAGGATTTGGTTATGAGTTCTTAAACTCTTGTTTGGAGATAAAACCTATGAAAATAAACTAAACATGTGAATTAATTCAATGTTTGAGTGTAGGTATTGCTGGAAGCAAGGACTAAGAGGGCATCATAGGGATGCATGTGGACATGTGACCGTCCTAAAGAGCTCAGTATGAGAAGTAATGAAAGATGGTGCTAGTGGACATGTGTGGGTCCTAGCAGCCAAAGGTTCTGTAGGCAACAATGGGGAAAGGGGTTCCCTAGTTGAAAATCCTAAGACAAACCTTAGACATTAAGTGTCATAGCCAAGAAAGGGCAAGTCAAGCATTCACATTGAAGTGAAAGAGGCTAAGGAGCATAGAACCACAAGTGATGGTGTGGCTCTGGATTGGAACAAGACTAAGAGGGGGAAACTCTTACTATTCTCTTTCCTTTTGATTGATGCATTTATAAAACAAAGAATTGTTGAATGCATGTCATGACTGAAAACACATTGTGTTTAATTGCTTGAAATGAATTGTGAATGCTGAAATAGTAAATTTATTGTGAAAGGATGAACATGAATGAGTTCATGTGTATGTTGGGAAAGCATGAAAAGTATGGAAGTCTCATGAGTAAAGTATGGACATTCCATGTCAATTGGGCAAATAATTGACTAATTATAATATGGTGTTATGCTTGTCCTAACAGGAATTGCCATGATGACTCTCACATGTGAGAAATTGAAAGCCATTGTTTGTAGTTGTTACTATCCAAGTGTTGCTAGTGAGCAACGTGTGGGCCAGCTATGCGTATTGATCATGGCAGCAGACCAAAAGCTATATGTTTCGGCTGAAAACTTCCTCAAATAGTTTCCAGGACAGCAAGAAATATGGCCTCCATGGAATTCCAGACTTGTAGATCAGCTGGAAGGTAAATAAAAGGAAGGGATTGCTGTGGAGCAATGCCCACCTACAAAGCTGGAGGATCAAAACCAACAGGAGCAGCTTGTGGAAGCCAAAGTACTTGTTCTTGAAAGTTCAAGTAAAGCGATGAAACGCAGGACAGACCTACCACCAGTTGTGAATTTTGAGGCATGTGTAAAGTGGGTATATATATTCCGAAGTGTTGGAACACCGAGGAGGTGTTATTCCAAGGGGAGGGGAATGTAACGTCCCCATCTCGACCCTATTGCATTAAGATTGTAAATGATGTAATATTGTTATAAAATTGTGGTGAGGAGCTAAAGGCCAAGGTCCCGCCATCAATTTATTGATGCATATGGTTTATGTGCTAGCCAGACACATTGGAATTTCAATATTATGTAAATATGCATTTTAATAAAATACCCACAACTAGCTATGCAATGCAACAAGAGATGGGGCATGATTCTACAAGGAATAGGGAGGGAAATTATTCAAACCCTTGATCCCATGGTGTTAATCCATTTCATTGAGAAAACCCATAAATCCCAACTACCCATTTTGAGTTATGCACCCAATCATTTAATTCTTCCAAGAATTGGTTGAGGCAGTTAATGCCTTGGGAGTGGAGAGGTATGGTAGTCATTTTCGAGTATGGGCAAGCCACCAACCTGGAAAATCGTATTTGGTCTCCTTGGGAAAGAAAACACCCACGAAATGGTGCCCAAAGCCATTATGAACCCATAGCCTTTTCCCTCTCACGCAGTCTGAGCTAGCTGGGCTTTCCCCATCACGTTTTTCACCGTTTTTCCTGCATTTTTCATGTCTGGGAGCTCGTTTTTTTATTGTACAGCAGCTGGGAGAGGAGGGCCACAAATTGGGACTGTGATGGAGGTCATTTTTGCCCCAAAATGCCCATGGAAGTTTTTCTGAAAATGATTTCTACTCTCCAGGGTTGTTCCCCATCTTTCATTTTTTGTTTTGGGGCTTTCCCACGTTTTTCTGAACTGGTAGAAGCCCCATTTTGGACATCCCACTAAAGAAACATTTTTCTCATGCCCAACAATTGTGGTTTTGCTGTTATATGCATCCCTGTTTTGGTTTGAACCTGTGAGCAAGAGATTTGGAGTGGTAGTGGATAGAATTGGCTTGATAAACCTAGTGGGGGAAAATAACCTCTCAAGAAGATCAAGAGGGCTGGCTACTCTTCTATGCACACCTTGGACACTTTAGATTGGAAGGTATGGCTTGAGGGACTATGCATTGGTGAAGGGAATACTTCCTTGAGTGGGGTGTGTAGGCATTGTGGGTGCCAAGCTAGATAAATCTTGTAGAGGTATCCATGGCTCTGTGCTTGAGCTCACTAGCTTAGCAATTCTTCCTTTCCATTTCCTAGCAGCCTAATAAACCCAATTGTAGATTGGCTTGGCTCATTTTGGTGTATGTTTGGCTCTATGTGAGTCTGCTATTCCCTGGTTCCTTGTAGGAATCATGCCCAGCTCGGGGGTGGAAATTGCATCAAGAGATTGATAAGCACAACTGGCCTATGGTTGGGAGGAACGTTGTAGTTGCATTGCTGGTTGCTCAGGGACTACTTTGTTTCAAGATAAGTACTCTCATGTGCTAATTATGTATTGTTTCAATGGATGAATGACATGGATATCTTGAATGTATGATGGATGTGTAATAGAACTTAATTCTGCTGTGTTTTCAAATATTTATGCATTTTCATATGTCCATCTTCATTTTATATGAATGTTTGTTTACTAAGTATAGGGCCAGATGTCCATTAATATCATTAGTGTTCTCTCCATAGCCTTGGTAGGATGGGAGGGACATTACAGGTATGATGAAGCTACCAAGAAAGAAACAATTCACCCACAAGACTGGATTACGCCATTACAGCCATTAGGGTTGTTGAACCTACTGCGCATCCCACATTTTGATAGGAGCCCAGAACTTACAGCGGTCGTGCGCACACTACTTTCATGCACGCACCAGGGATACTTGTGGTTAGACCGCAAGATAGACATTAACATCGATCTCATCTACCGGATCACGCACTTGTGCAAGAGGGGTGTTGATCTTGCAATTGAGTTCGTTGGGAAGAACAAGGATAAAGAGATGGATACAGGGATGAAGAGTGAATTTGGTATCACCAAAGGAAGCTGTGGTTATACAACCGCCAGGATCAAATATCAAGCCACGTGGTTCACAGTCCATCTCCTTGCAGGAAAGATCCTAAGGAAATGCATACTGAACAAGGTACCGTCCACTGCAATATCCTTAGCTACGAAGACCAATGATGGACTTCAGTTCAACTGGGTGAGCTACCTATTGAATTAATTCTTAGAAGATATCTGAGATACACAAGAAAATGGAGTTCAATTCCACTACAGTTGGTTGCTAGTACTGATTGCCTTTGTAGGATGGAAGGAGCCTAGCTATCAACAGAATGTCATGGTATACATTGGATACTACCGAGGACTGAGGTTTGCGAACATGTGGGAAAACTCGAAGCTAGATCAACAAAGGGTAAACAACATACAATTGTATACTTACTGTGAGAAGTTATGCGAAGTCATTCAGAGGACTCCACGTATCACTAAGGAAGTGACAAATCGCTATAGCGGGAAGATGAATTTCAAAGCCAGATTGCACTTCATTTACATTAAGCTGCAAGTATAGCTCACTCCTCCTCAATAATTTTAAGGACTATATTAGTTAGAGGCACAGAAAATTGATCTGATTATGGAAGACTGGCCACCAGAATGGAAGGTTGATGCACCAGCCACATTGATCACCACTTCAAAAGAAAGTGAAGATGGAGATCCACAAGACCAAGGTGATGATACAATAAGCGTGCAGAACCCAAAAGCAAGTCAAGGCGTAGAACAGCAACAAGTTGTTGGATTGTCAACAGGTAAGAAAATAAAGCAAACCGATACATCTATACCAGAAGGAATGCACAGGAAGAAAAAAAAAGCTACTAAGATTCCACTCGATGCGCAATTGCATGATGTGTGAAAATCCTCATAGAAGATCTAAGAGATGATGTATACCTCACAATGAAATAATTTAGGAATAAGATTAAGAGTGGCCAATGCAGTAAGATGAGCAACAAAATAATAATACAGTAGAACTCGGATAGAAGCAAAAATACTTCGCACACAATAATTTACTAATCACAATATGGACAAATAAGTAGTACAATGCATGAGGATTCGAATGTGAAGGTGGAAATTCGAATTATCCTTCATGGAGTGATCAATAGATCATTGGAGTGTCATCAAAGCACAAGTAGAATTCTATCTCATCATCGGTGGAGTCATCAATGCACAAGTAACTGTCAACCGTCAGTCAAACTGAGTCTAACTGAGTGTGGTAGGTGTAACTGAGTGTAACTGGCACATGGAGACACTAACTGAATGAAGGAGGCTCAGTGGAGGGCGCATGAGGAGCTAACTGAAGTCAGAATGAGCAGTCTAGTCACACTGGAGGTCCATCGAAGTGGTAAGGTCAATTAAGAGTGAGTCAAGCCTAAAATCAAGGAGAGAACTCAATTAACTGAAGACAAGTGGACTGGTAGGTGAAGAAGGGTGCCTTTGTCAAGTGGATGGTGAGATGTGGGCGCATCACTAGCTAGGAGGGCTCAATCTGAGTGGAAATAAGCTCCCGAGTGCTGGAAGACTAGGGACTAGGTGCTGGAGGTATCAACCTGATGACTGGGAAGCATGTGGATGCATACAATGCATGCACGACTGAAAATGCAAAGGATGAAAATGTTGGTAGGACTAGGATGGAGTATAGGAATATCCTAACACCCCCCCTTAATCCATCCTGGGCCCTGGTAACTAATACCAAAGGTCACCCAATACAATGAATAATAATAACAGTCAATAAACCGAGAAAATGGGGAAAACCTCATGGGAAAAATACCCCCCCTCAAAATAGACTTTAAAGCACAAAAAAAAAATGCTCCAAACTCAAGCAGGTGTGATGCTTGGTCATATGTCTGGAGGTATATTCTTCTTGGGAAGAAGTGGTTCATGCTCAAAAAGCATGTGCTTGTACTTGCTCTTCAGATCGAATGTGATGAGAACAAATCCAAAAGTATGAGGATGATCCTTGAACCTGTGATTCGAATTAGCTGAGGTAGGATCAAATCTATGAATGTGCAGATAGTCTTTTGTCTTCTCCTTCGAACCATCATGGGTGAGATTATGCCAAAAGGAACCATCACATGATTGCTTGAAATCCAAATCAGATTTAAGACTTGAGAAATAGTTTCTTGAGATCTCCTTTGAACCAGCAGGGGTGAGATCAAAACCATTGAATGCATGAGAAACTATCCCAAGCGAATGGCAATAGCCATCAAATATCAATGTTTGCTTGGAATCCAAATTAGATCCAAGACTTGAATCATGGTTTCTTGAGATCTCCTTTGAACCATTAGAGGTGAGATCAAAACCGGTAAGTGCATGAGAAATTATCCCAAGCGAATGGCAATGGCCATTATCTTCAATAACCTTATGAAAGCATGAAATAATGATCATATAGTAGTACATAAGAGGTGAGTGATCAAGGAGAGCGAATGCATTACCTCCAATGGTTGATTTTACCTCCGAAACATTCAATAGATCATGATGCAAACCAACAGACTCTGGTGCAAGAGAGGATTTAGGACCTTCTGCAATTTTTAGAGTGTGAGCTGGCACAAAATTCAAAATAGAAGAAATTTAGAGCATGAGTGTAGAATCTGCAAGTTCTTCTTCTTTGTGGAAAACTTCAATATGAGATATGTTTGATATTGGTTCATGATCAATGAGATCATCAAGGAGGGAGAATGCATCACTTTGCTTGCTCTCAAAAGGGTTTGGACCAATCCCTTCATTCTGCTTGCCAAATATTTCATCCAGGTAGGCCCATAACTCTTTTGGAGATGAAACATCAGGGAGGTCATAGAACATGCATCGAGACATAGCAAAACTCATGGATGCACAAGCTATTTCACCTTCATTTAACCAGACATACTCTTCTTCAGAGGATTCGAACTCTCTATAAAAACAATAATCAAAGAGACCATGTCTCTTCAAATGTGCTATCATTTGTGGTTTCCATTCATCATAGTTGAATGGAGAAAGAGGAGTAATTCCTGATGAATACATGGAAGCTGTAGAAGACCTGCAAAAATAATAGAAAAGTCTGCAACTGCTACTGCTGCAAAAGATGCCGAAACTGTTGCAACTGATGCACTCGAAATCTTGATAATAACCTGCAAAAAACTCTCAGGAATGGAGATAAACAATACTCTCAACATGCTCTGATACCATGTGAAAATCCTCACAACAGATCTAAGAGATGATATATACCTCACAATGAAAGAATTTAGGAATAAGATTAAGAGTGTTCAATGCAGTAAGATGAGCAACGGAATAATAATACAGTCGAACTCGGATAGAAGCAAAAATACTTCACACACACTAATTCATTAATCACAATATGGACAAATAAGTAGTACAATGCATGAGGATTCGAATGCCAAGGTGGCAATTCGAATTAGGCTTCATGGAGTGATCAATAGATCACTAGAGTGTCATCAAAGAAAAACTAGAAGTCTATCTCATCATTGGTGGAGTCAACAATGCACAAGTAACTATCAACCGTCAGTCAAACTGAGTCTAACTGAGTGTGGTAGGTGTAACTGAGTGTAACTGGCACATGGAGACACTAACTGAATGAAGGAGGCTCAGTGGAGGGTGCATGAGGAGATAACTGAAGTTAGAATGAGCAGTCTAGTCACACTGGAGGTTCATCGGAGTGGTAAGGTCAGTTAAGAGTGAGTCAAGCCTAAAATCAAGGAGAGAACTCAGTTAACTGAAGACAAGTGGACTGGTAGGTGAAGAAGGGTGCCTTTTTCAAGTGGATGGTTAGATGTGGGCGCATCACTGGCTAGGAGGGCTCAATATGAGTGGAAATAAGCTCCCGAGTGCTGGAAGACTAGGGACTAGGTGTTGGAGGTATCAACCTAATGACTGAGCAGCATGCGAATGCATGCTACATGCAGGAATGCATGCAAGACTGAAAATGCAAAGGATGAAAATGTTGGTAGGACTAGGATGGAGTATAGGAATATCCTAACATGATGATGACTATGATTACATCGCAGTCTAAGTGTCGGATCATATTGAAGAAACACTTGCATTAAAGGAAAGCAAGCAACAGGCAGTGCAAGCAGGCATGATGGAGAGCCTCACAAAACTGAAGAGTCTAGTCGCAAAGGTTGAGCAAGTCCAGTGAGACTTGGGGAAAGAACCAGATTCTGATGATCGTTTAGGAGAGTCAAGCCAAAGGAAGAGAAAGGCGTCTGCCTTAACAATGAGACCTCGGTTAGTTAGAATTGATCCGATGAATGTCATATTTCCAACTAATGAGCTCACTGAAGGTGCGAAGCAGCTCGCACATCTGGATATTAATGTTGGGATGTTTCCCATTGAGGGATTACATAATCTACATCTGCAGGTTGTGGAAGAAATCTGAGATAGAGACATAGTCTCTTATAACCAGCATCTGAAGGTGGAGGAGAGCTACAAGGACCTATAGGACGAATGCGCACTAAAGACCAATGAGCTCACATATGCGCAGGAGAAGTAGAAGAAGTTAAAGAAAGTTTTTGTTGAATTTTTTGCAAAGATCCCAGACTACCTAGAAGAGCCTGAGGTAGAAGCCACTATTTTGAGGATTGGTGCCGCCATACACAACCTCAACGCTAAAATGGAAAATATGGAGATTGGATACAAGGAGTAGATTGCTAAATTAGAAGCTTGACAACAATTTGGAACCTCACAGCAAGATAAAGAAGCAAGAGTCGAAGAATTGAAGGCTTCCACAGAAAACATCTCTGCAGAAGTGGCGAGATGTCAAGACCTACTTGATGAAATTACCAAGGTATGAGATATGCTATAGGAAGAACCTGAGTTACAGAAAATTTAGGATGAGGTACAACAACAGAAAAAATATCTCGACTCTGTGAACATGGCTATGAAGGATTTGCCACCAAGACAAAGAATTCATAATTTCACAGAGAATAAAGAACTTCAAAAGGATTTGGAAGCATTAAGGGTGAAGGAAGCTGAAACTTCATCGAAGTTACAGCCAATGCAAGAAGAAGCACTTGCACTTTCTGAAGAAATTGAGCAGAAGTTACAAGAACTCTGGTCAACAGAGCACACTGTGAAGGAGCAACTTCTAGAACCCATCTCAGAGGAGATGCTCGATATAATTGAGTTTGATCAAGAAGCCAAGGATACAGTTGCAAAGTTGAGTGCAACTTTTTAGGAGTTCATTGTGAATTCAAACATCTCAAAGGATGCACAGTTGAAACAGCCCAGTCAAAGTGGCTCAGGGGCAAGCCACGAGTAAGTGTTAGGGGCCTGTTGGGAGCATCCCAAGTAGAATAAGTTTTGATGGAGAAAGTACAAGCTAGGCGAGGCCTAACATCGACCAATTTTGGGAGAAACAACTCCGCAATTCCCTGGTGCATTGTATGGAGCGAAGTGAAGTGGCAGATAAGGATTTGTCCCCTTAGTAAATGTGAAGTACTAAGGACCATCGAGGTAGTTGGATAAGTTATGAATGAAGCAGTGTACTGTCAGCTACAAAAGCAAAGAGTAAAGAAGCGGAATGGTGCAAAAGACATTCCCTTGTAGCATCAGAGCCACGCGATTAGAACTGCAACTGTCAGAGAAGCGTCAGAGCCAGAGGAAGCGACAAAAAAGGACAACAGAGCTCCAATGAAGTAAATACAAAGCGTGGTCAACAGGAGAACCATGTCATTTTGGGTTTAAGGGTACTATGGGGGTTGGCCCATAGTTATTGTAAAGATGTGACCTATGGGAACAATCTATATAAAGGGAATTTTTTTATAAGGAAGGGTTGTTGTTGTTGTTGTTTCTGTGATTGAAAAAAGGCTTATGTTAGATCTAGGATGAGAGAGATATAAAAAGGAAAAAGACTCTATAGCTGTGTGCACAAAGATCTATTGTAGAGAATATTATGTAGCTGTGTGTGCAGACTGGAACTGTTAACCCCTTCCAAGAAATATAAGAACTATTCCCATGGACGTAACTCCCATCTGGGGGGTGAACCACGTAAATACTTTTGTTATGAGTTTGAATCTCTGTTATATTGAATGTTCATGAATGTTATGCTTACATATGTGTTTTCATATGAATGCGAATGAGAATTATATGTTAAGTAGTGGAACATGCGTGTATGAACATTTCTAAGTTGTGTTAAGTATGGTAAATGCACAGTCATAGAAAACACGCAATAACAGTGATTCAACGAAGTCTGTAGGTTGTTGAGGTCTGCAAAGTGCGCAGATACATGTTGGCAACGATTTGTGAAGTAGATGTTGAATAAGCTGCGCATATCAATCTCGCATAACATAACCGCGCGCCAGGTTACAGAAACCTGATTCTATAACCACCCATGTTCGCTTCGGGTGAGACTTCAACCTGCTTGCAGGTTGATGCCGAAAGGGCCAGTGAAGGGGATTTTGTTGGACCAAAGACTAGAACGAAACTCGCAGAACCCGACTCAACCCCAAGGAAGGGAGAAAAGAGAGGATAACCAACAATCCTATTTAAGGAGGGTAGTCATTTCCTTATAGGGATGGATCTCTTAGGGGTTGGCCTTGTGTGTGAAAGGAGCTACTTGTGCTGGATTGATAGGAATTGTGTTGTGTGGAGTCTTACCTTGGGAATAATGACCCTTTGGAAACTTTGATTAAGAGAGAAGGACTTTCCATTTCCATTAATTGACAGATGGAGATTGTATATATTAAAGCATGCAAGAGGTGTTCATCTTAGTCTTGGTGTCTATGGGAGCATCATAGGCATATAGATGTATGCTACTGAAACTATGGGAGGGTTTTTTTTCTTGTCACAATAGAGCCTTGTGGGGATGAGTTCACCATTGAACCAAAATTTTCATCCACCAATAGGAGTTCCATGGTTGGCTCTTGTTTTGGTTGAAATTTTCCTAGTTTTTGTTGAGGTTCTAAGGAACCATGTAGTATTTTTATTGAACTCAAGATCACATCATGCAAGGTAATACTAGTGTTGCACATTCAAGGAAAGAAGAAGATAGAGGGATTACTTTGTGTTATTTCCATTCCACAATCAGATTGGGTGGAAGAAGAAAGGATAGAAAGGAAGTAGGATCAAAATGCAGGCAAGATAATTCAACAACCACAAGAGGACCCTAGTGCATTAAATAAATTTGCGTGGAAGAATGATTCACTATGATATCAAGATTGCCTATATTTATGTACAAATTACTAACTCAAATAGAAGGTCCTTTTGGAACTACACATTTCTCCTATAGGAGTACATTCAAGGTTGTTAAAAACTTACCATATGATCAAGAAGGATTTTTCCTAGGAAGGCATTAAAAATTTATGTTCAAAATTTTGTGGCAAAGTGTTTGGTTTGCCAACAAAATAAGGTAGAGACAATAAATATCCCAGGTCTTCCACAACCATTAGCCATACCATTTTAATGTTGGGAAGAGGCCACAATGGATGTTTATCACAATTCTACCAAATTCTGAAAGAAATAATGGCATCATGGTAGTAGTGGATCGACTCACAAAATATGTCAATTGATTCTCTCTTTATCATCCTTTTAAAGCAAGTACAGTATCTACAATATTCATGGAAACCATTTAGAAACTACATGGAATCCCTAAGATTATTATAAGTGATAAAGATCCAATTTTCACTAGTATTTTTTTGACTAAAATATTATCTTGTTTGGATACCCAATGGGCTCACAACTCCTCTTACCATCCTCAATCTAAGCTCAAAATTGAGATCGTGAATAATTGCTTTGCATTGTATATACAAACACAATGGTTCAAGTGGTTTCCGTTTCCAGAATGGTGGTACAACATGTCCTTACATACTCATAAAAAATATCCCCATTTATGGAACATGATGCCTATCATCGTCCATCCATCACATATCACCTTTGAAAGGGATATATAATGTTCTCAGTGGAGGATCACATAGAATATCAACAAGAGGTTCTCCAACTATTGAAAGAAAACTTGGTTATAACACAAAATAGATTTAAACAACAATCATATCTTCATCATAGTGAAAGTAAATTTGAAGCGGGGGATTGTTTTTTTAGGCTACAACCATACAAACAAATGCACGTTAAGAACAAAAGGACAATAAATTAGCACCCAAGTACTATGGCACCTATAAGGTGTTGTAGAGGATTGAAAATATGGCTTACAAATTAGAGTTTCCTCCATCTTCATGTGTACATCCAATCTTCCATATTTATTGATTTATCTTCATGTGTACATCCAATCTTCCATATTTATTGATTTAAAAGGGTACAAGATCCCAGTTCATACTATTTTACAAGATATTCATGAAGGTAAAATCATACTAGAAATGGAAGCAATCCTTCAAGCAAATCAAGCAATTGTGAAATCTAGCAATTATTGAGTACATCATAAAGTGGAAGAACTTGTTGATAAAAGAGGCGACATGGGAATACGATTTATTCATGCTAAAACATCCACAACTAATTAAGTGTTGAGGCCAACACTTGTTTGAAGGGCAAGGGAATGTTAAGTCTTATATATGGGTTTATTACATTTCTACTGTTATATTAGTGTTGTCCTTCTTGGTCAACTAGACTCTTTAATTGCAATTGTACCCTTTGTCTCCTATATATACCAAGGAGACCTAGCATTAGAGATCATCTAATCATGTCTTATGCATTGGATACATTGTAAAATTATGTTTCCCCCTTCAAAAGGATTATTATTCACTGACTTTTTTTCATTATCAAGGCATGGAACTAATTTTCTTTCTATTTTATGTTATTTGGGGAATTTGGTTCATAAAAATTTTTGTGGCTAACCATTATCAATTATGGCAATATGTGTGCCTTGTGAGAAGATTGATTCATTTCAAGACACAATGAAACACTTATTTTCTCACATTTGGGTATTTTTTTTGTTGTCTACATCTACTATCAGTTACATAGATCCTAATTTATCTCCAAATTTGGGATATATATTTGGGGCATGCTTGAAAAAATGCTTACACATTTGCAATTACCTTATATTATTATAACAAGTAACATGGAAATTTTAGGAACTAAAAACTTATGTATTTTCTTTACATGTACAACCACAAGCATTGGTGCACTTTCCAAACAAAAAATTGGTTTCCATCAAACAAAAATACAAGTTACTATGTTTAACACAATGCAACACACCACAACCCATTCAATGTCTACATTGGATTTTGACCTTTAGTGCACATAGATGTTGCTTATATGGATCGTCGGGATCGTGTAGGAATTTTTCCTCTAAACAAAAAGATATTAACCAGTAGTATGATTCATCAAGCTAATATGAAATATTTATCTCTAGATAAACATCATTCTACAATAAATCTTATAGAAGTATAAACATTTCCATCATAAGTATTGTGTCCTGTGCAATTCCTAGTTCAGGAGAGGTTTGGGTTCATATCTATAATGAAAGTTGTAATGGATCACATTGCGTATTCATGAAGACACTATGATATGGCCCATGCACCATCATTAACAAGTATGGAAACATCACCTTCAATATTAATATACCACCATTATTATCTTGTAAAACATCTATGTTTCAATGTTGAACTCCTATTACCTTATAGTTCTCCAATACTTGATTAGAGTATAATGCAATTAGATCCCTTAGATGATCTCAACTAGTCACAATTCAATATACTAACACCTTCTTAGTATGTCATTGATAGGATGGCATGGAAAACTCACTATAGGGCTATAAAACTCTTGAAGATCATGAAAATGGGTTACTTTCATGCATATGCTAAGTATTGCACACTTAAATAGGTGTGACAATAATTTCTTCATATATTGTACAACACAATGAAACTAAAGGATGTTTTTAAGTAATGGGTATGTGTGCTTCTACATCTAAATCAATGGGTTGAAACCTTACTGCCTAGGGGGACAGCTAGTCTGTGCATTAAATCACGTTTTGCATATGCTACACCTTTCTTAGTTTGTAGCTTGACCAAATAATGTGATGAAAGACAAACATTTATTCAATAATTTTATATATGACCCATGCACACTTCTTGTCATGCCTTCCCTAGCACTCATGATCACCACTTATCAATTTCAAATTCCACCTCAAAGTTTCCTAGGTGAATTTGGGGTTTGTGGTAGTGATTAATTTGAAGCAAGTCAGTGATTTTCCTAGCCAACTTGTTTTTATGATTTGAGGGATTATTTATTGTATTCTACTGTAGACGAGGCTAATTGTTGCAAACTACCTCATTTAAAGCATTTGAATACACACACACACATAAAGGAAACAATACATTGGATGCATTAATTAATTAGTGAAGATAAGGGTGTTGGTATTGAGTCAACACAATTAGATTATTTTTTTCCAACATTGCTCATGAAGGTACAAACAAGTATGAAAAACGACATAACGAGGCCCTTTTAATTAGCAAGTACCATGAACGAAAGAAACCACACATGGAAATCTTTGCTTGAAGGATACAATAATAATTAGAAAAAGGCCCAAGAAGACAAAATCCATGAGAAAGGAAACTAGACCCAATAGCAACATCTTGTCAACCCCATGCATGGGAGGAAAATACCCACCAATATCTGAACCTAGGTTATCTTCACAACAACCACTCCAATTTGTCGCTAGAACACATCTTGATAAACTAATTATATACTACTTATAAACCATTCCATCATTTCGATCAATGAATGCATAATGTATTCCTTGCAAGGTCAAGCTCAAAAAGCACATTGGGTTAGCTCGAGTGGTTGAGTGTTGTGAGATACAAATAGGAGGTCACGGGTTCAAGGTGTTGGCTATCTATATGAATGTTTAGGGCCTCACCCGATGTCCCTACCGGGTTTGGCTCTATAATAAGAATCAATGGTTTACCCTGTTTACCATCCATGAATCATGGAGAATGACTCAGAGGGTTTTCCGCAAGGTTGTTCCTTGGAAAAAAAGAAGGTCAATCTTAGCACAACCATTCTTACGACTCAAGTCACAACAATGATTCCAAATAGTTTGGTCTTTACTTTTATAGCTCATTCTTTTGTACTAGCACTAGATGTATCATTGAAAAATTTTAGTATTCTACTGGTGTATGGGTTGGATTCTTTAATATTAATGATTTCATTCTCATTTATACTTAAGTTGACTAAGGCATTCAATTTATCATGAAATTCTTTGTAACATTGATTAGAATCTAACCAACACTCATGCATTATTATTATTTTGAATCATGATAAAAATTTGTTGGATTCAATTTTTATTCACTAGCTTTGATCCATCTAAAATCTAGATCTATCAAGTGCTAAAGGATTCAAATCCCTTGAGGTGCACAAAAAATTTAGACTAGAAAACTTGATAAAATGTTTGCACCTCGAGGGATTTGACCCCTCTCAATACTTTATAGATCCAGGATTTAGATCGGTCGATGTTGGTATAATCTCAACTATGGTATTCATATTATTAATGTAAATCTACACATGTTATCCACACACACATTATATTAAGGTTCCACTTTTATTGACTATGTGTATAACATAGAAAATAGGTACCATTATTGATAATAGGAAATTACATACCCTTGACTATAGCATTCATACTTGCATGATTTTCATGTAAATCCATGCGAGGTATTATGATTCATTGCAAGGAACTCCATCTCAACTATATTAGTCATAATTGCATTACATTAAAATTCCATGCTCTTCACATGAAGAAACTTCATAATATAAACTATATTGATAGCATGGAATGAAATTCCATAATACTCACAATACTATTGCAGCAAGAGTAGCAAGTGTTAAGATTCAATAGCATATACAGGATCACTGAAAGAATAACAAGCACAACATAAACACAAGAGACACAGATTTATCCTGGGAAACCCTCATGGGGTAGAAAACCCAGCAAAGCTTCCTCAATATAGATGACCAGCAAATACAAAGATGTAAACCATAGACATGAGCTCCTTCTCCTCCATAGCATATCTCTCCCTCACATATGCGCTATTCACAAGTGAGTGTAATGTATGTTAAATGAGGAACACACCTCCTCTATTTATACACAACTCCAACTTGACTTTTACACTAACTAGGTTGGCCCCAACTTTAACCACTGGGTTAAACACCCCATCACAACTGACTCTGGGCCGACCCCACTAGGGAAGTCTAATAACCCAAGTTACCACATTCCGACGGAGGAATAAACATATTTGGATATACAATAAGGTCTTCACGGAGGAATGAAACATCTCCGGAATAATAAAGTACAAATATAATATTCTTAGAAGTTACAATATTTCAACACTCCCCCTTAACGAGAAGGATATTATAACAACATCTGCAGGAGCAAGGAGTCATCAACATCATACATGATAAATCTATAAATCATTGGAAGCTTTCTCAACATCATCAGTAACTCAACCAGTTACTGGAATATCTTCAGGTCTTCAATACTAGAGTATCAGCATCGTCAGTATTGAGTCTTCACCTTCTGCAGCACTCGAATATCTACAGTAACATCATCATCTGTATCACCTGATCAACAGCCTCATCATCTGGATCTATTGATCATCATCATAACAACATCAACTGGATCTTCTCGATCAACAGCATCACATCATCAACTGGATCCTCTCGATCAACAGCATCTATATCATCTCAATCAATAGCATCTGGATCATCTCGATCAGCAGTATCTAGATCATCTCAATCGACAGCATCTGGATCATCTCAATCGACAGCATCTGGATCATCTCGATCTACAACATCTGGATCATCTCGATCTACAACATAATATGCAATACACATGATCCAATTCCAGGATGATCAATCCTTATAAATTTTAGACAAGTCTCATGTCTATGGACGATGCAATCCAGATCTACTTCCAAGATGATCAATCTTATCAATTTTAGACAAATCTCATGTCTATGGACAATGCAATCTAGATCTACTTCCAGGATGATCAATCCTTATCAATTTTAGACAAGTCTCATGTCTATGGACGATGCAATCCAGATCTACTTCTAGGATGATCAATCCTTATCAATTTAAGACAAGTCTCATGTCTATGGATGATGCAATCTAGATCTACTTCCAGGATGATCAATCCTTATCAATTTAGGACAAGTCTCATGTCTATGGATGATGCAATCCAGATCTACTTCCAGGATGATCAATCCTTATCACTTTAGGACATGAGTCCAAGGACGATGCAATCCTATCACGTACATTTTGAACCAAATGTCTAGGGACGACGCAGTCCTATCATCAATTCTCGGAGACAGATGTCTACGGATCAATTCTGGGACCGAAGCCCGGGGGTGATACAATCCCCACATTCTCAGAGACATTTGTCTACGGATCAATTCTGGGACCGAAGTCCGAGGAAGATACAATCCCCACATTCTCGGAGACATTTGTCTACAGATCAATTATGGGACCAAAGTCCGGGGAAGATACAATCCCCACATTCTCAGAGAAATCTGTCTACGGATCAATTCCGGGACCGAAGTCCAGGGAAGATACAATCCCCACATTCTTGGAGACATCTGTCTACGGATCAATTCTAGGACCGAAATCCGGGGAAGATACAACCCCCACATTCTCGGAGACATCTGTCTATGGATCAATTCTAGGATCGAAGTCCGGGAAGATACAATCCCCACTTTCTCGGAGACATCTATCTACGGATCAATTCTAGGACCGAAGTCCGGGGAAGATACAATCCCACCTTGTCCACTTAGACAAAGTCTAAGGACCATATATCGACCTCATCGTCAGAATCGGTAACCTCATCATCGACCTCATCATCGGAACAGGTAACCTCATCATCAACCTCATCGTTGGAACATGTATGCTCATCATCGATACAAGTATCCACATCATTGATACAAGTATCCACATCATCGATATAGTATCCTCATCATCGATATAGTATCCTCATCATCGATACAAGTATCCATATCATCGATACAAGTATCCTCGTCATCGATACAGGTATCCACATCGATACCAATATCCAAATATCATCATCGACCACATCACTCCCCCTTTCGAGGAGGGTCCTTCTGAATGACACCAAGCTTGTCTCAAACTTTACTCGAGACAAAGGTTTGGTCAATACATCAGCAACTTGTTCGTCAGTGCTCACATACTCGAGCTTGATAACTCCTTTCTGCACCATATCCCGTATATAAAATATCGGATCTCTATGTGCTTTGACTTATCATGGAACACTGGATTCTTTGTCATCTTGATACAACTCTGGTTGTCACACAGGATCACAGCGAGGTCCATCTCTAAGTCAAACAATCCTGATAACAACTTCTGAAGCCATATCGCTTCACAATTAGCAGGGCAAGCAGCTATATATACCACTTCAGTTGTGCTAGACTGCTTCCTGCTAAATCACGAGATCATGGCATATCCCAGACAATAACATCCGCCCGATGTGCTCTTCCTATCTAATACACTTCCTGCCTAGTCAGCATCTATGTAGCCATACAATCTGAAATCAAGATCTCCAAGATAACATAGACCAAAGTCTGTTGTACCCTTTAGGTACCTCATCACATGCTTTGCAGCTATCAGGTGAACATGCCTAGGTTCCACTAGATACTGTCTCAAGGTGTTTCACAGCAAAGCATATATCTGGCCTTGTATTCGTTAGATACATCAATGACCCAATAATATGTTTGTACAGAGTCACATCCACTAACTCTAACGAGTCATCCGCTAACAGCTTCAAGTCGGAACCCATGAGAGTGGCCATGGTTGTACATTCCAACATATCAAATCTTCTCAAGATTTCCACAGCATACTTTCCCAGGCTGAGAAAGATTCCTTTTGGTCCTTGCCATACTTCCAGACCTAGGAAGTAATGCATCAATCTGAGATCTTTCATCTCAAATTCTGTAGCCATCTTCTTCTTGCTTTCCATGATCCGTTTCTCATTCCCTGTCAGAAAGAGATCATCCTCATACAATAATAGTATGACAGGTTCATCATCCATAACCTTAAGGTAAAGGTTAGAATCAACTTTACTTCTGGTAAAGCCCAAGCTTTGTCAAGAAGCTGTCAATTCTCCCTCTGTGACTAAACATCATTCACACTCTGCATTAAGTGATCTTCTGCATATCTATCTGTTCCATCTCTCGTCAAATGGGTCTACTGATATGAGCCTCAATATCATTTGAACTCTGTGGTGAGTTCCTTCTTGCATCCATGTCATATGTATATAGAAACCATCTTCAACCTTGTAGCAAAGGTTGACATCCACATTACCCATGGTGATCATTAAGCTCATCAAATGACTATCGATCCTGAGTACCCATACAGAGCCTGATTCACACTTCTTCTTCAATTGCACCATTAAGCGAATGGTCTTATCTAGCCACTTGGAGCAAACATCTCGTCATGATCCTCTTCCTCTTTCTAAGAGAATCTTCTAGCCACGAGCTTGTTATAGTATGTTTGATTTGTAAGTCTTCTTGTTGAACATCCATCACTTGTTCAGTGTTCATCATTCTTCATGATCTTTCCTACAAATCAAAATTAAGTACATGATTAGTAATACTTCATAATCATCAAATCATGTTGACATGATAACCTATTATGCATACAAATATGATTTTCATAGTTATGCAACAATCTTGACCAATACTTTGGCACAACACTTTTCCATATCCTGTATGCATACAGTGGCTATCTAGATGCCTTCCATCTCTACCAGAACATACTATCGAGAGCGTGCACAGCTCTCAGCATGTCAGCAAAGAGGTTTCATTCTAGACAATCAACAATGGAATGTTTGTCCAACTTATCAATCATATGCATATTAGTAGTATACTGTTCAATGCTATATGAGTGTTTACACTCAGCATGATATATTCTAGAAATACAAATATGCATACAACCATTACAAGCAATATCATTTACTATTTCAGATATTCAAATAACAACTCAAATACTTATCTTTTATGTTTGTGTGGTTGCCTCCCGCTTGATCTTCTATATGTCTTTTGAACTTCTATTCATTTTGTACCATTATGCATGCTCAAGTGTGCACTAGTGTCATCCTCATGATCTCATACACAAACATACATTCATTAGTATAATCTCAATATTATCAAAACATTATAATTCTAAATAATCTTGAATATGTATGGTCATGATCATTCAATAAATGGGTATCTAAGATCCTAGCACAAAGTAGGATTCTAACATAGGAAGACATACCTGGATTAGATACATGCTTATTTATTTCTAACATACCCAAACAATATCTTTAGTCTCTTCAATGATTTAGAGACCTTGTGATAGTAACCTGCATACCTCATAAGTTAAGCTAGTAGAAATAAATCATACATACCTCGTAAGTAGAGCTTCTAAAGACTATGGATAAGTCTTTTTCTTTATGTCATCATGATCATAGAACTTGATTTGTCTTTCTTGATGTACATGTCTTTTGTTAGCAGACAACAGCATCCTCATACAACACCACAGGTGCATTAGTACAATCATATAACCTTGATCAAAGAATGTCTTCTATCATTCTCATGCATTCATACTTTTACATTAATCAAGATTGTACTAACCTAAATAATATGAAGACAACCATATTATGAACTTAATCAAGAATCAGATTTCAAAACATACCTGTACCTTCTTAAGTCATACCTGTCAAGTTTTCTTGTAGTCTTCTTATGTAAGGCCTTAGCCTCATCTCCCTCTGAAACTGGATTTGGATCTCGATTAGGGTTTGTCAGAGAAACCCTAAAAATTCAAACTTTGAATTTCAAACTTCTGAAAGGATAGAAATATGCGCCTTGATGAGCTGATAAAGCTAGTATACTCAGAATTTGAAAACTGCAAAGTTTCACCCCTCAAAATTGCCTTTGAAACTTCCGGATCTTCTGGACAAGATCCCAAACTAGGGTTTGATAAAGCCCACCCTTCTGCCCAACCAAAAGGTTCAATCCAACACTCTAAACTTTGATTTTTCTGAGGAGCTTCCAGCCGTGGTCACAGACTTCAAAATTTCCAACTTTTGCAGAAGCCCTAATTTTCCACTTTTCTGATCAAAGTCCCGAACTAGGGTTTGATCAAGCCCGGCCTTTTACCCAACCAAAAAAATTGATCTTGGTCTCTAAATTTTGATTTTTCTGAGTAGCATTCAGCCGTGGTCTCTAATTACAAAAATACCAACTTTCTCCGAAACCCTAATTCCCGGAACCATGAATGAAGGTGCTCAAAAAATAATTCTATTTTGACAGAACTATGCACCTGATTGTTTCTGGTGCAACTACGAACTTTTCGATCCATAGGGTCTAATATTTTTTCTTGTGGTAGACCGACCTGTCATCTTTCCAACCCCACAAGTCTGACCTCAAATGGATTCTCTGAGAGAGAGTTATGCCACATGTCGCAACGTGACCTGTTTATGGGATAAAACAGGAGAGCAAACTTGTATGGCATTCCACGTGTCATTGGTTCTGTTTCGGCATCTGAAAAAGTGACTTGAGAAAGTGCAATCCGTGCACTACCTGTCACTTTTTACGAAATTTCATTTGGAGCTTCCTAGCCCAAGTTATGACCTTTTTGCCTAGGTCACTTGTTTATGACTCAGATCTGGAAGAGGCACAAACCCTAGATTGTACAGATCCTAAAACACAAAGCACAAGGAATTAGAAGTTTTCCTTTGGACATAAGGTACATGGGGATATTATCTTCGACTTGTAAACGTTTCAGATCCGAAAAATTTGCCAAAATGGATTTATAGCGAAAGTGCTATGATGACTGGTTTTTGCTATATCAAGCCCTAGCATCGCAAGTGCAACAAGTGTCATAAATGCCATATCATGCCTTCTTTCAGGCTAGCTCTGATACCATGTTAAGATTCAATATACTAAGACAGACAATATCAGCATTACATTCCATTTCACAACAATAGCATATACAGGATCACTGAAAGAACAACAAGCACAACATAAACACAAGAGACACAGATTTATCCTGGGAAACCCTCATGGGGTAGAAAACCCAGCAAAGCTTCCTCAATATAGATGACCAGCAAATACAAAGATGTAAACCATAGACATGAGCTCCTTCTCCTCCATAGCAGATCTCTCCCTCACCTATGCGCTATTCACAAGTGAGTGTAATGTATGTTAAATGAGGAACACACCTCCTCTATTTATACACAACTCCAACTTGAATTTTACATTAACTAGGTCGGCCCCAAATTTAACCACTGGGTTAAACACCCCATTACAACTGACTCTAGGCCGACCCCACTAGGGAAGTCTAATAACCCAAGTTACCACATTCCGATGGAGGAATAAACATCTCCGGATATACAATAAGGTCTTCACAGAGGAATGAAACATCTCCGGAATAATAAAGTACAAACATAATATTCTTAGAAGTTACAATATTTCAACAGCAAGGTGCTCTATGGGGGAGATGCATAGCTTATGTTGGCTCAATCTTGAATATTAAACAAAATTTAAAAAAAAAAACATTTTAAATTCATCTTTAACTTAGATTTGTAAGCAACTAAAGGGATCAAATTTATTGTGGTGTAAATTTTCTAGTCATTTAATATGAAGGAATAACACATTACATGGAATTAAATGATAAAAAAATTACAACTCTAAAAATTTGATGCTTCTAGATGTTTGATAGATCCAGGTTTAATGAGATGGAATTCCATAATCTCAACTACATTGTTCACACTTTCATTATATTGACTTTCTTGTGTAAATCCACATAGAGTATGGTAAAGCATTAATACTACTCCATAATACCTAAATAAGCCCATCCTCGTGTAAATCCACACAATAACAACATTCATGCTAACACATTAATAACACTACTTGCATCATTTACTTTTCGCATAAATCTCCATGCATTAATAACATTGATGATGATGAAGATTAACATCCAGTGAGACCCAATTGGTCTATCCGACCTTAAGAAAAGAGAGGAATTATTTGGATTGATGTAAACTTGTATTCCTATGGTCAAAAAGCTTATAAAGAAGCATTCCTAGGTTGCCATAGTTTTGACATGTTAGAGGAATGTGGGTGTACGTCAGGCACTCTCACTCTCATTATTAATAATACTAGTTGTAATATTCATTCTCACTTAAATTTCAATATTGCATGCAGAATATATTTCCCTATCCAACAATTCCATAAGGCAGGTTAATCTTGGTTGATAAGATTTGTTTTAATGTATGCATTATTATTTATATATAATTTAACACTTAATATGAAAAAGGCTTTAATAACACTACTTACAATATTTACACTACCTTTCTTTTTAAATATTTCATAAAATGTTATTTACTTCAACTAAGTTGATCTATAGGAAATAATGGTTTTGGAGTAAGATTTAAAATTCCTTTTGATTGGCCCCAGACCTAGAGGCATTTAGCACAAGTAGAAATATACCCCAAGGTCATTTTAGATGGTTTAGTTTTTGTTAAAATAAAGATGATAAATCAACTAACATTTACAATAACAATCATGGAAAATTTTAGGGGCTAAATTTAGTCTATGGGCTAATTTTAAACATATTGCCAATCTACATTTTTTTCTAAATTGAATAACCCAAAATCTATGAGATACTTTTTTTTTTTACTTTAAAAATGGCCAAAATGGTCTAGAAACTATATAAAACCCTTAAAAATTTGAACCTTTTTAGAAAAATATAGCCCAACATTTTATGAATGGAAATTTATTCAAAAAAATTATTCATCCTTAAAATATAACAACTAATAATGATTATCTTCCTAATCACTTTAACAAATAAATTATAATAAATTTTATCATCTTAAAAAACACCATTCTCTAACAAAATAAACCTAACTTATTGGCTTGTCATTGTTATCAAACCTAGTAACAAATTAAGTTAAAGTGGAGTGATACATTTCATTATATAATTTAATAAAAACCACTCCATGTTTTTATGCTCCTCCTCGGTACAACCCACCTGATTTTTGGTGATTTTTGGTTGAGCAGGAGTGAAACTTCAAGGAACTTCCCATTTTGAAAACTGCCAAACACAAATTTGTGGAAAACCAAACCATGTCAATTGTCATAAACTTCCAAAAGCCCATAACAACCCAAGTGGCATGCTTCTTCTATATTATTGTTTGTGAATATAAGCCATTTTTCTAAGATTCTCTCATAATGTCAACCTTACCTTTTCATTAATAAACCCATTATTCATGTCTTAACTACTTGGAAAACTCATGAAAGTCCACACTAACGTCCAAAATGTGAATGAAAGTTGAAAGCAATAGGCACTGATATTAAGGAAGGGGTGTCCAATAAATACAATTTTAGCTGTTGTGGTCCATCATCACCATCCTCCTCGTGTGGCGTACACGACACACAGATTGGTTGGCACAACAATTTCCCACACACGAACTTATCTGCCCACTCAATCATTCACGTGATAGTAAATAAATGTAACACTTGCCAACTTCTCCAGCAGTAGGAGGTTCCCAAAACGTGTTTCGCATTCTCTGCCATCTACTCATATTCTTTATTTTTAGTTTCAAGTCATATCCCCCTCCAAAACTTCATCCACTGTAACCATCACAAGTTTTCCCCAACAAGCAGCAATACCTAGATTTACTAGTCTCAGCCGTTTTCGATCTCAGGGCATGGAGTCTCAACGATCTCGGAGCAGCAGTATGAGTTCCAAAAGGTCTAAGCGTTCTAGGCATGCAGCGATTTCTTCTCTGCTAATCACCAAATCAGATGAGCATGAACCAGGCTGTGTTGTTTTTGAGTCTGATATAGAGCTGGCTGCCAATTCTCTAATGATGTTTGCCAACGCTGGGGATGGATCCCTAGACCTCTCAAACCCACAAGAAGCGGCGGCCATTGAAGAACCCATCAACTCAGACAAACTGGAAAGACGGAAGAAGAGGATCAGAACCAAGAAACTCTTGGATGCCCACTTCGATTCTTGTGCGGATCAAGAAGTGAAGTACAAGTGCAAGACATGCACAAGGAAATTCTCTTCATTTCAAGCTCTGGGTGGCCACAGAGCAAGCTGCAACAACAAGTTCAAATCCTCCTTGGATGGCCCCAGCAGCATGTCTGAAGAAATTGAGGGTCTGAATGAGGAGATCATTGACTATGAGGATGATTTTCAGTCTTTAAACATGTCTTCTTCTCTGGAGGATAGGCGTTCACTTCACATTGAGATAAGTAATGAAGGTTTGGGTAATAGGTATAAGCCTGGTCATGAATGTCCTGTTTGTTACAGAGTTTTTTCAAGTGGGCAAGCTTTGGGTGGCCACAAAAGATGCCATTCAGCTCCTCCTGCTGCTGGTGCTGTAGGGTTAGATAATTCTCCTTGTCTTTCCACCATTGAGGAGGAGCATCGGCCTGTGAAATATCATGGGCTTCTTGATTTGAATATGCCAGCTCCTGTTGAGGAAGAAGATTATTGTATTGATAATGATGGCTCTGTTGTTCCAGGGAATGAGAAGTGCAGTTCTCTCACACAATATCAAGTTACAGATGATGAAGGTGAGACAAAATTAGGAAGAAGAACAGGATTGATCAGAGACCTTGATCATTAGAGCTCCATGGAAATTGCAGTCTAGGCTTCCATTATTCAGTTTCTTTTTCTGTTTCCTCATTGTTATCAAAATTCAGTTCATGTAAAGTAATCAAATGGCAGATAGCAGAGTTACTCATCAATGGCATCAAAATTTTGAAGAGAAGAAAGTTGGTAAAGAACAATACTTGCTATATTATCAATCAGTTTATGGGGAGAGGTTGATACAATTTTTTTTAATGTCAGCAACATGCCGTCCTAATATTATTAGAAATTCTCTACTCATGTGATTCAGAGTAACATGTTTTTTAGATGGGCTTCAATGTTTGTGGTAGAGAGTTCAGCCAAAAGCAAAAACTCCCCAAAAGCTTGGAGGAGATTTTCATTTTCAAGTTAAGTTGTTGATGAGGCAAGCGGCTGTTTGTTATTGTTTAACTTCCACCTTCCCAACATAGGCACATGATTATTTGCCACTGGTATTTTAGCTGGTATATTGTGTATACACAGGGAAATTGTACATTGGTATATGTGATGCTGGTTGCCACTGGTATTTTAGCTGGCATATTGTATATACGCAGGGAAATTATATATTGGCATATGTGAGGCTTGATGCTTGTTGTCACTGTTATTTTAGCTGGCATGTTTTTCTAGCAGAAAAAAACAGCTGGCATGTTGTATATATACATAGGGAAATTTTAGGGAAATTGTATATTTGCATATGTGATTTTGATTAGTATATTTGAAGTTTGTTGTCAAGACCATTATTTGGAGGCTTTTCTTTCAAGCATAGTAGCATAATTAGGCTGTATTGGATTCTTGTGCATGGAAATTGGACTTTTGTGTATGGAAATTTCGAATATAATATATAGGATTTTTCGAATATTGATGTAGGTGTAATATGGATATGAGTTCCTACTAGTGGACAATTAAATTTTGAAAATCAATTTAAAAAATTCAAATTTTAATTATTTAAAGACTATAAAATATAAATAACATTCAATTTCATACTTCTAACCATTACTATTCTCGGCTAGTTCTCTAGTAAATATGTTTTTGCTTTCTTATTAAAATAATTATTAATAACTAAATGCCATCTCTCACAATATTTTTATCGAATCCTATTTGTATCAGTATTTATATTTGAATTATGCTAATATGCTTTCAAGTATATACAGGTTTGAGGTCAGAGGCTCTTAGCTCTTCTTTCCATAGTATATAAGTCCAAAAACTTTAGATAAGTTCTGAGTAGAGATTTGTATATTTGTTATATTTTAGAAATTGGGGTGGAGTTGTATATATGTTTTTTTCTAGATTGTAGCTGTTCAGATTGATTTTATGGTTGTTCATGCACTTAACTTATGACCTATCAATGTTCACCTATCATAAGTTAAGTAGCTATGCCAAATTAACTATCTGTACCATGTTAACTAACTATGCTGGTTTAAATATAAATAAAACAACAAAAATTGAATGAAAATTTGTTAATTTATTTTAATTTTAGATTTATTAATAATTAAAAAATAAATAAATAATAAATTGAAATACACAAATTTGAGATGAAATTGCCATAATATATATGTTTATTTATCGATGTTCAACATTATTTTCTTAATTTTTTTATATTTTAATTTAAATATGATGTTGGACATTTCATTTATTTTTTTATTTTGAATATATAAATTTATTTTATTTTAATTTTATAAATTAAATTAGTTTAAAAAATATTAAAATGTCATTATCGTTATTCATTATTAACCACGCAAAAGAATAAATACGAATTTTTCAAAATGAATTATTAAATAAAATATAAAGACAGGTAAGAGTTGACATATCAATGAATCCTTCCAATAAAAGTTAAACCAGATCAACCCATCCTCTCTTTAAATACTAAATGATAAATTGTTAAAGAGGTAGCCATATGTGAACATGGTTATCATCCCTATCACCAATTTTAGTATATGTTTAACAATTATATTAAGTGTCATGAAAATTGTCACGATATGCAATCGGATATGTTTAGAAAAAAGTTTGGTGACCAAGTTCAATTTCCCATGCGATTCTTATATGATTGATCGTTGCTAAACTAGGGTTTGATTTTCTAAGAACCTAGTTTGAGACTTTGAAGAAGATATGTTGCAAATTTGGAGTCCGTCATTCATGAAGGATGGCATAATACTACCAAGTAAAAGAGTGGGAATATTAGTTTTATATTGGTAATATACTTTTTTAGTAGTTTTTGAGCTAGGTTTTTTTAGTTTTAATCCGATTTTAAGTGAGGTTTTGGTGTGATGACTATTTTATTTAGTGGTTAACTCACTTGCATAGCAGTTTCCTTGTGGGGCTTACTCTATGTTGGAAAAATGCATTGGGCCCAGAACATGTGCTCTGCTAAGTCTGATAATGAGAGGGGGGAGTTGGTGGCATCTCCAGACCTTAATGTCACATCACCAATTTTTTCTCCGATTCGCGTGAGGACTAACCCTACTTCCCGGGTTATCTTTTCTTCTCCTTTGAAGGGTGAGGATTTTCCTCTTAAGCATGGCTTTGCATCGGTCTCTAAAGGAATTGACCCTTCTGGTACAAACTGTGATTACCCTCCGAAGTTTTCAGTGATTCAGGGTGATAATAGGGTCCGACAAAAACTTTGTGGCGAAAATGCTATAGTTCGACGTAGGGCTAAGACTGAGAAAGCTCGAAAGGGTATATCTATGTGCGTTTTAGGAAAGGATCTTACCATGGACATGGTACAAGCTTTATGCTCGAGGGCTCTACTTTGAAATTTTTAGCACATCACGCTGAAAGGATTGAAATACTTGGTTGGATCTCAAAGGTGTGGAAGCCATTGATTAACTATGTGTTGAGAGTTATTATGCTTGTTAATTGTTGGGTGTACTTTCATTTTCTCTTTTAGGAATCATTGCAACTCATTTTGTCCAGGTTCTGGGTTATTGGCTTGGGATCTTTGGTTCTATGTAGATGGCACTTGGCCTTCGACCCGTGGAAGGAAAAACTAAAGAAAAGACATTTATGGGTGTTGTTACCATGTTTTCCTCTACATTGTTGGAGTTTTCAAGCTTTCATGAACCTTGCGAACTCCATTGGTTGTTTTATTCTAATTTATTCTAATGAAAGAATCGACTATCTTGGCCACGAACCGACGAAGCCCTAGGGTTTTGGTTGAGATTGATATCTCTAAAGGATTGCCTGAGGAAGTTGAAGTTAGGTGGGAGGAAGGGGTTTTTATTCAAAGAATTGATTAATGGAAAATTTCGTTTAGGTGTTTCGGATGCCATAGGATTGGTCATCTGCACCGGGATTGTAATTCTGATTTAAACGAAAGTCTTGCTAGTTCGGCCAAAGAATCTTCCTCCAGAGACGATCATGAAGATATGGAACACTATTTATCATTCCCCATTCCTTTGGATGAAAGCTCGTCCAAATATTTTATGGGTAAGTTTTTTATTTTCTTACCTCTTCTTCTAAAATCCTTTTCTACTGATGAAATTTTGGATTCTATGAAAATATCTGTTATGGATTCGTTGGTTTTACCCAATGATTTTTATTACTTGCCTTCTCAACGATGTATTTTTCATCGTGTAAGGCATTACCTATGTCGGTTTTGGATGTTTCAAAGAAGTTTATAAGTGATCCTCCTACCCCTTTAGAAAACAGTCCTTTGGGGGTTCCTTGTGGTGGCAATATATGTCCTGTAGGGTTGTCCAGGGATCTGAATATCTTGATTTCTCCCCCTCCCATTGACGATAGGTCTATTAGGGGTCTTGTTGAGTCTCCTTCTACTGATAGCTTGGTCTTTAATCCCTCCTCTTTTAATGTTGTGTCTATTAGGGTTTTTGAAGAATTGCCTTTGCCTTTGGAAAATCCAGTTTCAAACCCTACCATTAATGATAAAACCATGATTCCTACCTTTGGGGTGTGTATGATGGAACTGGGGATGTTATTCTTATCAGTTCTATTAGGCAATACAACATTACGATGAGGAAGAAAATTGGTAGACCAAAAAAGATTGATAAGGAAAGACCTAGGGATAAAGATAAATGGGTAAATCTAAAGGTTTCCAACATTACCTGTGTTGCTTCAACACTAGTTTTTTATTCTCCTATGGGGCCTCTTAGAGGGAACGTGGCCAATAAAGTGGTTCTAAATGATCCTTTTATCATTTAATATCCATGGGATTGGCAGTCAACCCAAAAGAACTACCTTTAGGAGATTATTAGATCCGACTAGACTTGATATTGTAATGTTACATGAAACTATGACTATAGGGGTTATTTCTTGTGATTATTTCCTTAAGCTGAGACCGGGATGGAATTGTTGTGGACTTGGTTCCATTGGACTCTCAGGAGGATTATTAGTAGCCTAGAATCCCATGGTTACTAAATTTTATCCCTTTTCTACCTGTGCAGGTATAAAGTTAGAATGCAGAATTAGAGGGTTGGATCATCAATTTAGTATCTTGAACATATATGGTCCTTACAGTAATAGAAAGCCTTTTTGGGATAGGATTTTCTCATGTGGATAACTAGTGGACCCAAATCTATAATTGGTGGAGATCTTAATATGACCATGTCTACAGAAGAAATTTAGGGATGTAGTAATGTTTATGATCCCTTGGATACTTATTTTAAGGACATCTTTGATGCAGGCGAGCTTATTGATATTATTCCAGCTTCTTTAGCTCCTACCTAGTCAAATGGTCATTTGGGAAGTGTTGGGGTTGCTAAGCGCTTAGACCAGTTCCTTATGAATGATAGTTTGGTTTATGAATTTGGGAGATATCGTTCCTGGAGTATTCCAACTGGAGTATCTGATCACAGGGCTATTGCTCTTCAATTGGAATTTGAGAATAATTATCATTTTTTCTCCCTTTAAATTCAACAATACATGGCTATAAAATAAGGTATTTTGTGATTTTGTTATGGAGCATTGGTCTACTATTACTGGTGAGGAGACTCTTTCTCCATTGCAATCATTGACAAAAAATATCAAGTCTCTTCGAGCTAATGTTGTGAAATGGGACAAACAAAAGAAGAAATCCATGGCTGAGGAACTGTCTACAATTGAAGATCGACTCTCCAAATTAGAATGTACTATTGATGAAGGCTATTTCTCAATAGCCAGGAAAGAGAAAATAGTGAAGTTGGAGCATCATAAAGCCTCAATCTTAAAATACTTAGAAAATACTTGGCGTCTTAAGAGCAGGGTGATATGGGTTTCCCAAGGAGACCAAAACACAATTTTTTTTCAAAGATATCCTTCTTAGAGGAGAAACATTAACTCCATTTGGGAAATAAAAAACCATGAAGGTAAGGTTCTTTCTGACAAGTCATCCTTACAGGTTGTTGTTGTTACACACTTTAAAGACATATATAAACAAGATTTAGTAAATAATTTAGAGGATTAGATGTAACTTATTAAGATGTATCCCAATTTTTTTAATGATGATGAAGGAAAGAAGGTTGGGTGTGAGGTAACTTTGGAGGAAATCAAAGAGGTCCTAAAAAAATTTGTTAAGGAGAAAAGTCCCGATCCGAATGGCTAGACTGTGGAATTTTTTCTTCATTTCTTTAATCTCATTGGACATGATCTTTTAATGGAAATTGAAGAGTCAAGGAAGAAGGTGTACGAATTTCCTGAAAATTTGAATTTTACATATATTACTCTGATTCCAAAAAAGTATAATCCATAGAACTATAATGACTTTCTCCCTATATCTCTATGCAATTTAATATATAAATTCATTACAAAAATCATTTCCAATAGAATCAAACCAGAATTGGCGAAATCCATTTCCATGGAACAATTTGGGTTCCTTTTCAACTGTCAAATACTTGATGTTGTTGGGGTTTCTCAGGAATGTCAGCACTCTATCAAAATCAAGGATCTTCAAGCTTTTATTTTAAATATGGATTTAATAAAGGCTTACGATAGAGGTTATTGGTCATATTTGAGATTTGTCTTAATCTAGATTGGTCTCCTGGTTGAGGTAACAAATTGGATAATGGCATGCATATCCTCTTCTACCTTTGTTATATTGATTAATGGATCACCCACAAAATTCTTCTCTAGCAATAGAGGCATTCGATAGGGGTGTCCCTTGTCTCCTTTATTGTTCATTCTTGTCATTGAAGGCTTAATCAGACTTATTGGTGGAGCAAAAAATTCCTTGAAGATCAAAGGTATCATAATTTCTCGTTCTTTATCCATTACACACTTTCTTTTTGTTGACGATGTTATGATCTTTGGTGATGGAACAATAAATGTATGGAAGTTTTATAAATCCATCTTTGAGGTATTTTGCAATGTGACTGGTATGGCCATCAAATTTAAAAAATCTAGCTTCCTATTAAATTGTTCAGATAGAGGTGTTGTGAAAAAATGAGGTATCTTTTGCCATTCAAAATGGAGAAATTGGACTTGGGGTTCAAGTATATTGGGTACTACCTCAAGACAAACAAGTATCGCACTAAAGATTGGAGCTGGTTGTTACAAAAATTTGATAGGAGAATCAACAACTAAGCGTTCCATTGGCTATCTATTGGTGGCATATGTATACTTTCCCAATCAGTTTTGCAGAGTATTCTAGTTTATTGGTTTGGCCTGATGAAGGTTCCTATGTCAATTATCAACTCCATCCATAGAAATTTCTTCCACTTTATCTGGGTTGGTAAGCCACATATCTCCAAATTTCATCTATCAAGCTGGGAAAGTCTATCTTGGCCAAATAATTTAGGGGGATGGGGTATTTTAAATTTGGATTGGTTTAGCCATGCCTTGCGGACAAAGAGTCTATGGATGGATATTTCAAAGGATGGTCTTTGGAGTTCTATCATTAGAAAGAATATTTAAAATCTTTTACATCTATAAAGTGGATCCGAGAGCTAGTTTTATATTACCGGAATGCCTCTATAATATGGAGTGAGTTAATCAATACTTATCCATATATTGGGAACTTTTTAAGTTGGATAATTGGCAAGGGAGCACAAGTATATATCGGTATTGGCCCATTTGTTGGTTTGGGCGATAATTATAAACTATCTTCTTGGGTCCTAGCGTAGCTTCATCCAATGAATATTTTAGTTTTGTCTCAAGTTTATCAGGTAGGAAATGATGTTACGGTGCCACACTAGTTTCATGCGGAGGAACTGTGCTTATCCGAAGACGTCTCTCTGGAATGGAATAATTATGTTAGAAATATCAATACTTCAGGTATTTACCTATCAGAATCACATGACCAAATGGTTTGGGATTGACATGATTCCAATGGGATACTCTCTATCAGGAAAGCCTACACTGCTATAATGAATAGTCATACTGCACCTCCTGCAAAATGGTGGCATAGAAAGATTTGGAATTGGACTATTCCCATGAAATTGAAATGCTTCACATGGATCTATCTTGAAGACAAAATTCTTACTTGGAATACTTTATTTAAGCGGGGTTTTTATGGACCAAGTATCTGTATGTTGTGCAAAAGGGATATGGAGGATATCTCCCATATTTTTATTTACTGCCATTTTTCCAGAGTCGTCTGGAGTGAAATTCAAAGACTACTGAAACATTTTGATGATTGGTTTGGTTTGACATTTGAATACTGTATGCTCGGATGGTTCCAGTCAAAGGTAAAATTTAAAACATTACCTATTTTTCACTATTTGGGAGATCCAAAAATGCATAAACATGCTCATATTTGAGAATACTTTTCCTTCTGAATATGTCATTTGTAGATGAGTCTTGTATTCATTGCAGTGAATATCCTGTAAATGATATGAAAAATAGTTGCAAAAAAATAGTGAGACATGATATTGATAGTGATACCTCTTATGTGTTTTTTGATGGTGCAACTTAGAATGGAATATGTGGGGCAGACATGGTTTTATATATTAAAAGGGATCATAATATTTTGCTCAAGATGGGTGTTGGGAAAGGTAGTAACACTAAGGAGGAACTTCTTAGCCTTTAGGGGTTGTTGTGGTTTGCTTTAAAAATAGGCATTTATTGTATTAGAATATTCGGTGACTCAAGATTCGTCATTGAGTGGGAAGCTGGTGAGTTTGATATACACACTCTCCTTCTGGACCATTAGATGCATAAACCAAATGTTTGATTAATCCCTTTGATGATATTTCTTTTTCACATATCTATCGTGAGATCAACTTGGATGCTAACAAGTTATCTAAGGAGGCTTTGGGTCCTATGGATGGCTACTTATTGTTTGAAGAATATGTTGCAGACACCATTGTTGATAATGGTGTTGTTAATATATTTTAGTCTTTATTTCAAAATTATCAAGGAAGATGTTTTTGTTTTCTGTAAAATGTAGTGCTTTTTTCAGAATGTACCTAGGGTGTTTTTGTATCACTTCTTGTAGCATCTAGTGACCCATCTAATAGGAATGGATTTTTTGTAATATAGTGCTACTAAATTGAGATGCTAATATCCATTGTATACCTTTTGTAACTTTGATTTTCGCAAGGAAATAACAAGTTGTTTTTTTCTTCTAAAAAAAAATGTAATCGGATATTTTTGCTTTTAATAAAAAAATATAAATATCATATGTGAGTGCTTTCAAGCTCCAGTTGTTTCCACCTCTTCATTACACATAATGTGCCTTTAGGGGAGAGATTCCATATGTGGGGCAAGGAACAAATGTGGTGAAGGTTGTGGTCACCTCACACATACATTAACAGAATCCAATGCATCCAAATAAATAACATAAAATAGTCATTTAAATTATATAAAATGTCCAAAAACTTTACAAAAGGTGGCCATAATATAATTGGGCCCACATCTAACCAATATCCGGCTTTCTATGACAAACTGTGTAGGTCTAAAAGATATTCATTACAAGACACCATGTCCCAATCACATCCTAGACCAATCTGCCTTGCAAAAAATCATATCACTTCCACATCCTGCATTGATCTGACACACGAGATCAATCAAACCTTAAAGCCTCTTGCCAAAATCAATCCAAAGTGTACAACAACACCATATAATCAAATCCAACGAATGACCAAAAGAGACATATGTTCCAGCATCAAGGTTACCATGATCCCAAAATGGAATAACACCTGAATGACAAAGGGAGATGAGATGTTCAACTTCACTTGCTGCATTTATCACCAACCCATTTTTCACCAACACACCCTGCATCTAGCATGCAATGCATAAACTATGAACCAACACAATCAAATCAATAATGCACACAGAATATTAACCATCATTCTACAGGAAAGCACAAAGATCATTAGGATGAGAGTCATAGCCATTGGATCATACTCTAATTGATACTAACCACACAATCAGAAACACAAGACTTCAATCCATGCTAATTCAATGCGCTAATCAAAACCAAATCACAATTCTATAAATCAACCACACATATCCACCATTTTTTCTTTACTCACTCAACCACTTCTTGAAGGGATGGGCGAGAAGAGGCCTCACACAATACACAACAAACAACACTAGGCACATTATCAAATAATTCTATTATACCAGGAAGATTAACACCTAGGTATACTATATTTCTTCTATAACTCAACTTAATTACTTGACTGTGTTGCTTTTCCATAAACCTTATGTTCTTTTTTTCACGTTTAATCCCTTCCCATATCCCTAATACGGAAAACTTTCCATGTTCATTAACAGTATCTATCCTATAGACCAAAAGACCCTTGACATAAGACCTTTTTAAACCCAAAACAAAGATTTGTATTCGATTTTGCATTACAACCACAATACAACTGCATATTCCAACCCTTGAAAGTATTCAAGTTAACTTGCACATAATGCGTTGTTCATCACATGGGTTATTACCATTGGCATTGTTGGGAACTCTAATTTCACCATGGGTCTGATTTGAGGAAAAATAAATTCAGAATTATCCCTATATAGCCTGTGAGGGATCCCACGAATATGCACACCTATTTAACTGTGAAACTATAGACTGTGTCAAGACTGTCAAACTATATACTATGTCATAAGTATGCAATACATACATATCACAGTATTCTTAAGGCATTATACAACAAAAGTGAAAGCTTGATGATAATAACAGAACCACCCTAAACCTATTTCATCCTCATATCGTGAATGCAACATAGTTGAATAAGAATTCATGAAAATCACATTTTATTACATATGGTGAACATGTGCTCAATTTTGAAGAAACCTCTTAGTACTCTAGAAGCACTCTAGAAGCACTCTAGAAGTGAGCTAATGGAATACAACCTACTCAATGAATGTTTCCAAAGAAACAAGTTAAGAGCACCAACTATTCATTTTCACTCTTGGTGGCATTTTCTAAATGCCAAGTAAAATTTTATGGTTGATATCAACATATTAGTACAATAATGGTATAGAGTTAGTGGATATAAAATTGTGCACACTAAGACCACTCTAGGAGGAAACATATCCATTCTTTCTACCCGAGAAGATTGCCCTTTCTAAACTCAGCTGAAAATTCCTTCGCTACTAGACTTATACCTTACCAGGCTATTAGTTTCTGCTAGACTTAAGTCAAGAGTGCCAACACAAACCTAGTACTCTATGAGAAGTTTATAATCATGCAATTGAATTTGACTTGTAGGAAAGATCGTGTACAATCACCTACAAAAGAAGGACAACAACATTTGTTCCAGCAACGAAGTTCAAAGAAAACTATCTATTGAAGATATTGAAGAATATGAAGTTCCCAGGATTTGGGATGCAGTAATGGAAGAATGCCATGATCAAGGAATACCAGTCGATCATGAAGAAATGATGTTTGGGATGTGGTCCCAAGACCTGAAGGGAAGTCTGTTGTGACTTCCAAGTGGATCTATAAGATCAAGCATGCTGCAGATGGTAGCATAGAGAAATACAAGGCAAGGTTTGTGGCTCATGGCTTCTCCCAGAAAGAGGGGATATATTATGAAGAGAGTTTTGCTCATGTAGCCAGATACACTTCCATCAGAACAATACTTTCTCTGGCTGCAGTGATGAAGTGGAAGATACACCAGATGGATATGGTGTGGTCAAAGAGGAATTGTATGTGGAGCAGCCACTTGGTTTTGAGACACATGACAGGGAGTCATATGTGTGCAGATTGAAGAAAGCCTTGCATGGCTTGACGAAAGCTCCTAGAGCTTGGTATGATAGGATAGACAACTTTCTATCTAGCTTGGGATTTACCAAGAGTAAAGCGGATTCCAACCTTTACTACAAGGTTGAGTAAGGAAATCCAGTGATACTACTATTGTATGTGGGTGACCTGTTTGTTACAGGTGAGGATGGGTTGATTTCTGACACCAAGAGGAAGCTTGCTGCCGAGTTCGAGGTGAAGGACTTGGGGATGATGCATTACTTTCTAGGCATGGAGGTGTGGCAGAGTGCATATGGAATCTTCCTTGGACAAGGGAAGTATGCAGTAGAGATCCTGAAGCGGTTCGAGATGATGGACTGCAAGGCCATGGCCACACCTATGGCATCGAACCTGAAGCTTATGTGTGATGCTTCATCTGAGCCGGTTGATGTCACGGTGTATCATCAAATGATTGGGTCCTTGATGTACCTGACGAACACAAGACCAGATATTTGCTTTGCGGTGAACACATTGAGAGGTGTTCGAGGTGTTCACCTGGTTGCTGTAAAGCATATTCTGAGGTACCTGAAGGATACAATTGATTATGGGCTCAAGTATGATGCGAATCAAAAGTTTAACCTGGAGGGTTATGTTGATTCAGATTGGGTAGGCAGTGCTGCAGATAGGAAGAGCACTTCTGGGTGATACTTCAGTATGGGATCAGGTGTGATCTCTTGGTTTAGCAAGAAGCAGTCCTGCGTAGCATTGAGTACAGTCGAAGCAGAGTATGTTGCAGCTTTTTCGGCCAGTTGTGAGTAAGTATGGATTAGGAAGCTATTGTCTGAGTTATTTGATCTCCCATTGGATGCTACCTGTATCTATTGTGACAACTAGAGTTGTGTGAAGTTGTCAGAGAACCCGATGTTCCATGACAGGTCGAAGCACATTGAGATAAAATATCACTATATCAAGGATATGGTGCAAAGAGGAGCAGTGAAGCTCCTGTATGTTGCAACGAATGAGCAGGTTGCAGATGTGTTGACGAAACCACTAGCCAAAGTGAAGTTTGAGTACTTCAGAGAGAGGCTTGGTGTTCTTCGGATTGAAGACACTTCGAGGAAGAAGTGATGGGACACATTTGCAGGAGCCATTCCAAGCATGGTGATAGGAGGATCCTTCCCATGGTTGTGGATATAAGCACTGTATGATGAGCATCAGGACGATGCTCCAGTTACTGCTCTGTATATGCATTAGTTGGATGCTTTGTATGATTAGGATGATCATGTGTGATGAGTATCAGGATGATACTCTGGATGATGTGCATCAGGACGATGCAGTGACAATGATCAGGATGATCATATGTGATGAGTATCAGGACGATACTCTAGATGATATGCATCAGGTGGATGCTTTACATGATCAAGTGGATCATGTGTGATGATATGCATCAAGTGGATGCTTTACATGATCAGGTGGATCATGTGCGATGACGAGTATCAGGATGATGCTTCAGATGACACACATCGGGATGATGCTATGATGATGTGCATCGGGATGATGTACTATATGATGATGATCGGTATGATCATGAGTATCAGGTTGATATTTTGTGGCCGTGGACAAGTTGTGCATGTAGCATAGAAAAGATCCTGGGAGATCCGATAGGTTGAGCGGTAAGCTTGTAAATCAGTCCTGGGATGCTCTTTCGAGGTTTTTCTACTGGAGGCATATAATCAGTCCTGGAGATCCGATAGGTTGAGTGGTAAGCTCGTAAATAAGTCATGGGATGCTCTTTAGATTTCTTGTGGGAAGTAAGACACTCTTTAAAGGTTTTTCCTGACCACATGTAATCAGTCCTAGAGATCTAATAGGTTGAGCGGTAAGCTCGTAAATAAGTCTTGTGATGCTCTTTAGAGTTCTTGTGGGAAGTAAGACACTCTTTAAAGGTTTTGTGGTGGTGGTCACATGTAATCAGTCCTGGAGATCCGATAGGTTGAGCAGTAAGCTTGTAAATAAGTCCTGGGATGCTCTTTAGAGTTCTTGTAGGAAGTAAGACACTCTTTTAAGGTTTTGTGACAGTCAACATGTAAAATATCCTGAGAGATCTGATAGGTTGAGCGGTAAGCTCATAAATAAGTCCTGGGATGCTCCTTCGAGGTTTTGTTGACGCACATAATAAGTCCTGAGGATTCCACAACATGGCCAGTGATGATTAAGACCTGCAGGGGGCTAGGCCTACATCCAGCATGAAAAAGGGTTGGCTCTATAGAAATTCCTATGACGAGAAGAATTCAGAGATAGCCCAGTGATTGAGATGTCGAGTGCAGCAGCAGTGATGATGATGATGCTCCGTGATCCAGTGATGATGATCCAACTCTAGAATTGAAGACTTGCGCCAATATGTATTGATGACCTGTGTCTAGAGAATACCTTCCTAGTTAAGAGGGAGTGTTGATGTATTTGTAACTTCGGAAGATATTCACTTGTATATTACATTTGTACTTTATTGTATATCCAACAGAGATGTATTATTCCTCTGATTGGAAGTGTCATCATTTGTATTTGCAAGTGTTGCAAGTTACATTGTAAGTGTCGTCATTTGTATTGATGGGTTATTAGACCACCAGTGTGGGGTCAGCCCTAGTTAGGTCATGTGGTTGGGTTATTATACTTGATTAGCAAGTCGGCCCTGTTGGATTATTGGCAAGTCAAGTCAATGTATAAATAGAGAGGTTGTGTCTCTCATTCTATTCACTCACTCACTTCTCAAGCTCGCATAGCTAAGAGAGAAAGTGCTGCACTAGTGGAGGAGGAGGAGCATCTGCTAGAGACATCTTATTGGGTTTGACCATTGTGATCTTGGTTTGTGGCTTATCTTATCTCTGAGGAAGTTGCGGGTTTTTTCACCTTCTTGGTTTTCCCCGGTGAAACTCTGTGTCTCTTGTGTGCTTGCTATTGTGTTTATGATTGATATGTTGTACATGTTATTCTCTTAGTGATCTTGAATGATAATGGAATGAAATTATCGAAAAATTAACAGGACTGACATTATCGTCAATTTGAATTTGAGAGAGAAAATATGCTACCACATTCTCTCGACCGGGACGATCAACAATAGTAATGTTAAATTCTTGTAACAAAAGAAGCCACCAATTCACCCTGCCATTGGTGATTGGTTTATTCATTCAAAATCTAATGGCGGAGTGGTCGGTGTGTATGAAAACTTCATATCCTGTGATATAATGACGAAACTTGTTGATGGCATAGACTACCTCTAGAAACTCTTTTTCAGTAACAGTGTATTTCAATTCTGCAGGAGTCAAATTTTTACTAGCAAAATAAATGGCATGTGATGTTTTTCCCTCTTTTTGACCTAATACTGCTCCTATATCTATGTCGGAAGCATCAGTGGATATATGGAAAGGAAGAGACCAATTGGGACCCTTAAGTATTGATGCCACTGATATTTTTTCCTTCAAAGTTTCGAAGGCATGTTGACAAGGTTCAGTCCATTGGAATTCTGTATCTTTCATGAGTAGTTTGAACATAGGTGCGGCTATCGTGGTGAAATTTTCAATAAAAAGTCTATAATAGCCTGCATGGCCAAGAAAGCTTCTTACTTCCTTTAGAGTTTTTGGAGGAGGAAGATTGACAATTATTTTTATCTTGGCAGGATCCACCTTGATACCTTGAAGAGAGACATGATGTCCCAGAACTATGCCCTCGGTTAGTAACATCTTACATTTTTCATGACTAAGGGCTAAGTTCGTTTCTTGGCACCGAATAAGAACTGTTTCGAGGTTATCAAGGGATTCTTGGAAGGTATTGCCATAAACTATAAAATCATCCATATAAACTTCTACACAGTCATGTATAAGGTCAGCAAAGATTCCTAGAACTGCAAGATAGAAGGTGGCAAGTGCATTACATAGGCCAAATGGCAACACTCGATAGGCATATGTACCCCAAGAACAAGTAAGGTTGTCTTGTCTCGATCCCCAGGTGCTATTAATATTTGATTGTATCCACTATACCCATCAAGGAAAGAAAAGTATTGTTTCCCTGATAAGGTATCTAACACCTGATCAATGAAAGAAAAAGGGAAGTGGTCTTTAAGGGTGCCCTTGTTCAATTCTCGAAAGTCAACACAGATATGACATTTACCTGTAACTTTCTTTGGAACTACCACCAGAGGAGACACCCATTTATTGTTAGAAATTGGGTAGATGAAACTGGCATTAAGGAGTTTTTGTAATTCATCTTTTACTATATCTTTTAGGGATAGATCCATTCTTCTCTATGGCTTCCTGACAGGAGGTATGTTTGAATCTGTGTAAATGTAGTGAATACAGGTATCTGGGTGTATACCCTTCATATTGGTGTATTCCCATGAAAATTCTCCAGTTTGAATCTTGAGAACTTTTAGTAATTGTTTTTGCCGACTCTCCTCTAAACCTGCATTTATATGTAGAATTTTTTCGGAACTAACCTCGCAAGGTATGGTATAGGATCCTAGATGTTATTCGATTGCGAAGACACATGATGTACTTGTAAATGTTGAGAGGCTCATGTTTTCTTGGAATTCATCTCCAAAGATCTAGTCAAGCTGGGAAAAAGACTGAGGAAAGTCTATACATGTTGTGGACGAGATAAATTGGTACAACACATTCTCGGTATTCTATTCTTGAAGTGCCTAGGAGAAATCAATAACAAGGGAAATTTCTTCCAAGTTCTCATCCCTAAAAGGAAAATCTAACCAAAACAAGTTTTCAGTTACTGGATGTGCTAGTGAGTATAAAGCTAGTTTTCTTGTACATAACCCATCAGAGATAATCATCTCCCCATCCCTACATCCTATGAATGCATTCGCAGTAGCCAACCAGGGTCTTCCCAGAATAATGGGGTGACCTTTGGAAGGGTCCTTTGATTCTATGACCATAAAGTCCATGGGATATTCCCATGAAGCCACTGATACAATGATATCACCTAAGATCCCAGCAGGCTGCACCATAGTGTGATCTGCTAATTCTAGAAATATTGTTGGGGTAGGGTGGAGGAACTGTCCTAAACGGATATTTTCTAAAACTGTGGTAGTCATCAGGTTAATAGCAGCTCCTAGATCAATAAGTGTATTTCCTATGGCAGTGTTATTGATGATAACAGTCACCACAGGGTTTCCTGGATTTGAATACTTTGGGATTCTAGGTTGGTTTGTTATGTAATCTGACATTTCACCTACAACATGAATCATCGGAGGGTCTTTTTGTTTTCTACCTTGTCTTTTAATACATAGTTCCTTTATTACTTTACTATAGATTGTTATATCGTTAATGGCTTGTAACAAAGGGATCTTACTACAAATATTTTTCAATTCGTTAATGATATCATACTCTGGACAAGTTACAGGTTTTTCTATTGCTAGACGCTCTTGATATGGGGCTGATTTTTCTCCTGTAATTACTTCTTTATGAGGAATGTTGTGTGTTGAATATTTAGGAATAGCCACATCTTCAAGAATGGAATTGCTCAAAACTTCATTAGGTATGTTTTCTTCTTCATTCTCTTCTCGGATAACAACTGATGACTTGGGATGATCATGCAGAACTCTTCCAGACTGCAGTTGAATCTCATGTATTGGTGCAGTCGAAATGACATATGATGGAAGAGGTAGCAACCCAATGTTATTAAGGGCTTGAGTTGGCTTGTTGTTAGGATTTGGTATCGGTTGTGCAGGTAATATTGTGGGTCTTGGAGGATTCATATTCTGGAAATGGTGAGGTTGATTTGTGATAGGGGGTAGTGAAGGAGGTACAAATCTGGGAAAGAGTTGCTGGATATTAGGTGGGTAAGGATAGTTAGGCATAGGAGGAGGTGGTTGAGTATAAGCTTGTCCTCTCCATCCATGTGGCCATTGTCGTTGTTGAGCATTCTGAGGAGGGTACTGCGGTGGCCAATATTGCCAACCTGAAGTATTCCATTGTTGAGGAGGCTGATAAGGATAGGAATAGGGTGGAAATTGTGATGATGGATCTTGTTATGATGATTGATCTCTAGGCTTCCAAGGCCTCCTAGATGTTTCACCAAAGTTTCCACTCTTATATACAGCTTGCAACCCAGGCAACGATGGACAATTATCGGTTGGATGTTCTTTTGTACAAAGGTGACAATCCAAAACATTATTCAATGGACATTTCCGTTGGGGATGTTTAGTTCTACACCTAGGATAGAAAACACTTATTGTTGCAGGCTCTTCATCCTGTCTCTTTTTAGCTTGTAATGCATCTAATTGAGAACCCATGACTCCTAAGATATCTATTTTGAAATTTTCCAATAGGTTTCCCAACTCTACCCTTGTAACTCCACCAGGACCGGATGTGTTTCCTTTTAGGTTCCTAGCATAAGATTCTCAAAAGTGTCTTCCGCTTTTCCCTCTGCTCCTAGAGTAATTCCTACATAGCTCACAAATCTGTGAAAAAGGATTATGAGATATGTCTCCTACTGCCATGAGATTAAGGTTTTCTAAGAATTCTTCTGAGATTCCCTTGAGGAAGAGTGTTCTTACTGCATCTTCCTGAATATCACTATATTTGGATTTATGTAACACATAGTTAAATCTTTCGAGATAGTCTTCTAGGCTCTCATCTTCAAGTTGTTGTATTTTGAAAATATCATTGCGAGAGTCCTTAGGTTTACAGTAATCTTGATATTTCCGTAGAAATGCATTCTTCATGTCTTCCCAAGTTCTAATACTAGATTCTCCTAACCCCATAAACCATCGAAGAGTAGAATCTTTTAATGTGGAAGGAAAGAGTTTTAGCTTTTGGCCATCTTGTAGGTAGTTATAACTCCTACACAAAATGTCAAATTTGAATAAGAATGTATCTGGATCCTCACTACTCTTCCCATAAAAGGTCGGTAGTGAGGAGGGAGGGATGTTATTCATGGTTACATCTTGTGCAATGTCTAGGATAGGGAATCCAAAAGTACCTTCAGTTCTAACCTCTCCCTCTTCTTCATCTTGTCGGACATGATCTTCATTTTCATCCTCCATGAAGACTTGATTGCCAAAGAGAGAATACTTAGGTGGTTCCTTTCTTGGGTAATATGAGATATCGCAACGTTCTGTTTCTGGAAGAGTATTCTTCTTTTTAGGAGGAGAATTACCAGCTACGTGGGAGTCCAGTTTTGAAGGTCCTACAGTTGTTGTCTCAATCCGTGAGACAACTATGTTCACTGAATTTTCAAAAAGAGTGTTTACTTGTGTAGTATCAATAAAGTCTACTAAGTTTGGACCACCTACTATTGAAAAGGTAGTGTCTTTGGGTTTTTGAACTAATGGAGGGTTGGGAGGTTTTGAAGTTTTATCCTTTTGAGTTTCCTCTTGTCTAAGTTCAGTCTCAATATGAGCTTGAGGTTCTTCTAGTGGAATTTCTTTATGTACAGACTATTCTGATGTCTCTATGGTTTCCCCTAAATGATTTCCGGAAAGGATTTCCTTAGCTTTCCAAGTAGGACTATCCCCTTTAGGTGTCTTCTGATACCTTTCTGTGGAGTTAGTAGTTGGGGTGGCATGCCCCCCGTATAGGTTAGTAGGAATTTTAGTAAGGATTTTAGTAGGAAGGCTAGTTTTAATATTTCTACATTTTGAGTCTCTAGACCTATTCATGAAAACAAAAATACAACTGAAACAAATTCAAAGTTCATTACTATTAATGTTGGGTTTTGGGGATGCATGTTATAACAAATGCGCAGGTTCTTACCTCTCGTCTTACCGCTCACCCACCACCAGCCTATTTCTAAGTTTCAAAGAAGAAAATTCAATTTATCACTAAGTTTTTTTAAGAGGAAATTCTACCTATCTACAACTGAGTTCTACCTATCTACAAGTAAATTTTACCTATCTACAACTCCCTAGCAACGGCGCCAGAATGTTGGGTGTATTTACTATCTTAAGGAATCACCAAATATTTAATTATCGGCCAAGGTTGGTAATCTTAGAGTTGTGGCACAGTATATGCTGAGGTAGAATGGTACCTAAGGCTTCGACTCGGCAGACCTTAGAAATGTTTAATAATGAAAAGATTGAAAGATCTTTCAAAATGAAAAATCGAGTCAAAATTTTAGAATACAACTACTAAACTGATTAAACCTAACTAAACCAACAGATCAGAATAGTATCAAGCTATACTACTCTACTCCATGGACAATAACTGAAAAGATAAACACAACAATATTATTCTAGGAAGCAAGCCTTAATAAAAAACAAAATTACTTTGATGAAATTGAAAACTACTAATAAAGCTCTGATCTAAGAATTAGAAAACAACTGTAAATGAGTTCAGAAACCTATCTATGAGATGATTCAATTGACAACTAACTATGGAAACAAGAAACTATATTAACTTAAAGCAAAACTACAAACTACTTAGTGAATTCAATAGTAACTCTATTCATGCATTCACTTAATACTTCAAGTCTAAACTAAAACTACCTAATTCCATTCTCCTTGAGGATTCTCAGTAAAAGTATAAAATGTAATAGGAACGGGAGAGAACATATCAAAATGACTTTCAAATGTAACAAGGAAACAAAACGGAAGCAAATCTAGTTTAACTTCTACAAATAAATGCAAACTAAAGAGTGTCCAATTGCAACTAACTTTAAACATTATGACCTATTTTCTATCCATAAGCAAATAACATGGAACATATGTAATCTAGAAGCAAGTAGAAAACTTAATAAAGATATTTACTTTAGGATGGATTTGATTTAGAAGCAAGTAGAAAACTTGATAAAGATATTTTATGTAGAAGCAAGTAGAAAACTTGATAAATATGTCTCATTTCTGAACCAAAACCTATTCTATGAACATCTTCATTAACTATGTGAATGGGAAAACTAATCCTATGTTTGAACAAGGAAACTATCAAAACTACGATACTTGGAGAATGAAATTACTAAGTTCAATCCGAAAACAATCTTAAGAAACATGAAATAAACTAAATAGGAATGAAACTGATGAATTCTAGAACAATAAAGTATTAATGAATCAGATATAAAAGAAACATAATTTGAGAAGCGACTAAGCAAAGTTAAGAAAATGGAATGAAAACTAAGAATGATTATGAAAAATAATTAAAACTCTATGTAGTGTAGAACAAGGTCGTAATTACATATATGAATACTAATCAATTACAAGAAATATTGTAGTTCGAAGACCTAAGAAACTGAATTCTAAACAAGCATAAAAACAATGCAGAAAATGTTAAAGTCCGTATGTCAATCCAGATGACAGTCTGAAAGACAGTCCGGATGGAAGAAAACGATTTAAACTAAGGAAAGAAGCAAATTGAATGATATTAACGCCAGCTGGTTGATGCATATGAACCTACAGTGCAAGGAAAGTAGTAAATAGACTGTTTAATGTTGAAATGGCAAGAAGCAACCTATACTAATCATTATCTAAGGAAAGGAGCTATTTCTATGGCATAACAAAACAAGGATGAGATGTAAACAAAACTAACCTACAGCTACAGGAAAAACTAGTAGAACTAATTCTAACTATGAATTAAACTCTGAAACAGTAACTAATTAACTCTATCTAATTGCAAATGAAAAGACTCAAAGTAAACTAAGAAGGCTTAGACATGACCGGCCATTTTGACTTGTAAATTAAACTAGCAAATTAAACTAACAAGAAGATATGAGTTACAGGAAATAAAGAACTGTCATGTACAGGAAACAATTTAAATACTGGAAATGAAAACTGTTAATTTGCAGAAAAGAAATGTAGAATATATACAGTAAAACCTCTGGTTGTTGAGGGGCCCGTCTCAGCAATCAGGGATTGAAGCTAACTCAAGTTATTCACCAACAACAGGACATCAATAGCTAAGAAATTGGAACTTCCATTGACTGATAAGAATTACACAACGTCTATATACAAATTACTGCTATCGTCTATGTATTACAATAGCTATATGTGCTGCGTTTCTCCATAGGAAATGTCTTTATATAAGTTTTACAACAAGAGAGAAGGTCAATGTAGTCGACCTCTCTAAAAATAGAGGTCTTAATGGCTACAAACGACTGCAGGGTGGTTTACGATAGTGCACAGGTCATCTGCCTAAGTCCACGGGCATTGATCCTCCTTCATGTGGGTAGTTGTGCGTCGGTTCCTTTCAGCGTGGGAAGATGATGCGTTGGTTCCTTTCAATGTGGGAAGAATATGCGTTGTCGAGCTAAGCGGACAGGAGGGTGAATCTTATAGAATTGAGCCTCATGCACTATGAGGGCCACGTCCTCGACAGAACCCACATCCTCGTTTTTGTCTTTGCTGCCCCGAAATATCTCAACCAATGATTCCGCGGGTATGAATCAAGGGCTGAACGGCGGTTCAGATGCAGCTAGGAGACTTCCATGTGAAAGTGCGGCTGAATGAAGGTTTGAATGACGACCACAACCTTTAGAACAAAAACTAAATACCAAGCACGTCTAGAAATATGAGATGATTGTCAATAAACCATAAAAATGATGATAATTATTCATGATTCATATGATATTCAAATAAAAGCATACCTAGGTCTGATTGGCAAAGAGAATGATTTATCATATCAAAATAGTGAAAATAATGCCAATTAGAGCATGTTTACTGATCAAAATGGTGACAAAAATGGACACCAACAGTATGTGCTGTGGAGATCCTTTATGCCGACATGATGACACATACTAACCTCTACTAAAGCGCGAGTGACACATACTTTCTACCTGAACCAAGGGTGTGACAATTAATGACATGCCTAAGCAATATGCAGTTGACGCTTAGACTATGCTCTCGTGTAGATCAATGCACTTAAACAAAGACACTCTAGGTCCTGGTATCTTTTCCAACTTACTCATCCTATATGTATATATACCAGATCATCTTTGCATATCAATACATATGCACATATATAAGTCCTGTATTCATTATTGAACTTCAGCCATAATACAAACATTAATATTTTATTTGACCATAGCAACATTTCTCTTCATTTAAGCATATATATGTATTGACTACACATATACATATATAAAAACTTGTATTAATGTTATTTATGAACATTACAACCATCACCTGCAAGGGTTCCATGGTTCAATAACCATTTATAAAATCAATTCAAGACTCTACATCAAAATGACAATGGCTATATATATATATATATATATATATATTATATACCATATAATATTTGTATTATTATTTCCATATATAATGGTTTAAATACTTGTACCATAATATAAAATCCGACTCACATAATTCAACATATACTATGTTTTAAACTTAATGCAAGGTTTGATTTGGGTAAAAATATAGAACTATGGATAAAAGGGTGTAAATATATAAATATAAATATATATATATATATAGCACCCTTTCCTAAGGCTTATAGAGCCATCCCATATGCACATAATATAAGGGATATATAATAATGTGAGGCGTTAGCCTAAGGCTCAACGCCACCTACTTAAACACATGATGGTTAATTAAAAATAAGTGGTCGCTAATGAAAGTCAACCATACCACACGATGTGGCTCATTCTCCAAACGTTAAGACATAATGTTTAATTTTAAGACCGGTCAACACATGCAATGACAGGATATCCCTCCTACCACGATAACGATGACATGGAGCCTACGAATGAACATAGCATGACTCCCACATTAAACATGTATTAATGGTGTGTGACTCAGCTAACTCCTTGATGCCTCGACTCGATAGGTGGCCTGAGTGGTTCGTGGCTTGCGCCACACAGGATTGACCAATCCAGCAACATGTTTAAAACCCATTTTTTGCTGCCTTGTTGGCAGGTGATTGCAACTCTTTCTCACGTGGACTGGAGGGTCGCACACATGCTACATTCAAAGGTTTGGCGACATGGTGAACAAGGTGGTTCGTTCCATTAATGGAACTCTGTCAGTGGGATACTACACCGAGGCGTATTATACACCAACTCTGCGTTGCATTAAAACCCTCCTTCGTTCTGATCCGTCGATGGTGATCCGAAATAGTGCATGGATAATCATGATAAGTTTTACGTTGTCGATCCTGGCGATGGAATTTCGTGCCCAGCCACCTCCATGCCTGCATTAACTTCACTCTTCACCGGGTGCAGTGGTATTCACTTGCATTCCCGGTGCACCAGTTTGATAGTCGTTTCACTATGCACTTGGATCATTGATGTGTTGCTGCGTCGAGAGCTTCGGCTCTGCACGGTGTATGGTGAAGGCTTGCTACACAGCTACGGCACTTCGTTTTCAGAGATGCACCCGGAACCTGTTAGCACCATCCTCAGCATGGCCACCATTTGCAAGGTAAGTTACAGTGTTTCACTTCACAAACTTTCTGTTTTAATGAAGTCGTTGGTTATTGTAAGTTACGTTCATGTTTTATTTTTATTAAGCCAAGGTTTGACCTTCGTCATGATAATGTGACAGGTGAAACCAGATCCTAGATGCATTGAGTCTCTGTTGCTTCACCAGGTAATGTCACACTTCAATTCTTTTCCAGCTTCGTCATGGCATTGTTTAAATTTCATTATCAGTTGGGTTTGGGTGTATCCCCAAGGTTTGACCTCACGCCATGCTGCAATGTGCAGGGAATCAATGACAAAGTTGGAGTGGAAGCACTCCTGCAAGCTCGTAACCATTGTGAGAACGTGGTGGCTAGCTAAACTCATTAGGTAACTCGCCGACCCAACTTCCTCGGGTTTGGTTTACCCCGTTGGTGGGGGAAGAGTTACTTAAACAATGTCGGTTAAGTGTTAGGGTTAAAGATTTGAATTCGTATGGATAACTTTTTTGCAAGCCCCACTTGAATTTGTAAAATACCCCTATGTTTCTTGTCGGGTCTCTATGGTTTCAATATAATTGATATGCATTTTGGATAACATAGTCTGTATGCTTAAATGCCCTCGGCATTCGATATTATTATGTAATGTATACATTATCACTCCACCACTGTATGTGCATAACAATTAATAGTAGATGAAGATGATGTCAATATGAGCATAGATATTTATCGATAGCTGCATATAGTGAATGCGTTGTTTAATGCTCATTTAAATGGAAAATCGATCTCATACCATGCATCTTTACGATTTCGATGGCCTTCCATCCGCATACTGTGATATGTTTTTAATTCATGCATAATGAATATGTTTTAGGGCGAAGGCGTTAAGCCTATCCACATGTATGCATTAATGAATGTTTATGCAAATCGAATTGCGGTTTTTCTTCAGCAATGTTTAAATATGGAATGCGTTCATACTCTACAATGGTGAAATATTTAATATGTGGACTGTGTTTATACCCAGCAATGTTTACTTGTTTAATGTATTCAATACGTGGTTAAACATTAAATGGAAACGCCAGGCTATAATACAATGCACAAGTATATATATATATATATATAATTGATATGCATTTTGGATAACATAGTCTGTATGCTTAAATGCCCTCGGCATTCGATATTATTATGCAATGTATACGTTATCACTCCACCATTGTATGTGCATAACAATTGATAGTAGATGAAGATGATGTCAATATGAGCATAGAGATTTATCGATAGCTACATATAGTGAATGCGTTGTTTAATGCTCATTTAAATGGAAAATCGATCTCATACCATGCATATTTACAATTTCGATGGCCTTCCATCCGCATACTATGATATGTTTTTAATTCATGCATAATGAATATGTTTTAGGGCGAAGGCATTAAGCCTGCCCACATGTATGCATCAATGAATGTTTATGTGGATCGAATCATGGTCTTTCTTCAACAATGTTTAAATATGGAATGCGTTCATACTCTGCAATGGTGAAATATTTAATATGTGGATTGGGTTTATACCAAGCAATTTTTACTTGTTTAATGTATTCAATACGTGGTTAAACATTAAATGGAAACGCCAAGCTATAATACAATGCACAAGTAAATATATATATATATATATATATATATATATATATATATATATATATATATTGCCATATATTAATAATAATGGCAATCATACTAAGGGTAAAACCCTTATACACTTGAATCGTTTTCAACCTGCACTTAATGTATTTAAAATCACATTCATGTTATGTAATAGCACATGCTACAATGATATGGATTATCCAAGATTTGCATATCTCCATATGCGAATATATTCATAGTAACATTAATGAAATGTATATTACAATGCTGTCTGAATAAGCAATATTTGTCTAGTTTAGAATGATACTTATACATAGATTCAACTCAAAAATTATATGCAGCAGTATGTAGTTTATTTCAATGCTCAGAAACTTAGCCCAGAAATGCCATGTAAATGCATAAAGTCGATTTTGACCAGATTCAAACAGAATACTACACTCTGTCAATAATAATGATAACTCAGCCTAAAACAGATCTGAGCACTAGCATTATCTAGGTTTCTCTTTTTGAAATAAACTCTAACAGGAAAAGAGTTGATAAAATATAAGGGCTAGGCATGTAAACCTCTAAGTTTACATGTCTGCCCTATTTACAGCATTAAAGTGAAAGACATAATATCTCTATTGAATACTGGAATATATTTAAATATAAACACCTGCAATATGAAACATGCCTCATCAAACCCTAGGTTATCACATGGTTCATATCAGTATTGTGTCAGCTACTGTAAACATTTTAAACAGTATAGGGTCTTAATGTTATATATCTACTGCAAATACAATGCAGGTATTTTCACAGCCATCCCATAACACAAATATTCCAGATATTTAAAGATGATCATAAGATAAACTCATTGCAGAGATCTAGTTGTCTAGCCGAGATTCATGCTTAGAATATACAACAAACAATACACATATAGTCAGATCTGATGCATATGCCATTCAACTGTAAATCAGATATATTCAAAAACATATATAAATACTATTCCAAAACAAATACTCTGCAACTTCAGAATGTAAACACTTATATGAATCTACTGACCAGTGGAACCAAGCAAAAACCTCCCAACCTTTGACCAGCAAGTTCTCCTTGCTCTTAGGTCACCCCCGAGATGAGTTCACAGTCCCCCATGTAGAGTATAGATTTTAGTTTACCCTTAACTTGTTATTCCCCAAGTTATTCAGGATATTTCCAAAGGCAACAGGCAACCCAACACCCAACTCAGTACTCCTGAGCTCCAGGGTGCTCTAGGGGCTTTTAAGCCTTAGCCATGGAGAGAATCACTAAACACAGTCTATTCAGGTACATGCAGTACTCCTGCAAACTTGGGGTAGTTCTCCTACCTGCACACAATTAAGTGGACAAGCTCATACCAAACTATATGATTTCTCCTGATCCGAGTCAGTTTGGTCCTCCCAAATCTGCCCTCAATCACTTGGCTTTAGGAACAGTTTGGTTCTCCCAAATTTTTTCTTCCTCACCAGCATTCATTGTCTCAGGTTGGTGTTTTCCCATTCCCATTGCTCTTGTGTGTTCATCTCATGAGATTGTGAATGAATCATGAATAGTGAATAATGAATCAATTGTGAGAGTTTCAATGAGTTTTCACCTTTTATTCTCTTAGGGGAATTTTCCTCATTATATGAATTCTTTTAATTCATTAATCTCTCAATTATTTTCTTTAGGGTTTTCTAATTGTCTCCAATAATAATTTATTCTTCTTATTATTAAGTGGCATTATTCCCTCCAACCCTTAGGGTACTGTGACTCCCTCTTTAATGTGCTGGTCCACATGGTCAATAGAAACCTCTTTAGCAGATTTCTAAACTTTCCTAAGTATAAATTAAATAATTCTTAGCAGAAATATAATAGGGGTTCAAAGTCCAAAATAGGGGTATTACATTTCCCCTCCCCTTAAGTTTTCACCATCCTCGGTGTCAAATAGTTTTGCAAAACAACACAAATTAACATAAACAAACTTCAGTTTTTGTGATGGTCTTCATCGAACAGGAAGAAGTATGTTGCTCGTATTTCCCTTTCCATTTCCTAGGTAGCCTCATCAGTCTTGTAGTGCTCCCATTGCACTTTTAGCTGAACGATGGTTCGATTCCGAAGTACCACCTCTTTTCGATCCAGTATGCTTATAGGGTCTGTCTATAAGTCTCCTTCTGATTCCACCTTAATCACATGCCATTTACAATATGCTTAGGATCATATACATAATTTTTCAGCAATGAAACATGAAACACATTATGTACTTTAAAATTTGCTGGTAAAGCTAACTGATAAGCAATAGGTCCTACTCTAGCAAGTATTTGGAAAGGACCACAAAATCTTGGTGCAAGTTTGGGAACCTTTCCCAAGCTCAAAGAACTATTTTTGGCCTTCACTCTTAGGAATACGTGATCCCCAACTTCGAATTCTTTGTTTTCCCTATGCAGATCAACATAGCTTTTCTACCTGTCTTGGGCAGTTTTAAGGTTTGTTCTAACTTTCTACACAATGTTTTCTAGTTTAGTTAACATTTCAGGACCCATCACAATCTGATTTACCGGATCGTCCCAAGTCATAGGGGTTTCACACTTTCTTCCATACAACACTTCGAATAGGCTCATTCCTGCAGAAGTTTGGTAACCATTGTTGTAGGCAAATTCAGCTAAGTGTAGGTAGTTTTCCCACTGCTTCAGATTGTCCATGAAATATAAGGGAAGCATGTCCTCAAGGGATTGGTTCACCCTTTCAGTCTGCCCATCAGTTTGCGGATGGTAGGATGTACTAAATCTTAGTTTAGTCCCAAAACCTGCAAACAGATCCTTCCAAAAGTGTGAGGTGAACTTGGTATCCCTGTCGGATATAATAACCTTGGGAATTCCATGAAGTCGAAAGACTTCCTTCATGAAAACCTCTGCAATGTTGATTGCCTTAAAAGTGGATTTGATAGGTATGAAGTGAGTTGCCTTAGTTAGCTTATCCATAACTACCATGATTGCATCATGCTGCTTATTATCTTTAGGCAATCTGGTGATAAAATCCATGGAGATGGTTTCCCACTTCCATTCTGGCACTGGTATGGGCTACCGCAAACCAGCCGGATGTTGATGTTCTATTTTCACCCACTGACAGTTCATACATTTTGCAATGTATTCCGTAATTTCTGATTTCATTCTTGGCCAATAATGTTGTTTTTTAACAACCGTCATCATTTTATGGTAGCTAGGATGACAAGAATATGGTCTGATGTGAAATTCATCCATAATTAATTGTTTTAAAGATGGATGATCCAGTATGTACAACCTGTTTTTGAACAACAACAGTCCATCTTGGGACATGCTGAAATCTGAATTTTCTGCAAGACATTTTCGTCTTATACTCAGATATTTTTGGTTTTTTTCAGCTGCTGTCCGGATCTGCGATATTAAATCAGACTGAAAATTGTTAAATGATGCCATAGTTAGTAGATGCATGCATCTATTAAGTGCGTTAGCAATTTTATTTTCCTTACCTTTGATGTGCTGAATTTCAAAGTAAAACTCACTTATGAAGGCCAACCACCTTGCTTGCCTTCCATTTAGATTTGGCTGTTTGAAAAGATATTTCAGTCCAATGTGATCAGTCTTCAACAAAAACCTTTTTCAAAGATGGTAATGTCACCACATTCATAAAGCATGAATGATAGCAGCCAATTCTAAATCATGCGTTGCATAGTTCAATTCATGTGTTTTTAGTTTTCTCAATTCATAACCAATTATTGCGCCATCTTGCATAAGCACTCCTCCCAATCCATCCTTGCATGCATCCGTGCATACAACAAAATCTCCATAAGGATATGCCACTTTTAGGATAGGGGCAGAAGTGAGCAACTGTTTCAGCTTTGCGAAACTTGCTTCACACTTGGCTGTCCATAGAAATTTTACTTCATTTCGCTGAAGCAAAGTGATGGGATGGGCTACTTTGAAAAATCCTTCAATAAATTTCTGATAATACCCGGCCAATCCCATGAAAGAGTGGACATCGCTTACATTTTGGGGTGTAGACCAGCTCATTATGGCCTCTATCTTGTCGGGATCCACCGCAATACCCTCTCCTGATATAATATGACCCAAATATTGTATTTGGTCCTTATAAAAATCACACTTGGATAATTTGGCATAAAGATGATTTTCTCTCAATACTTGCAGCACTAGCCTTAAGTGCTCCTCATGCTCCTTTTCGTTCTTCGAATAGATGAGGATATCGTCAATAAACACCACAACAACTTTATCCAAGTACTTGTCGAAAACATTATTCATTAGGAACATAAACGTGGCTGGTGCATTCGTCAAACCGAATGGCATCACCACAAACTTGTAATGTCCATAACGAGTTCGGAAAGCTGTTTTGTGCACATCTTCTTCCTTAATCCGAATTTGATGATAACCCGATCTTAGATCAATTTTAGAAAAGACAGTGGTACCCCCAACCTGATCGAACAGATTGTCTATCCTTGGAAAGGGATACCGATTCTTGATGGTTACCTTGTTCAACTATCTATAGTCTATGCACAGTTGGAATGTGCCATCTTTTTTCCACACAAACATTACCGGTGCTCCCCATGGGGACACACTTGGGCGGATATAACCTTTCTTCAATAGCTCCTACAATTTTGCTTTCAACTCAATTAGTTCAGGTGTACTCATCCGATATGGTGCTTTAGAATTTGGCATGGTTCCCGGGGACAGGTCAATAGTAAAATACAGCTCTCGTCTAGGAGGTAGCTCTGGTATCTCCTCGGTAAACACATCCTTAAACTCAGCCAACACAGGATGCTTTGTGAAATCTGCACTTTCATTTTGCTGATTTTATGTCATGTGGACAACATACAGTTTGCACCCTTTTCGTGCATTCCTTTTCAATTGAAGAGCATAAATTTCCCTTAATTTCACTGCTCTTACAATCCCTTGGATATTTTCATGCTGTCCCACATCGTTGGTAAATGTAACAGATTTATGATAGCAATCTATAAAAGCCCTATGTTTTTCCAGCTAGTCCATATCGATGAGCACATCATATGATCCTAGTGGCAAAACATTTAAATCTGCACTAGTACATGATTTATTTAACTGCAAGGGACACTGATTTACCACCTTGGAAACTTTCCTTTTCGTCCTTGTTGCCATTTATACCAGCCAAGGTTGTGTATATTTGTTCTTATTAAGCTTGCATGACACGCATAGTTTTGGGTCTATGTAACTCTTACATGCTCCGGAATCAATTAATATAGACATGGGTGTCCCAAAAAGCATACCTTCAACCTTGATTACCGAAGCTCGATGTTCAACCCGACGGTTGTTCAATGTAGCATAGATTCTCAGACTCCTTGCTACGTCTTGGACCGTAGAAGCCTCTTGCAGATTATGCATAGGTTTGCTTATGTCCTTTTTGTGAGAACAATCATACCATTGATGGTTCTCTCCATAGCCCCAACATTTGATAGGTGGCTTCGATGGTGTTGGTTCCAATTTTCTGGTGCCTTCATTGTTGTACTTTTTAGTGGGTGGGACAAATTTGGACTGTGGCTTGCTTCCCTCAAATTTTTTGTTGGAAGGTGTCCGTGAACTTTGGTTTCTGAAATGGTTGGGCTTATGACCCTTCTGCCTTATTTCAAATTTGCATTTCTTCTTTTCGTTCCACTTCTTGGACACTTCAGCTCTGTTATGCCCTTGTTCATAACAAAGTCTAGCTTTCCTGAAAGCATCTTCCAAGGTCTTGGGATCGTCAAAATCTATCCGATCTTTATAACCAAATGGAAAACAATTCAGGAACCGATGAATTTTGACTTTTTAATCCCGAATGTATGGAACATACTTCAGTAGTTCTAGGAATTTACTAATTAGCTCTTCCATGTTTTGTTGTCCTAGCTTAAGGTCATAGAAATCTTTTACCTTTTTGTTGAAGTACCTTTCAGACAGGTAGTTCTGTTTGAAGAGTGTCGCAAAAAGTTTCCACCTTACCCTTTTCTCGTTGATAGAGCGGATCAGCTTGAGATCGTCCCACCAAGCTGATGCCTTACCCTGCATATTGAAAAAAAAAATTCTAGCCTTGATGAGGCTGGAATAATCGAACATGCGTAGGTACTTTTCCATGTCTCTCAGCCACAGCTCTGCTTCTTCTCCAGTTTTAATTTCTCCGTTGAAAGTAGGAGGCTTGATCTTCCGCAATTCTGAATGTAGGTGATGTACTTTCCCTGTTTTCTTTTTCTTCTTAGGAACGTACTCTTCAGAATCCTCGCCTTGTGACTCTTCGTCACTGACATCCATATTAAAACTAGCAGAATTTCTTGGAGGTGTAGATTTGAATTTGGAATTTCTTTTTTGTGACTGATTTTTTTGCGTGTTGTTCCTCCGATGTTGGGAGGTGACTGTTCTCTTTTTCCGTCAAATTTTGCAGAAGGATAGCATTTATTTCATGTTGTTCTTCAAAGTTCTTAATGTTGTCTTCTTTGATGCTTATTAACTCAGCTTTCAAAATTTTCACTGTTTCCAACATCTCGTTGGATGTTGTTGATCTTAGTGGAGAATTTGAGTTTCTCCCATGCCTATTGGTCATCTCTCCGTGCTGATAGGATGTTTCTAAAGCTAACCCGCCTTCTTGCTCTGTAGAATTTAATTCTGCCATTAAAGTTTCAGTCGCTCTGTTGTCTAAGTGTGGCCAACCGACTATTAGAATTTATAAACAACAAGGTAATTAATAATAAAAAAATTACAAGCAGTATGGTACAGGAAAATGTTTAAGCATTTATATAAAAATAAATAAAAGAACAACATTCACACAATGAGATTAAGGTCCTATTGTAGTGACCGTGCTTTGATACCAATTTGTCATGTCTCCTCTTACCAATTTTTTTTTTGCATGGGTCTAATGACCCTACAATACTGTTTATACTTACGCCATCATATGTGGATTATACTTGGAAATATATCATAAGCATAACATGTTAAGTACGTCTATCACACATTCTACGGAATGCTTGTTGTGACTTGTTACGAAGTGCTATAGTCTTTCAGACTATACACACCCTTATGTCTTATATGTGATAACATATAGTATACTTGAAGAAGCGTATGTGCCATGGAGGTCCTTTATGCCGACATGATGACACATACTAACCTCTACCAAAGCGCTAGTGACACATACTTTCTACCTGAACCAAGGGTGTGACAATTAATGACATGCCTAAGCAATATGCACTTGATGCTTAGACTATGCTCTCGTGTATATCAATGCACTTAAACAAAGACACCCTAGGTCCTGGTATCTTTTCTAGCTTACTCAGCCTATATGTATATATACATAGATCATCTCTGCATATCGATACATATGCACATATATAAGTCCTGTATTCATTATTGAACTTCAACCATAATACAAACATTAATATTTTATTTGACCATAGCAACATTTCTCTTCATTTAAGCATATATATGTATTGACTAAACATATACATATATAACAACTTGTATTAATATTATTTATTAACATTACAACCATCACCTGCAAGGGTTCCATGGTTCAATAACCATTTATAAAATCAATTCAAGACTCTATATCAAAATGACAATGTCTATATATATATATATATATCTTCCAAAAGGAAAATATGCATCACTCTAAATAAAGAGTGATCATAAAATGCCCATTTCGAGCTATTCTTTCATCTTCATTCATTACAAAATCTTACAAAATTCTTCTTTCCAACTCAGATCAGAGAGCTTCAAAATAACAGTCTGTTCAATACTAATATTACATCAACAAAAACCTACAGCTTTCCAGTTCTTCTCCTTATGGGAGATTCAGCTGAACTTCCACTCTAATCTCTCCTGGTGGAATTATTAGAGCATTTTTTGAGAGAATATCTGCCTTTTCATTGAGTTCTCAATATACATGTCTGAATGTGATGCTGCTAAAACATGGAACAAGGCTATTTATCTGAGTTAAGAGAGGCTGCAAATGCGGAGCTCTTATTTGAAGTTTTTGATTAGCCTAGTCTATCACCATTTTAGAGTCCCCGAAAACTTGGAGGGAGGTAATCTGATGCCTAAGCGCAATCAACAACACTTCCCATAACGTTGAGAGTTCAGCCTTGCTGTTGGTACCATGTCCAGTTCCATACAAGATGTTTATTTTTTTGTGCTTGTTTAAGTAAATAACACCTCCTGAACCTCCTAACTGTGGACTTCCCTGGCTTGCCCCATCAAAAAAGGCCCAAGGAAGTTGTTATCAATAATGGGGAGAACTAAAAATCTCTATTTTTTCTCCGATTCTTCTTGTTTGTGTTCTTTGTTCCACTGCACAATCAGAGCCACAATCACATCAAAAGGAATATAGCTTTCCAAAAAAATGGCTGAGTTTCTTTCCCACCAAATGCCATAAAGAAAAAGGGAAGGGAAGGTAGGGTAGGGGTGTACCAAGGGATGTTTCCACCAATTTTGGCAGCAAAGTTCCAGTGACTGATCCATAGGGATGACTACATCCACGAGATTTTTGGAGGCATCCTTCCAGACCGTTTCTGCATAGACACAAGAGGAGAATAAGTGAAAGAAGTTTCCACTGAGCCATGACAAAGCGCGCATCAGCTTGGTCCATTTCAACCTCTCTTTACCATATTGTCCCAAGTAAGAAGCTTGTTGCTCAGAACAAGCCATAAAATTATCTTAGCTTTCAAAGGTCCCCCTATTTTCCATATTACTTTCCACCACCACTTTTTCTCCCCCCTGAACTGAATTTTGTTGTAGACTTCATATCCAAGCTTAGTTGTATAGTTCCCATCTATGCCATTAGTTTTCCAGGCTAAAGTGTCCTCGGAATCATCCGCTAAAACTACAAAATTCAGTTTCAGGAGGTTTACATAATTAGACCACTCTATGGCTTCTTCATTTTCTAGCCCTAAATCGTTCATTGTGATCCAACCATCACTCGCCTTTGCGTCTGCTAACATTAGGATAATTTCTCTTTTGAGCTTCTGAGTTAGACATTCAGTCAATCTAAAGTTGTCTCCTGCTCCTACCCAAGGGTCAGCATCCACACGTATCTGCTTACCATTACCAATATTCCAAGCAATCCAATCTCCGATCAGGGGGAAAGATAAAACCATGGCTTTCCATCCAACTGATCCTCCTTTGACGGATTTGTCTCTGCTTCTGAACCAATCAATAATGGAGGAGTTAGTGCAGTACTTAGAGATGAGTGTCTTGCCCCATAAAGATTCAGAATGTTGTGTTAGTCTCCACAGGGTTTTGGCTGCTAGTGCTTGACAAAAGGTGAGAGGATTCTTGATCGTCCACCCCCCTAACTCCTTTAAATTTGCAACTATGGTCCATTTTTCCAAGGGAATGCCTTCTTTCTTGATACTGGAGGACCAAAGAAAGGAAAGGCATATTTTCCTTATCTTCACAAAAATTCCTTTGGGAATGTAGGCAACAGCTGCCCAATAGACAGGGATGCTCTGTAGGACTGCTTTTAATAATGTTAGCCTTCCTCCTCTTGACAGAAACTTGTTAGCCCAACAAGAGATTTGGGCTTCCACCTTCTTAACCAGCCAGACCCAATCTTTGAAATAGTAGGCATTTGGTTTTAAAAAGAAGCCAAGATATTTGAAACCATCCTGGAAGGAGGATAAGGGAACTGAAAGAAGAGAAACTGCTTTTAGCTTTAGATCTTCTAAGAACCCATTTACCACTAGATTTGACTTATCCAGGTTTATCTCCATTCCAGTTGCTTGTTGAAATAAGGAGAGGATGTTAGCTAGAGCTCTAAGGTTGTCTTCTGTTCCTTTACCAAAGAGTAAGACATCATCTACAAAGATCAAATGGGTAAGGATTGAAGAGATAGACACCTGCAACCCTTGGAAGGAACCCGAGTGCTTGGCCTGCTGCATTAGTTTACTGAGGGCTTCAGCAATGAAGAGGAAAAGGAAGGGGGATAAGGGGCAGCCTTGTCTCAAACCTCTAGAGGAACGAAAAAAGGAGGAGGGAGAACCATTGATAAGAACTGAGAAGGAGGTTGAGCTGACACACCCCATATTCCAGTTTACCAGTTCCACTAAGAAACCCACATGGATAAGAAAGAGTCTGAGAAAGGTCCAGTTCACTCTGTCATAGGCTTTTGAGAGGTCTAGTTTGAGAGCAAAAGCCTTGTCTTTTTTTTTAATAATTGAGTGGACAGTTTCCTGGGCTAGAGACATAGCATCATGTATCTGTCTGTTGTAAAGGAAACCAAATTGCTCCTCAGTGATGACATCACTCATTATGGGCTTTAGAGGAAGAGAAATTATTTTCGATATGAGTTTATAGATCAGATTACAACAAGCTATAGGGCGAAAATCGGCAAAGGTCTGGGTCTTCTTTTTCTTGGGGATAAGGGCTAGGAAGGTGGTATTTAAGGCTCCTAGCAATTTCCCAAATTTCTGGGATTCTTGAACAACGAACAACAGGTCTAATTTTAACAAATCATAAAATCCCAGGAAAAATTCCACAGAGAAGCCATTAGGCCCTGGGCTCTTACCTTTTTGAAAGGAGGAGAGCGTTTCTTTCACCTCGACTTCTGTGATATATATATAGATATATAATGGTTTAAATACTTGTACCATAATATTTGTATTATTATTTCCATACATAATGGTTTATATACTTGTACCATAATATAAAATCTGACTCACATAATTCAACATATACTATGTGTTAAACTTAATGCAAGGTTCGATTTGGGTAACAATATAGAACTATGGATAAAAGGGTGTAAATATATATCTATATCTATATCTATATCTATATATATATATTTAGCTATATATATTTACATACAATATATATAGCGCCCTTTTCTAAGGCTTATAGAGCCATCCCATATGCACATAATATAAGGGATATATAATAATGTGAGGTGTTAGCCTAAGGCTCAACGCCACCTACTTAAACACATGATGGTTAATTAAAAATAAGTGGTCTCTAATGAAAGCCGACCCTACCACACGACGTGGTTCATTCTCCAAACGTTAACACATAATGTTTAAGTCTAAGACTGGCCAACACATGCAACAACACGGTATCCCTCCTGCCATGATAACAATGACATGGAGCCTACGAATGAACGTAGCACGAATCCCACATTAAACATGTACTAATGGTGTGTGACTCGGATAACTCCTTGCTGCCTCGAATCGACAGGTGGCCTGAGTGGTTCATGGTTTGCGCCACACAGGATTGACCAATCCAACAACACATTTTAAACTTGTTTCTTGCTGCCTTGTTGGCAGGTGACTGGGACTCTTGCTTATGTGGACTAGAGGGTTGCACACATGCTGCGTTAAAAGGTTTGGTGACGTGGTGAACAAGGTGTTTTGTTCCATTAATGGAACTCCGACAGTGGAATGCTACACCGAGGCATACTATACACCAACTCTACACTGCATTAAAACCTTCCTTCGTTTTGATCCGTCGATGGTGATCCAGACTAGTGCATGGATAATCATGATAAGTTTTACACCATTGATCTTGGCGATGGAATTTCGCACCCAGCCACCTCCATGCCTGCATTAACTTCACTCTTCACTAGGTGTAGTGGTATTCAGCTGCACGCCCAATGCACTAGGTTGATAGTTGTTTCACTATGCACTTGGCTCATCGATGTGTTGCTGCGCCGAGAGCTTCAACTCTGTGCGGTGTATGGTGAAGGCTCGCTACCTAGTTACGACACTTTGTTTTCAGAGATGCACCCAAAACCTATTAGCACCATCCTTAGCATGGCCACCATTTGCAAGGTATGTTACAGTGTTTCATTTCACACACTTTTTGTTTTAATGAAGTCATTGGTTACTGTAAGTTACGTTCACATTTTACTTTTATTAAGCCAAGGTTTGACCTTCGTCATGATAATGTGACAGGTGAAATTGGAGCCGAGCTGCGCTGCGTCTCTGTTGCTTCACCAGGTAATGTCACACTTCAATTCTTTTGCAGCTTTGTCGTGGCATTGTTTAAATTTCGCTATCAGTTGGGTTTGGGTGTATCCCCGATGTTTGACATCCCACCACGCTGCAATGTGCAGGGAATCAACGACAAAGTTGGAGTGGAAGCACTCCTGCAAGCTCATAACCATCGTGAGGACGTGGTGGCTAGCTAAACTCATCAAGTAAATCGCCGACCCAACTGCCTCGGGTTTGGTTTACCCCGTTGGTGGGGGCATGGTTACTTAAACGCTATCGGTTAAGTGTTAGGGTTAAAGATTTGAATTCGTATGGATAACTTGTTTGCAAGCCCCACTTGAATTTGTAAAATACCCTTGTGTTTCTTGTCGGGTTTGTATGGGTTAAATATAATTGATATGCATTTTGGATAACATAGTCTGTATGCTTAAATGCCCTCGGCATTCGATATTATTATGCAATGTATACGTTATGACTCCACCACTGTATGTGCATAACAATTAATAATAGATGAAGATGATATCAATATGAGCATAGAGATTTATCGATAGCTGCATATAGTGAATGCGTTGTTTAATGCTCATTTAAATGGAAAATTGATCTCATACCATGCATCTTTATGATTTCGATGGCCTTCCATCCGCATACTGTGATATGTTTTTAATTCATGCATAATTAACTATGTTTTAGGGTGAAGGCGTTAAGCCTGCCCACATGTATGCATCAATGAATGTTTATGCGAATTGAATCGCAGTCTTTCTTCAACAATGTTTAAATATGGAATGCGTTCATACTCTGCAATGGTGAAATATTTAATTTGTTGACTGTGTTTATACCCAACAATGTTTACTTGTTTAATGTATTCAATAAGTGGTTAAACATTAAACGGAAACGCCAGGCTATAATACAATATATATATATTTCCATATATTAATAATAATGGCAATCATACTAAGGGTAAAACCCTTATACACTTGAATCATTTTCAACCTGCACTTAATGTATTTAAAATCGCATTCATGTTATGTACTAGCACATGCTACAACGATATGGATTATCCAAGGTTCGCATATCGCCATAGGTGAATATATTCATGGTAACATTAATGAAATGTATATTACAATGCTGTCTGAATAAGCAATATTCGTCTAATTCATAATGATACTTATACATAGATTCAACTCAGAAATTATATGCAACAGTATGTAGTTTATTTCAATGCTTAGAAACTTAGCCCAGAAATGCCATGTAAATGAATAAAGTCAATTTTGACTAGATTCAAACAGAATACTACACTCTGTCAATAATAATGATAACTCAGCTTAAAACATATATGAGCACTAGCATTATCTAGGTTTCTCTTTTTGAAATAAACTCTAACAGGAAAAGAGTTGATAAAATATAAGGGTTAGGCATGTAAACCTCCAGGTTTACATGTCTGCCCCATTTACAACATTACAGTGCAATACATAAGATCTCTATTGAATACTGTAATATATTTAAATATAAACACCTGCAATATGAAACATGCCTCATCAAACCCTAGGTTAGCACATGGTTCATATCGGTATTGTGTTAGCTACTGTAAACATTTTAAACAATATAGGGTCTTAATGCTGTATATCTACTTCAAATAGAATGCAAGTATTTTCACAGCCATCCCATAACACAAATATTCCAGATCTTTAAAGATGATCATAAGATAAACTCATTGCATAGATCTAGTTGTCTAGCTGAGATTCATGCTTAGAATATACAAGAAACAATACATATATAGTCAGATCTGATGCATATGCCATTCAACTGTAAATCAGATATATTTAGAAACATATATAAATATTGTTCCAAAACAAATACTCTACAAGTTCAGAATATAAACAGTTATCTGAATCTGCTGACCAGTGGAACCAAGCACAAACCTCCCATCCTTTGACCAGTAAGTTCTCCTTGCTCTCAGGTCACCCCCAAGCTGAGTTCACAGTCCCCAGGTAGAGTATAGATTTTAGTTTACCCTTAACTTGTTATTCCCCAAGTTAGTCAGGATATTTCAAAAGGCAACAGGCAACCCAACACCCAACTTAGTACTCCTGAGCTCCAGGGTGTTCCAATGGCTTTTAAGCCTTAGCCATGGAGAGAATCACTAAACACAGTCTATTCAGGTACATGTAGTACTCCTGCAAACTTGGGGTAGTTCTCCTACCTGCACACAATTAAGTGGCCAATCTCATACCAAACTGTATGATTTCTCTTGATCCGAGTCAGTTTGGTCCTCTCAAATCTTCCCTCAATCACTTGGCCTCAGGACAAGTTTGGTTCTCCCAAATCTGTCCTCCCTCACTAGCATTCATTGTTTCAAGTTGGTGTTTTTCCATTCCCATTGCTCTTGTGTGTTCAACTTATGAGATTGTGAATGAATCATGAATAGTGAATAATGAATCAATTGTGAGAGTTTCAATGAGTTTTCACCTTTTATTCTCTTAGGGGAATTTTCCTCATTATATGAATTCTTTTAATTCATTAATCTCTCAATTATTTTCTTTAGGGTTTGCCAATTGTCTCCAATAATAATTTATTATTATTATTATTAAGTGGCATTATTCCCTCCAACCCTTATGGGATTGTGACTCCCTCTTTAATGTGCTGGTCGACATGGTCAATAGAAACCTCTTTAGCAGATTTCTAAACTTTCCTAAGTATAAATGAAATAATACTTAGCAGAAATATAATAGGGGTTCAAAGTCCGAAATAGGGGTATTACATTGTTGCCATATATTCACCCCCAACTCCATTTTGGCAACATCATCCACATGGGGCGCCCTCTTGGCCCACTTGCTCATTATCCATTAATTTTATTTATCAAAATTAACTTTAATAAATAAATTTGCCAATTTATGAGACTTAGGCTAAAATTAATTCTAAGCAAATAGAATTAATACAATTTAATTCCCTTAGCGGTTGATTTTGTGCCCCTTTCACCCATGGGACTGGATGAACCAAAATTGGAGACATGACAAAACCTTCTAATCCAAAAATTTCCCCAACACGATGGAATAGAGTGGGGACCAAATAAACCAACCAAATCAAACAACCATTGTAGCCATTGAAAAAACTAGAGTTGAATTCCACATACCTTGACGAGTTCAAAGTTGAAACCAACTGTGCGTTCTACTCTTAGGTCTCTTTGCACCACACCAACCATTATCCCATATTCTCCAATGTAAAATAACTTTGATCCATTCAAAATGAAGTCACGTTGGCTGGGATGGCACGTGTGGTGCCATCCTCTTGCCATGACCCTTTAATGCGCTATTGTTCACCTTGGAATTACCAACGCAATGTGTACCTTTGCATGCGTTGATATTAATGGAGGATCTACAAAATTTAATAATCATAACAATTAGGAAATTACCCAATTTTTTAAGGTGGGTCTGCAAAACTTAATATTACTAGCCATTAAGCAATTGGGGGATGGAATGTGGCACCCTTTGTTTTGCAAATTCCTTTGTCCAATTGAGAGATCAAGTTGGCTTGGAGGTTTGCTTATTCTTTTAGATCTCGGACGACATGGAAGAAGTTGATCTCCTAAAATTGAGATGCTTCTTGTTTAATTTGAGAGACAAGTCTGGTAAGGGGAAGATTGGAAGTTTGGGAGTCTTTGTTCACGTGATTGATTAGAATTGTCAAGTCCCCTATCATAAGAATATATTTGGTTTGGGTTCAATCAATGCTCTAAATCCCTTGTAGTAGCATAGAGGCCTCTACTTGGTTGTTAGTGGCTATTCCAAGTCCCCATGTGTAGTTGATTTCCTTGATTCATTTGAGATCAATGATGATCCCCCTACCCCTCATAAAAAAATGTATATTACATATTACCTAGATGTAAGTTATTACCATCTTGTCATTCTTTCTACTCTAACTTTGAAAATAAAAAGTTTTCAATTGTTTCATAATTTTAGTATATTGATTTAGATATTGTGAATGATGTTAGAAACTTGTAAAATTCTATTGCTTAGACCATTATGTTGAAACTTCATATCTATAATATAATACTAGTTACTTTCTTATCCATTATTTCCCATTTCAATTGTGTGTGTGTGTGTGTGTGTGTTAAACTCAAAGAGAATACAAAGTCTTAGTTAGTTATTCACACTTGGGAAACCCGACTAACTACAAAACATGAGATCATCATTCATAATTATCCTATGTCTACTAATTATGGAAAATAAACAGTCGTCCAAAAGCTTCCTAAGCCTAGATTGGGAATTACTACTGTAATGTTTGAAAGAACTGGAAAACATACTATGATAATAGGAAATTAAAAGACAAGCATAAGCCCTAGAAACACTATGGAGACTACTCATGATCATCATAAATTCATATCAGAGGAACCTCTTGAGATGATGCTAAAGGGTGATCCTGATCTGGTACAATTGCTTTCTCTACAAACTCAAAACCAGTGGTTGATTTTGCAATCAAATTGATCTTGGCATTCATCCTTTGCACTTGGTCCTGGAGTTCATCCTTTTGTAGGAGGACTTCCTTGCATTCTTCAACATGATCTAGGAGAGCCTTTCGTAATATAGAATTTATTTCCCAATATAGCAATACCAATTTGAAATATTTTGTGTCCTTGTTTTTGGATGTCTTGACATTTGGAAGCCAGGGCACCATATTTTGTTGCTTTTCGTCCTCATCAAGCAACTCATGTTCTTGCTTCACCCATTTTTCAGCTTGGGCAATCTCATTTTGAATATGAAAAATAGTGTGTTGGTGGTAGCAGGCCATATAAGTCTTTGCTTCCTACATAACCTGAGGAGTATGACTGAGACCTCGACCATGAAACCTATTGCGACCCTTGTTACTTGTCACTTTTCCAACCATTTTTCAAATGGATAACTATGCCTCACTTCTACTAATTCTAGAACCTAGGAGGGTGGCTCCAAGATTTGATAATGTATGCCCACCTAGAATTGGAATGAGCTAAGCTTGAAGAAGCATTGGGATACCAATTCTAGATTACCTATTCTAGATAGACTTGATGTATTCTAGGGTCGAACCTGGGCTTGCATTTATCACCTTCTGCATAAGAATTCGAGCGGAGCTTCCCTTTCCTTCTATAATCACGACTTTGAACAATCCTAACTCCACATAGTGCCATTATGCTCTACACATCCCTTTCCTGTATGCGATGGGATGAGCCCGTCCTATCACATTCAAAGCACATCATCACAAGAAACTTGCCCAATTGTTCAGTTAAACCCCCTACATGTGTGCCCTATTCATCATGCCGTGGGAGTACCTAATTGTGTCTGACATCCCTCCCACATGTCCATGCATACTAAATGTTATATAGTTGTGATGAGAGGAGGTGCCACATCATCAAGCTAAGACCTTCTCACCCCTTCACTTCAATTACTATTTGAATTATATATTTAATGTTAATGCACTTTTTAAATATATGTATATATATATATATATATGACAATTTGTTGAACTTTTATAACTATTATTTGATATAAATTTGGACCTGTGATTCATAAGAAGAAACACGGGTTGTTAAACATTACTTTATCATTTCCACATTGTGATCGCAATCTTCTAAATGTGGATATATAATTAATTTTTAAAACATGATGGAATTGCATATGTACATTACAATCACCATGTGAGCTTTTCCCACATGTTTTTCTATGTTTCTATGATTTCCTATTCATTGCATTGGTAAGCATAATGATATATCAAACAAAATGTTGGCAAGTGTCTCAAGAGAGTTTGGACTATTTAAAACATCTATTTATAAATCAAATTATATTTTAGCACTAATTTATGATATTGGAATCCAAATTATAGAGACCTGGATCATAAGAGTATTTTCTCCTTTTTATAATTTCAACAAAATTGTATTATATTTTTAATAAATTTTTGTAATTTGATAATTAATTAATTTTTTTAGAATTATGTTAAATAAAAATACTTTATATCTATTTTTTTATTATTATTAATTTTTTATATATACTTCTTAGTTATCCATTGGTTATAATTTGGGTGGTTGGGAAGAATGTTTGTTGCTTTCCCAACCCATGTTCAATTCTTGTAAGTGATATGCTGCTCTCTTTATTGGAATGATTGTATTTCTAACCATACCTTAATTCTCTAACTAAAATATCAAATAAAACATAAAAATATACCCTTTAAAAAACTGCCATATTAAAAATTAAACCTAAATCAATCGTCATAAACTTACCACAACCCTCAATTGACCACCTTAGAGTTTAGATTAGTGGATATGACACCCTTCTTCAAGTATAATGTCACATTGCCAACCATACCTTTCTTATCTAAACAATAGGTGCCTGCCTGCCTAATTGTTAGCTTGTTATTGATGTTTTAACCACCCCACACTAACCTAAAATTATAATGAAACCTGAAATGACTGGGCAATGGCATAGAAGAAGGGGTGACCTCCACAAAATGTTATATTTTGTGGTCCAACCATCAACATCACCGATTCACCATCCTCACACAGCTCGGTTGGCCTAACAATTTCCCACACACGAACTTGTCTAACCAGTGAATCATTCACGTGATAATAAATAAATATGCCACCTGCTACATTATCCAGCAAAGAGAGGTCCCCAAAACGTGTTTCGCATTCTCTGCCAACTACTAGTATTCATTATTTTTATTATTAGTTTAGTTCTCATGTGCAAGTCAAGCCTCCAAAACTACGGCTCATCTGCTTTCCCCTTATCTTCTCTCACCAGTGCAGGTACTACTCTCAGCCGGTTTCGTTCTCGGGGCTTGGAGCCTCAACGATTTCTGAGCAGTATGAGTTCCGGAAGTTATAAGCGTGCAGCGATTTCTTCGCTGCTAACCACCAAATCAGATGAGCATGAACCAGGCTGTGTTGTTTTTGAGTCTGACATAGAGTTCGCTGCCAATTCTCTAATGATGTTTGCCAACGCTGGGGATGGATCCCTAGTCCTCTCAAACCCACAAGAGCTGGCGACCATTGAAGAAGAACCCATCAACTCAATCAAACTGGAGAGAAAGAAGAAGAGGGTCAGAACCATGAAACTCTTGGATGCTCATTTTGATTCTTGCGTGGATCAAGATATGAAGTACAGGTGCAAGACATGCACAAGAAAATTCTCTTCATTTCAAGCTCTGGGTGGCCACAGAACAAGCTGCAACAACAAGTTCAAATCCTCCTATGATGGCTCCAACAACATGCATGAAGAGATTGAGGAGGATCTTAATGATGAGATCATCAACTATGAGGATGATCTTCGGACTTTTAAGAGGTTTTCTTCTCTGGAGGATAGGCGGTCACTTCAAATTGAGACGAGCAATGCAGGTTGGGGTAACAGGGCCAAGCCTGGTCATGAATGCTCTGTTTGTTACAGAGTTTTTTCAAGTGGGCAAGCTTTGGGTGGCCACAAAAGGTGCCATTCAGTTCCTCCTGTTGCTGTTCCTGTTGGATTAGATAATTCGCCTTGTCTGTCCACCATCGAGGAGCATCATCAGCCTGTCAAAGCTCATGGTCTTCTTGATTTGAACCTGCCACCTCCTCTTGAGGAAGAAGATTACTGGATTGACAACGATGAGTCTGTTCTTCCAGGGGATAGGAAGTGGCGTTCTCTAACGATATCAATTTAGAGATGATGAAGATGAGAGAAAACCAGGAAGCAGAACCAGATTGATCAGAGGCCTTCACCAGGATGGCCTAAATTACTGTAATTAGAGCTCATTGGAAGTTGCAGTCTAGGCTTCCATTGTTCATTTTTTCTTTTCAGTTTCCTCTTTGCTTTGCAGTGTTTATCAAGAATAGTAGTCGCTGTACATTAATCAAATACCAGAGTTAGTCATCAATGGTATGAGGTTTTTCTGGTTGCTCTTAACTTTTTCCACTACTTACAGTTATTATTTTTTTCCTATAATTTAGTATAGCCATTTGAATTAAGTGTCAAGAATTAGTAGTTATACATGTCTCAGCTAACAGTCAACTAATAGTTATCATCTGAAAATTGAAATATTTTTTATATAAGCCACAAGTAAAGTGGTCCATGAAGGATAGGTGTAGTTAACTATTTAGTTTTATGAAGATGATTGGTTGTTAAGCAAAGATTAAACATTAAACTAATTAATATAAACATTAAACTAACATAAACATTAAATTAATTAATAAAAACATCAACAAATATTATTTAATAAACATACCCATTTTCTTAACCACCACTTAACTAAATCTTATTTAAATCTTAATCAATATGCATGTAAGCATAACAAGATATGGCGACCATGAAATGAATCCCCGTTATACACTTGTTACACTCAAATTAATCTTGTTGACCTAGTGTTACACTCAAGTTAATCTTGTTGACCCACTCAAGGAAGTCTAAAATCTCATATAATATCTAAACACCTATCAATGTAAATATTTTGAATTTAAAACTAGTGTCATAAAGTAAATATTAACAATACATTTGTCTCATCTACATTATAATGAATTGATTGGAGATCGGTCTTATCTATTACTTACTAAAAATTAAAAATTCTAAAAACCAATATTTATGAGAATCAACTTTAAATAATAAAATATTTTTGCTCAAATTTTATGTTGAACCAATATTTTAGAGTATCAATTTTAAATAATAAAATATTTTTACTCAAATTTTATATTTTAATATTTAATTAAATAATTATCATATAAATACCTATAACCATGTTTAAATTTAAAAATTAAATTAATTTAAACTTTTTATAATATTTAAAATTTTACTCAATTTCCATATTATTAATTCTTTAATCATCTTTCTTAATTTTAAAAGTTTTTTTTTTACCATAATATTATTCTTTAATCATTCTTACCTTAAATTTAAAAATTAAACTAATTTAAACTTTTTATAATATTTAAAATTTTACTCAATTTCCATATTATTAATTCTTTAATCATCTTTCTTAATTTTAAATTTTTTATTTTACCATAATATTATTCTTTAATCATCCTTACCTTTGATGATATTGTTAATTTTTATTTTTAAAATTTTTTTACCATAATATTATTCTTTAATCATCTTTATCCTCGATAATATTGTTCTTATCACTAGAAGTTTTTATAGGAAAAATATTTTTTCTTTAATGTAAATATGTGACTTTTAACCTTAACATAATAAAGGTTATGTTAATCAAATAAAAAAAGATCATTCATACTAATTTCATATATGACAACAAGAACGTAAGAGAAAATGAAAAATGGAGGGTGAAAAGGTTATTATGGACATGAAAATAATTGTAAATCAAAGGACCTTTAGTTTTAAGATAAGAAGAAACTCCTCTTTGAGGCTTTCATACTCATGTTATCTTATATGCTTGTGAATTTTGGGTCTACAACATCTCTAGAGAATTGTGGAGAATGATAGAGCAAATCCAAAAGCATTTTAAAACTTATAATGTCAAAATTAAAGGCAATACACCCTATCTTATCCTCGTAAAAGTGAGTTTCTTCCCCATTGAGAGCATGACTATGACTAGGTACATAATGTACAAGAACAAGATAAGCACATTGGAGACAAGAGACTTCCTAAGATTGCTTCAATCTCTAGTCAATACCACCCGCAACTTAAGTGAGGTTGGTATAAAGATGCAAAGTCTTGGTTAATTTATTCAGAAGTTGAGGAAGATGTCACTTTTCATAATAGTGATAATATTAAAAGAAATATTAAATCTAAATTTGAGGAGAAGTTGTGGTGTGATAAATAATTAGAGGATAAAAGAAAATTGAGATACTATATAAGGAGGTGGTGATCAACATTAATCTAAAAGATCAAAATTACATCTATGTTTTAACTAGCACAAAGAAGAAAATCAACATTGTTAAAATAAGGACAAACTCTTACAAGCTTCATAGTGAAATGGGATGGTTGACAATTCCAAAAATGTCGAGGGATGAAAGAATTTGTCATATTTGCCACACTAAGAGGGTTGAAGATGAAATCACTTTTTCTTAGAATGTTCCATGTACACCAAAACTAGATTGCAATTTCAAAAATATCGTTACAATACCAACCTTCCTAACCTTTTAAGTCATCACAAGTATAATGATTTAGGAATGCTTATCTTAAAGTTTTTTTAATACAAAAAATAAAATTTTAAATCAAACAAAGTGATTCCTTACCTTTTTAATGTTTGATAAACCAAAATTGGTCTCTATAAGCATTAATAACTATTAACATTATGCTTTTACGTTATTAAAGTGCATAAGCGATTTTTGTCCACTTTTTAGTGCCATTCCCCTTTGCTTAAGCTATCATTATCACTTATCATTATCATTAATTAAAAAAAAAACTTTTCAAGCCATTTAGTAGTTATATCTGAGGATAATTTACTTGTGATGCTCATATAATTTACTTTTCAAACAATTTGGTGATACTATTTCTTTTTCCTTGGAAAAAAAATGCATAATATTTTTATTCAAATAAATCACATTTTGCAGAGATCCTAAAATCTTATAGTCATAGAGTCAAAATACATAACTAGAGAATTAAAACCTTCCTTAGATTGATATAGAAAGATAACATATATGGTATCTATCCTGGATAAGGACAACCTGGAGCATGTTCTGTCTCTCTGACATTTTCTTTTTTCCATCTAAGCCACTGACCTTCATCCACTTATAAACATGTCTTCGACAAAATATCTACTTGAGTGTTTCTTTCTCTATATATGTGACACTATTACCATAATTGATGCACAATTGGGGGATTAAATAAACAATTTGAGTACTCCCTTTTTGAAGGTGGTCAACTTTGGTCGGGAATGAGTTATTGTTTCAAAGTATGTAATTTAAATAGACCATAGAATAAATAGAGCTTAGATTGTAGAACAAGTTATTCGTTATATCAATAGAGTTATTATGGAAAAAGAGAAGTGAATGTAAATTAACAAGAGAAGTAACTGCAAAGTAGCTAGTCCTTGTCATAAAATTATGTTATATTTTGTATAATAAGATTATGATATATTTTGTATAATTGATGTATGATATTATATAAATTATTTTGTATAATTGATTATGATATTATATTAAAAAAAATTAAGTTTTAGTTTTTAATCTTTTCCATAGTTTTTAAAGTTTTTTATTTTTATTTTTAATAAGTAATAACCAATAATTAAGTTTTTTATTAATAATTAATAATTAATAATTAATGTTTTTTAATAATTAATTAATAATTGCTTACTTTTTTTAAAGTTTTAAAAATAATTTTTTGGTTTTTATTTATTTTTTAATATTTTTAATAATTAATATCTGCATGCTAAGTTTTGTAGTTTTAGATGTTTTAAATTTTAAAATTAGTTTTTTATTTTTTAATAATGGCTTGTTGTAATTGTACATTAATACTTTTTAAAATATTAATAAAAAGAATTAGTTTTAGTTTTTAAATTTTAAAAATTAGTAATTAGTAGATGCATTTAAGGTATATAGGAGCCAAAGTACAATGCATTTAAAAAATGATAATATTTATTATCATTAATGAAATCTCTAGTACACACCACATGTCAAGGTAAAAATTAAATTTGAATTTTTAAAATATAAATTAATATTTTATTTAAACAATTTCACATTGGAAGAGGGGTAATTTGCCACTTTATAACTTTTAACCAATCATAAAATAGAAATAACAAATTTTAAAACTTCTAAAAATTAATTTATATTTTCAAAATATTAAGTTTAATATATAAATATTATAAAACTTTGAAAAATATTATAATTTTTGTAGGTATTAATATAAAAGTCAAACTTATTTATGATGAATTGATCCTCAAAGTAGGATTAATAAGGTTTTTAAATATATATTAGTAATAGTTGAAATTATAAAATATATTATTTTAATTGAATTTAGGTTTTATATAAATAATTAAAAATATAAAAAAAATAATTTTTTTTTTATTATATCTGATATTTTTAAGAAACTCAAATGGAAATTAAATTTGTGACCTACCCACATTACATATATATCTTAAAACACATTATGACAAAACATACTAAACATTTGCAAAGATAATTAAAATTTCGAAGGAATTTAAAAAAAAATATTTTCAAATTAATTTATTATTATTATGGCAAAGTTTTTAAAGAAAACATGAAAATGATTTTTTTGGTTTATTTTATTTTATTTTCATTAAAATAGATAAATTTTTGTATTAAAATAAAACTGTGGCTTCGTCGTCTACCATATTAATAGAAAAAGATAAACAATCTTTCTTCATACTTATCTCAAAGAAATCAAATGAGTTTCTTTCTCTACTTCCTAGCTCATTTATCTTAGTATTACTGAGACTATTACTTCCTATCTTGCAAGTGAATTGCCTTATAAGCTATATTGATGGAAGCAAATATTTACATAACATAATTTTAAAAAGTAATATAATTCTAATATAGCCCCCCTATAATGATGGGTTATGGTACCCAACCTTTGAAAGTTATCTTCATCAAACTAATGTTGTGGTGTATGTTTGGCCTGATTGTTCCACATTGGTCAACAAAGTACGATGAGGGCAAGTTGGACTATGCTACCTCTTTAGCCAATTTCCTTTCATGCTCCATTTGCCACATTTTCTTCATTAAGACCTTCATTTTTCTTCTAAATCATAGACTGTTATCACCATATGTAATTTCTTTCTTTTATTGCATGAATTTCATAGTTTACATTTATGTTTTAATTTCCTCTTGTTGACAATTCTAGTGTTAACACTTTTCCTCACTTCCGCTTTGCCAAATTCACCTCCATTTATACATCTTTTGGACTAGCAACCCACGACATTCCTTAAGCTCCTCAATGTATCTTGAGTAATGCCTAATACCCCTGATCACCTTTGAAACTTCAAAAATAACACAACGATTTGGATGATGGTACTCTTCCATTGATGCTCCTCTCTTAATAAACGTTGAGACTACACAAAAACAAATGAATTGACTAGGATGTTCCTCTCTCAATTGGAATTGAAACTACAAATAAACAAATGCATTGGCTAGGATACATTTAAAACTTATTCTTGTTTATTGCATGTAGAACAACCATCCTTTCCACACATTGGAACTTAAGCTAAATTCTTCCACATGAGCGAGAACATCCCATCCTTGTAGTGCTAATTATCTCCACTAGATGTTTCATGACGCAAAGGTGTACAAAGTGAGGGCATGAAGTGATGCATCTTATGTTTTGTGTTGTGTTTTCTATATAACAGGTGTCTTTGGCCTTGATCTTCCAACTATCCTCTATCATGGGAGGTGGTTGATTGTGATCTCCTCCCCATTTTTCTTTAATTTCACTTTTTCTAATGTTGAGGCTAGGTTCACATAGTGATCAATGGTGGTGTTCAGTTTTCAAAGCACCTGGTCAAAAGGCATTGATTCAAATTATTTTAAAGAAGTTGGACTCTTTATACATGTCTAGCCAACTAAGTGTTTTCAGGAATGGAGTGGAAGAAAATTTAATTTATAATAATCGTCGAGTCTCCAATTACTATTATGTTCTTAATCTAAATTTTTTTACTTAGTTTTAATCATTGATATAAGGTTGACTATCGATCTTATTGTTGGTTGCTTCACTTAATCCCCCAAAAAAGACTAATTTTTTTGTTCCTCCTAGGTCGATAATAACACTATGAAAATGAATGTTACAAAAAATTTGAATGTAGGAAAAAATATTACACACACCAAAAACTTTGTATAAAATTATTATTTAAAAAAAAGAGAACAAATTTTAAAAATATCAAATATTTTAATTTAAAAAATACAACTTGCTTTAATATTAACAAAAATTAAAACGTAAAACCCATAGGACATAGAACAAATGGTGAATTGGTGTACTGTTAAGACACTCATTGCATAAGGTCACTAGTTCAAAACTCCATGGGTGTGAGCCTTACAAAAACAAAATTAAAAAGTAAAAACTAAATTAAGTGAAAACAAATAGAGACAAAGTTGTCTATGCTCAGTCACTCAAACTGTCATTAAAGTAACGTATTAAAATGTTCAGTAATTTATATATTTTTAAATTTATTATTTAATGTGTTTAAATTAAATATAATTAATTAAAATATTATTAAGAATATTTTATATTTATAAAAATATTAAAAAAATGATTGTTAATTTTTTTTAAAATATTTTTTATGAAGTTAAATTGACTTTATTTAAATCAATTCTCACTAGCACGGTGGGTTTCGACAAGCCTTGTTCTGTTTGGTGACTCGAGTTCTAACCTCGCTACGTAGCTGGGAGGAGACATTTAAAATCCAACGATGCTAAGGGCTAGTGTGGCCCAAGCAGGGTGCAATCCTCGGGTGATTTTTACCACCTAGATGTCCTTAGATCGTGGTTTCTTAAACCACATGCTAGTCCTGCAAATCATAGACAAACTCGCAAAAAAATCTTTATTTAAATTAAATTAACAAAGTTGTTAATTTTATTTTTATTTTTTTAACATAGTTAAGTTCAATTTTATTATATTTCATTATTTACATAAAATGGAATTATTGTTATTATTTTATTTAAATTAAAAGTAAAAGTAAAAGAAGCCATGAAGAAAGGAAATGCCCAATAATTAAAAATAGAAAAGCAATTATTAAAGAGAAACTCCAAGATATAATAATAAATATGGTATTTATTATTGGAAATGTTATGACTTTTCATGGAGTAAAGGTCTCAAGTTAAGTTGGATTCCTTCTGAATTTGATATTATTTTACTTGTTGAAATTTGGGAGCATGGAAATTCTAGGATTCCCAAAATATATGTATTTTTTGTGATCAATATGAAACAAGAGGTCTTCTAATAAAAGCATTGGATGCATATCCTGTTACATAAGGAATAACCATGAAATACCCTTTCAACTAGTACACATGTATGGGGATTTTAGACATTAATGCTAAAATACATATTTAACAAAATGTTATTCTATGTTTATAAATTCTATCTTTTATAAGAAAAATGATTTATATGAATAATGTCCATTAGAACATGATATTTGGAATCTAATAAAAGAAGGTAATATTATCTTGCTAAGGGAATTTAATGATAGAACAAGAAGTAAGCAAGCTATAATCCTAAGAAATGCCTCCAAATCCAACCCTCTATGGTTAGATGATGATATAAAATTAGTTTGTAAATACAAAAGAAGCTTTATAAAGATTCAGATGAAATTTGTTTTAGTGCTAAATTGATCAAGCTTTATGGTTTTCAAGGATTAATAATTTGCAATTTTATAATAAAGTGGCTGAACTCCAACTAAATGATCTATAGTACTAGTCTTGGTAGTAGTGTACTTTATTATGTTATATTTGATATCCCCATATATAACCAAATTATTAATTTTGAAATCTTAAATAACCATGAGCTTGACTTACATCACAGATCCTTAATCTTAATTTTAAACTTTTTTTTGGGGATAAAAATCCCATTTTTTTTTTAATAATGAAAAACACTTTATCTTAAAAAAAAATAAAGTCTATATTTTATTAAAGGATTAAAAAATAAATTAAATCTCTCAATAAGTAACAATAATATTAAAACAAGGGAGGCAAGTGCGGGTGGGGGTTGGGGGGCATTTTTTACCCATAAGGCAATAAGATACATTCTCTCACGTCGGGATTGGGCAACATGAAAAAAAACCAGGCTGGATGGGATGCTTTAATGAAAGGAATAGAAACTATGGCAAAATTAAACATTAGAACCTTTCAAGTATATGGAGACTCCTGGATAACTATTCAGAAGATGCAAAACATTCAGATGGGAAAGGAAGATGTTGTTGGGAGAGTTCAAAAAACAATTCTCACATTCACTCATGATGCCTCTAAGATCCAATTCTTTCATATCAAGCGCTGGAACAATCAAGAAGTGGATAAGGAAGCTAACAAATGTTCTCGTCTAAAACAAGGAGACCTATTGACAAAAAATCAATGTATTCAGACCAAATGGGCCCCTTGCTTCCACTTATAAGAATTTTCTCCTTTGGTTCAAGACTTGGGAGGAATTCTTGGTCTGCCCCATGGGAAAATCGAAGGAGGGACCTTGATTCCCTTACATTTCAAGAAAACATTAGATTTCGCTTAGCCCATGCTTCTAATTTTGATAGATGGATAGGTGGAAGCTCGGTTCAACCAAATTTCGGGAGCATTTTCAGTTTTTGGGTGAACATTTATACTCCTGCCACCCTCGAGTGTTGTGTTATGGATGCCCATGGGATTGCATTTATGGAGTACAATCGCTCATACTGCTTTCATGCTCTTCAAGTTTACATATTTGGAATTATCAATAAGGGATACAACCCTCGGCTTTTTCATGAATCTTGGCATGTGAAGGCTTCCCCTAGATGCCAAAAGGGAAAGAAGGAATAGGTTGATGTGGAGACTAGGCCGGAGGAAATGGAATCCACCATGTAGGAGGAAAATGATCTTGAGAAAAATTTAGAAGAAAAAGAATATCATGATAGACTTCAAGAAGATGTAGCGGTGTGTTTATTAAATTGCTTCAGTTGTCTGTGATGAGAACATGAAGACTTTGGTTGATATATAAAATACTAGTTTGCGTGTGGATGACATTAAGGGAAGTGTTCAAGCACAATCCAATGAGATTGAGGAATTGATGTGGAGGGTGCTGAACTTGGAGATGCTTCAGACCAGAAGGCATGAGGAAATAATGAGGGCCATCGAAAATATGAAATTTCAGTAGCAACAATAGTTTATGGAAAATAATGAAAGGAATGAGAATTGGTTCATGTAGTTGCAAGAGGTGCTCAATGAAATCTAGAGGGACATCGTCATTTGGATCATGGACACTAATGACCCATTGCAGTAGGACAAGGTCTCCCCCAAGGAAGAAGCTTCCACAATTCAACCAGGCATTGTGGAAGATCAGTTTCAGGAATGATTTCCTTTGGCTCCCCTTTTCTGGTATATGTATTCTATTTAAGTTTATGTGGGTAGTATGTTAGAATTCACACAATAAAAGGAAATAGTATAGGTTTTGGAATTTTTCACTATTTTGGACCTTTGGAAGAGTTGTTGAAGGACTGCATTTTTTTTTAATTTTGTATGCTCAGCTCTCCTTCTGACTCTATTAAAGACGGATTATATGTAACTCTACTTCTTGTTTATATCAAAACCCTCTTTCTCGTTTCTGTTAAAAAAAAGTAACAATAATATTAAATTCCCAAAGGTGTTGGATCCATTGGTGAAGAGCAAGGATTTTTTCACCACTAGGAAAGGTTTAATTCTCGTTAGGGCCTAGCCTACAGCCATGGGTCATCTTGAGGTAGCGGTTGAACATGTGGCTGCAGCCAGAGAGATTGTATTGAATAATCTCATGACCTGTTCACACATAAGTGGATTAAAGCCCACCCCCATGTCCTTCAATTTGAAAAATCCAAAAGGTTTGGATCAACTGATGAAGATCGAGGAGTTTTTCACCGGTGAGAAAGGTTCAATTCCCATGAGGACCTAGCCTAAAGAAATGGGGTCACCTTGAGGTAGTGGTTGAACATGTGGTTGCACCTAGAGAGATTGTATTAAATTATCTTGTGACTTGTGCAAACAGAAGTGGATCAATTTCCATCCCATGTCCTTCAAAATTACAAGTCAAATCCTGCAAGAATGGTTGGTTTCGATGAGCCTCGTTCAACATGATGACCCAAGTTTGAACCCTGCAAGGTAGCCTGGGAAGAGACACTTAAAATCTAGCCATTCTAAGAATAGGTGTGGCCTAGGCCGTATGTGATCTCCAGGTTATTTTGATGGCTTAGATTCCCTTGGGTCATGGTTTTTTAGACCATAGGATAGTCCCACAAGTCGTAGAAAAACTAGAAAAAACAAAATAGTAAAGAACTTTATTAGAAATTCACAACAACACTCTCAACATGTATAGTTAAATACTCTCTTAAAACTTTATGTAAGGAAAATCACAAAACCAACCTTTGGTATGGAAAATTTTATAACATTTACATTAAGTGTAGGACCTTGGTTGTAGGAGTTGTTCTCTACACTCCAAGGAAATCAAAATTGAGACTTAAAGTTTGCTAGTGGCTAGAAAGAGTCATGTGGTAGTGAAAGTGGTATAAAGGACAACTTTCTATGCAAGGAATTAAAGACTAGGTTAAGTTATGAAAGTGTTTGACCCCCCCTGCATCCCCCATCCTGAGTGAAGTTTTGGCCATAATCTTGTCATCAAATTTAATGATAATAATCACCAAATGAAATGGTTATTGAAGTCCATCATTGATCCTTGAAACCTTGCCATACCATCAAGGCATGCACCTAGTCTAACCATGTCAAATTCCAACGCATACAGGCACAATTTGAATAAATTTCAACATTGGCCCCATTCACTGCTGACCATTCGAGGTCGATGAAGATGATTTTTACAACGATGATGATGATGATGATGAATATGATCATGAAGATCATGATGATGATGATGCAGATGAGATTCTCTTCATTTCGAGAATAATTTATTCTCTACTGAACAGGTCCAACCACGTGAAGGTGAAAGCTCATATGCCCCCCCCTCACATCACTCTCAATTTCCCACAACCTAATTTGACATAATAAACAACATTTAACATACAACATAGAAAAATGCAAAAACTTGAACAACACGTGATTAACCCATACAAGTAAATTATTTAAAGATAATAAAAGGAAGAAAAAATATAATTACTACATACCTTGTATATTTGATCATTTTTATATTCTTAATCGTCTTCTTCATCCAACTCAACATCTGCTTCAGAATCCGTGATCAAAGGATTAATCATATCAATATCATCATCAATGTTTCTTTCGATTGTATCATTTGGTTCAACTTCTTCAGGTTCTTCTTCTGACACATTTGGCTCAGCTTATTAAGGTTCTTATTCTTACACATCTACTACATCCTGCTCAACCTCTACATCATCTTCTTCTTCAATATCAAGTACCTCTTCCTCTACATGATACTTTACAGGCCTTCCTCTTGCATTATATCTAATAACAAATGACCAACTCGCTTTACTTGGAACCTATGAGTAAAAGAATTGTTCACATTGTCTTGGAAGAACACATGGCTCTGTTCCTGGCTTAACCATCCTTGTATTAACCATGGTAAATCCATTATTAGGTTCAATAACAGTTCTTTTAGGATCATGTTCATTCATTTGTAACATGTACCATTTGACGTCAAACAAAACTAATTTGAAGGATCCAAAGCCACATTCGATTATATTATCCAAATACCCATAGTATCTATTTTTAGATTCTTCTGGATGTCTGTCACTCCTAGAGGAAACATTAATGACCTGGAACACTATAGTTATCCCATAATCAACAATTTTCCTCTCTTCATCCAACTTTTGAATGCAAAATTTATGACCATTGCACCACATAGCCTTGTGGTGTGTTAAATGCAATATTATAGACACATAAAAAATGCATTGCCAATTAATAAGCATATTAATATAACTTGGAAAGTATCTCGTGCAGAAAAGAAACACATCGAACAGATTAATATGATAAAAAAAAGTTAATATTCTTGCCTATTTATCTTTCAAACCACATGCTAAATCAATTTCCCTCTATGTAAGATTAATATCTTGATCAAGATGAGCTCTTTTAACCAATGTAGACACCCCTTCCCATGATAACCTTCCATAATGTTGTTTACACATTTCAATCCATATGTTCATCCAATCAACATTGTTTGCAATGTATAAATGTAGAGCATCCCACTCTCCACTACCTGTATGAAAAAATAATAATTTGCCAATAATTAGATATCATGCAAAAAAAATACGATGTATACAAAGAGTACAATAAATTGATAATAAGTACGATATACAAAAAAACTTGAAGTCAAATGTATTATAAATATCCACCATCTAATTTTCTTTCACTTTATGCATTCTACCTTTCCCAAACAGGTGCTCCCCTTGAAATTTCTTGATGAAGTTCACATCCCAAATGTGCTCCACTTGCATATTTGAAGCTAATGATGGAAGATATTGAGTAATATACACCATGGATTGATATACCATATATCCCTCCACCATAAAACCCTCAAGACATGCTCTTTGTCTAACTAAATCCTTCAATGATTTCAACTGCCTCTCCACCATCCACATTGACCTTGTGTGTACAGGTACGCACATTTCAATCTCCTCAACTTGGTGTATGAGGTAGTGTTCTTGTGCATTGAAGAAGGTTAGAGGTAGATACTTTTGCATTTCACACATTATCTGAGGCATTTGTCTCCTCCAATGCTTTATATCTTCTTTATGAATTTATTTTGATGAAAAGCATCTACAAATGATGCAAGGAAATCACATGTTTCAACAAAAACGTTATATACATTACAAGCAAAACACATGTCATTCAGTTCGACAACAAATTGAACACATATTTTGCATATAAATCGCTACTTACCTCATGTATTTTCCAAAGTCAGATATAACTTGTTTGATGTCACTGTCAAATCTGTCTGGGAGAGATAGAGGTAGGACATACTGTAACCATAAAAATGAATCATTATTTGTTTCCAAAGTAGACAAAAAATACAAAAGGAATGTATACCAATATATAAATATATAATATACCCAAATAATTATTTTATTGAAGGTATGGAAATCATGAGTTTTTACCCCACTAGATTCACCTTTCTTTGTTAATATATTATTTATGTTTGAAGAAAATCTTGTGGGAAACTTAATATTCCGAATGACCTCTTTAACATCGTTGCTTTGTTGCTCTATCAGTAACCAGGGAAGGCTATTTCGATCTCCATTGTTGTTTGAATGAATCACACTTTGCAATGCATGATTGGCTTCCTGAATGTCACTGCAATTTTTTTCAATCTTGTCTTTGTCACGCCTACCATCTAAGATTTTCCATAATGTTTATGTTACATTCTTCCTAATATGCATTGTATCAAACAAATGAACTATTTGTAGGTCCTCATATTAGGGAAACCTACTAAATTGTATGGGATAACTTTTCATTCCTCTTGGAAGCCCATTAATGCCTTGGAAGCCTCCATGAAGGATAAAATAAATTACAACAATAATTGTCAATTACGGTAAAAAAATGCAATAAAAATAAATATTACAAACATTAAAACATATATGATACATAGACAATTTGCATACCTCGATGATTAATTATGTTATATTCCACCTTCCATAAGTGGGGAGTCATTCTTAGTGGTTTTAATCTAGTCTTTTCTTTCCCATTGAAAAAATGTTTTCCCGTGGTTCGATACCTATTGTTCTTAGAGATGAAGTGCCTATAATCATCAAACACCTCATTTCCTAAACTTCTTGAACGACAAGATTTCATCTTAGGACCACAAACTAGACATACAAATTTACCCTTTGTTTGAAGACCTATAAGAGATATATTTTTGTCAATTATATATATATATATATATATATATATATATATATATATATCAAGGGAACATTTAAATTAAAACATCCACGATATCTTGATAAAATTATATACTATTAAAGTTCAGTGGAACGTCACATACCACAAAAATGTGTTAGCCCTAGGGCATCATGAATTTTCCATAAAAGTATTCCACATAATTGAAATTCCTTTTTCCCTATTGGCCTAGACACGCCATACATAGTAATGTCAACTCATAACTGAAGCAACTCGTTGATAAGAGGCTCGATATATGCATTCATATATTTAACTTGGTACTTACCTAATTTTTTGAAAATACACATAATTACTACTATTTGTACATATAAGCAAATAAATAAGTATAATAAATTATGCATCAAACAAGAGAAATGAAATGTTAGGTTGAATTTTTTTTTGTAAAGAAATACCTGGAACAATCATTGCCAACATTATGTGCTCCCTCTTTATTGACATCCAAGGAGGAATTTTATTGTTGATAACAAAAATTGGCCACACTGAGTAAATAGACCTGATCTCGCCAAATGGATTGACACCGTTAGTTGCTAATGAAAGCCTAACATTATGATGTTCTTTTGTGAAAACTGGCCATTTTTCCTTGATGTTTCTAAATGCATAAACATCTGCATGCATTCAAATAACTCCATTTCCACTTACGTTCCATGCATGGTAATCCATAAACTATGCTATGGTTTCGTACCTGAACAATAACTTCGAACATGGTATTATGGGAATGTGATGAAGAACCTTGTGAGGCACCTTTTTTGTTAGTTGATCGGTTTGATACCGACTGATATGACATTGGGGGCATTCTGTTTCTAATGCATATTGTCTATACTATATACTATGATCATTGGGACATGCATCAATACCTTGATACTTTATTCCAATATCTTTCATAATGGCAGATAAATATATGTATGTGATAGGAATTATATTTGACTCTGGTAATAGAAATTCACCTAACAATCTACAACATAAAAAATAACTAGTTAATGTAAAGAACATTAATTGTACTAAATAGAGAAAAATAGAGAAAAAAGTACAAATGTATCACAATGTGATGAAACATACCTTAGGATCTGTGTCATACAATAGTTTGAAAAACCATTTAAAACCTTTAAGTTCATCAATAATAATGTAGCATAGAGAATATTTACTCTTGATCCTTCATAAAGTAGTTTTTTTTTGCTTGCCAAGTAGAGGTATATCATGAATATCATGAAAGTTGTCATCGTCCATTTGAACGAATGTGTCTTGGATCAATCTCTTTGTCCCATCATCTTCAACTATGTTATTATTATCATCTTCTTCCATAGGCTCATTAACTTGATATTCAATATTCAATCCATATTGTTCAACTTGTGCAACATTATATCTACTAGTACTTGGCACATTCTCCGACGTCGGACACCTAGGGGACCTTGTCTTTATAATTCAAAAAAACCAAGAAAAATTAGTGTGTCAAATATGATCAAAATAACGACATATAATGAATAAATATAACTTACCAAGGGATGGTATTCACCCCCCCCCTTCGATGTGTCTATTTTTTCTACAATGTATTTTAGCTCTTTTTATCAAAATTATTTTGAGATTGAAGTCCCCGTATTCATCACAAGGGCAATAAAATTTTCCATCACCCCTTTCCCTGAAATCGGCCCACAGCCTATCAAGAATCCTTTCGTTTTCTTCTCCACCAATGTTATCTGACATTCATCCCTACCAAAATAGAGTGATGACTATCTTATAGAATTAATTGGTTGATGTGAAAGATAAAATAAATATTCTTTATGTTCGAAAAAAGGTCCTTATAACCGTTCCGAATTTTCGCAATTATAGAAAAATTATCGAAACACGTATTGAATTTCTTATATTTATAAATATTGCAACCGTGGGTATTCTGACGCCTGTTAACTTAATCAACGTTGAGTTTTTCAACATTCAGTAGTCAAAAGTGACCATTGCAAAAGTGTCACGTCCCCTCCCATCAATCTGGCTCAAGGAAGGGAACATGACACTAAATCTGGGCTTTTAACTTCTATCCCCATCATCATTTTTCAAATTCATAACAAGTAAAATGCATGTGTGCAAATGTATAATTAAACATACATTGTGGAAATAACTCTACTACACACATATAGTATGCAATTTCCATCATAATTATAACAAGAATCAATGAAAGACATTGCATCATTAAAATACAAGAGAGTACTTATCTTGAAATGAAGTTGTCTCGAGCAACTTGCTATGCAACTGCAACGTTCCACCCAACCGTAGGCTAGCTGTGCTCATCAATCTCTCAGCACAACTGCCACCCCCAATATGGGCATGATTTCCATAAAGAAAAGGGAACAACCACTAACACATAGCCAATTATATACCACATCTCATCCAAGCCGGTCCACAACTGGGTTTATCAGCCTGTTAAGGCAGTAGAAAGGAAGGAATTGCTAAGCTAGTGAGCTCAACCACATAGCTATCATTACCTCTACAAGATTTATCTAGCTTGGGACCCACAATACCAACACACCCAACACAAGGAAGTATCCCCTTCACTACTCCACAGTCCCCCATACCATACCTTCCCTTTTAATACTCTTCAGGGTGTACATAGAAAGGTAGCCAAAGTCCTATCATCTTTGGTGAGGTTACACTTTTCACTAGATTTATCAAGCCAATTCTGAATCCTCTTCTACTCCTAGTTGCTTGCACCCAAGTTCAAGACAAACAAGGGATGCACATAACCCAAACTATAGCAATATATCCCCCCCCACACATAGTAAGCACAAATGTTGGGCATGGAAAAACATTTTAATTGTCGGATTCACAAAACAAGATTCCCAGGGGTTTTTCCAAACCGTGGCACACCAAAAACGAATTGTGAGAGGGGAAATATACCACTAGGGAAACCAATGGGTTCCCAATAGGTATATAGGAATTCAAATGGAAAAAATGGCCTCTGTGGACCCCCAAATCGAAATTCCCTTCCTCCCAATCATTATGCAACATCAAAAACATGTTTCCCAGCTAGAAAATGAAGGAAAAATCAGACATTTCGTGGAGGAAAACACCCAGCAAGCAATAGGGACGTGAGAGAGTAAAACCCCTTGATGAATAATGGATTGGGGAGCAAATTCGTGGGTTCTTTCTTGCCTAGGAAGAGAAACACGTTTTTCCAAAATGATGGCTTGTCCATACACAAAGTTTGGACAGCCATACCTTCCATTTCCCAAAACAATAACTACCTCAACCACCTTTTGGAATAAATGAATGATTGGGTGCAATAGTCAACATGGGTAGTTAATAGTTCATGGGTTCTCTCATTGAAACTTGGATTGACATTATTGGCTTCAAGAGTTTGAATATTTCCCTCTCTATTCCTTGTAAAAATCATGCCCCCATACTCTTGTTGCATTGCATAGCTAGTTGTGGGTATATTTATTAAAATACATTTACATCATATTTATAATTTATACCGTTCCATGCTAGCACACGATCCACATGCGTCGATTTTTAATTTCTGATACAAGAACAATAAATCGATGGCGGGTCCTTGGCATTGATCTCCTCACCATGATTTTATAACAATATTACATCATTTACATGTTTAATGCAATGGGGTCAAAATCAAGATATTACAGTCCCCTCCCCCTTAAATTAGCATTGTCCTCAGTGCTCTTGAAAACTGAACAAAAATGGATATGCCACTCTCATAGCATCCTCCAGATCCCATGTAGCCTCTTCGGGATCATAGTGCTTCCATTACACCTTCACCTTTCTGATGGATCGGTTCCATCGCAATGTTAGATTCTTGTCTAGGATGTGCAATGGATTGGTTTGGAACTCTCCCTCAGGTTCCACCTAGATCACATCCCAATCAATCACTGTGAGATTTTCAATTACTAGGAATTAGATTCATAAGACAATTTCACCATGGAATATTTTAGACAATGAGAGAAGACGAATAGAGAGAATAAATTATGGAAAACACTCTGCATCTTATTCATTGATATTGTAACAATATATAATACATCCTCCATGGAGAAAATCGAATTGCTTTGAAGCAATATGGAAAGAGCAAAAATAAAAGGCTTAGAAAAGACAAAAAACCCCCTAAGTGGCAAAAGCAGTTTCCAAAACTGTGCTAGAGGCTCAGGAATTTGGCAAGTATGGTATGGCATCTCATGAGTGAGGTAAATGGAATGTAATGATGGCTTTAGAAGGTTAGATATGATGTGGAGGTCGAATTGGTCAAGTGGCAAAATATTCCAAGTAAACTAGCTTTATCTTTTCCACTAGAAAGCAGAAAAAATAGGACAAAGCTAACTAAAACTGGATAGTGTCTTTCTAATTCAGGAATGGAGTAAAATCAGACATAATCTAAGGAAACCTTATCCAGAATCTATCCAAATTCGTTTTTGAGAATGAGGATAGCATGTGGTCCACTAAAAGACAAAACTGACCTATTCTACCTAATCAAAACTCAGGAAATTAATCATAAATGATTAATTAATTTTATCCTAAGTCTAGAATGACATAGTGGATTTTTTAAATTTTCCAACACCCCCCTTTAAGCCTGACTTTATGTGATGGGAATTAGAAAAATATCAGAAATATAGGGCCCAAGCAACAAGGCTTATGGTCACCCCAATACAAAAATAACTAGTCCATGTAAACCGAGGAAACAGGGAAAACCTCATGGGAACAAAACCCTCCCTCAAAAAAGGACATGCTTGATGTCTTCATATTGTCATGTTGCTCATTTGAATGAGCTGAATGAGCTGAATGGGTTGCTTCTGGGTAACTGACTTGATGAAGAGATTGTGGATGTTATGATCATGCATCAGTGCATCGATGTTGTGTAAGCAAGAACCATGTGTTGAAGCTCTATGAAGTTCATCTTCTGATGATGGAGGAGCATCAAATGATTTTTTCTTGCTGCTATAACATACATAATCAAATCTGAAAACATAATCAATGATGGAAAGAAGATCTATGCATACTCCTTTCCAAGGAGAAACAATGAACTCAACAGGATCAATTTCTTTTGTAGTTGCAATGTGGTGTACTAGTTCTTGTACTTTATTCTCAAACTGATGTAGAACCTTTTTGATATTTAAAATGAGATCATGCAACTCTAAAATATTAGAATGTAATTCATATGGAGCAGCAACCAGTAAAGATGTAGAGTCTCCATGATCGAACATAATTTCAGTAGAAAAACTTTTAGAAACTAGATCACCCAGATAGCTGAGCGAGTCTGGAGAGTGTGAGGACTTGGATTTTGAACCATGAGTGATGGGGTCATGTCCAGATGTGTGGAATATCAGTCCAAATAATGCCAAAACAATGGTTTTCCAACCAATGAAAGATATGAAAGACAAAAGTGCAACAGAGGCAAGTGACACAGTGTAGGAAAACATAGAATTGTGTATTTTCTTAACTGGAGAACTTGGGGTTTGTAGGGTCTTTTGTGCATCCAAAGGTTGGGAATATGATGTGGGATATGTAATGACCTTCATATCAGACTGTAAATCATCTTCTAAATCAGAATCTAAAATATTTGAATGATGGTGGAAAGAACTTTCAGAAGACAAGTCAGAAGCTAGTGAAAAAGACTAGTTTTGAGAGTAGACTTGGATGAACTGACTGACGATTGTTCCAAGGAAGAGGTGGAGGTTTCTGATTCTGATATATCAGAATGTGAATCAATATCAGAGACATCAGAATTATATTTCACTCTAGCACTCAAAGCATAAACATTATTACCTTTGGGAGAGGCTTGGAGACAGAGTTCTTGTTCTACAGCAACCTTGCCTTGTTCTTTCTTTGCAAAGTCAGGAACATCTATGTTATGCTCTTCAAGCATCTTGGCCATGATGTCCAATTTTTTCTTGAAGCAAGATTTCTCAGGATGAGTGCCTTTGCAGCAATAAGAACTCTTGGGCTTCTCCTTCTTCATCTTCTTGGATTTGGAATCTCCATCAGAATCCTCTTCATCTGACAATATCTTCTGTTTGGATTTGTCATTCTTGAAACTCTTTGCTCCATGAGCAACAAGTGAAAAGTCTTTGGAGGGTGATTGATCCCTCATTTGGACCAGCTTGTCCTTTTCTTGAGTGAGCGAATCAATGAATGCATCCAAGGTTGGCATCTTCCACTTGGGAACTGCAAGTCTTGTAGAATGAAAAGTAGACACAAATACTGAGTATTTAGAGCTCAGTTTTAACAGAATGGTAAGGATTAATTGCTCATCCTTCTTCTCTATACCACATTGCTTGAGTTGAAGCACTAGGTTCTTGAATTTTGATATGAAATCCTCCATAGAATCGAAATTACTTGGACTAAGAGAGATCAGCTCAATCTCCAACAAATGACCTATGAGCTCGTCCTATTTTCCAAAGAGAGACTCTAGCTTTGTCCACACTTCATTTGGAGTTGATAGAGAATCGATATGGAATAGAAGATCTGGAGATACAAAGAGACAAAGTAACCCATAAGCTTCATCAATCCTATTGAACCATTTGGATTTTAATGCAACGGCTCCTGGCTCAGTTTCAAGCCCCATAGTGACTCTATACAATCCTTTGCTCTTAAGATGGATGATCATATGCGCCTTCCAGTCAAAGAAATTGAAGGGAGTGAGAGTCACATCTTTGGCTTGATTTTGCTCCATACTGATGCGCTTTTGGTAATGGTAATACCTGCAAAACACACTCTTGGAAATTGTTTTGAATCAAGCTAGCTCTGATACCATGTGAGATTTTCAATTACTAGGAACTAGATTCATAAGACAATTTCACCATGGAATATTTTAGACAATGAGAGAAGAAGAATAGAGAGAATAAATTATGGAAAACACTCTGCATCTTATTCATTGATATTGTAACAATATATAATACATCCTCCATGGAGAAAATCGAATTGCTTTGAAGCAATATGGAAAGAGCAAAAATAAAAGGCTTAGAAAAGACAAAAAACCCCCTACGTGGCAAAACCAGTTTCCAAAACTATGCTAGAGGCTCACGAATTTGGAAAGTATGGTATGGTAGCTCATGAGTGAGATAAATGGAATGTAATGATGGCTTTAGAAGTTTATATATGATGTGGAGGTTGAATTGGTCAAGTGGTAAAAGATTCCAAGTAAACTAGCTTTATCTTTTCCACTAGAAAGAAGAAAAAATAGGACAAAGCTAACTAAAACTGGATAGTGTCTTTCTAATTCAGGAATGGAATAAAATCAGACATAATCCAAGGAAACCTTATCCAGAATCTATCCAAATTCGTTTTTGAGAATGAGGATAGCATGTGGTCCACTAAAAGACAAAACTGGCCTATTCTACCTAGTCAAAACTCAGGAAATTAATCATAAATGATTAATTAATTTTATCCTAAGTCTAGAATGACATAGTGGATTTTTTAAATGTTCCAACAATCACATGGTTAGAATCATGTACATATTTATTAAGCAAAGAAACATGAAAATAATTATGAGCTCTAGTGTTAGCAGGAAATGCCAATCTATATGAAACTGACCCTATTCTTTCAATCACTTCAAATGGCCCACAATATATGGGGGATAGCTTGGCACAAATCCCAAGATTCAAGGAACTCTTCCTTGGAATCAATCTAAGGTAAACATGATCCCTAACACTAAACTCCCTATGCACCCTGTGCTTATTTGAATAGCTTTTATGTCTAGCTTGGGCTGCTTTTAAATTCTTCCTAATCTTTGCAACCTCTTGTTCCATTTCCTTAAACAATTCTATCCCAAGTACAATTATGTTCACTGGATTATCCCAAGTCACTGGTGTCCTGCACTTCCGACTATACAAAGCCTCAAATGGACTCATGCCTAATGATGCTTATTGCTCGTTACTATATTCAAAATCTACCAAGTGTAGATAATCCTCCCACTTGGATGGTTTATCCATTACATACATGTGAAGCATGTCTTCAAGCACCTGATTTAATCTTTTTGTTTGCCCATCTGTTTGAGGATGGTATGTTGTGCCAAAGTTCAACTGCGTACCCAAATCTACAAAAATACCTTTCTAAAAATTTGAAGTGAACTTGGTATACCCATTAGAAATTATTGCCTCAGGAAATCCATGCAATTTGAAGATATCCTTCATGAAAATATTTGCAATGGCATCATTTTTATATGTGGACTTAACTGATATAAAATGTGCTTCATTTGTTAACTTGTCCACCACCACCATGATGGAATCATATTTCTTTATTATCATAGGAAAACCTGTAATAAAATCCATGGAAATTATCTCCCATTTCCATTCTGGAATTGGTAATGGATGCAATAAACCTATTGGGTGTTGGTGTTCAATCTTCACTTGCTGACATTTCACGCACTTAGAAATATATTCAGTGATGTCCTTGTTCATCCCTAGCTGGAAATATTGTTTTTTGGATGTAGCAATTGTTTTATGATATCCTGGGTGATTGGAATATGGAGCTTTATGGATTTTGTCCATAACAATCCTCCTCAAGTCTGCCACATTTGGAATATAAATCCCATTCTTGTAAGTAAGAATTCCATCACCTTCCAAATGATACCCTTCATACTTATTTTCAAACTTTTGTTGTTGCAATTTGTCCTTTACCTGCACATACATTTCATCTTCAACAATACCGTTAACAATCTACTGCTTCAAATCTAATTGGCAGGTACTAAGGGCTGCCACAAGCATTTCATGTACTTTTCTACTGAGTGCATCAACCACCTTATTTTATTTCCCCTTTATGTGTTTGATCTCAAAATAAAATTCACACAAAAATTCCAGCCATCTAACTTGCCTAGCATTTAATGTTGGCTTCTCAAACAAATATTTCAAACCACAATGATCTGTCCTTAGTTCAAATTTTCTGACCATCAAGTAGTGCCTCCACATCTTCAAATCATGCACTATGGATGCAAATTATAAATCATGAGTAGCATAGTTCTTCTCACGCTCCTTCAAATTTCTTGACTCATAGCATACCACATGGTTTTCTTGCATAAGAAATCCTCCAAATCCTTGGTTGCATGCATCGATACACACCACAAAGTCTCTTTTTGGGTCTACAATTTTGAAAATTGGTGCACTCGTGAGAAGCTTCTTCAACTGCTGGAAACTTTCCTCACATCTTGGTGTCCACTCAAATTTCATTCCCTTCTTCTGTAAGGAAATAATTGGATTAACAACCTTGGAAAATCCTTCAATGAACCTCCTGTAGTGACCAACAAGTCCCATAAAGGATCTCACATCTACCAATTTCCTTGGAGTTGTCCAATTCATAATGGCTTCAATATTCTCAGGGTCCACATATATTCCTTCCTCTGAAATAATGTGAGCCAAATAATGAATTTTATCTTTATAAAAGTCACATTTGCTCAGCTTTGCATAAAGCTTATGCCCCCTTAGCAATTGGAGGGTAATTCTCAAATGTTCTTCATGCTCTTCTTCATTCTTAGAATAGATAATAATTTCATCTAGAAAAATAGGAACAAACTTGTCCAAATACTTTCTAAAACCACTATTCATGAGACACATGAATGTAGCTGGTGCATTTGTGAGACCAAATGGTACCACCACAAACTCATAGTTTCCATACCTTGTTCTAAAGGCTATCTTATGAATATATTCCTATTTGATTCTTACCTGATGGTAACCAGACCTCATGTCAATTTTTGAAAATACCTTTTCCCCTTTCATTTGATAAAAAAGGTCATCAATCCGGGGTAATGAGTATTTTTTTCTTCAAAATGACTTTGTTCAACTGCCAGTATTCAATACATAACTTGAGTGTTCCATCTTTATTTTTCACAAATAGAATCGGTGCTCCCCATGGTGACACACTTGGCCTGATATATTTCTTTTTTACTAAATCTTGTAATTGCATTTTAAATTCTAGTAATTCTGGTGTACTCATCCCATAGGGTGTCTTGGACATTGGTGCGGCTCCCGACACAAGGTCAATTGTAAAATTGATGTCTCTCTTTGGAGGGAGTCCTGGAATTTCATTAGGAAAAAACATCCTTGAATTCTTGCAATACATGATAGTCCTCCAACTTCGAGATTTCATTTTCTGTTTTCTTCAAAACATGGGATGCATACAATTGGCAACCTATCCTACATAATTTCTTCAACTGCTTGGCTGAAATCTGCCTAACAAAGACTACCTTTGGAATCATTTTACGACCCTTTTGTTTCCTTCCTCGTCCATGCATTCAAAATTCTTGTTGTAGTAGTCAAGTTTAACTCTGTGTGCTTCTAACCAGTCCATTCCAATGAGAAGATCATAGGAACCAAGTGGCAGAATATTCATATTTTCACAAGTGAATAACCCATCCATCTCTAATGGAAATTTCTCTACCATTTCACTAACTTTTCTCTTGGTTCCAGTGGCTAGTTGAGCTAACCATGACTTACTATGCTTTAATTTCTTAAAAGCGCAAATCTCAACAATTTTAGGAGTGATATAGCTGTGAGTAGATCCAGGGTCAATCAAAATAGAAACATATTTCTTAGCAATATTACCTTCAAATTCATTCACAGTTGATTGATGGTATGCCTCGAAGTCCTCTAGTGTTGCATAGATTCTAGGGATGGTCCTTGACACTTGACCCACAGTTTTAGCTCCTTGTATGTTTTGAACTTGCTTTACACTCCCATTCTGATGCAAAACGTTCCTAAGCACATGGTCCTCTCCACATCCCCAACATTGAAGTGGCTCTCTTGGCTCTTTTGGGTCACTTGGCTTGTCTCCCATTATCATAGTTGGCTTAGTCACACCCTGTGGTGGTTGTCTTTGTTGATTTATGAGATGAGGAGGTTTGAACCCCTTTCTCCTTTGGTCAAACTTCTCATTTTTCTTGTCCGTGCATGCCATATGGAAATAAGGTTTTCTTTTGTTTTGATCATAACAATACTTAGCCATTCTCATGGCCTCTTCTAGAGTTCAAGGTTCATCAAACTCAATTCTATCTTTATATGACTAAGGTAGTCCATTAGAAAACGTTGAATTTCACCTTATCATCTCTGATATATTTGACATATCTTAGCATCTCCAAGAATTTGTTTGCATATTCTTCCATGGTCATTTGTACCAATTTCAGCTCATGGAACTCTTTGATCTTATCATCGTAGTACCTATCAGAGAGGTACTTTTGCTTGAAGTACTTCTTGAACTGCTTCCATACAATATTCCTTTCATTGATCTTATTCACTTACATAAGGTGATCCCACCATATAGATACTCTTCCATTTAGATTGAATATGGACACCCTTGCCTTCATATTTCTAGAGTAGTCTTGGACTTGGAAATACCTCCTCATCCCAAGAAGCCAAGCTTCAGCTTCTTAACCAGATTTTACCTCACCATCAAATGTAGGAGGTTTGACATTCTTAAATCCCCCATGTGAATTATTCTTGTAATGCATCTTCCTCTTATCCTTGTGAGATGAAGAACTTGAACCTTTAATGGATTCCTCAAATTTAGATGATCCACTAGAAGAGATTTCTTGAGTGCATTTCATGTCTCTAGAAACTCTTCTTGAGCTATTGGACCTCTTGCGGGAATTTCTCTTTGAGCTACTCCCACTCTTTTCTAGATTTGCTGAGTGATGCCCATAGTTAATCCTCCTTTGAATGTTTGTCAAACTTTGTAGCATAGATGCATTCAACTGATTTTGTTCTTCTTGATCTTTAATCAGTCTCTCATTATCTTCCCTACAACTCTATAGCTCCACCCTTAGGCTCCTCATGGTGGTTGCAATATCTGGGGGAGTCTCTTGGTTTCTTCTACCATTATATTATGTCTCTGCATTCTCAACCTATACGTTCTCACGGGGACTTCACTAGAAGGCAATATAATATCACGTTCATTCATATTGCGGTATTAAATATTCATGAAAACCTAAAAATTATATTGCTTATATATTAAGGGGCAAAGGGTTTTTTTTATTTAATGTAACAATACAAAAATACTTAGGGGTCTTTTTTATACGGGTGGGCTGACAAAAATCCGCCAAATGGAGATGGAAGGATCATGGTCGGATGAGAAAATGGATTGAGACAAGGCTTAGGCTTACCAGTACGCAGGGAAATCGCGTCTTGAGGCATGCTTGAGGACAGAAGTTTCGTGGTGAAGTGGGTTTCCAGTCAATCATAGTTGAGAGATAGTGGTCATTGACAACCAATTGTTACCAATAGGCTTGGGAGGCTCTAAGCCTCCAGGGCCTGTTATAGGCCCTCGATAGGCCTTGGGGGCTTGAATACCTAACCACTCATGCCTGTTATAGACCTTGGGAGGTTAATTCAGCCTCCTAGAGCTTGTTACAGGCCTTGGGGGCTTGGATACCTAGACCACAACAAGCTTATTCAGTGATTGGCGAACTGCAACATGCAATCTAAATGTTGTACTATGTGCATTGGCTCTAGTGACATACAAGAAGTGATCTCCTATCTCTTCATTAGACCATTAAATGTTGAAAATCATAATGATATGTGGTTGAGTAATTGCATTGTGTGTGAAGTAACGTGCATCCACAATATACATCGAAAGAAGCAAGGTGCATTGTAGAATGTATGTGGGGTCATAAGAGGGGTATCATATCAATATACTAGGTAGAAATATAAAGGGGTATAAAAAATGTTAATGAAAAAATTGGTACATACAATATCGAGTGAAAATAGGGGTTTTTTTGAATTGGGAGGGGGTTAAAAAAAATGGTTTTGGAAGGTATTTTCCAATATTTAGTGAAATTAGGGGTATTGTTTTATATCCCACGAACGAACATGCTATGATAGTGGTTTATTGAGTGAAGCCCTTGTGTATGTTCTCTCCCATGGAATCTATCTTAGGCTCATAGGGATCCTATGCATAATGCATGATGATGATCTTCTTGGCCCAACCAAGACCAAATGTTTTCAACTTGAGCTATATGGAATGCCGAAATTTAACTGTCCCTGATATGAATATGATTATGCAAAATGTGTTCACATAAACACATTTGTTAGATTTATAACATTCTTAGAAAGTTATAAAAATTATTTCATGCATTATGGGAACAATCCATATTAACGATTTCTGTCAAATCATAGAATTTTCTCACAATCAACGATGTATCATGGGGATGATGAGGGTCAAGGGGGTTTGCAGTGCCCTGTTTTTTTTGTGTAAATCTTTCAATTTTGCACAATTTGGTGCATAAGTTCAATGTGATTTATTTATTTATTTATTTCTGGTGATTAAAAATCTCCTTGGAAAACTGCCCAATTTCTTTGTTTTGGTGGAATTTTCAAAAACTCGTCAAACTATTTTGGTGGACTTTTCCATTTTGCACCGAAATACCTTTTTCGACGATTTTTTCCAAATCTCAACAAATAGTTTCGGCGGACTTTTTCATTTTGTGCCGAAACACCTTTTTCGACAAATTTTCTAATTTTCGCTGAAAGCCTTCATCAACGACATTTCCAAAACTTCATCGAAAATGTTTCGGCGACTTTTCCAAATCTTGCTGATAATGTTTTAGAGTGATTTTTCATTTCTTCATCGACTTTTTCGGCGAATTTTTCATTTCTTCGCGATTCTTTCAACAACTTTTTCATTTCTTTGTTGAAACACTTTCGGTGAATTTTTCCATTCTTGGTCGAAACTGCGGATCGACGAAACTCCGCAAAACTCGCCGAAATGCACATCGGTGAAACTTGGCTAAGTTTGCTGAAATGTCTCTATGAAATTCGCTCAAATCTGTTGACACACACACTTAGGGAAAAAATAAAAACATAGAAAATTTAGAAATTTTCCTGATAGTCAATGTTGAGTAGGAAGCAATCTTACCATTTCAAGTTGCATGAAATAGCCCACACAAGTCCAATGTTGCAACCCATAGCTTTGATACCACAATGTCATGTCCCCTCCCATCAATCTGGCTCAAGGAAGGGAACATGACACTAAATCTTTGCTTTCAACTTCTAACCCCATCATCATTTTTCAAATTCATAACAAGTAAAATGCATGTGTGCAGATGTATAAATAAACATACACAGCGGAAATAACTATACTACACACATCTAGCATGCAATTTCCATCATAATTATAATAGGAATCAATTAAAGACATTGCATCATTAAAATACAAGAGAGTACTTATCTTGAAATGAAGTTGTCCCGAGCAACTAGCTATGCAACTACAACGTTCCACCCAACCATAGGCCAATTGTGCCCATCAATCTCTTAGCACAATTGCCACCTTTGAGCTGGGCATGATTTCCACAAGGAAAAGGGAAAAACCACTAACACATATCCAAGTATATACCACATCTTAGCCAATCTAGTCCACAATTGAGTTTATCAGGTTGTTAAGGTAGTAGAAAGGAAGGAATTGCTAAGCTAGTGAGCTCAACCACAGAGCTATCAGTACCTCTATAATATTTAGCTAGCTTTCCACCCACAATACCTACACACCCAACACAAGTAAGTATTCTCTTCACTGCTCCACAGTACCTTGGGCGATACCTCCCTTCTAGTGCTCTTTAGGGTGTGCATAGAAAGGTATTCAAAGCCCTATCATCTTTGGTGATGTTACACTCTTCACTAGGTTTATCAAGCCAATTATGAATCCTCTTCTACTCCTAGTTTCTTGCACCCAAGTTCAAGCCAAATAGGGGATGCACATAACCCAAACCACAACAATATCTCCCCCCCACACACAACAAGCACAAATGTTGGGCATGGAAAACGTTTTAACTATGGGATGCACAAAACAAGATTCCCATGGGTTTTTCCAAATCGTGGCACGCAAAAAACGAATTGTGAAAGGGGAAATCTACCACTAGTTAACAAAATGAGATCCAACAGGTATATAGGAATTAAAATGGACAAAACGGCCTTTATGGACCCCAAATCAAAATTCCCTTCCTCCCAGTTGTTCTGCAACACCAAAAACATGTTTCCCGTCTAGAAAATGAAGGAAAACTCAGAAAATTCATGGAGGAAAACACCCAACAAGCAATAGGGACATGAGAGAGAAAAACCCCTTGATGAATAATGGATTGGAGAGCTGTAATACCCTATGGTTTAGCCCCTGGACATGTTATTATTATTTTTATATTGTGACATTATGGCATGAGGTGACGGGACTATGGTTTTCATATTATTATTATTAATTAATAAAATAAAATAGTTGATATTGATCAATGCCATGAAAGAGAGTATGAAGAACCATGATGTTACGAGCAAGGAGTCGTGGAAAAGTGTTTACTTATGTGTGTTGAGCCTATTTTGATGTTGTACACCCTTCTTATGTACTTTATGTACCCGCTTGGTTATGCACCCTGATGTGTTATGTCACTCATTGGTTTTATTTACTCAGAGATTGATTTTTATTAATGTTAGGGTCTCTTGACTTGGGTTAGTGTGTCTCTTGGTGTAGTCTCATGATGTGTAACTCCTATTTTCTATTTTTGGAATGTGACTCGTACTTTGTGTCCCTCTCTCCCCCAATTTTAATTTCTCATGAAGGAATTCGATTTGCTTTTGTTGGCTAGTCACACTTGTGTGTTGGTTCATGCTTTTTCTCTTGTGCTTGTGTTTGGAACTTGTGGTTCGATTTCTCTGCTCTTGGTATGATATCCTCTCTGGTAATTGCACCCTTGTGGATCCTGTTCCCAAGCCGAGTTACTTTGGAGCCACTGGTGTATGTCCTGGAATTGCCTCTGGATATCTTGGATTGGCAGTAGGCTGGGTGAGGTCCACTACCATTGGATTTGAGGTTGGAAAGAGTTGTGTATTGCCTTTGGAGATCCTGGTTTGGAAGTAGGGGTGAGGTCCACTGCCTTGGATTTGAGGTTGTCTTGGAGCCACTAGAATTTCCCTGGATTGGAAGTGCTACTTGCCATTGGGATGTGGTTGGGCTGTTGTTCTAGAGCCACTGGAATTTCCCTTGAGTGGAAGTAGAGGCCACACTTTCCATTGGGTTGAGTTTGGACTGATTTCTTGAGAGAATTTGTGGTTGAGTGAGCTCTTTCTTATGGCATCATGGTTCTGGATTTGGGGTTACCATTGCAAAGTGATTTTTGGCTTGCATTGTGTCTACGACTAGGTGGAACGTGCCATGGTCGATTTTGATTGCGTATTTGGAAAAGATAAGTGATTTATCTCATGTTTATTTAATTTATTTGTCTCTGATCTAATTTATTTATGGATGCACATGAAATGGTTGATGAAATGTATGAGCTATTTGTGGAATCAATTTCTTATGGGATTCAATCTATTTATGTAAGTAAATTTTGTGAAGAAATTAGAAACTAGTTTTTGGGATTTTGTGCACAAATTGTTTGAAGAAATTATTCTTTGGAACCTATGCTAAATAATTGATATTTATTCCATTTTTCATTATATAATGTGTATTTTTATGGTATAGTAGCCTCGGGATGGTTAAGACACTTCTCTTTGATGATTCTACCTTTTATTTGAAAACTAGTTTTTCAATTGGATTGTTTTGCATATTTTGGAGACTTGTCACATGAAGTGTTTGTAGAATGCCCGAGTGTTCTTTTTATTATTATGTATGATAAATAACCTTGAAATGGGTGTGATAATGTGAGGGTAAATATTCCTGATAGTGCTTCGGAAATGTCTACCAAAATTCTAGATCAATTTCCAATTTATAGCTCCTTCAATGGAATTGTTTTGAGTAGATTTGTGACTTTTCATATGAAGTGTTTGAAGAAATGTTAGAATTATATATACCTCTGTTATGAATGATAATTTTTTTTATTTATATTTGGAATGGCATTTGATTGATTCTATGAGCTATGGATTTAATTACTCTAGAGATTCCTAGAATTACTAGTCAATTCGGATGGGTATAATTAGCTAGTTTTGTGAATTATTTAATGGAATGTATATGGGAGAAAATATAAAGCCATGTGACTATGGGTGAACCCTACTACATTTTCCATGAGATACAATAGTCATATATTTCTCTTTATTTGGAATTTGTAAAGTAAAATTGGAAACTAGGTACATTGCGGTGAAAATTGATAACTAGTTGTGGATTTACATCTCCATTTTCGTAAAAATGGAATGCGACAGCCATGTGCTCTATTTATAACATGTTATTATGCCATAGGTGGATAATTATCATGTGTGATCCTTTACTTATGGATGCATTTCATTTGGTTCAGTTATTTAGACTCAATTCCTTGCGGTGAATGTTAACTAGTTTCATTGGAATTGATGGAAAAGATCACATTATGTGCAATTGGAATGATATGAAAATAAAAATTTAATTGGATTTAGGTGCACGCTTAAATATGTTTTTAATAGTTGTAGGATTGATTTTACGTTTAATGGCATGGTTTCAAGTTGATTTTGTGCAAGATTAGCTACTTATATTGGAAAATTAGTTAACTAGTCTTGTGGACTCTCTTTCGTAATTACCATGATTAATTATTGTAATTTTGGTAATTAGGCCTTATTTACATGTAATTAGATGTTATTAAGCCATTGGGATTGATAATCGATGGTTATTTTTTAAACAATTGGATTTTTTATAAGTGTCGTCATTGTGCACTAAGTATCATTAAGTGTCGTAATTAACACCTTAATTACTAGTTAACTATGATTAAGAATAATTAGCCTTTAGAAGTGGTGATCATATCTGATATGGATTGGATAGAAGGTTTGATGATGTTAGATGATGTTAAGAATCCTTCCCAGCCCTTAGATCATATTTTGGATGCGTTAATGAATTTAAATTAAATTATTGTTAATTATTGGATTTTGTGTCGCAATTAATTTTGGAAAAATAGAAATTAAATGTTTATGGTTTATCCATTACACTAAAAAACAAGTAATTAGCCTCAAAGGTCTAATGATATGTCCCTGAGACCTTTTGATAGCCTCGAGGGACATTATAGGTGGTATCAGATCTGTGGTTCCAACTCTGCAGCTATTGGGCCTATTACAGACTCATAATTTTATGTTTATATGCATTGGGAATTTATAAATGTGAATAGAGAAAGAAGTTTAACCTCCCTTATGTTAATGTAAGAATAAAAATTCTCGACTAATTTCTAATTCAGAGATCGGTTTTTTGTATGCTTTAGGATTAATTAATATTGCATATTTATTGTTCAATAGATTGATTGGTAAGTACTATGTGGTGCATATCTAATAATCGAGTAGATTGATTGGTTGATGCATATTCACCTTGCATTGTCTCTTTTATTGTTCGGTGATTTGATTGGTCGATTCTTATGCATTGTCTCTTTTAATACTTCAATGATTTGATTGGTCGATGCTTATGCATTGCCTCTTTTACTGTTTAGTGACTTGATGGGTTGATACATGTGCATTGATTTTTTAGTATTCAGTGTCTTGATTGGTCGATGCTTGTTCATCGTGCATTTCATCTTTTACTGCTTCGGTGATTTGATTGGTCGATGCTTATGCATTGCCTCTTTTACTGTTCAGTGACTTGATTGGTCGATGCTTGTTCATCATGCATTGCCTCTTTTAATACTCATCGAATTGTTAATATTGAAATGCTTCTTGTGGTATGATTTATTTATTGGTACATTATGATTATTAATTGATAAGTAAATAATTGTCATTATAATAGTATGTACTATGTACCATTATCAGTATTAATTTAATGCTAAGTTATTAATATGATATAGTTTTATTATTATGATTTATTAAGTGGCATTTATACCCTATATGGATTTTGGATTTTTTATTGTTGGTATGCTTTTGTAGGCTTAATTATGCCACTTGGATGGTGGTGGTTACATTGATAAGTAATCCCTTGTCTATTTATGGAGGAAATGAGCCACTTGTCTTTAATGATTCATATTCTCTTCTATTTTATTTATGGGGATGTAACTCCTTATATTTTTGGGGGAAATATGCCACTTGTCTTAATAGTGGTTCCATTTTCCTTTTTTATTTCTATTTTATTTTCAATGTATGTGAGTAACTCCTTGTCTATTTTGGAGGAAATGAACCACTTTTCTTTAATGGTTCATATCTCTTCTATTTTATTTATGGGGATGTAATCCCTTGTATATTTTTGGAGGAAATGAGCCACTTGTCTTTAATGGTTCAAATTCTCTTAATTTTATTTATTTTATTTTATGTGTGTAAGTAGGTAGTATAGTACTGTATGATAATGTTATATATATATATATATATATATATATATATATATATATATATATATATGACATAAATTTAAATATGCATAACATAATATGTGGTGTAATATAGATGAGGGGTACATGATATTAAATATAGCATAATATAAATGTTCTATATAGTATACATAATATATATACAATTATATAATATGTGTGGTATATATATAGATGTTAAAAGGATATATATATATATCTGTGTGTGTGTGCACTATAATATGTATTTTAAAATATGCAATAATTATTAGTATTACATGTATATGATATTGTGTATATACTATATATATAGATGTGAACATAGGTAATGAAGTAACTGTAAAATTTGGGAGTGTTTGGGAGTATTTGGAAGTGTTTGGAAGTGTTTGGAAGTATTTGGGAATATTCAAAAGTGTTTGGATGTATTTGAGAGTTTTTGGAAGTATTAGGAAGTATAGTGTGATCAGAAGTACTATGTTAGTATATATGTTATAATGCGTACCTAATATGATAGCATTGGATTAAGTAATTATAATGCTATAATTGTATGGATATTATGGTATAACATAATAATTATACGGGTGTATAAAATATAGGATATATAGGCTATATGACTAATATGTTGTGTATATGATTAATAATAATACGATATATGATTGAAGAATTATAATATGTATGTAGACAAATGAGCGTATGTATAGAAATAATACATAGTAATAGTAAGTATGGAGTATGGTATGAGTGTATGATGGTGTGTTGTATAGCTAGTAATTATTATTTTTTTATTAGAAGATTTTGGTGGTAGGATGTTAGGTTGTTTGAGGTGATTATGATTTAATTTGGTTGACAGTGTATGTAAATAATTATTAACGTAATGGGGATTAGATGAGATTGCCATCAAAGTATGTATAACATTTCTATGAATGGAGTATGTATGCAGGAAATATGTATGATTGTGTATGTGTTGAGTATTTACATAAGTGCAGTGTTAGTAGTGTTTGTGTGATGTTGTTGGTTGTATACATGTATTATTAATATATGGATATTATATATATCACCATGTGCTAATAATTATATATAATGTTATGATAAATAGTAACTATTCGATATGATTGTTGTGGTTGATGTTTGTTGTTTGATAGTATTGGTTGTTATTGGTTGTTATTGATTGACATTGGATGATTAATGGTTGATACTTGTATGCTATTGTCATTATTATATGTATGGCTATTATTGGTTGTTCTTGGTTGTTATGGTTGTTGTGTGTATGATCGATGAATGATGGTTGATGTTGAGTGGATGATGTATGGAAGATATTGTTATTCATATGGTTTCTACTGGTTGTTATTTGTCATCATTAGTTGATATTGGTATGATTGATGTGCTTGGGTGATTTTTATCGAAACTAATCGATGTTTATCATATGTGGGGTAGATGTTATTATTAAAGATTAATGTAATTTGATTAATGTTTTCTGATTGTTGTATTCTGATTGAAGTATTCTAGTTGATGTATTTTGCTTCCGGTTGATGTATTCTGATTGATGTGTTCTAATTGAAGTATTCTTCTTGATGTATTATGATTGATGTGTTTTGGTCGATGTATTCTGGTTGATGTATTTTGCTTGCGATAGATGTATTTTGATTGATGTGTTTTAATTGAATTATTATGCTTGATGTATTCTGATTGATGTGTTCTAATTGATGTATTCTGATTGATGTGTTCCGGTTGATGTGTTCTGATTGATGTATTTTTATTCTGGTTGATGTATTATGGTTGATGCGTTCTCGTTGATGTACTATGATTAATGTTTGTATGGTTAGTTGATGCATGTATGGTTGTCATTGGTTGAAATTTTTGTACGATTGATATATGGTTGAGGTATTATGAATAGATGTATTTTGGACAGATGTCTATATGATTGATGTATGAATGATATTGGGCGATGTTACATGTTGATACTAATTACTATTAGTTGGTGTATATTGGATTTTTTACTATTCTATAAAGAAGACTTATGCTGTGTGTGGAGATGAAAGGTAATATGTTTAACTACTAGTGTTATGGCCCTTTTTTTTGTTTCTTAGTTAGATTGGAATTGTTGCATATAAGTTCGCTTACCAATTACCTTAAGTGCATAAAAGTTTTAGGTGATCTTTGCGATATTTGCTAGAAAAATATCTTTATGATCTTTATCTTTGCGATCTTCATTAAAATGGTATCTTTGGATCTTTTTTGAAAGGTATTTTGGTGACATTTCATTTGTAGGTATCTTGGTACTATCCTAGTAGAATTTTATATATCTTGTTGGAAAGCATGTACTAACAGTGTGATTGATAAAGCATGATTCATGTACCTTTGTTGAAGATGTACTTCATGTATCCTTATATATCCAATACTAATACACGTATCATTGTTAGAAAAATATCCTTGTGATATTTGTTGAAACTATCTTGTTAGGGTATCCTTGTGGTATATCAAATACCTTTGTTGAAAGGCATCTTTGTAAAGTACCATGGTAAATCTCATGCATCCTTGTAGGGAAAGTATTTGGGTGATAAATCATGTAAGAGCATCTTGGTAATGCATCTCATGTTACTGACTAATTGGAATGCATTTCATATATCTTAGATGCATTTCATGTATTTTGTTGATAAATCATATGCATGATGCATTTCATGTATTTGTAGGTAAAGTATATGCATTTCATGTGAATGCTTGACTGGAGTGCATTTCATGTGAATGCTTGACTGGAGTGCATTTCAGGAAGAAATATTACACACTTGATGCACTTCATGATATTGAATGGTATACTTGATGCACTTCATGAAATTGATCGATGCACCTAATGCATTTCATATGATTGAAATTGATTAGAATAAGATTCAGGTAGATGCATTTCAAGTATTTTGTTGAAGAAGTATCTATATCTCGCATACCTTGTATATACTGATGTATTTCGTGTGATTTATTTTATGCATCATGTATCTTGAGGATGTATTTTATGTATCTAGATGAAGAGTATATATGTATTTGTTGCTAACCATGTGTTGGAATGTGAAGAAATTATCCTTGAAGAATATCATGTATCATATATTTTTTATGCCTGATATTAATCATATGGGTGATTGAAATATGATTTTCAGGTGGATATATCCTTGTTGAAGTTTGAAGTCTTTGTAAAGAGGTTTGAAGACCCTATGATGGGGATTGAACATCGACACTTGCTTCCTTGAGTCCACTCTACTAGTCTCGGTTCTCCCATGTGCAGTGGAGATAGACAAGAAAGTAGGTGGTAGTGGGAAGTTTTGTGGCTAGAAAGATGTTATCTTTCCGAGACATGTATGGCCATGTCTATGAGAGTTTGAAAGATTTTATCTTTCTAAGGCCTGTATGGGCATGTATATTATCCTTTTGTAAAGGCATGCATGTAATAAGCATCGAGGACGATGCATTGTTTAAGGAGAGGGGGATGTAATACCCTCTAGTTTATCCCCTGGACATGTTATTATTATTTTTATGTTGTGACATTATGGCACAGGATGTAGGGACTATGGTTTGCACATTATTATTATTATTAATACGTTATTATTATTAATTAATAAAATAAAACACTTGATATCGATCGATGCCACGAAAGAGAGTATGTAGAACCATGATTTTACAAGCAAAAGGTTGTGGAAAAGTGTTTACCTATGTTTGTTGAGCCTATGTTGATGTTGTACACCCTTCTTATGTACTTGATGGACCCCCTTGGTTATGCACCCTAATGTGTTATGTCACTCCTTGGTTTTATTTACCCTGAGATTAATTTTTATTAGTGTTAGAGTCTCTCTCTCTCTCTCTCTCTCTCTCTCTCTCTCCCCTAGTGCGCCCTCTTGAGTTGGGTTAGTGTGTCTCTTGGTGTAGCCTCATGATGTGTAACTCCAATTTATTATTTTTGGAATGTAACTCATCCCTTGTGTCCCTCTCTCTCCCAATTCGAATTCCTCATGAAGGAATTAAATTTGCTTGTGTTGGCTACTCACACATGTGTGTTGGTTCATGCTTTTGCTTTTGTTCTTGTGTTTAGCACTTGTGGTTCGATTTTGCTGCTCTTGGTATGAGATCCTTGTTTGTCATTGTTCCCTTGTGGATCCTGTGCCTAAGCTGAATTACTCTAGAGCCACTGGTGATATGTCCTGGAATTGCCTCTGGAGATCCTAGATTGGTAGTAGGGGTGAGGTCCACTGCCATTGGATTTGAGGTTGGACAGAGTTGTCTATTGCCTCTGGAGATCGTGATTTGGAAATAGGGGTGAGGTCCATTGTATTGGATTTCAGGTTGTCCTGGAGCCACTAGGATTTACTTGTATTGGAAGTGCTACTTTCCATTGGGTTGTGGTTGTACTGTTGTCCTGAAGCCATTAGAATTGCCCTGGAGTGGAAGTAGAGGCCACACTTGTCATTGGGTTATGGTTGGACTTATTTCTTGAGAGAATTTGTGGTTGAGTGCACTCTTGCTTGTGGAATCATGGTTCTGGCTCAGGGGTGATCATTGCAAAGTTATTTTTGGCTTGCATTGCATCTACGACTGGGTGGAACATGGCATGGTTGATTCCAGTTGCATATTTGGAAAATATAAGTGCTTTATCTCATGTTTATTTAATTTATTGGTCTCTGATATGATTTATTTATGGATTCACATGAAATTTTTGATGAAATGTATGAGCTATTTGTGGAATAAATTTCTCATGGGATTCAATCTATTTATGCAAGTAAATTTTGTGAAGGAATTGGAAACTAGTTTTGGAGATTTTGTGCAAAAATTGTTTGAGGAAATGATTATTTGGAACCTCTACTACATAATTGATATTTATAATATATAATGTGTATTTTTATGGTACAATATCCTTAGAATGGTTTCAAACACTTCTCTTTGATGCTTCTACCTTTTATTTGAAAACTAGTTCTTTGATTGGATTGTTTTACATAGTTTGGAGACTTGGCACATGAAGTGTTTGTAAAAATGCCTGAGTGTTTATTTTATGCTTATGTTTGATAAATAAACTTGAAATTTGTGTGATAATGTGAGGGGAAATATTTCTGATAGCATTTCGGAAATGTCTACTGAAATTCTATATCAATTTCCAATTTCTAACTCCTTCAATGGAATTGTTTTAAGTAGATTTGTGACTTTCGATATGAAGTGTTTGAATTTTTTTTTGAATGATATATACCTATTTTATGATTGATAAAACATGTTATTTATAATTGGAATTGAATTTGAATGTTTCTATAAGTTGTGTATTTAATCACTCTAGCGATTCCTAGAATTACTAGTCAATTCAAATGAGTAGAATTAGCTAGTTTTGTGAATGATTTAATGGAATGTATATGGACGGAAATATATAGACATATGAATGTAGGTTAACCCTTCTATGCTTTCCATGAGATACATTATTCATATATTTATATTTATTTGGCATTTGAAAAGTTAAATTGGAAACTAGGTACATTCCGGTGAAAATTGATAACTAGTTGTGGATTGAAATCTTTGTTTTTGTAAAAACGGAATGCTACAACCATGTGCTATGTTTATAACATGTGATTTTTCCATAGATGAATATTTATCAGGTTTTATCATTTAATTATGGATGCATTTCATTTTGGTTTAGTTATTTAGACTCAATTCCTTACGGTGAATGTTAACTAGTTTCATTGCAATTGATAGAAAAGATCACCTTATGTGCAATTGGAATGATATGAAAATAAAACTTTAATTGGTTGTAGGTGCATGCTTAAATATGTTTTTAATGGATGTATGATTTATTTTGGGTTTAATGGCATGGTCACAAGTTGAGTTTGTGCAAGACTAGCTGCTTATATTGGAAAACTATTTAATTAGTCTTGTGGACTCTCTTTCGTAATTACCATGATTAATTATTGTAATTTTGGTAATTAGGTTTTATTTACATGTAATTAGATGTTATTAATCCATTGGTATTTATAGTCGATGGTTATTTTTTAACCAATTGGATTTGCGATAAGTGTCATCATTTGCGCACTAAGTGTCGTTAAGTGTTGTAATTAACTCCTTAATTAGTAGTTAACAGTGATTAAGAATAATTAGCCATTAGAAGTGGTTATCATCTCTGATATGGCTTGGATCAAAGGTTTGATGATGTTAGATGATGTTAAGAAGAATTTCCAATCCTTAGATAATATTTTGGATGTGTTAATAAATTTATATTAAATTATTGTTAATTATTGGATTTTGCGTCGCAATTGATTTTGGAAAAATAGAAATTAAATGTTTATGGTTTATCCATTGCACTAAAAATAAGGTAACTAGTCTTAGAGAGATAATGATATGTCCCTGAGACCCTTTGATAGCCCCAGGGGACATTACAAGAGCAAATTCATGGGTCCTTTCTTTCCCAAGAAAAGAAACACGTTTTTCCAAAACGATGGCTTGCCCATACATGAAATTTGGACAGACATACCTTCCATTTCCCAAAAAAAAACTACCCCAACCACCTCTTGGAATAAATGAATGATTGGGTGCAATAGTCAACATTGTTATACCATATTTTTTCACCTTGTGAGAATTATCACTCCTTGGCCTCCCTTACCTATTTGTAGACTCAAAACCATATCTTTGGTTCTCCTTGAACCCACTTTTCCCTATTTTTCCTCCTAACACGCGAGCTGCTTCAGTACACCCCTCGTATACACATGTTGCATTACTACAGCCAACGTACATAGAATTTTGGTAAATAAAAGTAAAATCTCTATTTTTCACTCCAAAAAGCGGCCATTGTGATCTTTGGCCTTCCATGTATCTTGAAACGACTCGATCCGACCTTTCACTTGCCTTTGGAGGGTTATATATTGAGCTATTGTGATGCATGGAGGGGGAGGAGAGAGAGAAGAGCATCGAAACTCTACCAAAAGTTTTCCTTGATTGCTATTGCTTGAGTTTACATCCATTGATCCTAGTTGTTGTGAACCATTTATGTTCACCTCCCAAAATATTTCATATCTTGTGAAAGATTTGTTTGCCATTGTATGGGGGATTGAAGTGGTGGAGGCACAAGTGGAGAGACCTATTTCTTGGTTAATATGAGTTGCTGATAGGAGGTTGTATCTTATACTTCTTGTTTACATTAATAGAAATACTCATTTTCTCATCCATTTATGTTGTAAATGATCATTTATTATCATTGGGTACATTTTCTTATATATATCATGGATTATGCTATTGTATATGCTGACCTCTTTTATATATCATATGCACTTGTTTGCGTTTATTGTTGAGAATAAGGTGCAGATTCAAGTGTCATGATTCGAAAGCTCAATGAAATTCTTCATCAGCCATCTGGTTGAGGTAGGTCCTTTATTTTTTTTATTAGCATTTACATTTATATATCATATGGTGGGAAGTGAGTTAATTTCTAGAGTTCATCTGTCTATTGTGGTCTACCCAAAGCCATAGGAAGTTTCTCTGTAACAGAATTGGTGACTCCGCTGGGGAGACACCTCCGTTTGGGGTCTTTTGGAAAATTTTTCCTTGTTTTGGTTTGTTGTTCTTTCGGGTTTCTGTGTCGCTGATAGGTTTTTAGGCTTTATATCGAAAAATCCTGAGTTTTCTTGGATTTTGACTCATTTTTGTTCACCTATCATGCCCTGTACGCACCTTTGCTATGGTTTACCTGTGTATACATGCTACTTTTATTTAACCATCCCACGTACATACACTACTGTTCATTGAACAGTCGTGTACAACTCTGTTTTAGCCTTGTTTCTGGTGTTTGGTTGATGCTGGGTGAATTCTGAGTGTTCCTAAGTCTTGTTGGGCATGTATCCTGACTGTTTCTTTCCCTTTCAGTGACTGGAAGCTCCTCTTTCTTTGTTTGTTGAAAAATTTGCTTTTTATCCATTTTTATTTTTTATAGTTCATTGGCTTAGTCGAGTCTTACTTTTTGGGTTTGCTGGGTTATCTGCATTTCATTCTCTGCATATTTTTTCTGAAAAGTTCTGATTCTAGCTGCATTTTCATTTATTTATATTGAAAACACAAAAGAATTTGCTTTTTGTACTTGCATTTTTCATTTGAGTGCTTGTGACTTAATTAGGGCTTGATTGGGCATGAAATATTGTAGAGAGATTGCATTTTATTTCTGAAGAAGAGACTGTGGTTTGACTTTCATTTAGTGGCATACATATTTCTATTGGAAGACGAGTCTAGTGTTTTCATGGTGTGCATATTATTGAGTCATTTCATATCACTAGTTTCACAGCCATATTCCTTTGAGTAAGCACAACCAATAAAATTAACACTTAATTAAAATTGATTAGAATGTGTTTCTTTTCTAGGGTGTACCAAAAAGTATAGGTTGTAGAGTCTTGGAATAGGACCTGTGGGAGTAAACAATCCAAGATTATCAAACAAATATTATGTGTCTGACCAGGGAGTGTTGAAACCCATGGTATACATCAGTGTTCTCAGGAGGCTCTACTCACACTAGAGTTAAGAACGAGGTCACGGGAGGTAGGTTGCAGAGATAGCCCTCCAATACTTGCTGAACGTGGGAGATATATCCAGGATTTGTTTGTATCTAGGGACTCTGAGGGATTTGACCCTTTTGAGTTTCAGCTTAGATACCCTTCCCATACGACAGATCTCACCTATAACTGTTCACCTAAGCATCGATTATATGTGGTGACCTTAGTTTCCTTACCTAAGTATTGCATAGGGAATTTGCAACGATTATTCTGTGAGTGTCCCGAGTCAGATAGGTGTTAGACAACACAGTTGTGGTTACACAATGAAGTCTGAGGACCCTTATAACTGATTCTTTTACCTCCGGTTATAGTTTGGGAGTCTTAGGCCTCTGCTAGGTGAGATGTACCGGCTGTAGTGTCGGGAGGTCCCTTGAGCCAATCCCTTGATGTGTGCATTTTGGCTGTAGCTTCTTTTAGGTGTGTGCTCTATGACGATTTAGTGGGATGTTAGGAGATGCTTGTTTGTTGTTTCTTTGGATTCATCGTGGATCTAGATCCATCTCTCTGTCGATCTCATCAGTTGGTTTACCAGCTAGCGATCCGTTACAATCTCTTCACAAGAGATGTCGGAGGACTATCGTTGGTCCTTTATTCACATCGCACGAGCTTCAGAGAGCTCCCACTATCAGTTCCAAATCTGGCACGTTAGGAGTCCCAGTGACTCCGTCTGCTGGCACGAAGAGAACTTCCCCTCCTCACACATACTCTTCGAGGACTGGACGGGAGGGAGGTTCGTCACACACCACTTCTCATGGGTTTGGGGAATCCCATCCCATTAGTAGGAACCCATTTGATGATACATGGTCATCGGGTCATTTGTATGGTTCATCTATGGGTGTGTTAGGTTTTGGTTCCACATCCGTCTTCACGACCCAGACCATTTTACTTTTGGTATGCCTGGATTTATGTCAAGTGCTACTTCCTCCCTGTCTGGTAGTCATGCTAGCTATAGCATTGGGGTTGGGGGAACCATTGTTGGCTGCTTTTCTGGGCAGACCCGGGTTTTAATGAAGCGCAGCAACAAAACCCCTTGGCGCACTGGCCCTCTCGGCAACGAGCTGCGCGGCAGCTCGAGGTCTCACCCGAAGTGGCTATGGGGGGGTTAAGGAATCAGGTTTCCTTAACCGGGGTGACGCGGAGATGGCTCTTCCTTGAATGGTTCCTGTGAAATCGGCGGTCGGACCTTCCTGCAGGCCGCTCGGCGCAGCTGCGTGGGTCCCTTCCTTGGGAGGTCTACTGCGCAGTTTCTCCTCTCTAACGCAGCAGGCAACTATTTCTTGGGTCGACGCGCTAAACACGTCCTCGCCCTTCGCATCGAGCGTAGTAACGCAGTCTGCTCTCGCCGCAGCGACCGTGTGTTACTACCTCTTTAGTACTTAAGACACTTATAGTTATCAAGGGATCTTTCCAACTCGCTCAAACAGTCACAAAGATAAGACAGAAGTCTTGCATACACAAATAATGAACTCTAAATAGTTATCATTCACGCAAACATTATAACAAGAAGATATAAGTGAAGCTCATCTCCTCGAGGAAAACCACGTCCACGGGAGCGTTATATTAACCAGAAAATGATAGAGTTATACAATATGCTGCGCACACAGCTGCAGCCTTAGAACTTACAGGAAACTCCACGCACACAGCTAGGAGCCCTTCTCTCAAGCTTGTCTCCTCTCTATGGAGATTACAAAGGCAGAGACGTCGACTCAGACTGTCTGGCAACTCAGGGATTAGCTCCTCGGCTATCCGATTTCCTCTCTCTAGTTCTACACACCGGGTAGAAAATACAGTGAAGGATAATCAACACATGATCTATCCCTTTAGACTGGCTCTCTAACAGTCTAGCATCTAACTCTCTAACTCTCCAAAAGGAAGGAACTGAAGGAAGGGCGGAAGAACCCTCTACCCATTACAATGATTCATCTATATAGGTGGCCATGACGGTCACACCTTTACAAAACTGTGGGCCTTTCCCAACAGTGATTCCCAAAAACCCTAACCACGCACATGGCTAGGTGTACTGTAGGCGCCGCTTGCAGTCACGTCGCCGCTTCCTGCAGGCTCCGTGAATTCCGGCGCAGATTGTGGGTATGGGCGATCGTCCTTCGCCTTCAATGCTCTGGTCCGTTGCTCCTCCTTGATCCGAGCAACCATAACTTCTGTACTAAGCCTTTAAATGAGGGTAGCTGAGCCCTCTACTCCATCGCCTTATTTATTATGGTAGCTGAGCCACCTTCATTCTTCGATGACGTGCGCGCGAGCTCCGCAATTTCCGGTCCGTGATCTGCGCTGAGATCATCCATCTGGCACCGTACTGCGCACCGTCTCCTTCTTACCCAAAACTTAGTGCTTGTCCCAAAATTTAGCACTTTCCTTCCATACTCGTGCTTTTTCCCAAAATTCGCAGCTTTTACTATAGCTGCGACCTTGGCCCCAACAGGCCCCCAACACTCACTTGTGGCTCGCCCTCGAGCCACTCGCACTAGCGCGTGGTCTTTGGATTTGCGCATCTGCGTTTGCTTGAATCTCCGCGAATGTTTTCTGCCACTTCGCAATAGCGGAGTCCAATTCCTCAATACACTGATCAGCTGTTTGCACTGTTTCTGCGGTTGCTTCGCCTTTAGTGAGTGTATCAATGATCTCTTGAGACTCGGCAATCTCTTTGATTTTTGTCTCAATCTGGCCAACGATTTCAGCATACTCATCCATGAATGGCTGAATGCTGTTGGTGAGCTTCTCATCTTCAGTTCTGAGTTTGTGCAGTTGCTGCTGCATTTTGCGCACTTCGCCCATTTTCTTCATCTTTGGCAAGCCTGTTAAGGACTTAGCTTCTTCATTCAGAACAGTGAGAGACTGTTCTGCAGCTTGCACCTGTTCTGATAGTCCCACTTTAAAAGGGAGGTTCACAAGCTCTGACCAAGCTTCCATAGCCTGGTCCATCAGGTTCTTGGCTTCCTGTACTCGACCTTTCATTCGTGTGGAAGCTCTGCTCAATGCTTCGAATTGTACCTGCGCATCATCCGTAAGATGCGCAGCAACGCGAGCTTCTAGCTCAGCAATCTGGGTTTTATGGCCTTCTGCCATAGCAGCTATTTCTTGCTCTAGGGTTTTCACCCTTTCGCCAATAATTTGAACTTTTGCAACCAGAGGGAGGTCTGGTTGAATCTCGCAAGCCGGCAATTCCTGGGCAATCTCTTCTATTGCGTGTCTGATGCCGGTGTCTTGCGCCTCATAGAGTGCAAGCTTCGCAGAGATATTCTTATGACTTTCTTTCAGCACTATCTCCTGCGATTGCAGTCGTTGGTTTGCCTGGAAAGTAGAGAGCTCTCTAGCTCTCAACTCAAGAGAAACTTTCTCCTGTACTAGCTGTAGAGTTTCTATGGGAATCATAGACAAATTAATTTCTACAGGTCCAACTGTGCTTACCTGCAGTTCAGCTAGGGGATCTGGAAGTGTCATGCTGGTAGGCGGAATATGCACGACAGTGTGCCTTTCTATGAGTTCTTCAACTCGCTCACCAGTTGGAATTTCTTGTGGCGCCTGCGAAGTAGATGCTGGCGCATGGGTCTGCGCAATCCTTCCTGCGAGACCTTTTAGTTCTACAAATTGTAAGTCTAGAGCACCTCGGATGTGAGCATGCATGTTCCTCATCTCACGAAATTGCTCTTTCAAATATTTGTCGACCTCCGAGGGAATGGCCTCAGTGGGATGCGACACTTTCTACTTCTTTGTGGCTGGTTCTGTTGAGCCTTCATCGCTTCTTTGCTCAGGGGCTTCCTTGCCCTTATCTTTTTCTTGCGCAGCGGCGGGTGGCATCGCAGGTGCGATGTCAGCTGCTGCTCTCCATTCGTCCGACCATGACTTAATGGTTTCTTCGACATCTTCTGTGGTCATCCTGTAAAGACCTAGCGCCCAGTCACCTGGAATGTCGCAAGGCCGAAGGTAGAGTTGATGGATGTCGGCAGTAAAAGCCAACTTCCCGTCATACAATGTGGCTGTCTCCGCGCTCAGCCTTGGCATATCTTGTATGGTATCTCGGAGGAGATAGTAATACTCACAAAAAACAGCGCGATTCATCTTGCGCTTCGCGGGATTAGGGGAATCCCAGAGGTTGATGTAGCGCATGCCGGCAACCTCTCCTGCGCGGCGTGGACGGAACTGAGTATTCGGGGGCTCCTTCCACCCGACGAGAGCACATAGAATTAGAAGCCATGAAAAATGGAATGATTGGCCTGCATTGTCCTGCACATTCAGGCAATCAGCCAAAAAAGAATTCAGCAGGAAGAGAGACCAGTTGTACTGTTCTCCCTCCGCAGCTGCGATAGCGAGCTCTACGACAGCTCCAGTAACTTCTTTCGGTCGGCACTTTGTGAGAAGTCTGCCTGCAAGCAGACTTCCTGTGAAGCGAAGTGCCTCATCTTCTACGGTCGTGAGGTCATAAGCCCGACCTCCTCTTGTCAGATTATATTTCTGGACCAGCTTTGCAGCTAATTTTCGGTCCTTCTCCTTTCCAACAAAATGGATATTGGGATCCTTACCAACCTTAGATAGGCCGGTGATACGGTGTATCAAATCAACATTTAGATCAATTGGCCTCCCGAGCCAAAGGTAACCTCCATGAACGCAGGATAGCAGTGTTTTAACGACTGCGTTCACTTCATTGCTACGCCCAAAGTGCGGTAGCTTCAACAAATTCAAGAGTCCAGGGCGCTCAAGATTTGCTGCAAATCCCTTCGGGATAAACTCATCAACGTTTCTGGTGGGATTATGGACGATATCCAGATATCGGTCCAACTGAAACTGAGGATATGTCTTATAGTCTCCAAGGTTAAAATCAGAGAATTTAACCAGTGGAATGTTTCCCAATAGTTGGCCCTCTACCCGCACACTAGCCGGTAGTGGCGGTAGCGGAATTGGATACTTTGCATTCTTCGGAATCTGCACATCCGGCGCATCATCTGGACGCGGCGGAAGGTAGTTCACCATAGACGCGAGCGGCTCTGGAACAGGTTCCTCCGGCTGCTGCTGAGATGCTCTTGTGCCTGGAGATGTTCTGGGATCAGTAGCACCAGGGTGTACGTAGGGCGACGGCGTCACCGGAGTGGCCATGCCGAAATCTAAGCCTCGGCGTAGAAATTGACGAACAACTTCTTCAGTCGATAAATTCTCCGTTGTGAACCAATGTAAATAACAAAACTCTGGACAGCAAATGGCGGAACTGCGTAGGGTATAGACTCTGAAAACAAGGGAAAATAGTCTGCACACTCGGCTCTGAAAACAATAATGCAGATCTTCAAAGACAACTTATGCAACTCGAGACAGTAACCCGAAATTGATACAAGTGTGAGGTATTTATAGCCAGCGGGGTTAGTAAATGCGACCAAGTTGGGTTACGTAGCTATAGGCGGCTACAGATGAGTTGACAACACGCTATCCTCCTTGCCGTAGCGGTGCATTTAGTGTGATTGACGGGTTCTGACAGCCTTCCGGGAGAAGCTAATGCTTTCGGCGCCTGAGTTAAATGCAAATCTTTCGGAGATTAAGCCGAATCCGTCAGAACGGGTAGAATTAAATAGCGGGATTATCCTTCATTTATTCAAACGCGGCTACATAACTGCTGTAATTCAAAATTTCCGGTGGGTCATTTCAGCTTAGGAAACCGTGCCTCTAGGGGTCGACAACAAAACTCTTTTCAGCGGCAAATTATGAAAGGGGACTTCGCAAGAGCGATAGTCCAATGGTCCATAAAGCAAAACTTCGCCAGAGCGGACTGCTAAGCTTTGCTCAAGCAATTTTTATTCAGGATGCGCGGATATTTCAAGGAACTGCGCAGGAAGCTGGAAACTGAGGGTGTGTCGCAGCTTCCGTGTAGACTAAATGCGATGTCTCTTTCAACTACACTGGGCATCTGCATTCTTGAGTAATATATTATGTCGACAGGGCGGAGTGGCCGTCGCAATAAAGCTTAAGCCGACTCCCGTTTATCATTGTAGGTAGTAGTTCTCCATTCAGCTTCGCAAGCTGAACTGCGCCTCCGTCTGTTATTTGTATTATCTGAAAAGGACCTAACCAATGCACACGAAACTTGCCTGGAAACTTGATGAATTTACTATCATAAAGGAGTACCAAGTCTCCTTCTTCAAAGTGCTTATGCTTAATGTGCCTGTCATGCCAAGCTTTCTGTCTTGCCTTCTGTACCTGTTGATGAAATCCGACCATAAGTCTGTCTTCTTCTAAAGAAAGCAGTTGCGAAAGTCTTTCATTCATAGTATCAGGATCTGCCATTTCTGTAATTTGCGCAATTCGGAGACTGGGAACAATGTATTCCATGGGCATAACTGCTTCTTGTCCATACACCAAGCTGAAAGGTGTGTGACCTGTTAGTTTCTTGCAAGTGGTTCTGTAAGCCCATAATACAGCTGTGACTCTAAGGTCCCAATCATCTCTTTGTTGATTACAGATCTTCGTCAGGGCATTCTCAAGGATCTTATTGAATGCTTCCACCGTACCATTAGCTTGAGGATGGTAGGGTGTACTCTTATGGTGATTAATTTGAAATTCTTCAGTAAGGGCCTCTATAGTCTCATTGAGGAAATGTGTACCTTGATCACTCATGAGGATCACTGGGCATCCAAACCTAGTGATAATGTTCTCGAAAATGAACTGCGCGGCAGTAGCAGCGTCGCAGTTCTTAACTGGCTTCGCCTCAGCCCATCGGGTGAGGTACTCAGTAGCTGTAATGATATATCTTGCGCCAGTTCTTTTTCCTGGTGGGTTAATAGGTCCTACAAAGTCAATGGCCCATTTATCAAAAGCACGCAGTGTGATCTGGGGTCTTAGTGGCATTTCATCTCTCCTTGAGGGTTTTCCTGTGCGCTGGCACACATCGCAACATTTACAGAATTCCTTAGTATCCTTGTGCAATGTCGGCCACCAAAGTCCTACGGCTAATATCTTCTGCGCAGTCGGCTTTCCTGCGAAATGGCCTCCTGCGGTACCTGAATGCGCTTCTGCGATGATAGAGCTCTTTTCATGTGGTAAGATACATCTGCGCAAAATTTCGTCAGGGCCCAACTTATAAAGCTGGCCTGCTATCAAAGTGAAGTCTGCGGCTCTGATAACAAGTTGCTTCTTCTGCTGGATTGTAAACTCAGCCGGCGCTTGTCCGGTAGTGAGAAACTTAAGAATATCAGAATAATATTCGTCTGCTGCTTGGATATAAAACAACTGTGTGTCAGGCAGATTGTCCTCCAGACTCGTAGGTTCCTCTCCTGACTCTATTCTGGATAGATGGTCAGGCCCTGCATTCAATCTGCCTGGCTTTACAATAACCTCAAAATCATACTCTTGAAAGAGCAGTAGCCATCTGCAAATTCTTACTCCTAAAACTGGTTTATTGACCAAATATTTCAGAGCAGAATGGTCAGTATACATTTTAAAGTGAGCTCCTAACAGGTAGTGTCTGAATTTCTGTAGGGCATACACCATAGCTAGTCCTTCCCGTTCTGTAGTGGTGTAGTTCTTCTCAGCTGTAGATAGCTTTCTGCTGGAGTAAGCAATTGGGTGGTCAATACTTCCTTCTCCAGACTGTGTAAGCACGATTCCTAATGCTATGGAAGAAGCATCAACATGAACATGAAAAGGTTTTCTCCAGTCTGGGAAAACTAGAATAGGCGCTGTGATCATCTTTTCTTTAAGTGTGTCCAAGCTCTGTTGGCATTCCTCTGTCCATTGGAACTTCGAATCCTTCTTCAGCAATCTTTCCATAGGCGCTGTGATCCTTGCATATCCTTTGATGAATTTTCTGTAGTATCCTGTATGTCCCAATGTAGTGCGCAATTGCTTAACTGAGTTGGGCGCAGGTAAATTAGCAATGATGGCAACCTTCGCAGGATCCATCAAGAGTCCTTGTCTGCATACAATATGTCCCAACAAAATACCAAAGGGCGCACAGAATATACATTTTTTCAAGTTAAGGGAAATCTGATGCTGTCTACATTTTTCTAGCATCATGCGCAGATTCGCAATATGGTTTTTTAGTAAACCAAATACAGTCCAGTCATCAAAATAGACTTCTAAAAACTTGTGGATAAATTCTTTAAAAACAGCAACAACAACTCTAGAGAAGATAGCAGGTGCGTTTTTAAGACCAAAGGGCATTACCGTATACTGGAATGAGCCCCATTCAGTTGCAAAAGTAGTCTTGTGGCGGTCATCCGGATGGATTCTAATCTGATGATATCCCGAAAATCCATCAGTGAAAGAGTAAGCCTCTTGTCCTCCAACATTATCAAGTACTTCATCTGTGAAAGGAGTGGGAAATGGGTCGTGCGCTGATGCATCATTGAGTTTGCGCAAGTCGACGCAAATTCTTATTTCACCTTTCGTTTTCTTTTCTTGGACCACCATAGGACTAATCCAATCGCTTTCCTCTACTGGCTCAATAATACCTGCTGCAAGCATCTTATCAATTTCTTCTTTGACTTTTTCTTTGTAGCGCGGGTTCAACCTGTATGGGCGCTGCTTTACTGGCTTGGCATCTGGTTTGAGAGGTATGCGCATCACTCCTAAGTCTCCTAGGATGCCTTTCATTTCTGTGAACTTGGTAGGAAAGATATCCTGGTAGTCACGTAATAAATCTGAAACATGCGCAACGGTTTCATCATCCCAATAATCTCCTATAGAAGCAAACTTTGGGTCAGCTTCTGTGCCAATGTTAACTTTCTTGAGCTTGACGTGTTCTGTGATGGCAGGAATATCAAGCTCAGGACCTTCAATATTGCGTGTCCCTTCTGATTCTGGGATATTGATGTTGCGAGGATCGTCCTCCTCATCTTCAGCGGTGAAGTTATAGCATTCCAGGGCATGTTCTATCTGGACAGCCCAATCTGGTTGGGAATATTCTGTTACTAGACCTGGTTCAAATACCTTCTTTTTAATACACTTCAGAGCCTGATCAATGCTTGGATGCTCTGACTCAAAGCTGAATGTAAGTTGAAAACTTTCTATCATAAGAGCCCAAGTAAGAGTGCCTTTGCGCAATTCTATTTCAGTATACCAATTCCTTGGAATTGTATCTAATGTGTGGATGAATTGGTGAACCCATTCATCTTCCGGAATATCTGACCATTGCTGAATACATGCTTCAATGTGTGACCTGGGGTCACTCTGTCCTTCATATTTGTGTAGCGCTTCGGCTGTGGTGTCCTGAAATCTGCGCAGTATCAATCTGCGACAGTCTTTCCATGTATGAATATTCTCCTTGTGCGCAATCCACCATCTTGCGGGTGTAGCGCGCAATGCTATATCCAGTGCCTGGATGCGCTGCGGTTCTGGAAGCTTTTGTTCATATTCCTGTATGAATTTAGTTACTTCAGTTAAGCCATCAAAAGTTGGAGTATCAATTAATTCTGTGCCAATCCATCGGATGGATTTAGTCATCATGGCGCAACGTCTTGCAGAAACCTCATGTAGACGATTCTGCCAATTTTCCAATCCTGCATCTGAATCTGATGTGCACGAGCTATCACATCGCCAGCTAATATGGCCGTCTGCTGTGGGGTTGACATAGTCGCTGTGGTTAGTGGTCATCTGATACAAGCTTTCCATGTGGCGCGCTTCCTCTTCTGCGCGAATGGGTTCTATATATCTTGGTCCTTGAATAGGATCAAGAGGTGCGATGACCCTGATCTGGTCATCCTCAAAGGTCATCTGTCTTTTCTTTAGGTTAATGACAGCCAAATTATCAAGTGCCCAGTCTATTCCTAACAGCGCTGGGTATGGTCTACTATCATCCATAATTTTGATTACTTCAAAATCTGTAGAGCTTCTTACTCCTTCAATATCAATAGGTACATTGGGTAATCTGCCCAATGGAGAGACTCGTTGCTGATTTGCGAGTCTTAGCTGGATAGGGGATCTTGTAAGCTGAGGGCTTCCCATCTGTTCCCATGTCTGCATAGTGAGAACATTGGCTTTTGAGCCCAAATCTAACATGACTTCGTCCATTTCAAATGCTCCAATCTGCGCTGTAAGCCTCATCTCTTTTCCAGTTCTAATATGACTCCTAATCTGGTGAACAGCACGCTGTGGTGTGTTCGTCGATGCAGAGTGTTGGCACTGATCCAACAGGTGTTGGAGTTCTAGAGTTGCTTGTTCATTGCGCAACAATTTTAAACATTGTCGCAGGAATGCATGAACACTGCCTAGTGCATGCTCCTTATCGTCATCAGGTCTTCCAGCTGTAGTGGCCTGTTCTTGTACCAGGTTGTCTTGTCTTAGCACTTGCGATCTATTATTGTTCTGCGGAATTGCGGCAGAACTTGAAGCTCTCGGATCTGAGAAATACTCTTGAGCTTGCTTAAATGCTTCTTTTTGCTTCTGTAGGTTAAGCGGGGCTGGTTTAATGTTAGCGCGGCGCACCCATTGCGTCGCTTGCTTTCCCGTTCCCATCTCTTGCGCACCAGTGGTAGCTCCACTGCGTGTCACTATATTAACTGTAGGGTCTGGTTCTCTTTTTTCGGCTCCAATCAACTGGATATTCTGATTGACCTGTGGTGTCTTTGCTTGCATCTTAGCCTGTAACTGAGGGCATTCTTCAATGATATGGTCAGAAGATTTACAATATCTGCAGAGGGTTGTAGGATTTTGGCAATCCCTAGCAAAATGACCTTGTTCTCCGCAATTATAACAAGTGATCTGTCCTCTTCCGCGGCCAAAGTTTGTTGTGCGTCCGCGTCCTCTGTAATTTGCTGCTCGGGCGTCCCGAGGTTGGTCATAAGGTGGACCTGCTGTGGGTCCTTGTGTCTCTGCTTGTACCCTATAAACATCATGCTTTCTTTCTATCATAAGATCATATGCTCTACAATTGTTCTCATCATGACCTACTGATTTACAGAAATTACAATATAGATTCTTTGGAGTTTGTACATATTTCTGAAGTAAGTGGCATTCTTGTGGTCTATGACCTCTAGTTCTGCAGATCTCGCACCAAGGGCCTTGTGCCTGTGGTAAAGGATTAGGTGCTCCAGTTGCAATATAGTCTATGAAAACAGGACAATGGTCCTTTGAATGACCTTGGGCTTTACATTTTGTACACCAAATTTCTTCCTTAATCTCCTTGCCTTTCTTAATATCATGCACTTGCAAGGTTAAGTTTGCTAATTGGTTCTGTAAATGCGCAACATCGTTGCTTGTTCCTGCAATTGGCGAAGCTTCTAGTTTCATAGCCATCTCTAGAGCTTGTTCCTGAGTATTGAGATTCTGTTGCATAAGAGGAAGTCTAATGTGTGGGAGCAGCGCAGCAATGAACCATTCTTTATGTTGCTGTGGTGCAAACTCGAAGCTTACTTGATCTATCAAAGCTTTGAACTTCTGGTCAAAGTCCCATACTGATTCTGTAGGTAACTGTTTGATGTCTTTGAGCTCTGTTATACACTGTGATTCTGACTTAGGTTTCTTGAATTCTCTAATCATGGCATTTCTTACCTCAGCAAGCGTCCTATTCTGTGCTGCTGAGTATTTCATGAACCAAGTCAAGGCTCTTTCTCTTAGTGTGGTTTCTAACTGAACCAGTTTAACAGCATCATCATTAATTTGCTTAATTGTCCAAATGGCTTCACATAAGAACCAGTGCTGCTCAGGGTCCTCTATCCCTGTTCCTCTAAAAGTTGGTAGTTTCATGTCATCACCCATCCTTCTTGCACGGGTTTGAGGTGGAGGTACCGTAGCAGTGCCTCCGGGATGGTTAAACAAAGGTGGTACAGAGGTACTAGAAGTAGCGTGTGGGCTACTAGAAGGTGTTACTGTAGGATTATACTGAGCTCCGTCTGGTTTTTGCGGTGTAAAGGGGTAATACGGGATATGAGCACTCCCTTGTCTTTCTATATGGCTTGCTCTAGGGACTTGGCTATCGTTTGGGCTAGACTCAAAAGGATATTGGTCAAGGCCTATTTTATATCGTTTTCCACTACGAGTGCAACCAATAACTTCAGGATCACTATCAGAATCTACGGACATTACTTGACTATGCTATTCATCAGAAGCAATACACAGCTTTCCTTTTTCATACAGAAGCATTTTAATCCATAAGTTCAGAGAATTTAAGAACTTACCTCTGTGTACTTGGAAGAAACTCCTCTCAGCTTCACTGAAACTCTTTCTTGTATCAACTGCAAATTCGGTAATAAAACCTTCCAGTAGACTATTCAACCAAAAGTCTACTGCGCGGGAAACAGAATTGTCGATCCGCTTCACAATACTGGCTAGCTCAGGCGTCCACGTGACGGGTCGATCAACATGCAGCGTAGGTCTAGATTCTGCTAACTTGGCTATCCAAGCGTGTAACTCCAATGCAAACGTAACAAAGAAAATTTCGTAAAGGTCAGCATAAATATACTTCTGTAACCAATCTTCTGTTTGAAGCGTAGGGCTTCTATTTTCTTGTTCAGCAAACTCTTTAGCCTTTAAATCAAACCAATCTCCAATTTCCTTAGCTGTAGGATTCCAGTAACACATTTGTTAGCTGAGCAAGTCTCAGTGTAACAGAACCTTATGTTGTCTTCAGCAACAGTCTCAGATGTCGCGTGACTAGTAAGTCTTACAGCAACAAGTCGCAAGGCAAAGGAATCATTTGTTGGCTCAATCAACAGGGTTCAAAGCCATGGAAGTAATGTGATCAAAAAGTCATAAGACAACAGAACCATTTGTTGGTCACTAGGCAACGGAACCATTTGTTGCACTGCTCAATCTCGCGCGTCGCCAAAATAACAAGTCTCATTCGCGCGGCAACGGAACCATTTGTTGCACTGCTCAATCTCGCGCGTCGCCAAAATAACAAGTCTCATTCGCGCGGCAACAGAACCATTTGTTGCACTGCTCAATCTCGCGCGTCGCCAAAATAACAAGTCTCATTCACGCGGCAACGGAACCATTTGTTGCACTGCTCAATCTCGCGCGTCGCCAAAATAACAAGTCTCATTCGCGCGGCAACGGAACCATTTGTTGGCTGCTTTTCTGGGCAGACCCGGGTTTTAATGAAGCGCAGCAACAAAACCCCTTGGCGCACTGGCCCTCTCGGCAACGAGCTGCGCGGCAGCTCGAGGTCTCACCCGAAGTGGCTATGGGGGGGTTAAGGAATCAGGTTTCCTTAACCGGGGTGACGCGGAGATGGCTCTTCCTTGAATGGTTCCTGTGAAATCGGCGGTCGGACCTTCCTGCAGGCCGCTCGGCGCAGCTGCGTGGGTCCCTTCCTTGGGAGGTCTACTGCGCAGTTTCTCCTCTCTAACGCAGCAGGCAACTATTTCTTGGTTCGACGTGCTAAACACGTCCTCGCCCTTCGCATCGAGCGTAGTAACGCAGTCTGCTCTCGCCGCAGCGACCGTGTGTTACTACCTCTTTAGTACTTAAGACACTTATAGTTATCAAGGGATCTTTCCAACTCGCTCAAACAGTCACAAAGATAAGACAGAAGTCTTGCATACACAAATAATGAACTCTAAATAGTTATCATTCACGCAAACATTATAACAAGAAGATATAAGTGAAGCTCATCTCCTCGAGGAAAACCACGTCCACGGGAGCGTTATATTAACCAGAAAATGATAGAGTTATACAATATGCTGCGCACACAGCTGCAGCCTTAGAACTTACAGGAAACTCCACGCACACAGCTGGGAGCCCTTCTCTCAAGCTTGTCTCCTCTCTATGGAGATTACAAAGGCACAGACGTCGACTCAGACTGTCTGGCAACTCAGGGATTAGCTCCTCGGCTATCCGATTTCCTCTCTCTAGTTCTACACACCGGGTAGAAAATACAGTGAAGGATAATCAACACATGATCTATCCCTTTAGACTGGCTCTCTAACAGTCTAGCATCTAACTCTCTAACTCTCCAAAAGGAAGGAACTGAAGGAAGGGCGGAAGAACCCTCTACCCATTACAATGATTCATCTATATAGGTGGCCATGACGGTCACACCTTTACAAAACTGTGGGCCTTTCCCAACAGTGATTCCCAAAAACCCTAACCACGCACATGGCTAGGTGTACTGTAGGCGCCGCTTGCAGTCACGTCGCCGCTTCCTGCAGGCTCCGTGAATTCCGGCGCAGATTGTGGGTATGGGCGATCGTCCTCCGCCTTCAATGCTCTGGTCCGTTGCTCCTCCTTGATCCGAGCAACCATAACTTCTGTACTAAGCCTTTAAATGAGGGTAGCTGAGCCCTCTACTCCATCGCCTTATTTATTATGGTAGCTGAGCCACCTTCATTCTTCGATGACGTGCGCGCGAGCTCCGCAATTTCCGGTCCGTGATCTGCGCTGAGATCATCCATCTGGCACCGTACTGCGCACCGTCTCCTTCTTACCCAAAACTTAGTGCTTGTCCCAAAATTTAGCACTTTCCTTCCATACTCGTGCTTTTTCCCAAAATTCGCAGCTTTTACTATAGCTGCGACCTTGGCCCCAACAACCATACCCCATTTTTTAGCTCATCAATGCGGGAGTGGTCACATCCCTCCCTCTTCTCCGAATGTTGGAGGATGGCCTCCTCCTTCGTCAACCCCTAGTGGTAGTGTGAATCCATCCTCGAGTGGAGGTTTCATGGTAGGCATTGGATCTACAACCTATATCCCATCCATTAACCTGTATGCCTTTGCGCCTGTGCCTTCGAATGCCTATATGTTTCTACATCCTCCCCCTCCTTCTAGTTCTTCGGCTCCCTGGGGTGGGAACATACCGATTTCTTATGGCTCTTAATTGGTTGGTTTTTCCATGTCAAGTGGTTATATGGAACCCCATTCTTATGGAGGTAATTTTCATGGTTATTCAACCAGTTTTGGCCCCTATCTTGTTCCCTCGTATGGAGCCCCTTCTATGCACATACCTATGTATCCTTATATGGGTCAAGTGGGAGGAGCGTATTATCCCACTAGTCAGGGCCATGGGCTCTACCATAGTTCATTGGCACATCAGGTATCAACCTCAGTGTCCACGGTCTCATCCTCATTTTTGTAGGGTCAATCTCTTTAGGGAGCTTATGATCAGCTTTGCAGCCTCAGCTCCCGTTTCTCACTAGGTTAAAATTTCTTGATATTTCTAAGCTCACAAATGATCTGGTGTGTCATGACTATACATGGCCCCCAGTTCCCAACAAGATCCCTTCCGATGTTCCAAAGTTTGAAGGGAATAAAGGTGAATATCTAGGTGATTATGTCACCACGTTCCATCTATGGTGCTCATTGAATTACTTAAACCACGATTCCATCCGTTTGAGTCTATTTCAACGCACCCTTATGGGGGCTATCGGGAAATGGTATGTCAAGTTTCCTGGGGGCATGTATAAGAGCTTCAATGATTTGGATTTGTTTTTTCTAGATCAATTTCAGTTGCTGGTTCGTTATGACACTCGTACTGAAATCTTGTCCACCTTCCGCTAGGATAAATCCACACATATTTATGATCACATTCAAGAGTGGCACTGACGGAAGAGGTTAGTAAAAGCCAACATTCCTCTATATTTTATCCTGGAATGTATCCTCAAGTCTCTAGTCCCTTATATTTAGATAGACGTTTCCTTGTCTGGAATTATGACTGAGGAACAAGCCATCTTTAGAGCCCAGAAGTTAGATCTGGTCTATGCTCAGTCTGGGATTTTGTACAACGTTATATCTGATGCATCGCGATCAAGGAATGAGTCCAAGCCCACTCTTGGACCGCATGTCAATGGAATTGTTGGTTCCGCAAGTGTTCGTTCCATAGATATGTTTACGAATCAGATGCATAACTTGTCTATTAACCCGTCTACTCCTGGACAGGCTCCTACCTCGTCCGTTTCCACTTAGTCGTCCAATGTACATTCTGGCAATCGATGAACCCATCCGGTAACTAGCAGCCTGGTGGGAAAAAGAAGGGGAAGAATAATCGTAGGGTGGTTACATTAGGAATAAGAAAGGGAATGCTAACCCTCCCCGGGATGGAGAAAATGCTGGTGGGGACTGCAAACCCAAGCGTAAGGTGAAGTTTCCTTGTAAAATTTGTTTTGAGGACCACCTTACACATTTGTGTCCTCCTATGGAGTAAGCATCGAAGCACATCGCACAGAACCCAACTTTGCTGATGAATCCCCTTCCTCATTATCAGAATATGGCTTCTTGTGCTTCTGCCGCCGATCATGGGACTACTGAAACTTTGACTTCTTCTACCGATGATGGTGGTTTTGGATGCGTAAACATGGTAAAATATGAGGTTTGTGTTGCTACTCACTCATGTGATTATGGAGCTCCATAAAATTCTTTGGGGAATGAGCCCCCTCCACCCAAGACTCCATTGCATATCGAGAAACCCAACACTATGTCGCGGGTACCGAAAGGTGTCCTCAAGCGTTCAACGCATAATACTAATGCTCAAGCCACCCATAACTACTCGATTGTGGATGATTTGGGCCAAACTCCGTGTGCTATGTCGACTCTCGAAGTCCTTCAGGATTGTTCTTCGCAAAGGAACACCCTTCTATGTGCTTTGGGAGTCCTTGATCCTCATAACCCGAATGTTATCAAGTTTGACACTACTGATGTTCAACCTCGGTTACCCTATCATGTGGATTTTCAAGTTCATGGTAGGTGTTTAGAGATGATCGCTAAGCATACCATCGTTGACGAAGGTGATTCCAATTCACTGATGTCTTTATCTTGTTGCAAGGCTCTTGGCTCTCCTCCATTGGCAAAGTCCATGAGCATGCTCATTGTGTTTGATGGTCGTTCTTTTAGGCCGCATGGTATTATTCCTTCCCTTGAGATCCACTTGGGTGGGAATTCCATGCCTGTAGAGGTCGAGATGGTCGATGCTCCCCTTGACAATAACCTTTTACTGGGTCAGAATTGGATCTACGCTATGAAAGCGATCGTATCCTTTGTTTTTAGAGTCATCTGCTTTCTCCACAAAGGAAAATATTGTGTCGGTCGATCAACCATCCTTTACTAGCTCCAATCCTGTAGCATTGCAGGGATTTGTGGTCCCTCAGATCAAAAATTCTCAGCCGAAAACTGGGAATGTTGGTGTAGGCTTATATTCCTCCTTGATGGGATCTTTTGATTTTTCTGCACCAATCTCCTTTATAGGAACCATCTCTGATGATGCCCCTTCATCGTTGTGTTCTGTACCATTCCGAACATCATACTTTAGTGATCCATGGACTATATCTTCCATGAGTTCCTCGTCGGGAGACTCTTCGCACATTGGAATGGCCATTCCCTTGTCTGCAGCTGAGCTTGCTTATTGTGATATTCAACAAATCACTGCAGAGCCTAATCTCTCTTCTTCAAGGATAGAGGAATAAGATCTCGTTATGCTACCCGCATGGGTAATTGACTCATCTTGTTCACATGACTGGCTTGATGATACTTTACCTTCAGATGAAACCATTATCAAGGCCATGAACGACAGTGAAAATCCTTGTGAATACCTCCATCATAGACCTTATTTCCTTCCCAACCTTGATCTTATTGATCAATATGAGTTTCGATTGACTCTAGCTGAGAAGGTTGGTCACCCCGTGGTTCCTTTCGAATCACATGGAATTTACATAGAGGGGAATATGGATAATATTTCCCCTACTATCCCAATCAACATTTTTCGTACTCCTAGAAAAGTAAAAAATGTATACATCGATGTTGATTTTTCCCCTAAGGAAATCCGTATTTACACCGATTTATTCAAAGAGTTTCGGGATGTGTTTTCCTGGTCATACAAGGAGATGCCAGGTATTGACCCCAGTATTGTCGAACATGATATTAAGACTTACCCACATTTTAAACATGTTCAACATTGTCTTCGTGCTATTAATCCTAGGAAGGCAGCCACCATTAAGGAAGAGGTAGAGAAACTGCTTAAGGCAGGTTTCATCTACCCGGTTCCCCTTACCGAATGGGTATCCAACCCCATTCCTATGGATAAGAAACAGGGAACCATTTGTGTGTGAATTGAATTTCGCGATCTGAATAAAGTGTGTCCTAAAGATAACTTCCCCACCCGATTCATCGATCAAATCTTGGATGAGTGTGCGGGAAGCGAAGTATTCTCGTTTATGGATGGATTTTCAGGCTATAATAAGATCCAAATCAAACCTGAGGATCAACATAAAATTGCATTTATATGTCCTTGGGGTACCTTTGCATACTGGAAAATTCCCTTCGGCCTTAAAAATGTCAGAGCTATGTTTCAGTGGGCCATGACCTATGCTTTTCACGATCTTAAGCGTATAGTGGAGACTTACCTGGATGATCTTACTGCTCACTCTCATAGTAGAGTGGATCACCTAGGTCACCTCCGTTTTATTTTCGAGAGATGCCGATGTTATAAAATCCGTTTGAATCTGAACAAGTGCATCTTCTGCGTGAAAATTGGTCGCCTTCTAGGGTCACTTTATAGTCTCGAAGGAAGGTATTAGAGTCGATCCGTTGAAGGTTGAGGCAAAACTTTGGTTGCCTCCACCGCATGCTTTGGTTCAACTTTAGAGCCTCCAAGGGAAGGCCACTTTCTTACATCATTTCATCGTGAAATTTTCCAGTCTTACTAAGGATTTTGTGCGGTTATTGAAGAAAGACACCCCTTTTATCTGGGATGAGCAAGCCCAGTGGTATTTCGACGCTCTTAAGAAAGCCTTGGTATCGGCCCCTCTTCTTAGTCCACCCGACTATGCGAGAGAATTTTTTCTTTATGTGGTCGCGTCTCAAGAGACGATTGGCATGGTCTTGGTTTAGGAAGACGATATGCTCCAGGATCATGTTATCTATTAGCTCAGTCAAAACCTAGTAGATGTTGAACTAAGGTATACTCACATGGAGAAACTGGCCCTTGCGACTATTCATGCAGTCTAGATATTATGACACTACATCTTGCTTAGGAAAACCACGGTCATAGTGCATGTCAATCCATTTCAGTCTATGCTTACACGACATTTGATTGGGGGGAAGTATAATAAATGGATTGTCATCCTTCAGGAATTCGATCTCAATTTTTCCTCGGCGAAGTCTGTGAAGTCCTTGGTTTTCACAGAGTTGATGTCATATTTTCCTAGACTTGATGAGGAAGTAGTCATTGAAGACTCATTCGTTGATGAGCATTTATTCCTTATCTCGTCGTCAGACCCTTGTTATGGAGACATTATTGTAATATATCTCCGAACTCTAAAGTTATCTTCGCATCTTTCACGAGATGAGAGACGGCATGTGAGACATCAAGCCAAATATTATGTCATCGTCGGTGAGACTTTTTATCACCAAGGAAAGGACTCTCTCCTGTGTCATTGCTTGAATCATGAAGAAGCGAAGTTAGTGCTGAATGACTTCCATAATGGGGCATGTGGTGGTCACTTATCTAGGCTTGCTATAACTCAACGTATCTTGCGAGTGGGTTATTTTTGGCCTACGATCTTTAAATATTGTGTTAACATTGTAAAGAGATGCCACCCTTGTCAGGTGTTTTCTCGGAATGTACGTTCCCATCTTGCCCCTCTCTACCCGGTTGTCACCGTCAGTCCCTTCACCAAGTGGGGGGTTGATTTCATGGATTGCAAGATAGCCTCGGCTGGGGGGCATCATCATATCATAGTGGTCATAGTTTACTTTACCAAATGGTATGAGGCCATGCCGACCGTTAAAGACGATGGTGAAACAACATCCCACTTCATGTTCAATCAGATCATAGCTCGGTTCGGTATCTCGAGAGAGATTGTCACTAACCATGGTAGTCACTTTCAAAATAAGAATATGGTTGATTTATCGCTTAAGCTTGGGTTTAGACATGATCACTCATGTTTGTATTGTCCCCAAGCAAATGGACAAGTCGAGGCAGTAAATAATTCCCTTAAGGCCATTCTCCAAAAGACCATCCAACAAAGCAAGAGTAATTGGCATATCATGTTGTATCCTGCTTTGTGGGCTTATCGAACCACAATAAAAACTTCCACCGATTTCTCACCTTTCCAGTTAGTTCATGGTGTGGATTCCATCTTACCGATTGAATGCGAGATCCCTTCTTTGAAGCTATCCATAGAAATCATTCCTGATACTTCGGAGTTAGAGAAATTCTTAGTCCACCTTGAGCAGCTTGACGAGCAGTGTTGGGATGCCTCTGTGGTAATAGATGCCAATAAATGTTGTTTCAGGCCAGTATGATAGGTCTATCCATCCCAGGGAGTATGATGAAGGTGACTTGGTTATTCTTTATGACCAAGCTAAGGAACCCGTGGGGGCAGGTAAGTTTAACTCGATGTGGCATGGTCCTTACATTGTGAGGCGTGTCCTTGAGAAAGGATCCTATGTGTTAGAATATTATGAGGGGAACGTCCTGAAGGAGCCTAGAAATGGGCTCTACCTCAAGCAGTATTATGCTTGAGCTGATACTTTGTATACTATTGTTTAGTTTTTTTACATAGTTTAGATTTCCTTTACTCACTGTTATATAGTTTATATTGGTTTTTACTATTTTTAAATCCTTTTTTACTAATATATTGTTGTGAGGTATATTTTTGAACAATTTTTGCGTCGGGAGTGGATTTTGAACCTTTTTGCGCCTTTAGTAGGTATTTTCTACACCCATCATATAGGTTAGGATGCCATTACACTTGCATTATTGCATTGACCTTATGACCATATTCATAGGCCTTAGGTGTGACCCCGATTTTTAACTGACACAGAACCTTCATGCTGCTTTAGAAGTGTCATTATTTGGTGGTAGAGCCTCTCTGATCATGGGTGCCCTAGTTAGATCCTTTTTTTATGTCTTATGGAACCCATGTAGTTGTTCCTCCTTAGGATTGGGAGTCCTTTGTAGTCACTCCATAACATTGCGATGAAGATTCATACTCTACTTTATCTTTATTCTGGCCATCTCCCATAAGGACTCCATGTTTATGTCAAGTTGTCAATGCACTGCATTATCCTGCTTACCTTTGAGCCTTGTTCTGGCTCCCGCTTTCTCATTTATTAGCCATTTTCTTGAGAAATTTTCCTTTCGAGACAAGCAGAGCCTTAATTTATCTTTCGCAGCTTGATGACCCTTACCTTGAGGGAACAAACCCCCGAGTGTCCATATCCTTCACATGCTTCCTTGCATTGAGCATAGGTATGTTCCATTCCCCGAAACTAGTTTGCTTTCCCGTGACACTCATTCCCTCACTGTGGTATCATAATAAATTTTATTCTTTTTCACGCTACATAATATGAAAAAGACAAAAAAAATCATATAAATTAAAAATCCAGACGGGAAAAAATTACTACCTCCTATTGGCAGTTGTCGTGTCGCATTTGAACAAATCATTCATGTCTGCTCCATGTATCATGGGTCAGGATATTATTATGACCTTAGGAAGCTGTACTCGTTTCTCAGATCTTACTCCACCAGCTGGTTAAGCTTCCAGACATTGTGGAGCCTTTGTTGATGCCTCACGCGTCACAAAGTATTATCAGTATCCAGTGTTGAGTCTATGTTGCTTGAGTCCATCCATCTGCTCATGCTCTTGTTCAAAGGAATTTTTTAAACCAGAGTCGGCCACTCCTCAGATCTCTTGAATATTGAATGTCGACCATCCTTTATGAGTCCCATTCGATCACATATGATGTTCCCCCCCTGCACCCTGGGCCTAATTTCATCATTAGTAGGTGACCTTGAACTTAGCAAGCGACATTTTATCATCGGTCCTTGACTAACTGGTTTCCCTTGTGTTCGACGACAAGAAATCTATTCACACATTGGGATTTGTGTTGTGCCTTGGTCTCCATTAGACCCCATTGGTGGTTTCCTTGCTCCTATCAGTAGTCTTCATCATTGGCTGCTATTTAGGAGGTCTCTTACGTGCACTACTTGGATCTTGTACACGCATAAGAGACGCACCCGGTTTTTGGTTCATTCAGCCTGTTCGTCCGAGTTCTTCCAAGTCTTTCAGCTTAGTTTCTACCTCGTGTTGGTTGATGGGGGATCCATTAATTCCTTCCTTACAACGAATCTCATTCCATCGACTCCAACTCATTTATTCTGGAATCAAGATTTAGAGTCCTTTGAGTACCTTGAGACTTGCAGTCATCAGTGGTAGGTTCTCTCGCCACCAATAGTTGGGAATTCATTAATGTACCTTGATCAATGGATTCGCCAAGTGTTCGACCTCAAAACCCTTATTCACACTCTATGAATGTACTCAGTGCCTTGGTACCCATTTTCATCATTGGTGGGTTATCTCGCATCTGTTAACAGTATACCTCAATGACCGATAATCAGATGATGTCACATTAGGTTTGACATCAGTAACTTTATTCACTTGATGGGGCATGCACCGTAGATGGTTTGTGTAGAAGACCTTAGACTTCAGTGGAATTCAGTATATGCTACTTGTGATCGTGATTGTACCTATGAGAGATTATTCCCATGCATCAACAGTTTGTACCATCAGTCTGCATCAGATGTTTCCTCTTCATTAGAAGACCATATCTTACTGTATATGGGTCATGGCTATGACCATTCATGACATGTATTCACTATATACTTCCTATTCATGGCCATTGTATCATATTGCTATGTATTGTATTGATATGTACATAGAGATATCATTGTATTGTGACGAGTGGGATGCGCTTTCCATTTGTGTCTCCTACACTCCACTTCTGAGATTTGTAATGTATTTCAGCCATCGTAGTACCTTCTCTGACCTCACACATTAGAAGGCATCTGTTATACCATATTTTTCCACCTTGTGAGAATTAGCACTCCTTGGCCTCCCTTACCTATTTGTAGACTCAAAACCATATCTTTGGTTCTCCTTGAACCCACTTTTCCCTATTTTTCTTCCTACACGCGATCTGCTTTAGTACACCTTGCATATACGCCTGTTGCATTACTACAACCAGTGTACATAGACTTTTGGTAAATACAAGTAAAATCTCTATTTTTCACTCCAAAAAGTAGCCATTGTGATATTTGGCCTTCCATGTATCTTGAAACGACTCAATCTGACCTTTCACTTGCCTTTGGAGGGTTATATATTGAGTTATTGTGATGCATGGAGGGGGAGGAGAAAGAGAAGGGCATCGAAACTCTACCAAAAGTTTTCCTTGATTGCTATTACTTGAGTCTACATCCATTGATCCTAGTTGTTGTGAACCATTTATGTTCACCTCCCAAAATATTTCATATCTTGTGAATGATTTGTTTGCCATTGTATGGGGGATTGAAGTGGTGGAGGCACAAGTGGAGGGACCTAGTTCTTGTTTCAGATGAGTTGTCGATAGGAGGTTGTATCTTGTACTTCTTGTTTACATTAATAGAAATACTCATTTTCTTGTCCATTTATGTTGTAAATGATCATTTATTATCATTGGGTACATTTGCTTATATATATCATGGATTATGCTATTGTATATGCTGACCTCTTTTATATGTCATATGCACTTGTTTGCATTTATTGTTGAGACTAAGCTGTACGTTCAAGTGTCTTGATTTGAAAGCTCAACGTAATTCTTCATTAGCCATCCGGTTCAGGTAGGTAATTTATTTTTTTATTAGCATTTACATTTATATATCATATGGTGGGAAGTGAGTTAATTTCTAGAGTTCATCTGTTTGCTATGGTCCACCCCAAGCCATAGGAAGTTACGGAGAAAAAATTCCTATGGCTTGGGGTAGACCAAAACAGACATATGAACTCTAGAAATTAACTCACTTCTAACTTCCTATGGCTTGGGGTAGACCACAAGAGACAGATGAACTCTAGAAATTAACTCACTTCCCACCATATGATATATAAATGTAAATGCTAATAAACAAAATAAAGGACCTACCTCAACCAGACGGCTAATAAAAAATACCGTTGAGCTTTCAAATCACGACACTTGAAACTGCAGCTTAGCCTCAACAATAAACGCAAACAAGTGCATATCATATATAAAAGAGATAAGCATATACAATAGCATAATCCATGATATATATAAGCAAATGTACCCAATGATAATAAATGATCATTTACAACATAAATGGATGAGAAAATGAGTATTTCTATTAATGTAAACAAGAAGTACAAGATACAACCTCCTATCAGCAACTCATCTAAACCAAGAACTAGGTCCCTCCACTTGTTCCTCCACCACTTCAATCCCCCATACAATGGAAAACAAATCCTTCACAAGATATGAAAGAGTTTGGGAGGTGAACATAAATGGTTCACAACAACTAGGATTAATGGATGTAGACTCAAGCAATAGCAATCAAGGCAAAATTTTGGTAGAGTTTCGATGCTCTTCTATCTCCCCTCCCTCTCCATGCATCACAATAATTCAATATATAACCCTCCAAAGGCAAGTGAAAGGTCGGATCGAGTCATTTCAAGATACATGGAAGGCCAAAGATCACAATGGCCGCTTTTTGGAGTGAAAAATAGAGATTTTACTTTTATTTACCAAAATTCTATGTACGTTGGTTGTAGTAATGCAACAAGAGTATACGCGAGGTGTACTGAAGCAGCTCGTGTGTAGGAGGAAAAATAGGGAAAAGTGGGTTCAAGGAGAACCAAAGATATGGTTTTGAGTCTTCAAATAGGTAAGGGAGGCCAAGGAGTGCTAATGCTCACAAGGTGGAAAAATATGGTATAACAAACATGGGTAGTTAATGGTTCATAGGTCTCTCATTGACACTTGGATTGAAATTATTGGATTCAAGGGTTTGAATATTTCCCTATATTTCTTGTAAAAATCATGCCCTCATACTCTTGTTGCATTGCATAGCTAGTTGTGGGTATTTTTATTAAAATACATTTACACCATATTTATAATTTCTATCGTGTCATGCTAGCATGCGATCCACATGCGTCAATTTTTAATTTCCGATACAAGAATGGTAAATCGATGGTGGGGCCTTGGCCTTGAGCTCCTCACCATGATTTTATAACGATATTACATCATTTACATGATTAATGCAACAGGGTCAAAATCAAGATATTACAAAAAGTTTAACGGTTATCCATTTGTCATCGAGGGTCCGATGGTAGGCCTTCGGGAAGACCAATTGCTACTTTTTATACATCGGGGTCCTCACAATTTATGAAAAAACACCGGTGGACTAATGTTAAGACGTGTAAATACCAACGATTTAATAATAGCGATCAGTCCATCGACGATTGCGGGCCAAATTTAAAAAAAAAAACAAAAAAATTAGATTTTTAACAAGAATTTTCGATGGTCTTTGTACTGTTGGATTTTTTCGCCAAATTTTGAGCCAAAATGTTATAGTGCTCACATTGATGAGCTCTTCAATATGGAAGTTAAGCAAGGTTTACCTAAAACTTGATTCAATGTCTCATCACTCCCATCTTTAAGAGCAAGGACAAAAATAGCCCCTTAAATCATAGGGCCATTATGATTCACACTATTCTATCAAGACACATGGAATTATTTTAGAAAAGATGACTAGCATATGGTTAGAAAATCAAGGAAAAAGGGATAGATGCTGAGGTGGCTTTAGAAACCATCATTCAACCATAGACTACTTAGTTACACATAGGACTATTGTAGAGGAATGTTGAGATAATAAAATCAACCTATGATGTTCCTTCATTAAATTTAGGAAATTTTCTGATATAATACCTGGAAATAACCTTTGGAATACATTAGAAGAATTAAATGTTCTGTTTGAGTTGATATTTGTTTTGATAAAATTATATGAAAAAATTATTGCTAAGTCTATGAACAATGGGGGTTGGTTGAAAGGATTTGTTAAAAATATAGACGTTAAGTAAAGTTGTCTCTTGTCCTCTTCGCTTTTTGGCATTTACATTGACATGTTAGAGGCTTGCATGGAAGAAGTAGGTTGTGTTTGTACTAATTTAATTAGAATAGTCATCATCCTTATTCTTTTTGTTGACAATATTGTACTTGTGATGAGTTGTATGTCTAATATTAACAAACTAATATTTCTAAAAGTTTTTTGCTTTAGCATTGATAATGAACATACAAAAAAAAAATGATTTACTGTCTCACTTTCCCTCCAACATTGCCCTATCCCTTTTAAAAAGTTATCCATATAAGAATTTTATCCTTGGAGTTTATGATTAATGAATGTGACACCCTTCTTAAAATATTATGTTATAATGTCCACCATACCTTTCATATCTAAACAACAAGTGCCTCCGTCATGATTAATACCATTCATATCTAAATAGTAGGCACCTGCCCTAATTATTATTAGCTTGTTATTGATGTTTTAACTACACCCACTAGCCTAAAAAATTTAAATGAAACTTGAAATGAATTGGCAATGGCATAAAAGAAGGGATGCCCTCCACATGATGTTACATGATGTGGTCCACCATCCACATCACCATCCTCCTCATAGCTCAGTTGGCCTAACAATTTCTCACACATTAACTTGTCTAACAAGTGAATCATTAACGTGATAATAAATAAATATGCACCTCCTACATTATACAACAAAGAGGAGGTCCCCAAAACGTGTTTCACATTCTCTTCCAACTACTAGTATTCATTATTTTTAGTTTTAGTTTCCATGTGAAAGTCAAGCCTCCAACACTACAAAACATTGGATTTCCCATATATTCTCTCACCACTACCACAACAAGGTACTACTCTCATCGAGTTTTGATCTCAGGGCTTGGAGCCTCAACAATTTCAGAGCAGTATGAGTTCCAGAAGCTCTAAGTGTGCTAGCCATGCAACGATTTATTCCATGATAATCACCAAATTAGATAAGCATGAACCAAGCTATGTTGTTTTTGAGTCTGATATAGACTTCGCTGCCAATTATCTAATGATGTTTTCCAACGCTTGGGATGGATCCCTAGTCCTCTCAAACCCACAAGAGATGGCGGCCATTGAAGAACCCATCAACTCATTCAAATTGGAGATACGGAAGAAGAGGGTCATAACCAAGAAACTCTTAGATGATCATTTTGATTCTTGCGCGGATCAATATTTGAAGTACAAGTGCAAGATATGGAGAAGGAATTTCTCTACATTTCAAGCTTTGGGTGGCCATAGAACAAGATGGAACAACAAGTTCAAATCCTCCTGTGATGGCTCCAACACCATGCATGAAGAGTGTGAGGATCGGAATGAAGAGATCATCAACTATGAAGATGATCTTCGGACTTTTAACATTTTTTCTTCTCTGGAGGATAGGAAGTCACTTCAAATTGAGATGAGCAATGCAGGTTGGAGTAACAGGGATAAGCCTAGCCATGAATGCTCTGTTTGTTACAGATATTTTTCAAGTGTCCAAGCTTTGGGTGGCCACAAACAATGCCATTAAGTTCCTCCTGTTGCTTCTCTTGTTGGATTAGGTAATTCTCCTTGTCTCTCCACCATCGAGGAGCATCATCAACCTGTCAAAGATCATGGGGTTCTCGATTTAAACCTGCCACCTCTTCTTGAGGAAGAATAATATTGTATTGAAAATGATGATTCTTCTCTTCCAGGGGATAGGAATTGACATTCTCTCACGATATCAAGTTAGAGATGATTAAGATGAGAGGAAAATAGGAAGCAAAACCAGATTGATCAAAGGCCTTCATCAGGATGGCCAAAATTACTGTAATTAGAGCTCATTGGAAGTTTCCATCTAGGTTTCGATTTTCCAATTTTTATTTTCAGTTTCCTCATTGCTATGCAGTGTTCATCAAGAATAGTAGTTGTTGTACATTAATCTAATAGCAGCGTTAGCCATTAATGACATGAGGCTTTTCTGGTTGCTTATAACTTTTTTCACTACTTATAGTTGTTATTTATTATTTTCCTATAATTCAGTATAGCCACTTAATTTGTGGTCTGTGAATATTATTTATGGATGCACATGAAATGTTTGATGAAATGTATGAGCTATTTGTGGAAGAAATTTCTCATGGGATTCAATCTATTTATGCAAGTAAATTTTGTGAAGGAATTGGAAATTAGTTTTTGGGATTTTTTGCACAAATTGTTTGAGGAAATGATTCTTTGGAACCTATAATAAATATTTGATATTTATGCCCCTTCTCATTATATAATGTGTATTTTTATGGTACAGTATCCTCGGAATGGTTTAAGACACTTCTCTTTGATGCTTCTACCTTTCATCCGAAAACTAGTTCTTCGATTGGATTGTTTTGCATAGTTTGGAGACTTGGGACATGAAGTGTTTGTAAAAATTCCTGAGTGTTCCTTTTATGATTAGGTATGATAAATACACTTTAAATGTTTGTTATAATGTGAGGTAAAATATTCCTGATAGTGTTTGGGAAATGTCTACCGAAATTCTAGATCAATTGCCAATTTCTAGCTCCTTCAATGGAATTGTTTTGAGTAGATTTGTGACTTTGCATATGAAGTGCTTGATGAAATGTTCGAATGACATATATATTTTTTATGAATGATAAAGAAAATTATTTAGAGTTGGAATGGAATTTTAATGATTCTATGAGTTGTGGATTTAATTACTCTAGCGATTCCTAGAATTACTAGTCAATTCAAATGAGTAAAATTAGTTAGTTTTGTTAATTATTTAATGGACTATATATGGGAGGAAAGCTACAGACATATGAATATAGGTGACCCTGAGATACAATAGTCATATATTTCTCTTTATTTGGCATTCGGAAAGTTAAACTGAAAACTAGGTACATTGTGGTGAAAACCGATAACTAGTTGTGGATTGAAATCTTTTTTTTCGTAAAACCAGAATGTTACAGCCATGTGACCTATTTATAACATTTTTTGTGCCATAGGTGGCTAATTATCAGGTGTAATAATTTACTTATGGATGCATTTAATTTTGGTTCGGTTATTTAGACTCAATTCCTTGCGGTGAATGTTAACTAGTTTCATTGGAATTGATGGAAAATATCACCTTATGTGCAATTGGAATGATCTGCAAATAAACCTTTAATTGGCTATAAGTGTACGCTTAAGTATGTTGTTAATGTCTGTAGGATTGAATTTGGGTTTAATGGTATGGTTACAAGTTGATTTGTGCAAGACTAGCTGCTTATATTGGAAAACTAGTTAATTAGTCTTGTGGACTCTCTTTCGTAATTACCATGATTAATTATTGTAATTTTGGTAATTAGGCCTTATTTACATGTAATTATATGTTATTAAGCCAAGCCATTGGGATTGATAATTTATGGTTATTTTTTAAACAATTGGATTTGTGATAAGTGTCGTCATTTGCGCACTAAGGGTCGTTAAGTGTCATAATTAACACCTTAATTACTAGTTAACTGTGATTAAGAGTAATTGGCCTTTACAAGTGGTTATGATATCTGATATGCCTTGGATTGAAGGTTTGATGATGTTATATGATGTTAATAATCCTTCCAATCCCTTAGATCATATGTTGTATGTGTTAATGGATTTAAATTAAATTATTGTTAATAAATGGATTTTGTGTCGCAATTAATTTTGGAAAAATAGAAATTAAATGTTTATGGTTTATTTGTTGCACTAAAAATCAAGTAATTAGCCTCAAAAAGATAATGATAAGTACCTGAGACCCTTTGATATCCTTGGGGGACATTACAGGTGGTATTAGAGCTATGGTTCCAACTCTGCGACTGTTCGGCCTGTTATAGACTCATAATTTTATGTTTATATGCATTGGGAATCTATAAATGTGCATAGAGAATGAAGTTTAGCCTCCCTTATGTTAATGAAATAATAAGAAGCCTTGAATAATTCTTACTTCAGAGATCAGTTTGTTGTATGCTTTAGGATGAATTAATATTTCATATTTATTGTTCAATAGATTGATTGGTAAGTACTATGTGGTGCATATCTAATAATCGAGTAGATTGATTGGTTGATGCATGTTCACCTTGCATTGCCTCTTTTATTGTTCAGTGATTTGATTGGTCGATTCTTGTGCATTGCCTCTTTTACTACTTCAGTGATTTGATTAGTCGATGCTTATGCATTACCTCTTTTACTATTCAATGACTTGATTGGTTGATGCATGTGCATTGCCTATTTTATTGTTCAACGAATTGATTGGTCGATGCTTGTTCTTTGTGCATTTCCTATTTTACTACTTAAGTGATTTGATTGGTCGATGCTTAAGCATTGACTCTTTTACTGTTGAGTGACTTGATTGGTCGATGTTTGTTCATTGTACATTGCCTCTTTTACTTCTTATCGAATTGTTAATATTGAAATGCTTCTTGTGGTATGATTTATTTACTGGTACATTATGATTATTAATTGATAAGTAAATAATTATTATTATTATAAAAGTATGTACTATGTACCATTATTAGTATTAATTTAATGCTAAGTTATTAAGATGATATAGTTTTATTATTATGATTTATTAAGTGGCATTTATACCCTATATGGATTTTGGATTTTCTATTGTTGTTATGTTTTTATATGCTTATTTATGCCACTTGGATGGTGGTGGTTACATTGATAAGTAACTCCTTATCTATTTTTGGAGGAAATGAGCCACTTGTTTTTAATGGTTCATATTCTCTTCTATTTTATTTATGGGGATGTAACTCTTTGTCTATTTTTGGGAAATAGGCCACTTGTCTTAATAGTGGTTCCATTTTCTATTTTTTTTTTCAATGTATGTGAGTAATGTATTGTTTATTTTTGGAGGAAATGATCCACTTGTCTTTAATAGTTCAAATTTTCTTCTATTTTGTTTATGGGGATGTAACCCCTTGTCTCTTTTTGGAGGAAATGAGCCACTTGTCTTTAATGGTTCATATTCTCTTAATTTTATTTATTTTATTTTATGTGTGTAAGTAGGTAGTATATTAATGTATGATAATGTTATATATATATGACATAAATTTAAATATGCATAACATAATATGTGGTGTAAGATAGATGAGGGGTATATAATATTGAATATAGCACAACATAAATGTTATATATAGTATATATAATATATATACAATTGTATATATTAATATGTGTGTGTGTGTGTACTATAATTTGCATTTTAAAATATGAAATAATTATTAGTATTACATGTATATGATATTGTGTATATACTATATCTATAGATGTGAACCTAGGTAATGAAGTAGTTGTAAAATTTGGGAGTGTTTGGAAGTGCTTGGAAGTGTTTGGGAGTATTTGAAAGTGTTTGGAAGTATTTGGGAATATTCAAAAGAGTTTGTAAGTATTTGGGAGTATTTGGACGTTTTTGGAAGCATTTGGGAATATTCAAAAGAGTTTGAAAATATTTAGGAGTATTTGGAAGTATTAGAAAGTATAGTGTGATCAAAACTACTATGTTAATATATATGTTATAATGCGTACCTAATACGATAGCATTAGATTAAGTAATTATACTGCTATAATTGTATGGATATTATGGTATAACATAATAATTATACGAGTGTATAAAAAATAGGATATATAGGTTATATGACTAATATGTTGTGTATATGATTAATAATAATTTGATATAAGATTGAATAATTATAATATGTATGTAGACAAATGGGCATATGTATAGAAATAATACATAGTAATATTAAGTATGGTGTATGATAGTGTGTTGTATATCTAGTAGTTATTATTTTTTATTAGAAGATTTTGGTGGTACGGTGTTTGGTTGTTTGAGGTGATTATGTATTTACTTTGGTTGATAATATAAGTAGTGTGCTACGTGTAAATAATTAGTAATGTAATGGGGATTAGATGGGATTGTCATCAAAGTATGTATAACATTGCTATGGATGGAGTATGCATGCAGGAAAGATGTATGATTGTGTATGTGTTGAGTGTTTACATAAGTATAGTATTAGTAGTGTTTGTGTGATGTTGATTGTATACATGTATTATTAATATACGGATATTATATATATTGTCATGTGCTAATAATTATATATAATGTTATGATAAATAGTAACTATTTGATATGATTGTTGTGGTCGATGTTTGTTGTTTGATACTATTGGTTGTTATTGATTGACATTGGATGATTAATGGTTGATACATGTATGGTATTGTCATTATTGTATGTATGGTTATTATTGGTTGTACTTGGTTGTTATGGTTGTTGTGTGTATGATTGATGAACGATGGTTGATATTGAGTGGATGATATTGTTATTCATATGGTTTCTATTGGTTGTTATTTGTTGTCATTGGTTGATATTGGTATGATTGATGTGCTTTGGTGATGTTATCGAAAAACTAATTGATGTTTATCAGATGTGGGGTAGATGTGATTGTTAAATATTAATGTAATTTGATTAATGTATTCTGATTGATGTATCATGATTTTGGTTGATGTATTCTGATTGAAGTATTATGGTTGATGCATTTTGCTTCTGCTTGATGTATTCTTATTGACGTATTTTGCTTTCGGTTGATGTATTCTGATTGATGTGTTCTAATTGAAGTATTCTACTTGATGTATTATGATTTATGTGTTCTAGTTGATGTATTTTGCTTCTGATAGATGTATTCTGATTGATGTGTTCTAATTGAATTATTTTGCTTAATGTATTCTAATTGATTTGTTCTGGTTGATGTATTTCGATTGATGTATTTTGCTTCTGGTTGATGTATTTTTTTATTGTTGATGTGTTCTAGTTGATGTATTCTCGCTGATGTATTCTAGTTGATGTACTATGATTGATATTTGTATGGTCAGTTGATGCATGTATGGTTGTCATTGGTTGATATTTGTGTACGATTTATATATGATCGACGCATGATTGATATATGGTTGAGGTATTATGAATTGATATATTTTGGGCCAACGTCTGTATGAATGATATTGGTTGATGTTACTGGTTGATACTAATTACTATTAGTTGATGTATATTGGTTTTTTTACTATTGTATAAAGAAGACCTATGCTTTGTGTGGAGATGAAAGGTAATATGTTTAACTACTAGTTTAATGGCCCTTTTTTTGTTTCTTAGTTAGATTGAAATTGTTGCATATAAGTTTGCTTACTTGTTACCTTAAGTGCATAAAATGTTCACGTGATCTTTGTGATATTTGCTAGAAAAATATCTTTGTGATCTTTCTCTTTGCGATCTTAATTAGAAAGTTAGCTTTGTGATATTTATTGAAATGTATTTTGGTGGTATCTTGGTGACATTTCATGTGTAGGTATCTTGGTACTATCCTGGTGGTATTTCATATATCTTGTTGAAAAGTATGTACTAACCGTGTGACTAATTAAAGCATGATTCAGGTACCTTTGTTGAAGATGTATTTCATGTATCCTTATATATCCAATACTAATACAAGTATCATTGTTAGAAAAATATCCTTGTGATCTTTGTTGAAAGTATCTTGTTAGGTTATCCTTGTGGTATATCAAATACCTTTGTTGAAAGGCATCTTTATAAAGTATCATAGTAAATATCATGCATCCCCGTAGGGAAAGTATTTGGGTGATAAATCATGTAGGAGCATCTTGGTAATGCATCTCATGTTACTGACTAATTGGAATGCATTTCATATATCTTAGATGCACTTCATGTTTATTGTTGATAGAGCATATGCATGATATATTTCATGTATTTGTAGGTAAAGTATATGCATTCCATGAAGAAAGAGTACACACTTGATGTAGTCCATGAGATTGAATGGTATACTTGACACACTTCATAAAATTGATCGATACACTCGATGCATTTCATATGATTGAAATTGATTAGAATGAGATTCAGGTAGATGCATTTCAAGTATTTTGTTGAAGAAGTATCTATATCTTGTGTACCTTGTATATACTAATGTATTTTTTGTGATTTATTTAATGAATCATGTATCTTGAAGATGTATTTCATGTATCTAGGTGAACAATATATATGTATTTGTTCCTAACCATGTGTTGTTGGAATGTGAAGAAAGTATCCTCGATGAAGAATATCATGTATCATATATTTTTTATGCTTGATGTTAATCATATGGGTGAATGAAATATGATTTTAAGCTGGATGTATACTTGTTGAAGTTTGAAGGCCTTGTAAAGAGGTTTGAAGACCCTGTGATGGGGATTGAAGATCGATACTTGCTTCCTTGAGTCCACTCTACGAGTCTCGGTTCTCCCATGGGTAGTGGAGACTGACATGAAAGTAGGTGGTAGTGGGAAGTATTGTGGCTAGAAAGATGTTATCTTTCTGAGGCATGTATGAGCATTTCTATTATCCTTTTGTAAATGCATGTATGTAATATGCATTGAGGACAATGCATTGTTTAAGTGGAGGGGGGTGTAATACCCTCTGGTTTATCCCTTGGACATGCTATTATTATTTTTATGTTGTGACAATTTGGAATGAGGTGCTGGGACTATGGTTTGCACATTATTATTATTGTGTTATTATTATTAATTAATAAAATAATACAACTAATATCGATCGATGCCACGAAAGAGAGTATGAGGAACCATGATGTAATGAGAAAGGGGTTGTGGAAAAGTGTTTACCTATGTGTGTTGAGCCTATGTTGATGTTGTACACCCTTCTTATGTACTTAATGGACCCACTTGGTTATGCACCCTGATGTGTTATGTCACTCCTTGGATTTATTTACCTTGACATTAATTTTTATTAGTGTTAGACTCTCTCTCTCTCTCTCACTCACACACCTAGTGCGCCCTCTTGAGTTGGGTTAGTATGTCTATTGGTGTAGCCTTATGATGTGTAACTCCTATTTTCTATTTTTGGAATGTAACTCATCCCTTATGTCCCTCTCTCTCCCAATTCGAATTGCTCATGAAGGAATTCGATTTGCTTGTGTTGGCTAGTCACACTTGTGTGTTGGTTCATGCTTTTTCTCTTGTGCTTATGTTTGGCACTTGTGGTTCGATTTTGATGCTCTTGGTATGAGATCCTTGTTGGTCAGTGTGCCCTTGCGGATACCGTGCCAAAGATGAGTACTATGGAATAACTGGTGTATGTCCTAGAGTTTCCTCTGGAGATCCTGGATTGGCACCAGGGGTGAGGTCAACTGCCATTGGATTTGAGGATGGACAGAGCTATGTATTTCCTATGGATATATTGGTTTGGAAGGAGGGATGAGGTCCATTTCCTTGTATTTGAGGTTGTCCTGGAGGCACTGGAATTTACCTGGATTGGAAGTGTTACTTGCCATTAGGTTGTGGTTGGACTGTTGTCCTAGATGCACTGGAATTGCATTGGAGTGGAAGTAGAGGCCACACTTGCCATTGGGTTGTGGTTGGACTAGTTTATTGAGAGAATTTGTGTTTGAGTGTGCTCTTGCTTGTGGCATCATGTTTCCATCTCAGCGGTGACCATTGAAAAGTGATTTTTGGCTTGCATTGTGTCTACCACTGGGTCAAATGTGGCACGGTTGATTCCAGTTGCGTATTTGGAAAAGATAAGTGCTTTCTCTCATGTTTATTTAATTTATTTGGATTTGATATTATTCATTTATGGATGCAAATGAAAATTTTGATGCAATGTATGAGCTATTTGTGGAATAAATTTATGATGGGATTCAATCTATTTATGCTAGTAAATTTTGTGAAGGAATTGGAAACTAGTTTTTGGGATTTTGTGCACAAATTGTTTGAGTAAATGATTATTTGGAACCTCTATTATAGAAATTATATTTATGCCATTTTTCATTATATAATGTGTATTTTGATGGTATAGTAGCCTCAGAATGGTTTAAGACACTTCTCTTCGATGCTTCTACCTTTTATTCGAAAACTAGTTCTTCGATTGGATCGTTTTGCATAGTTTGGAGACTTGGCACATGAAGTGTTTGTAAAAATTCCTAAGTGTTATTTTTATGCTTATGTATGATAAATACACTTGAAATGTGTGGGATAATGTGAGAGGAAATCTTCCTGATATTGTTTGGGAAATGTTTACCGAAATTCTAGATCAATTTCCAATTTCTAGCTACTTCAATGGAATTATTTTGAGTAGATTTGTGACTTTGCATATGAAGTGTCTGGAGAAATGTTTGAATGAGATATACATTTTTTATTACTGATTAAACATGTTATTTAGAGTTGGAATGGAATTTGAATGATTCTATGAGTTGTGGATTTAATTACTCTAGCGATTCCTAGAGTTACTAGTCAATTCAGATGAGTAGAATTAGCTATTTTTGTGAATTATTTAATGGAATGTATATGGGAGGAAAGATATAGACATATGACTGTAGGTGAACCCTGCTACACTTTACATGAGCTACAATATTCATATATTTCTATTTATTTGACATTTGGAAAGTTAAATTAGAAACTAGGTACATTGTGGTGAAAATTGATAACTAGTTGTGGATTGAAAACTCTATTTTCGTAAAAACGGTATGCTACAGCCATGTGATATATTTATAACATGTTATTGTGTCGTAGGTGGCTACTTATTAGTGTTAAATTTTTAGAATTTACTTCAATTTGATCTAGGATCTTAACTAAGAGAGCAACATGTACAGCATATCTGCAGCATATCAATCATGGACACAATAATGCAAGCACACAAGAGACATAGATTTTACTTGGGGAAAACCATAAAGGTGAAAAATCCCAATAAATTCCTCAGAGATAGATAGAGCAATGATACAGCCAGAATACAAGAGATAGTCTTCTCCTAGCAGCATATCCTCCTCCTCCACAAGTGCACCACTCTCCCAAGTGTGAGTGAGAGAATAGAATGTGTAAAATGAGAGAGACACACTCTCTATTTATACACTAACTTGACTTGACCTTTACTCAACTAGGTCGGCCTCAACTTAACCACTTAACATAATGCTGATTGGGATGACCCCCACTAGGGTGGTCTAATAACCCTTTGACCCACATGGCCGACCCCCAATAGGGTGGTCTAATAACCCTTTGACCCACATGACTTATACAGGGCCGACCCCAACAAGGTGGTCTAATAACCCATCAAGTATAAGTTACGACACTTACAATATAAATGACGACACTTCCATATAGAGGAATAATAACATCTCTATAGGAATACAATATACATATATGTGAAATACATTCTGAAGTTACATATACATCAACACTCCCTCTTAACTAGGAAGGTATTTCTTGACACAGGTCTTCTAGCACAAGTCTTCTTCTTTGGATCATCGTCACTGGATAATCGTCATCAAGTCATCATCATCATCATTGCTGCTGCTATCTCAATCAATCTCTGAATCTACTCGTCATAGGAATTTCTACAGAGCCAGTCCTTTTTCATACTGGATGTAGGCCCACCACCTGCAGGTCTTCGTCATCACTGGCCATACTGTGGAAATCTCAGGACTTATTACGTGCATCACAAAACCTTAAAAGAGTCTCTTGTCTAGCAAGAACTCTAAAGAGCATCTGAGGCCTTTTTCATCTTGTCCAGATCTCCAGGACTTATTACATGTGACCCCACCACAAAACCTCGAAAGAGAATCCCGGGACTAATTACGAGCTCAAGGCTCAACCTATCGGATCTCCCAGGGCACAAATTACATGTGGTCACCAAAAAACCTCGAAAGAGCATCCCAGGATTGATTACGAGCACAAGGCTCAACCTATCGGATCTCCCAGGGCACAAATTACATGTGGTCATGGAAAAACCTCGAAAGAGCATCCCAGGACTGATTACGAGCACACGGCTCAACCTATCGGATCTCCCAGGGCACAAATTACATGCCATAGGACAAAACCTCGAAAGAGAATCTGCCAGATATCCCAGGGCACAAATTACATGCCATAGGAAAAACCTCGAAAGACTATCTGCAGATCTCCCAGGGCACAAATTACATGCTTATCTGCACAACCTGTTCCACGGCCATAGAGTATCAACCTGATACTCACCATACATCATCCTGATGTACACATGATCATCCTGATCATCATCATTGCAACATCCTGCTGCATGTCATCTGGAGCAACATCCTGAAGCTCGTCATCCATGATCATTCTGATCATACAATGCATCTACCTGATGCATACCAAGTATCTACCTTATACATATCATCATACATGATCCACCTGATCATACAGTGTATCCACCTGATACAAATACAAATACATGATACATATCATCATACATGATCTACTTGATCATACAATGTATCCACCTGATACATATACAGATACATGGTCCAAGCATCCAACATGATGCATATACAAAATACATACACATGATCCAACCGATCATATCCAACATCCAACATGATGCGTACATACATATAAATGATCCAACTGATCATATCCAACATCCAACATGATGCGTACATACATATACATATAAATGATCCAACTGATCATATCCAACATCCAACATGATGCATACATACATATATAAATGATCCAATTGATCATACAAAGCAGAAACCAGAACATCATCCTAATGCTCATCATCCAGCGCTTACATCCACAGCCATGTGAAGGATCCTCCTTCCAACATGCTTGGAATGGCTTCAGAAAATGTGTCCATCACTTCTTCCTCGAAGTGTCATCAATCTGAAGAACACCAAGCCTCTCCCTGAAGTACTCTAACTTCACCCTGGCTAGTGGCTTCGTCAGCACATCTGCAATCTTCTCATCCGTCGCAATGTACAGGAGCTTCACAGCTCCTTTCTGCACCATATCCATGATATAGTGATATTTGATCTCTATGTGTTTCGACCTGTCATGAAACATTGGGTTCTCGGACAGCTTCACACAACTCTGGTTATCACAAAAGATACCAGTAGCATCCAACAGGAGATTGAATAACTCAGACAGTAGTTTCCGTAGCCATACTGCCTCACAACTAACTGAACAGGCTACAACATACTCTGCTTCAGCTGTACTCAGTGCTATGCAGGACTGCTTCCTGCTAAACCAAGAGATCACACCTGATCCCATACTAAAGCAGCACCCAGAAGTGCTCTTCCTATCTGTAGCACTGCATGCCCAATATGAATCAACATAACCCTGCAGGTTAAACTTTTGATTCGCATCATACTTGAGCCCATAATCAACCAGATTAGATGGAGCATCACACAGAAGCTTTAGGTTCGATTCCATAGGTGTGGCCATAGCCTTGCAGTCCATCATCTCGAACCTCTTCAGGATCTCTACTGCATACTTCCCTTGTCCAAGGAAGATTCCATCTGCACTCTGCCACACCTTCATGCCAAAAACAAATAGTGCATCATCCCCAAGTTCTTGAACTTGAACTCGGCAGCAAGCTTCCATTGCAAGTCGGCAATTAATCTATCCTCACCTATTACGAATAGGTCATCCATATACAAAAGTAGTATCACTGGATTGCCTTCCTCAACCTTGTAGTAAAGGTTGGAATCCGCTTTACTCTTGGTAAAGCCCAAACTGGATAGAAAGTTGTCTGTCATACCATACCAAGTTCTGCACATATATGACTCCATGTCATGTGTCTCAGAATCAAGTGGCTTCTCCACATACACTTCTTCTTCAACTACACCATTCAAGAAGGCTGTCTTGAAATCCATCTGGTGTATCTTCCACTTCATCACTGCAGCCAGAGCAAGTATGGATCTAATGGAAGTGTATCTAGCTACAGGAGCAAAAGTCTCTATGCTACCACCTGCAGCATGCTTGATCTTGTAGATCCTTTTGGAAGTCACTACAGATTACCCTTTGTGACTGCATCCCAAACATCTTCATGATCGACTGGTACTCCTCAATCATGGCATTCTTCCCAAATCCAGGGAACTTCAATATCTTCAATATTTTCAATAGATAACTTTGTTGCTGAACAAATGTTGTAGTCCTTCTTTTGTAGGTGATGGTATACGATCTTTCCTACACAACAAATTAAATTGCATGATTAGAAAACATCTCATAGTTTTCAAAACAAATTCTTACACAAAGAAATATGTCATAAAGTCATGCAATTATCTTAGCCAATGCTTAAATACAACATTTATCCATATTCCGTAACTTTCTAGATGCCTTCCAATCTCTACCAAAACATTGTTAAGAGTTTGCACAACTCCTAACATGTCAGCAAAGAGGTTTCATTCTAGATAAGTAGCAATGGAATGTTGTACAGTGCCATAGGCCACTTACCCATGTATATTAGTAGTATACTGTTCATCAATGCAACTATTCTAATATGCATAATACACAACCTAATTCTAGGAACATAAGCATATACATCATTGAATAACATTATGTAAGAAATGACAATTCAAATACTTATCTTTGTTTGGTTGCTGGGTGGACTCCCTCTGAATCTTTGCAACTCCATTCTGATGTGGATTGTGAGAAGTGGTCAACTCCTTCTGAATATCTGCATCCTTGCAGAAACTACTGAAGTGTGCTCCTTTGCTTTCTTGCAGGAACAACTGTAGTGTGTTCCCTCTTGATCTTTGCTTCCTGGATTACCTGTCCTTGAACTTACATCCATCCTTAATCACTATGCATGCTTATTAGTATCATCATTGTGTTATCCTTGAGGTCTCATACATAATCACACATTTATTAGTATAATCTTAATACTATCAAAACACAATAGTCTTAAACATGTATAGTCATGATCATTCACAGATAATAAACATTAGTATTCAAGGTTTCAAAGAAGTCTTCTTTTACTCATGCATATTCTTATTTGATCATAGGACTCTTCTGATTAGTTAAATCATCAATGCATAAACCCGTGATTACTCAAACCTGTTGAAATATTATAACTTCAAAGAATATTATATTTGTATATTATTTATTCCGGAGATGTTCCATACCTCCGATGTGATTATACTATAAATCCGGAGATGTTTATTCCTCCGAGTTGGGTGTGGTAACTAGGGTTATTAGACCCACCATGTGGGGGTCGGCCCAGTTAGTTATAATGGGGTATTTAACCTAATGGTTAAATACGAGCCTACATGTACTTGTGTAAAATACATATCAGAGTAGTGTATAAATAGAGGAGGTGTGTTCCTCATTTGATACACTCACTCACTTGAGGATAGCGCACTTGTGGAGGAGAGGTCTGCTATTGTGGAGGAGGAGATCATGTCTCAGGGTTTCATCTTTGTATATTGCTGGTCATCTATATTGAGGAAGCTTTGCTGGGTTTTCTACCCCATGAGGGTTTCCCAGGATAAATCTTTGTCTCTTGTGTTTATGCTGTGCTTGTTGTTTCTTCAGTGATCCTGTATATGCTATTATTGTGAAATGGAATGTAATGCTGCTATTTTCTGTCTTAGCATATTAAATCTTAACATGGTATCAGAGCTAACCTGAAGGAAGACAAGGTATGGCACTTACGACACTTGCTTTACTTACGATAATTTGAAGGTTAGGGTTTTACATAGCAAAAACCAGTCTTCGTGGAACTTTCGCTATAAATCCATTTCTGCGAAGGTTCAGGGTCTGAAAAGTTTGCAGGTCGAAGATAACATCCCCAGGTACCTTGTGTCCAAAGGGCACCCTCAGATTCGTTGTACTTTATGAGTTATGATCAGTACAAGTTAGGGTTTCTGCCTCTTCCAGATCTCAGTCAAAATCCGATAACCTTGGAAAAAAGGTCATAACTTGGGCTAGGAAGCTCCAAATGAAATTTCGTAAAAAGTGACAGGTAGTACACAGACTGTACTATCTCAGGAAACTTTTTCAGAGGCCGAAGATGAACCAGTGACACGTGGCATGCCGTAAAAGTTCGCTCTCCTGTTTTATCCCATAAACAGGTCATGTTGCGACACTTGGAATAACTCTCTCTCAGAGAGTCCAATTGAGGTCAGACCTGTCAATATGGAAAGATAACAGGGCGAGCTATCTCAGAAAAAGTTTTCAGAGGCCGAAGTTCAAACAGTGACACGTGGCACGCCGTACACGTTCGCTCTACTGGTTTATCCCATAAACAGGTCACGTTGCGACACTTGGCATAACTCTCTCTCAGAAAATCCAATTGAGGTCAGACCTGTCAGGATGGAAAGATGACAGGTCAGGCTACTGCAGAAAAAGGGTTTCAGACCCTGTGGAGCAAAAATTTCAGAGTTATAGCAGAAACAATCAGGTGCATATTTCTGTCAAAACAGAATTATTTTTCGAGCACCTTTATTCATGGCTTCCAGAATTTAGGGTTTCGGAGAAAGTTAGAATTTTTGGAATCGGAGTCCATGGCTGAATGCTACTCAGGAAAATCGAAATTTAGAGACCAAGATCGAATTTTTTGGTTGGGTGGAAGACCGGGCTTGATCAAACCCCAATTCGGGATTTTGATCGGAAAGATGGAAAATTAGGGCTTCAGCAAAAGTTGGAATTTTTGAAGTCTGTAACCACGGCTGGAAACTCCTAAGAAAAATAAGAGTTTAGAGCCTTGGATCGAACCTTTTGTTTGGGCAGAAGGGTGGGCTTCATCAAACCCTAGTTCGGGATCCTGTCTAGAAGATCCAGAAGTTTCAAAGGCAATTTTGAGGGGTCAAATTTTGGAAATTCCAAAATTGAAGTATGCTAGTTTGATCAGCTCAGCAAGACATATTCTTTCATCCATTCAGAAGTGTGAAAGTCAAAGATTGAATTTTTAGGGTTTCTCTAGAAAACCCTAATCAAGCTCCAGATCAAGTTTCAGGGGGAGTTGAGGCTAAGGCCTTACATAAGAAGACTACAAGAAGTCTCGACAGGTATGACTTAAGGAGGTTCAGGTATGTCTTGAAATCTGATTCTTGATTAAGTTCATAATGTGTTTTGTCTTCATGTTATTTATTAGTACAATCTTGATTAATGTTAGAATTGTCTTATCACCCTAGTAACAGTATGAATGCATGTGAATGATCGAAGACATTCATTGATTAGGGCTATATGATTGTACTAATGCATTATGGTGTTGTGTGAGGTTGATGTTGTCTGCTAACAAGATACAGGTACATCACAAAAGACAAATCAAGTTCCATGACCATGACCACATGAATACAAAGACTCATCCATAATCTTTGTTCTACTTACGAGGTATGTATGAACTTGTTATATTATGCTTAACCTATGAGACATGCAGGTTCTAGCTCAGGATCTCTAAATCAATGAAGAGATTGTTTAGGTATGTTGCACATAACTAAGCAGGTATACTAATCCAGGTATGTTTTCCTATGTCATGTTAGAATCTTACCTTGTGATTAGGATCCCTTATATAAGTATACTTGGTATGATTGGTTATGCTTATTCATAAAGTTAGTAATCAAGGGTTTATGCATATCATGTCTCTTATCTTGGTTGATTATTTAACTAACTAGATCAAACAAGAATATGCATAAGTAAAGGAAGACTTCCCTGAAACCTTGAATATTATCTATAATCATGATTATACATTTTCAAGATTATTTAGAACTATAATGTTTTGATAACATTGAGATTATACTAATGAATGTATGTTTGTGTATGAGATCATGATGATGACACTAGTGAACATTTGAGCATGCACAGTGGTACAGAATGAATAGAAGTTCAAAAGACATACAGAAGATCAAGCGGGAGGCAACCACACAAACATAAAAGATAAGTATTTGAGTTGTTATTTGAAATAGTAAATGATATTGCCTGTAATAGATTGTATGCATATTTGTATTCCTATAATATATCATGCTGAGTGTAAATATTCATAGAAATACTACTAATATGCATATGATTGGTAAGTTGGACAAACATTCCATTGTTGCTTGTCTAGAATGAAACCTCTTTGCTGACATGCTGAGAGTTGTGCACACTCTCGATAGTATGTTCTGGTAGAGATGGAAGGCATCTAGATAGCCACTGTATGCATACAGGATATGGGAAAGTGTTGTGCCAAAGTATTGGTCAAAATAGTTGCATCACTATGTAAATGATATCTGTATGCATAATAGGTTATCATGTCAATATGATTTGATGATTATGAAGTATTACTAATCATGTACTTAATTTTGATTTGTAGGAAAGGTCATGAAGAATGATGGACACCGTACAAGTGGTGGATGTTCAAACAAGAAGATTTACAAATCAAACAAAATATAGAAGGCTCATGGCTAGAAGATTCTCTTAGAAAGGGGAAGAGAATCATGACAAGATGTTTGCTCCAAGTATGGTGTAATTAAAGAAGAAGTGTGAATCAGGTTCTGTATAGGTACCTAGGATCGATAATAAATTGATAAGCTTAATGATCACCATGTGTGATGTGGATCTCAACCTTTGCTACAAGGTTGAATATGATTTCTATACACATATGACATGGATGCAAGAAGGAACTCACCACAGAGTTCGAATGATATTGAGGTTCATATCAGTAGACCCATCTAACGAGAGATGGCACAGATAGATATGCAGAAGATCATTCAATGCAGAAATGAAAATGAAATATCTCAAATTGATGCTTTACTTCCTAGGTCTGGAAGTATGGCAAGGCTCAGAAGAAATATTTCTCAACCAGGGAAAGTATGATGAGAAATATGACTTGAGGTGTTGGAATGGCCACTCTTATGGATTCCAACTTGAAGCTGTTAGGGGATAACTCATCAGAGTTAGTGGATATAACTCTGTACAGTCAAATTATTGGGTCATTGATGTATCTAACATATACTAGATTAGATATATGCTTTGTTGTGAACACCTTGAGTCAGTATCTAGTGGAAACTAGATGTGTTCACCTGATAGTTGCAAAGCATGTGATGAGGCACATAAAGGACACGATAGAATTTGATCTACGCTATCTTGAAGATCATGACTTTAGATGGTTATTCAGATTCTGATTGGGCAGGAAGTGTATCAGACAGGAAGAACACATCGAGAGGATGTTATTGTCTGGGATTAGCCATGATCTCGTGGTTTAACTGGAAGCAGTCTAGTGTGGCTCTCAGCACAAGCAGAATATATGGCTGCTTGCTCTGCTAGTTGTGAAGAAGTTTGGCTTTAGGATTGCTTGACTTAGAGATAGAACCAACTGTGATCCTATGTGACAAATAGAGTTGTATCAAGATGACATAGAATCCAGTGTTCCATGATAAGTCAAAGATCATAGGGATCTAACAAGATATGTCACAGAAAGGAACTATAAAGTTTGAATTTGTAACAGGTTACCGATGTACTAACCAAACCTCTACCTCAAGTGAAGAAGTTACCAACATACTAACCAAGCCTCTGTCTCGAGTGAAATTTGAATACTTTCGAGACAAGCTTGGTGTAGCTCAAAAGGACCCTCCTCGAAAGGGGGAGTAGTATAGTCACTGATGATGAAGATTGTCTCATCGAACAACAAGGTCAATGATGAGGTAACCTGTTCTCTACACCTAGATACTTAGAAATATTTAGATTTAGGACTCGTATACTTAGAATACTTAGTTTTACTTATACATGCTTTTGATGTTATATGTATTAGTAAGAATACATGCTTTTGATGATAGATGTATTGGTGAGAATACATGCTTTTGATGATAAGATGTATTGGTAAGAATACATACTTTTGATGATACATGTATTGATTAATGTACTTGTATGGTTGAGGATACTTGTACTTGTATTGATGAGAATACATGTGAGGATTGTATCATCCTTGAACATTTGTTCTAAAGTGAGCTGTAGACAGGTGTCTCCGAGAAAGAAGAGGGATTGTATCATCCCTGGACTTCAGTTCCTGAATTGATCCGTAGACGTATGGTCTCCGAAAATGAAGTCCTTAGTGGACAGATAGGGATTGTATCATCCCTGGACCTTGGTCCCTGAATTGAGCCGTAGACGTGAGGTCTCCGAGAATGAAGTCCTTAGTGGATAGTTGAGGGGATTGAATCATCCCTGGACTTTCAGTCCTAAAGAGAGCCGTAGATGTGAGGTCTCCGAGAATGAAGTCCTTAGTGGACAGTTGAGGGGATTGGATCATCCCTGGACTTTCAGTCCTAAAGAGAGCCGTAGACGTGAGGTCTCCGAGAATGAAGTCCTTAGTGGACAGTTGAGGGGATTGAATCATCCCTGGACTTTCAGTCCTAAAGAGAGCCGTAGACGTGAGGTCTCCGAGAATGAAATCCTTAGTGGACAGTTGAGGGGATTGGATCATCCCTGGACTTTCAGTCCTAAAGAGAGCCGTAGACGTGAGGTCTCCGAGAATGAAGTCCTTAGTGGACAGTTGAGGGGATTGGATCATCCCTGGACTTTCAGTCTTAAAGAGAGCCGTAGACGTGAGGTCTCCGAGAATGAAGTCCTTAGTGGACAGTTGAGGGGATTGTATCATCCCCGGACTTAGGTCCCTGAATTGATCCGTAGATGTGAGGTCTCCGAGAAGTGGGGATTGTATCATCCCCAGACTTAGGTCCCTGAATTGATCCGTAGACGTGAGGTCTCCGAGAAGTGGGGATTGTATCATCCCTGGACTTAGGTCCCTGAATTGATCCGTAGACGTATGGTCTCCGAGAAAGTGATTTTTGATGTGGTTACTTGTATCGGTAGGATACTTGTATTGATGATGTGGTTACTTGTATCGGTAGGATACTTGTATTGATGATGTGGTTACTTGTATCGGTAGGATACTTGTATTGATGATGTGGTTACTTGTATCGGTAGGATACTAGTATTGATGACGTGGTTACTTGTATCGGTATGGATACCTGTATTGATGATGTGGTTACTTGTATCGGTAGGATACATGTATTGATGACATGATTACTTGTATCAGTATGGATACTTGTATTGATGATATGTATACTTGTATTGGCATGAATACTTGTACTAATGATGTGGATACTTGTATTGTTATGGATACCTGTGTTGATGACAATGCTGACGATCGTGTGATGACGATACTGATGATCGTGTGATGACGATGCTGATGATCGTGTGATGACGATGCTGATGATCGTGAGATGACGATGCTGATGATCGTGTGATGACGATGCTGATGATCGTGAGATGACGATGCTGATGATCGTGTGATGACGATGCTGATGATCGTGTGATGACGATGCTGATGATCGTGAGATGACGATACTGATGATCGTGAGGATCCAGATGTTGATGTTGTTGTAGCTGTTCGAGTGCTGCAGAAGATAAAGAATCAGTACTGAAGATGTTGATGTTCCAGTATTGAAGATGTTCCAGTAACTGCTTGAGTTACTGATGATGTTGAGAAAGCTTCCAATGATTTATAGATGTATCATGTATGATGTTGATGACTCCTTGCTCGTGCAGATACTGTTATAATATCCTTCTCGTTAAGGGGGAGTGTTGAAATATTATAACTTCAAAGAATATTATATTTGTATATTATTTATTCCGGAGATGTTCCATACCTCCGATGTGATTATACTATAAATCCGGAGATGTTTATTCCTCCGAGTTGGGTGTGGTAACTAGGGTTATTAGACCCACCATGTGGGGGTCGGCCCAGTTAGTTATAATGGGGTATTTAACCTAATGGTTAAATACGAGCCTACATGTACTTGTGTAAAATACATATCAGAGTAGTGTATAAATAGAGGAGGTGTGTTCCTCATTTGATACACTCACTCACTTGAGGATAGCGCACTTGTGGAGGAGAGGTCTGCTATTGTGGAGGAGGAGATCATGTCTCAGGGTTTCATCTTTGTATATTGCTGGTCATCTATATTGAGGAAGCTTTGCTGGGTTTTCTACCCCATGAGGGTTTCCCAGGATAAATCTTTGTCTCTTGTGTTTATGCTGTGCTTGTTGTTTCTTCAGTGATCCTGTATATGCTATTATTGTGAAATGGAATGTAATGCTGCTATTTTCTGTCTTAGCATATTAAATCTTAACAAAACCTATACCTTCATGATTCTTCTGGTTAGTCATATCATCAATTATGGTAAGAAACATAATATGCATATAGCCATGACTATTCAAACCTATGACTTCATGAATAATCATTATCAACGACACAACAGTATAAGATCCTAACACAAGGTAGGATTCTAGCTTGATATAGGAAAAACATACCTGGATTAGCATGCTAGCTAGATATGTCTACCATACCCGCATAATGTCTTATGGTTCTCTTCAGTGACTTGTGCTAGTAACCTACATGTCTCATAAGTTAACCATTGTAGAACCAAGTTATACATACCTCGTAAGTAGATCTTCTATGTGATCCATGACAATGGATGAATCTTTGTCTTCATGTCACCATGATCATATGTTCTTGAAGTAGAACATGATTTATCTTTCTTGGTGTACCTTTTATGTTAGCAGACAACATAAACCTCATACAACACCATAATGCATTAGTACAATCATAAGTATCAACACCCTAACCAATGAATATCTTCTATCATGCATTCATAATTTTGTTAAGGTGATACGACAAATCTAAAATCAAGATTGTACTAACCATAATAATCATGAAGACAAACATACCATAAACTTAAACATGAACAAATATCGAAACATACCTCGATGAGTCATACCTGTCGAGATCGCTTGTAATCTTCTTATGTAAGGCCTTAGCCTCATCTCCCTCTGAAACAAGAACTTCTTCACTTATGCAGGTGACCAATCCAACTTCTTCTAGGATTAACCCAATCCACTTGATTTGCAAGAACTGGACCTGGATCTGGATTAGGGTCTTTTAGAGAAACCCCAAAAATTCAAACTTTGAATTTCAAACTTCCGAAAGGATAGAAATATGCGCCTTGATGAGCTGATCAAGCTGGTATATTTAGAATTTGAAAACTGCAAAGTTCCACTCCTCAATTTTGCCTTTGAAACTTCCGGATTCACTAGACGTGACCCCGAACTGGGATTTGATGAAGCCCACTCTTCTACCCAATCAAAAGGTTTGATCCAAAGCTCTAAGCTTCTATTTTTATGAGGAGCTTCCAGCCATGGTCACATATTTCAAAAATTCCCATTTTTGCAGAAGCCCTAATTTTCCACTTTTCTGATCAAAGTCCCGAACTAGGGTCTGATCAAGCCCAGCCTTCTGACCAACCAAAAATTCTGATCTTGGTCTCTAAATTTTGATTTTGATGAGTAGCATTCAGCCGTGGTCTCCGATTACAAAAATTCCAACTTTATCTGAAACCCTAAATTCCGGAAGCCATGAATGAAGGTGCTAAAAAATAATTCTGTTTTGATAGAAATATGTACCTGATTGTTTCTGGTGTAACTCCGAACTTTTAGATCCACAGGGTCTGAAACCTTTTCTTGAGATAGCCCGACCTGTCATCTTTCCATACCGATAGGTCTGACCTCAATTGGATTCTCTGAGAGAGAGTTATGCCAAGTGTCATAACGTGACCTGTTTATGGGATAAAACAGGAGAGTGAACTTGTATGGCGTGCCACGTGTCATTGGTTCAACTTCGGCCTTTGAAATTTTTTCCTGAAATATTACAGTCTATTTAATAGCTGTCAATGTTTACGAAATTTCATTTGAAGCTTCCTAGCCGAAGTTATGACCTTTTTTCCAAGGTCACCTGTTTTTTACTCAGATGTGGAAGAGGCAGAAACCCTATATTGTACAGATCATAAATCACAAAGTACAACGAATTAGAGGTTGTCCTTTGGGCACAAGGTACATGGGGATCGGATCTTCGACTTGTAAAAGTTTCAGACCTGAAAACTTCGCCAAAACGGATTTATAGTGAAAGTGCTATGATGACTGGTTTTTGCTATATTAAACCCTAGCATCATAAGTGCAACAATTGTCATACATGCCATATCATGCCTTCTTTCAGGCTAGCTCTGATACCATGTTAAATTTTCAGAATTTACTTCAATCTGATCTAGGATCTTAACTGAGAGAGCAACATGTATAGCATATCTACATCATATCAATCATGGACACAATAATGCAAGCACACAAGAGACACAGATTTTACTTGGGGAAAACCATCAAGGTGAAAAACCTCAATAACTTCCTCAGAGATAGATAGAGCAATGATACAACCAGAATACAAGAGATAGTCTTCTCCTAGTAGAAGAGCCTCCTCCTCCACAAGTGCACCACTCTCCCAAGTGTGAGTGAGAGAATAGAATGTGTAAAATGAGAGAGACACACTCTCTATTTATATACTAACTTGACTTGACCTTTACTCAACTAGGTCGGCCTCAACTTAACCACTTAACATAATGCTGACTGGGCCGACCCCCACTAGGGTGGTCTAATAACCCTTTGACCCACATGACTTATACAGGGCCGCCCCCAACAAGGTGGTCTAATAACCCATCAAGTATAAGTTACGACACTTACAATATAAATGACGACACTTCCATATAGAGGAATAATAACATCTCTATAGGAATACAATATACATATATGTGAAATACATTCTGAAGTTACATATACATCAACAATTAGGTGTGATCATTTAATTATGGATGCATTTCATTTTGGTTCAGTTATTTAGATTCAATTCCTTGCAGTGAATGTTAACTAGTTTCATTGGAATTGATGGAAAATATCACCTTATGTGCAATTGGAATGATCTTCAAATAAACATTTAATTGGATGTAGGTGCTTAAATATGTTGTTAATGTATGTATGATTTCTGTTGTGTTTAATGGCATGATTACAAGTTGATTTTGTGCAAGACTAGCTGCTTATATTGGAAAACTAGTTAACTAGTCTTGGGGACTCTCTTTCGTAATTACCATGATTAATTATTGTAATTTTGGTAATTAGGCCTTATTTACATGTAATTAGATGTTATTAATCCATTGGGATTGATAATCGATGGTTATTTGTTAAACAATTGGATTTGTGATAATTGTCATCATTTGCACACTATGTGTCGTTAAGTGTCGTAATTAACACCTTAATTACTAGTTAACTGTGATTAAGAATAATTAGCCTTTAGAAGTGGTTATCATCTATGATATGGATTGGATTGAAAGTTTGATTATGTTAGGCGATGTTAAGAATCCTTCCCAACCCTTATATCATATGTTGGATGTGTTAATGAATTTAAATTAAATTATTCTCAATTATTGGATTATGTGCTGCAATTAATTTTTGAAAAATAAAAATTAAATGTTTATGGTTTATCTACTGCACTAAAAGTCAAGTAATTAGGCTCAGAGAGCTAATGATATGTACCTAAGACCCTTTGATATCCCCAGGGGACATTACAAGAGAAAATTCGTGGGTCCTTTCTTGCATAGGAAGAGAAACACGTTTTTCCAAAATGATAGATTTCCCATACACGAAGTTTGGACAACCATACCTTCCATTTCCCAAAACAATAACTACCTCAACCACCTCTTGGAATAAATGAATGATTGGGTGCAATAGTCAACATGGGTAGTTAATGGTATATAGGTTCTCTCATTGACACTTGGCATCAAGGGTTTGAATATTTTCCTCTCTATTATTTGTAAAAATCCAAAATCCATACTCTTGTTGCATTGCATAACATAGCTAGTTGTGGGTATTTCTATTAAAATACATTTAGATCATATTTATAATTTCTATCGTGTCATGCTATCACGCGATCCACATGTGTCAATTTTTAATTTCCAATACAAGAATGGTAAATCAATGGCGGGGCCTTGGCCTTGAGCTCCTCACCATGATTTTATAACGAGATTACATCATTTACATGTTTAATTCAACAGGGTCAAAATCGGGATATTACAAAAAGTTTAACAGTTATCCATTTGTCGTCGAGGGTCCGATGGCAGGCCGTCAGAATACCAATTGCTACTTCTTATACGTCGGAGGTCCGACAATTTATGAACAAACACTAGTGGGATATCGTTAAGATGTGCAAAGACCAACGATTTAATAATAGACATCGGTCTATCGATGATTGCGGGCTAAATTAAAAAAAATAAAAATAAAAAATAGATTTTTAACAAGAGTTTTCGGCAGTCTTTGTATTGTTGGATTTTTTCGCCGAAGTTTGAGCCAAAATGTTATAGTGCTCACATTGATGAGCTCTTTAATATGGAAGTCAAGCAAGGTTTACCTAAAACTTGATTCAATGTCTTATCACTCCTATATTTAAGAGCAGGGACAAAAATAGCCCCTCAAATTATAGGACTATTATGATTAACACTATTCTATCAAGACACATGGAATTATTTTAGAAAAGATGACTAACATATGGTTAGAAAATCAAGGAAAAAGGGATAAACGCCAAGGTGGATTTAGAAACTATCATTCAAACATAGAATACTTAGTTACACATAGGACTATCGTAGAGGAATGTTGAGATAATAAAATCAACCTATGATGTTGCTTCATTAACTTTAGGAAATTTTCTGATATAATACATGGAAATAACCTTTGGAATACATCAGAAGAATTAAATGTTCCATATGAAAACAATATTGCTAAGTTTATCAACAATGGGGGTTGGTTGAAAGAATTTGTTAAAAATATAGGAGTTATGTAAAGTTGTCTCTTATCCCCTTCCCTTTTTGGCATTTACATTGACATGTTATAGGCTTGCATAGAAGAAGTAGGTTGTGTTTGTACTATTTTAGCTAAAATAGTCATCATCCTTATTCTTTATGTTGACAATATTGTACTTATGATGAAGTGTATGTCTAATATTGACAAACTAAGAATTCTAAAAGATTTTTGTTTTAACATTGATAATGAACATCCCAAAACAAATGATTTACGGTCTCACTTTTCCTCCAACATTGTCCTCTCCCTTTTAAAAAGTTATTCATATAAGAATTTATCCTTGGAGTTTATGATTAATGAATATGACACCCTTCTTTAAATATTATGTTATAATGTGCACCATACCTTCCATATCTGAACAACAAGTGCCTCCCTCATTATTAGCACCTTTCATATCTAAACAATAGGTGCCTGCCCTAATTATTATTAGCTTGTTATTGATGTTTTAACTACACCCACTCACCTAAAAAAATTAAATGAAACTTGAAATGAATTGGCAATGGCATAAAAGAAGGGATGCCCTCCACACAACACAATGTTACATGATGTGGTCCACCATGAACATCAACATCACCATCCTCCTCATGGCTCAGTGGGCCTAACAATTTCTCACACACTAACTTGTCTAAGTGAATCATTCACGTGATAATAAATAAATATGTCACCTCCTACATTATACAGCAAAGAGGAGGTCCCCAAAACGTGTTTCGCATTCTCTGCCAACTACTGGTATTCATTATTTTTAGTTTTAGTTTACATGTGCAAGTTAAGCCTCCAAAACTACGGCACATCGGCTTTCCCATATCTTCTCTCACAAGTACTACTCTCAGCGAGTTTCGATCTAAGGGCTTGGAGCCTCAACGATTTCGGAGCAGTATGAGTTCCAGAAGTTCTAAGCGTGCTAGAAATGCAACGATTTCTTCGTTGCTAATCACTAAATCAGATGAGCATGAACCAGGCTGTGTTGTTTTTGAGTCTGATATAGACTTCGCTGCCAATTCTCTAATGATGTTTGCCAACGCATAGACTTCGCTGCCAATTCTCTAATGATGTTTGCCAACGCTGGGGATGGATCCCAAGTTCTCTCAAACCCACAAGAGATGGCGGCCATTGAAGAACCCATCAACTCATTCAAACTGGAGAGACGGAAGAATAGGGTCAGAACCAAGAAAATCTTGGATGCTCATTTTGATTCTTGCGCGGATCAAGATTTGAAGTACAAGTGCAAGACATGCAGAAGGAAATTCTCTACATTTCAAGCTCTGGGTGGCCACAGAACAAGCTGCACCAACAAGTTCAAATCCTCCTGTTATGGCTCCAACACCATGCATGAAGAGATTGAGGATCTGAATGAAGAGGTCATCAACTATGAAGATGATCTTCCGACTTTTAACAGGTTTTCTTCTCTCGAGGATAGGCGGTCGCTTCAAATTGAGACGAGCAATACAGGTTGGGATAACAGGGCCAAGCCCAGTCATGAATGCTCTGTTTGTTACAGAGTTTTTTCAAGTGGCCAAGCTTTGGGTGGTCACATACGGTGCCATTCAGTTCCTCCTGTTGCTGCTCCTGGTGGATTAGATAATTCTCCTTGTCTCTCCACCATCGAGGAGCATCATCAGCCTGTCAAAGCTCATGGGGTTCTAGATTTGAACCTGCCACCTCCTCTTGAGGAAGAAGATTACTGGATTGACAACGATGAGTCTGCTCTTCCAGGGGATAGGAAGTGGCATTCTCTCACGATATCAAGTTAGAGATTATGAAGATGAAAGAAAACCGGGAAGCAGAACCAGATTGATGAGAGGCCTTCATCAAGATGGCCAAAATTACTGTAATTAGAGCTCATTGGAAGTTGCAGTCTAGGTTTCCATTGTTCATTTTTTCTTTTCAGTTTCCTCATTGCTATGCAGTGTTCATCAAGAATAGTAGTCGTTGTACATTAATCAAATAGCAGAGTTAGTCATCAATGGCATGAGGCTTTTCTGGTTTCTTATAACTTTTTTCACTGTTATTTATTCTTTTCCTATAATTCAGTATAGCACTTAATTTGTGTTCTGTGAATATCACAGGTCACAAGGTATTCCAACACGATAATGAAGGTAATTTGTGGTCTGTGAGGTCACAAGGTATTCCAACACGATAATGAAGGTGTGGTCAGATTTACATAATCCACACATTTATTACGTAGTTTAACAAGAGCATCATGTCACTTACAAGAATTGAACCTGATCTAATGGACAATCATAGGACACAAGTTAAGTGCCAAGAACTGCGAGTTACACATGTCTTAGCTGTCAGTCCAGTTACACATGTCTTAGCTGTCAATTATAATATATAAACTGAGATATTTTTTTATATATAATTTTTTTTATAATTGTTTATTTAATATTTCGAATTTAGAACTACTACCATAAAGTAAATATTAACATTACATTTGTCTCATAAATTATCATCTACATTATAATGAATTGATTAGAGATATTTATTAGCTGTTTTATCTATTACATACTAAAAAGAATTACAAAATTGAAGTATTTTAACCAATATTTTCTAGAATCAATATTAAATAATAAAATATTTTTACTAAAATTATATATTTTAATATTTAATTAAATAATTTATCATATAAATACCTAAAACAATGCTTAAATTAAAAAATTAACTTAATTTTAATTTTTTATAATATTTGAAATTTTAAAATTCTTTAATCATCCTTTTTAATTTTTACTATAATATTATTCTTTAATCATCTTTATCCTTGATGATATTGTTCTTATCACTAGAAGTTTTTATAGTCAAAATATATATTTTTAATATAAATATGTCAGTCTTAGTCTTAGCAGATCCATTGCAAATTGTAAGGCTTTTTTTTTACAAGACAAGAGGCTTGACAAAGTTCTTGTCTTGTCAAAGTTTGACTCAAATTTGGCAAGGAACTAAAAATTTTGATAGGGTAGATTTTGGTGTTAACAAGGGGAATTAATACTCTAAAAAATGGAAGCAATATATTACCTAGTATATAGGGGTCAAGGGGTATTTTTAATATATTAGTACACCAATCACTAACTTGAAAAATTGTCTATAGTTTACTCATTTGGCCATTGGGTTATATGAATTCAAGTCTCCACAATACGTTCATTGTCAACTTCCTCCATCTTCCATCTTCTCAGTTCACCCCTTATCACTTTGATTTTTGTGAGTTGTATCCGATCTACTATCACCAAATGATTGTATTGGCAACATATATATCTAGGCATAAAATCGATATATAAAATATAATCACTATGTTTTTTTCAATTTTTCAAAACATGGCCTGTCACAACTATCTCACTAATTTGGTATGTGTAATCTTGATATCATTAACTTTCTTTTTATTTGTGTGCATAGCATCAAATAGTAGGTCACATTCTCTTCATTTCCCTATGGTGAAATGATAGTAAAATACATAACCTCTAGGCATAATTCAAAATATTATTCAATATACATTTTTTGTTTGAAAGTTTGAAAATTACTAGTTGAAGAGGAAAAAAAACAACATTAATCTATAATGACCCCTTTAGTGAGACCACATACCTTCCCTAAAAACATTAGAACTCAATCATGGTCCAATGAAATCATGACCTTCTCATCATGCATCTCTTACCATGCTACAATTGGATGTGGCCCCTTTCGATTAGGTAGGACATATTTCCATTATTTCACATATCCATCATTTTCACATTCTAGTGTTGCACATCTCTCTGCATCAATGAAAAATCTAAAAAACATGCATAAATTCTCATTTCAATGGAAAATACATCACCATGCCTTCACTCTAAATATAGTTTAATTCCCTTGTGTTGGGTATAGTTTCAAAATATCAAGGTATGTATTTATTCACATGATCAACCAAAACATTCTAAAGTAACCTACATCATAAAAATCAAATTTATTTTTTCTATCTAGTGTGTGTTTCAAAGTATGTCAAATTTAAGCTTGAATTGCACATTCTAGTCTCTTACATACACACTAGGCTCACCTATTCTTGATCTTCATGATTTAAATAAAATTTACATTATTTAACTACTTCAATAGATGATTTGAGTTGGATTTCATCATGACTCATTTGGTACCTCTTAAGTGCTTGCTTGACATAAGAACTTGTGCCATTGTGTTCACCCTTTCCATGCTTCAATTTAAAAAATATCCAAGTGTGTCGAACTTATGTCTCCTTATGAAGTTGACTCAACCAGTGAAAAGAGCATGAACTACCTTTTACACCCATAATAACAAATCTAATGTTTTGTAAATGTTATCACATTCTTTTTGAATGATTCATAATCAAACCAAAGTAATGTTGAACAAACATGTCATGCTCACAATCATTACTAACATAAAAATGGCACTCAATCATATCATGTGATTTTGGAGTGCTATTCCTACTATTAACATTCACATGTGCATGTTTATACAAGACATGCATGCATATAGAAACCTAGACATGCAATTCAATCATCAATAAAAGCCAACCATTAAAACACATAAATGATACAAATTTTAGATAGTCATAGAAGTATTTATCCAAAGCATCAATTACAACAAAAAGAACTTAAGGTATAAGTTGATGGGAGACAAAAAATTTAGGGGCGAAATTTATCCCATGGGCTATTTTTCCATGTTTTTTTCCAAAAAAAATTTTGCCAATTTGTATTTTTTGAAGCCCCGTTTCGCCCAATTTTGATGGGGTAAAATTTCTCCACTTTAAAAACTCCCAAATTATTCTATAAACTATATAAAATCCTTATAAATTGAAATATTTTTAGAAAAATATTGCCCAGTATTTTATCATTGACATTTTAAGAATTTGTAAGATTCGCCAAGATTTGTACACTTATAAATAAGTATGGATCCTTAAAATTTTCCCTCTTGATGGGGTTTCCCACTTTCCTTGAAATTGATATCCTATTATTCACATGAAATGTCCCTTTCATTAACAAAAAAAATGGAAAGTACAACACATTATATCCTTTCAATAAATACACTAGCCTCAACACCAACCTATTATGCCAATCCATGAAAACATAAAAAAGGGAGTCCCTCTAAGAGATCCACAATAAATAATGAACCTCTATGGTGATAGACTTGTACTCACAAGTTCCTCCCTTGAGGAGCATCGCCAACATTTTTAGAATTGAAATTTTTCGACAAAGTTTCTACACTTACAAGAAAACTATGAATTATTAAATTTTTTGAGGTTGATTTCCAACAAAATTCAATCGATGGATGTCTAGGTTGGTTTAATTGAGGAGCATGGCCAACATTTTTAGAATTGAATTTTTTCGAGAAAGCTTCTACACTTACAAGAAAACTGTGAAATATTAAATTTTTTGAGATTGATTTCCAACAAAATTCAATCGATGGATGTCTAGGTTGGTTTAATTGAGGAAGGAAACAAAGGTTATTCCATGGGAGGAATGTAAAGATGGGTCGCCTAAACTTGAATGGTATAATTTTCTTTTCACAGAAAAATACCCAAAAAATTTATTTCAACTGACTGAACAGTCCAACATACTACAAGCTATTACAGCAGCACCACAAATCCAAACCACAACATGAATGTTGTTTATGGTCATATCTATTACAACAGAGGAAAACGCCCTAGTAAAGGGCTTTAAAACAGCTCCAAAGGCACATTACATCAAGTGCACAAATAAGCACTCATAAAAACCCAGCTGAAACCAAAACTACGCAATGAATGATGTGACAAGAAAAACATATTGGAGCCACGGGAGCCTCAAAACCTTCCAGAACAGGGATAGGATAAAAGGAGGCGGTGCCAAAAATGGAACACTACCACTCTGTGCTATACCTTGGCTTTGCATCTGCAAAAAGAGGAAAAAACCTCTGCATTAGTTCCGGAAGCCACTGCCTCAGGAGCACCACCAAACGACGTCGTTTCCAGTGAAAACCGTCATCGCTAGAGCACACAACCCACCGCAAAAACGCAGTAGAGATGAAAATCCCACTGCCGCATCATCCGAGAGCTGCCGCTCCAGGAGACACACTGTCACCACAAGAACCACATCATGTCGCCACTGTCACCTCCACTAGAAACCCACAGGAACGCTACAGAGAAGGGAAGACAAAATCCGAAGAAGGATGGAGGTGACGTCTAGGGTAGAATCCCTAGATTCCTGAAAATGTTCACTGTTGACTCTCAAAACTCCCTTCTCCTCAGTGAAGACTTGGATACACGTTTTAACAAGTATGGAGAGAATTACATTGATATGCATGGTGATAATCTTTTCTGTAACTTACTTTAAGAAGAGGTAAGAGATGAGGTGCGATCATAAGATGGAACCTTCTTAGTAGATGATTTGTATTAATTTTATTATTATTTGGAAAGGAAAGAGGTGAAAGGGGTAGGATTAGAATAATGAATATTCTTCTTTCCACAATTATATTAGTTTTTTCATGCCTTGGGTAGAGTGCTTGAACATTTTATCATTATGGATACAAAGTTTAGAGTTGAGATTCATAACAATAGGTAAAGTACTCACTCATATGATATACACCTTGTGAAATTTGCAATATATTGCATTTCTATTTAAGGAATTATGATTAAAAAATCTAGAAGTAGGTTTCAAACCTTGGTTATAATTGAATAGAAATACAATCTTAGTTCCCATTTTTCCTTCATTTTTAATTTGTATAGTTTTGATTACATTGTTACCCATTTCATTCTGGTTGGAGAATGAAGTAGATGAAGAACATGTTTGGGGACTAATATTAGGTGGCATACCAAGAAAAGAGATGAGGTAGGTATATATTGGGAATGCCATATTTTTTGCATGTGAATCAATTGACAAAGTCGATGGTCGACTGGTATAAGTCAATTGGAGTCGTAGGCAATAGACGGTGGACGGTCTGGTCGGATGACCGACTCGAATAGTTGTTTGGTAGGAGGAAAACAATTGGTCAATGAAAATTCGATGGAATGACCAAAATATCAATGAGAAATCAACCAAAGTTGACATAGTCAAGCCGATGGTAACATAATAACCGAAAGTAGTTAGGAAGCTATGGATTTTAATTAATAAGTTGGTTGTATTGCATCTATAAATTAAATGTAATGGCTATGAATCATGATCATGGAGTGATGTAATGAAGTATGATTTGTGGTCTAGCAAGTTATAGTTGTAAACACATGTTTTTGAGTGTTTGATTACTAGATTGGCATAAGCTCACTGGTTTGCTGGTTTTTTCCCAAGAAAGGGGTTTCCAGGGTAATTTCTATGTAATGTGTTTGATGTATTGTGTGTTCCATTGTTAATTCTTAATTGTGTTTAACTATATAAATCAATTTACATGCCTGCTATAATTGGTATTGAGACGCAACAGTTTGTATCATAGCTATATTTGGCTACAGGGGGACACCTTTGTTGCTGATGGTTTTGGATTGGTCCTAGATCTAGGGAATACCTGTTGTAGTGGGAGTCTTCCAGAATAATTGATTTATAGTTAGAATGGAAAACACGTCGAGGATAGAAATTGAAAAGTTTAATGGAATTTTTTTTTTTATCTTTGGAATCTTAAGATGGAGGATCTCCTTGTAGATTGAGAAGAAGAGATTGCAATCGTGTTGGAGCATAGGCCGTAGCTATGGCAAAGCTGCCAATTTTGGGGAAAAAGTACTAAGTTTTGAAGGAGAAGTGCTAATTTTGAGGAAAAGCACCGTTTTTGGCAGAAGTGAACAGTGCGCGGTACGGTGCCAAATGGACGAGCTCACCGTAGAGTGCGGACCGGAAATCGCGGAGCTCGTGCGCACAAGCCAAAGAAGAGTAAATGTGGCCGAGTAGAAAGCTCAACCACCACAGTAAATGAAGGAAGCGACAGAATAGAGGGCTCAGCTACCCTCATTTAAGGCAGAGTACAGAAGTTATGCTTGCTCGGACCAAGGAAGAGCAACGGGCCGAAGCATTGAAGGCAAAGGACGAGGAGCAGAGAACGATGAAGCGGCGCCCATACCCGCGATCTGCCCCGGAAATCACGGAACCTGCAGGAAGCTGCGACGCGACTGCAAGAGGCGTCTAAAGTACACCTAGCCGTCAGTGGTTAGGGTTTTTGGGGATCACTGTTGGGAAAGGCCCACAATTTTGTAAAGGTGCGACCCTCAGGGCCACCTATATATATGTGTAATTGTAAAGGGAAAAGGGTTAGATGGGTCAGAGATAGATTAGTTAGAAGGTCAAGGAGTTAGAGAGTTGGATAGCTGTAGAGCTAGTCACTGAGTTTGCAGACAGTCTAAGCTGAAGTTTGAGTCATTGTAATCTCTATAGAAGAAGAGAGTAGATCTAAGAGAAGGGCTCCCAGCTGTGTGCGTGGAGTTTCCCAGAAATATCTAAGGCTGCAGCTGTGTGCGCAGCAGAACTGTGTAATTCCCATCTCAAGATAATATAAGATACAATTTCCGTGGACGTGATTTCCTCGTGGAGGCGAACCACATAATTCTTGTTGTTATGGTAATGTTTTACGTGAATGCATGTCTGTGTGTTGCTATCTATGTTTACATGAATGTTTCGTTATCTTTATGAATGAGTATATAAAGCAAGTCCTTGAAGCTCCCTTAGAAGTTATACTCATGCATTGTCGGAGGAGTCTGTAAAGAGCACTATCGCCACAGCGCTTAAGGAGTATGTTACTGCGCTGTGGCGCGAGAGCAGAGACGATACATCATGTATCGAACGAAGCGGATAAACACCCCGTGCGCAGGTACAAAGATACCGCGCAGCTAGCTAAGGCGAGTAAGCTCCAGCGCTGTTGCGCTGTATGACCTGAGAAAGAATCAGACGCTTTGTTCAGAAGTTACGTCGTAAGAAGGGAAGAGGGAAGATTGTGGATTCCTCACCACCCCAGTTAAGGAAACCTGATTCCTTAGACCCCCATAGCCACTTCGGGTGAGACCTCGGGCTGCTGCGCAGCTCGTTGCCGAAAGGGCCAGTGCGCCAAGGGGTGTTTGTTGCTGCGCCTCCTGAAAACCCGGGTCTGTCCAAAAGCAGCCAAAAAATGGTTCCGTTGCCTTGAGACTTGTTAAGCCAACAAATGGTTTCGTTGCCTTGAGACTTATTAAGCCAACAAATGGTTCCGTTGCCTTGAGACTTGTTAAGCCAATAAATGGTTCCTCCGTCGGCTTTAACCCTATTATTTTGAAGGAAATGTGGTGTTGGAATCCTACAGCTAAAGAAATTCAAGAGTGGTTTGATTCAAAGGCGAGAGAGTTCGCTGAACGTGAAAATAGAAGCCCTCGGCTTCAGACAGAAGACTGGTTGCAGAAGCATATTTATACTGACCTTCACGAAATCTTCTTTGTAACATTTGCACTCGAGTTGCATGAGTGGGTATCCAAGTTAGCAGATACTCAACCCACTGTGCATGTTATTCAACCTACCGTTTGGTCGCCTGAGCTAGTTAGCACTGTGAAGCGGGTAGATAATCCTGTGTCCCGCGCAGTATACTTTTGGTTGAACAGTCTGCTGGAAGGCTTCATCGCCGAGTTTGCGGTAGATACGAGAAAGAGCTTCAGCGAGGCTGAGAGGAGCTTCTTCAAAGCATACAGGGGTAAGTTCTTAAATTCTCTGAACCTGTCGATTAAAATGCTCTTATATGAAAAAGGAAAACTATGCATAGCTTCCGATGAATAGCATAGACAAGTAATGTCCGCAGATTCTGATAGTGATTTTGAAGCTATTGGTTTCACTCGTAGTGGAAAATGGTATAAAGTAGGCCTCGACCAACATTCTTTAGAGTTGAGCCCAGCAGATAGTCGAGCTCGTATAGCGAGCCATATAGAGAGACAAGGGAGTGTTCATATCCCTTATCACCCTTTTACACCGCAAAAGCCAGACGGGGCTCAGCATAACCCCGCAGTAACTCCCTCTAGTAGCCCGCACGGTACTTCTAGTACCTCAGCCCCACCTTTGTTTAACCATCCCGGAGGCAGTGCCACAGCACCTCCACGTCAACCTAGCGCAAGAAGGATGGGTGATGACATGAAGCTACCAACCTTTAGAGGAACAGGGTTAGAAGACCCTGAGCAGCACTGGTTTCTATGTGAAGCCATTTGGACGATTAAGCAAATTAATGATGATGATGTTAAGCTGGTTCAGTTAGCAACCACACTAAGAGAGAGAGCCTTAACCTGGTTTATGAAATACTCAACAACATAGAATAGGACGCTTGCTGATGTAAGAAGTGCTATGCTTAAAGAATTCAAGAAACCTAAATTAGAGTCACAGTGTATAACAGAACTCAAAGACATAAAACAGTTACCTACAGAGTCAGTATGGGACTTTGACCAGAAGTTCAAAGCCTTGATAGATCAAGTAATCTTTGAGTTTGCACCGCAGCAACATAAGGAATGGTTCATTGCTGCGCTGCTTCCTCACATTAGACTTCCTCTTATGCAACAGAATCTCACTACACAAGAACAAGATCTAGAGATGGCTATGAAACTAGAAGCTTCACCAATTACTGGAACAAGCAATGATGTTGCGCAGTTGCAGAACCAAATAGCAAACCTAACCTTGCAAGTGCATGACATTAAGAAAGGAAAGGATGTCAAAGAAGAAATTTGGTGTACAAAGTGTAGAGCACAAGGACATTCAAAGGACCATTGTCCTATTTTCATAGATTATATTGCAACTAGAGCACCTAACCCTTTACCACAGGCACAGGGGCCTTGGTGTGAAATCTGTAGAACTAGAGGCCACAGACCACAAGAGTGTCACTTGTTACAGAAATATGTACAAACTCCAAAGAATCTATATTGCAATTTCTGTAAATTAGTAGGCCATGATGAGAACAATTGTAGAGCATATGAGCTCATGATAGAAAGAAAACATGATGTTTATAGAGTACAGTCAGAACCACAGGGACCCACAGCAGGTCCGCAATATGACCAAGCTCGCGAAGGCAGAGGAGGAAATTACAGGGGCCGTGGACGCGCAGCAGGTTTTGGTCGAGGAAGAGGACAGATCACTTGTTATAACTGCGGAGCTCAAGGCCATTATGCAAGGGATTGCCAAAATCATACAACCATCTGCAGATACTGTAAATCTTATGATCATGTCATTGAAGAATGCCCTCAGTTGATGGCCAAAATGCAAGAAAAGAAGCCACAGGTTAACCAGAATATCCAGTTAATTGGAGTAGAAAAAAGAGAACCAGATCCTACAGTTAATATAGTGACGCGCAGTGGAGCAACCACTGGTGCACCAGAGTCAGAAACTGGAAAGCCAACGACGCAATGGGTGCGCTGCGCTAATATTAAACCATCCCCGCTTGACCTACAGAAGCAAAAAGAAGCATTCAAGCAAGCTAAAGAGTATTTCTCAGATCCGCGAGCTTCAAGTTCTGTCGCAATTCCGCATAACGATATCAGACCGCATGTGCCGCATCAAGAGAACTGGGTACAAGACCAGGCCACTACATATGGAAGGCCTGATGAGGAGGATGCACTAGGAAGTGTTCATGCTTTCTTGAGAAACTGCTTAAAGTTGTTGCGCAATGAAAAAGCAACTATGGAACTCCAACACCTGTTGGATCAGTGTCAGCAATCTGCTTTGATGAATACACCGCAGCGTGCTGTTCATCAGATTGGGAGTCATACTAGAACTGGAAGAGAGATGAGACTCAGAGCGCAGATTGGAGTATTTGAGATGGACGAAGTCATTTTGGATTTAGGCTCAGAAGTTAATGTTCTCACCATGCAGACATGGGAACAGATGGGTAGCCCTCAGCTTACCAGATCTCCTATCCAGCTAAGACTTGCAAATCAACAACGAGTTTCTCCATTGGGCAGATTACCCAATGTACCCATTGATATTGAGGGAGTAAGAAGTTCTGCAGACTTCGAAGTAATCAAAATTCTGGATGACAATAGACCTTACCCAGCACTTTTAGGCATAGACTGGGCATTTGATAATTTGGCTGTCATTAATTTGAAGAAAAGACAGTTGACTTTTGAGGATGACCAGATTAGGGTCATTGCATCGCTTGATCCCCTTCAAGGACCATGGTATATTGAACCCATTCGAGCATAAGAAGAAGCGCGCCACATGGAAAGCTTGTACCAGATGATTGCTAGTCATAATGATTATGTCAATCCCACGGCGGACGGCCATATCAGCTGGCGATGCGATAGCTCGTGCGCATCAGATTCGGAAGCAGGATTGGAAAACTGGCAGAATCGCTTACATGAAGTTTCTGCAAGGCGTTGTACCAGGATGACTAAATCCATTCGATGGATTGGCATAGAATTGAATAACACCCCAATCTTTGATGGTTTAACTGGAGTAAGTGAATTCATACATGCATATGAACAAGAAATCCAATATGAACAGCGCATACAAGCATTGGATGTAGCACTGCGCGCTACACTCGCGAGATGGTGGGGCGCGCATAAAGAAAATATCGACACATGGAAGGACTGTCGCAAGTTGATACTGCGCAGATTTCAAGAGACTACAGCAGGAGTTTTACGCAAATATGATGGACAGAGTGACCCCAGGACACACGTGAAAGCATGTATTCAGAAATGGTAAGATATTCCAGAGGATGAGTGGGCTCACCTATTCATCCACACATTGGACATAGTTCCAAGGAACTGGTACACTGAAGCAGAATTGCGCAGAGGCACTATCACTTGGCCTCTCATGATCGAAAGTTTTCAACTCACTTTCAGCTTTGAGTCAGAACATCCAAGCATCGATCAGGCTTTAAAGTGTATTAGAAAGAAGGTATTTGAACAATGTCCGTTACCAGAGTATTCTCAACCAGATTGGGCTGTCCAGATGGAACATGCCCTGGAATGCTATAATTTCACCGCTGGAGAAGAGGATGATGATCCTCGCAACATCAATATTCCAGAGTCAGAAGGGACGCGCAAAGTCGAAGGCCCTCAGCTTGATATCCCTGCCATTACAGAACACATCAAGCTCAAGAAAATTAACATTGGTACAGAAGCCGAACCCAAGGTTGCCTCTATAGGAGATTATTGGGATGATGAAACTGTTGACCACATTGCAGATTTACTACATGAGTACTAGGACATCTTTCCTACCAAGTTTACAGAAATGAAAGGCATCCTAGGAGATTTAGGAGTTATGTGCATACCTTTGAAAGTGGATGCTAAGCCAGTAAAACAGCGCCCGTACAGGTTGAACCCGCGATATAAAGAAAAGGTCAGAGAAGAAATTGATAAGATGCTCGCAGCTGGTATCATTGAGCCAGTAGAGGAAAGTGATTGGATTAGTCCTATGGTGGTACAAGAGAAAAAGGTAAAAGGTGAAATAAGAATCTGCGTGGACCTGCGCAAGCTCAACGATGCATCAGCTCATGATCCATTTCCTACGCCCTTTACAGATGAAGTGCTTGACAATGTTGGAGGACAAGAGGCTTACTCCTTCACTGATGGCTTTTCAGGATACCATCAGATCAGAATCCATCCAGAGGACCGCCATAAGACCACTTTTGCGATTGAATGGGGCTCATTCCAGTATACGGTAATTCCCTTTGGTCTTAAAAATGCTCCTGCTATCTTCTCTAGAGTCGTTGTTGCTGTTTTTAAAGAATTCATCCATAAGTTTCTAGAAGTCTATTTTGATGACTGGACTATGTTTGGTTTACTAAAGAACCATATAGGGAATCTAAGTATGATGTTAGAAAAATGTAGATAGTATCAGATTTCCCTAAATTTGAAAAAATGTATCTTCTGTGCTCCTTTTGGTATTTTGTTGGGTCACATTGTATGTAGACAAGGACTCATGATGGATCCTGCGAAGGTTGCCATCATTGCTAACTTGCCTGCGCCCAACTCAGTCAAACAATTGCGCACTACATTGGGACATACAAGATACTACAGGAAATTTATCAAGGGTTATGCAAAGATTACTGTGCCGATGGAAAGACTGTTGAAAAAGAATTCGATGTTCCAATGGACAGAAGAATGCCAACAGAGCTTGGACACACTTAAAGAAAAGATGATCACAGCGCCTATTTTAGTTTTCCTAGACTGGACAAAACCCTTTCATGTTCATGTAGATGCTTCTTCCATAGCATTGGGGGTTGTACTTACACAATCGGGAGAAGGAGGTATCGACCACCCCATTGCTTACTCTAGTAGAAAGTTGTCCACAGCTGAGAAGAACTACACCAGTACAGAAAGAGAAGGACTAGCTTTGGTGTATGCCTTACAGAAGTTCAGACACTATCTATTGGGTGCACATTTTAAAATGTATACTGACCATTCTGCTTTGAAGTACTTGGTCAACAAGCCAGTGTTAGGGTGAAGAATTTGCAGATGGCTACTCCTCTTCCAGTAGTATGATTTTGAGATTATTGTGAAGCCAGGAAGATTGAATGCAGGACCTGACCATTTATCTAGGATAGAGTCAGGGGAAGAACCTACAAATTTGGAGGACAATCTGCCTGATGCGCAGCTGTTCTCTATTCAAGCAGCAGATGGATATTATTCTGATATTCTTGAGTTTCTCACTATAGGGAAAGCACCAATTGAGTTCACAATACAGCAGAAGAAACAACTTGTTTTCAAAGCCGCAGACTTCACCTTGATAGCAGGCCAGCTCTATAAGTTGGGCCCTGATGAAGTGTTGCACAGATGCATTTTACCGCATGAGAAGAACTCCATAATCACAGAAGCGCACTCAGGAACCGCAGGAGGCCATTTTGCAGGAAAGCCGACTTCGCAGAAAATCTTAGCCGTCGGTCTTTGGTGGCCAACATTGCATAAGGATACTAAGGAATTCTGCAAGTGTTGCGATGTGTGCCATCAAACAGGAAAACCTTCAAGAAGAGATGAAATGCCGCTCAGACCCCAGATAACAGTGCGGGCTTTTGATAAGTGGGCCATTGATTTCGTGGGACCTATCAACCCACCAGGAAAGAGAACCGGTGCAAGATAAATCATCACAGCTACTGAATACCTCACCATATGGGCTGAGGCGAAGCCAGTCAAGAATTGCGACGCTGTCACTGCCGCGCGGTTCATTTTTGAGAATATTGTCACTAGATTTGGATGTCCACTCATTCTAATGAGTGATCAGGGAACACATTTCCTGAACAAGACCATAGAGGCCCTTACTGAAGAATTCCACATTAGTCACCACAAGAGTACACCCTACCACCCTCAAGCTAATGGTACGGTGGAGGCATTCAATAAGATTCTGGAGAATGACCTGACCAAGATCTGTAACCAACAAAGAGATGATTGGGACCTTAGAGTCACAGCTGTGTTATGGGCTTACAGAACCACATGCAAGAAACTAATAGGTCACACACCTTTCAGTTTGGTATATGGACAACAAGAAGTTATGCCCATGGAATACATTGTTCCCAATCTCAGAATTGCTCAAATTACAGAAATGCCAGATACTGATACTATGAGTGAAAGGCTGTCACAATTGGTTGCCTTAGAAGAAGACAGGCTTTTAGCTGGATTCCATCAACAAGTGCAGAAGGCGAGACAGAAGGCTTGGCACGACAGGCATATTAAGAATAAAGTCTTTCAAGAAGGAGACTTGGTACTCCTCTACGATAGTAAATTCCTCAAGTTTCCAGGCAAGTTTCATATACATTGGTTAGGGCCTTTTCAAGTAATGCAGATAACTGAAGGAGGAGCAGTTCAACTTGTGAAGCTTAATGGAGAATTGCTACCCACAATGATCAACGGGAGTCGGCTCCAGCTTTACCTCGACGACCACTCCGCCCTGTCGACCTAATCAGCTGCTAAAGTAGTGCAGATGTCCAGTATAGTTGAAAGAGGCATCGCACTTATCAGTCTACACAGAAGTCGTGAGACATTTTCAGTCTCTGGCTTCCCGCGCAGTTCCTCGAACCATCCGCACAAGTAATAAAGCCCGTTCTGGGTAAGTCTATTTTCGCTCTTGCGAAATCCCCCGGGTTTTTAAACTTTCGCTCTTGCGGAGTTCCTTGTTGTCTAATTTTGTTTGCTCTTACGGAGTCCCCGCTGTGGACCCCTCTATATGCACAGTTACCCATGCTGAAGTAACCCGCCGAAAATTTGAAAATTTGAATTATGGAAGTTCTGTAGCCGCGTCTGAGTCTTAATGAAGGACGAGACCGCCAATTAATTATATTTGCTCTGACAGATTTGGATTGATTTCCCGAAGATCCGCATTTAATTAAGGAGCCGAAGGCCTTAGCTTATCTCCCTCAAGGCTGTCAGAACCCGTCCATCACATTTAATGCACCACAGAGGTGCGGGGGTAGGGGGGTTGTCAACTCATATGCATAGGAGCCTACGGTTATTAGCCCCACTTGTCCGCATCTACTACCGCCTTTAGCTATAAATACCCCTCATTCGTATATGTTTGGGTTACTTTCCTCGAATTGTATAAGTTGTCTTGTTTGAGTCTAAGCCATTGTTTTCAGAGCCGTGTCGTGCAGACTGCTCCCTTTGCTTTCAGAGTTCGTATCCTATGCTGTTCCGCCCTTCTTTGATCAGTGTCAAGTCGTGTCTGTAAGTTCATGACGGAGAACCTTTCAACTGAAGAATTCGTCCGACAGTTTAGATGCAGAGGTTTAGATTTTGGTATGGGTACCCCGATCAAGATTGTCGAGCTTCCTGATCCCAGACAGTCCCCGGGCACAAGGGCGTCTCAACCGCACCAGCCGGAGGAACCCATTCCAGAGCCCTTGGCCACTATGGTTAACTACATTCCTCTGCGGTCGGATGATGCACCCGAGGTGCGTATTCCCAAGAATGCCAAGTATCTGATTCCGTTGCCACTAATGGCAGAAATCGTGCACGAAGAAGGATCCCTGCTCGGACATCTTCCGCTTGTTAAGTTTTCCGACTATAATTTGGGGGATTATAGAACGTATCCACAGTTCGTGCCGGATTACTATTTGACAATGGTCCATAACCCTGTTAAGAAAGTTGACGAATTCGTCCCGCAGCAATTTGCAGTAAATCTGGAGAGGCCTGGCCTATTGAACGTGTTGAAGCTACCGCACTTCGGGCGTAGCAATGAAGTTAATGCGGTTGTTAAGGTCTTGTTATCCTGTGTCCATGGTGGTTATATATGGCTAGGGAGGCCAATTGATTTGAATGTGGATCTAATTCATCGAATTATTGGCCTATCTAAGGTTGGTAAGGACCCCAACATCCACTTCGTTGGTAAAGACAGGGATCGAAAGTTGGCTGCACAGGTGGTGCAGAAATACAACTTGTCGCGAGGAGGTCGGGCCTATGACCTCACTATAGTTGAGGATGAAGCACTCAGATTCACAGGCAGTCTGCTCGTAGGTATACTTTTAACGAAGTGCCGACCTAAAGAAGTCCCTGGAGCTGTTGTAGAGATCGCAGTCGCAGCTACGGAAGGAGAACAGTATAACTGGTCTCTCTTCCTCCTGAATACATTCTTGGACGACTGCCGCAACGTTCAGGACACTGCCAATCAGCTGTTCAATTTTTCTTGGATCCTGATCTTGTGTGCCTTTGTCGGGTGGAAGGAACCGCCCAACACTCAGTTTCTTCCGCGTCATTCAAGAGAGGTTACAGGGATGCGTTATGTCAACCTCTAGGATTCTAATTATCCCATGAAGTGCAAGATGAACTGTGCCGTATTCTTTGAGTAATACAATCTCCTCAGGGATACCATCTTGCAGATGCCGAGGCTTACTGAGGAGACGACAGAAATCTATGGAAAGAAGTTGGTCTTTTCTGCCAACTTGCATGAAATCTATTTTTGCCCTCGCGGAATTCACTCGAAAGAATGGGCTGTAGGGCTCTACCGAATGACTACCCAGGATGTGGAGGACACTATGAAGTCCTGGCCAGATGAATGGAAGCAGGCTGCTGACATCGCTGCCACGATGCCACCCCCTGCGGCGCTAGAAAAAGATAAGGGAAAGGAAAAGGCCACGCAGAAGAATGATGAAGGTCCATCAGGACCGCCTTCAAAGAAGCAGAAGCTGTCGCACCCCGCAGAAGCGACTGGAGATCCCTCTGTGACCCTTGCCGTGGGGTTCGACCAATACTTGAAGGAGCAATTTCGCGAGCTGCGGACCTCTCAGGCCAAGATCAGAAGTGCTCTGGACCTGCATCTTGTGGAGTTGAAAGGTCTCGCAGGACGAGTTGCGCAGACCCATGCGCCAGCATCCGGCTCGCAGGTGCCACAAGCGTCTATAAGCACCGAATGGGTTGAAGTACCTGCCGACAGGCACACTGTTGTACATATACCGCCTGCAAGCATGACACTCTCGGATCCTTTAGCTGCACTACAGGTAAGCGTGGTTGGCGCTGTTGAAATAAATTTGTCACTTATTCCGTTGGAAACTCTCCATTTGGTTCAGGAGCAGGTTTCTACTGAGCTGAGAGCTAGGGAGCTCTCCACATTCCACGCCAATCAAAGATTGCAGACGTAGGAAGCAGAGCTAAGGGTAGACTACAAGGAGATCTCTGCGCAGCTTGAACTTCATGAAGCGCAAGATACTGGGTTACGAAATTTCGTAGATGAAATCGCCCAGGAGCTGCCAGCCTGCCAGATTCAACCAGACCTTCCCTTAGTTGAGAAAGTGAAATGCATCGGCAGAAGGGCGCAAGACCTAGAACAACAAGTAGTTGCTATGGCTGAGGACCATAGAAAGCAGCTTGCCGAGTTGGAAGCTCGTGTCGCAGTGCCTCCCGTGGATGAGACGCAAGAATGACTGGAAGCACTGTGCATAGCTTCTATCCAGATGCAACACAAAATAGATGAAGCCCAGCAGTTAATGACGCAAGATATGGAGGCTTGGGCTGAGCTTGAGAAGCTCCCTTCTAAGGTTTCCCTTGTAGAACAAGTGGAAGCAGCAGAACAGTCCCTAACTATTCTGAATGAAGAAGCTAAGTCCTTGGAAGGCTTAGCCAAAATGAGGAAGATGAGCGAAGTCCGTAAAGTCCAGCAAGAACTGCACAGGCTCAGAAACAAAGATGCTACTCTCGCCAACATCATTCAACCCTTTATGGATGAGTATGCTGAACTTGTTTCCCAAGCAGAGGCCAAGGTCAAATCATTTGTTGAGTCTCAAGAGTTGGTCGACGACATAGAAGGAGAAGAAGCTACTGCAGACATGGTGCAGACAGCTGCGAAGTGCGTTGAAGACATGGACTCCGCTATTGCGCAGTGGAAACAAGACTTCCCTGCGACCCAAGCCAAGTCAGATGCACAACTAAATCGACCGCAAGCTAGTGCGGGTGGCTCGGGGACAAGCCACAAGTAAGTGTCATTAGAGAAATTTTGAGGTCAAAAAATGGCCTCAAAACAAAGAAAATGCACTATAAAAAACAACCAATCACATTCTAGTAGATGACATCATCCCCCTTGGTGAGGTGGCATTGCATGAGTTAAGAATGCTTATTTGTCAAATTTTCTATGGTGGATGAAAACACATAGTTAACCAAGGTAGTGGTGTAAGTACTTTTAAGTCATAAAGTAAAGTACTCATAATGATAGTCTTTTCATAAAATAATATTATTGTCATTTTCAAGTAAAGTACCCATAATGAATGTCTTTTCACACTTTCTCATAAAATAATATTATTGTCATTTTCAAGTGAAGTACTCTTAATTCATAAAGAAAGTCCTTTCACATTTTTTTATAAAATAATATATTATCATTTTTATGTTTTTAATTTTAAATTATATATTCACTCCATTCTATTTAATAACATAATGTCAAACTAATAAAGAATAATAATAGATTTAATAAATAATAATAATAATAATAATAATAATGCAATGTGGATTATAATAATATTATTAACATTTTACATGTAAATAAATTCTCAATTAAATTACATTATATTAAATTCATGAGAAAAATACTAAATATAAAAAGTCAACATAAAATTAAAAAAATAGCTCTTAAGAATATTTTTTATTATTTAATTTCATTTGCAAGTTCAAGACAAATAAATGCTAAATGACAATAAGTTTTTGGGAATTTACAATGAATCTTAGTGACAGCAATGTAGACTTATTTTATTAATTTTATTTCTAGTGAATTTTGAAAAGCAACTCAACCATGGTTATTTATATTGTGCATAGAAAATAGTGTGGGAGGTGACTTGTCATATGTACCTACCCCATAAAACCCCCAATTCATAATATTTTAATATATCTCATATTTTTGTAGTACATCTCTTAGGAGGCCATTTTTTGACCTCAAAATCTCTCTAATGTAGGGGCCTGTTGGAGCATAGGCCGCAGCTATGGCAAAGCTACCAATTTTGGGGAAAAAGCACTAAGTTTTGAAGGAGAAGTGCTAATTATGAGGAAAAGCACCGTTTTTGGAAGAAGTGAACAGTGCGCAGTACGGTGCCAGATGGATGAGCTCACCGCAGAGTGCGGACCGAAAATCGTGGAGCTGGCACGCACAAGCCAAAGAAGAGTAAATGTGGCCGAGTAGAAAGCTCAACCACGACAGTAAATGAAGGAAGCGACGGAATAGAGGGCTCAGCTACCCTCATTTAAGGCAGAGTACAGAAGTTATGGTTGCTCGGACCAAGGAAGAGCAACGAGCCGAAGCATTGAAGGCAAAGGACGAGGAGCATAGAATGATGAAGCGGCGCCCATATCCGCGATCTGCGCTGGAAATCACGGAACCTGCAGGAAGCTGCGACGCGACTGCAAGAGGCGTCTAAAGTACACCTAGCCGTCAGTGGTTAGGGTTTTTGGGGATCACTGTTGGGAAAGGTCCACAGTTTTGTAAAGGTGCGACCCTCAGGGCCACCTATATATATGTGTAATTGTAAAGGGAAAAGGGTTAGATGGGTCAGAGATAGATTGGTTAGAAGGTCAAGGAGTTAGAGAGTTGGATAGCTGTAGAGCTAGTCACTAAGTTTGCATACAGTCTAAGTTGAAGTTTGAGTCATTGTAATCTCTGTAGAAGAAGAGAGTAGATCTAAGAGAAGGGCTCCCAACTGTGTGCGTGGAGTTTCCCAGAAAGATCTAAGGCTACAGCTGTGTGCACAGCAGAACTGTGTAATTCCCATCTCAAGATAATATAAGATACAATTTCCGTGGACGTGATTTCCCCGTGGAGGTGAACCACATAATTCTTGTTGTTATGGTAATGTTTTACGTGAATGCATGTCTGTGTGTTGCTATCTATGTTTACATGAATGTTTCGTTATCTTTATAAATGAGTATATAAAGAAAGTCCTTGAAGCTCCCTTAGAAGTTATACTCATGCACTATCAGAGGAGTCTGTAAAGAACACTATCGCCGCAGCGCTTAAGGAGTGTGTTACTGCGCTGTGGCGTGAGAGTAGAGACGATACATCGTGTATCGAACGAAGCGGATAAACACCCCGTGCGCAGGTACGGAGATACCGCGCAGCTGGCTAAGGCGAGTAAGCTCCAGCGCTGTTGCGCTGTATGACCTGAGAAAGAATCAGATGCTCTATTCAGAAGTTACTGCGTAAGAAGGGAAGAGGGAAGACTGTGGATTCCTCACCACCTCGGTTAAGGAAACCTGATTCCTTAGCCCCCCATAGCCACTTTGGGTGAGACCTCAGGCTGCTGTGCAGCCCGTTGTCGAAAGGGCCAGTGCGCCAAGGGGTGTTTGTTGCTGCGCCTCCTGAAAACCCGGGTCTGTCCAAAAGCAGCCAACAAATCAACCCAGGAATGACCCTAGGGGGTGTATTTAAGGAATACTTGTAGAAGATCGATAGAAATGCAAGGAGTACAATTCAACTTTGTTTAGTAGATTCTATATTGTTGAATGTCTCAGAAGAAGACATTGAAAATATGCTACGGAAAACATTGGAGAATTTGTACCAATCGAAATATATGGTTAACATGTTGTTTATTTGGAAGAAGCTATATATTTTAAGGATTGGAGAAGGTGACTCGGTTACATAGCATTTGGATGTTTTCAACATTGTTATTAGTCGGCTTTTATCCATGGATATTAAAATCACCAAGGAGGAAAAGTGCATCAGTTTGTTGTGTTCTTTTCTAGATTACTGGGATAGCATGGTCGTGGTTATTGGAAGCAATAGTATCACTTAAACATTGAGAATGTGGTTTTGTCTCTGTTTTCAGAAGAGATGAGAAGAAAATACATGGAAGGTACAACCCATGATGCCTTGACAATATGAGGTTGACCGGTAAACAAAGGAAAAGGAAAAAACCTTTGGTAAAAGATCAAAGTCAAGGGGTAGATCTAAGACAAGATCCCCTTGTCTAGAAACAAAAAAATGATGGTGATGCAACAAATTTAGGAATTATAGATGGAACTGTAAGTCGATGGAAGTCTAGAAAGGAAAAGGTCCTAAAGAAGGTCATTTGACCAATAGTAAATATTCATAAGAAAGGAAAGGCGGTGTGTATTTAGTCTCCTTAGGTACACAGTTAGATCGTGACTCTTGGTTGATCAACTCTGGTGCATCATATCATATGACACCTCACAGATAGTGGTTCTATGAGTATGAGAATATTGATGGTGGTGATGTCCTACTAGGATATGACTCACCAACTAGGATAATTGGATGAGGTAAATTTCAAATGAAGTTGAAAGACGAAAGAATAAGAACACTTATGAGAGTACTGCATATCCCAAGTTTGGTTTGAATCTTGATTTCAGTAAGTAAGATGGGGAATGAAGGTGCGTAGTCTAATATATTTGAGAAATATATGTGTAAGTTGGTGTGAGTAGCGATGGTATTGATGAGAGGATTCCGAAATGGAACCTTGTACAAATTATTAGGAAGAATAGACACTGACGAAAGTGTTAATGTGGTTTATCCTGAGTCCAACAAGATATATTCTTGTCTAGTCGACTCAACTATATTGTGGCATCAACGGATGGAACATATAAGTGAGAAATGTCTTCATGCTATGCATAGTAAAAGTATGATTGAAGGTCTCCCTGATTATTTTGAAGAAGTCAACTTCTATGAACATTGTATTTATGGTAAACAAGTTCTCATCTAGTGCTACTACGGATAAGGAAATACTGGATTTAATACACATTGATGTGTTAGGACCTATGTCAGTCCCTTCACTAGGAGGATATCAATATTATATGTCTTTCATAGATGATTTCTCCAGAATGACATGACTACATTTTCTAATGAAGAAATTTGATTTTTTTGAGAAGTTTTAAGAGTTCAAAAATCTTGGGGAGAATCAGACCGGTAAAAATATCAAGGAGGATAACGAAGGAGAATTCTATGGAAAAGTGTTTGACCAGTTTAGTAGACAACACGATATCACTTGACAAAACAAAATTCCATACATGCCTCATCATAATATATTTGTTGAAATTATGAACAGAATGCTGATGGAGAAAGTGAGGACCATGATTAGTGGTGCAAGTGTCGCACAAGAATTCAGGGCAGAAATAGTTGACATGACATGTTACTTAGTGAATAGGTCCTCTTTGATGGATCTAGTTTACAAGAATCCATATGAGGCAAGGGATGGTAAGAATACCTCTCTCACACATATCAGGGTATTTGGGTGTGAAGACTTTATGCATATCCCAAACTTGAGAAAAGAACTAAACTCAAAAACAAGTCGGAGAAGTGCATCTTCATCTGGTACAAAGATGAAATGAAAGGGTATAAGTTGTGGAACCCATAGATGAGGAAGCCAATTTATAGTATATATGTGATCTTCAAGGAAGTCAGAGTCACTTCCAAGCCCTGAAGAGGTTAAAAGATAAATGGAACAAGAAAATCAAGAGTTTGAAATGAACAATGAAAGTCTAGATTTGGGTGAGTCTACCGAATCCGATGAAGAGGTGGAACAAAAGACTTTTGATGTTAGGAGGTTTGGCCGAGTTATATTCCACCCAACTTTCACTCCAATTTTGTGCTATCTTCCATAGAATACAGTCCCAGGTTGGTCAAGAAAGCAATCAAATTGATAGAGGGAAAATTTCTGGAAAAGGGCTATGGAAGAGGAAATGGAGTCCTTGAAGAAGAATGAAATATGGAATCTAGTCACATTACCAAATGGAAGGAAACCCATTAGAATTAAGTGGGTATTCAAGAAAAAGTTGCATCCAACTTGTCAAGTCGATAAGTAAAAGGCTCAACTGGTAGTGAAAGGATATTCCCAATTCAAAGGAGTTGACTTTGGTGATATTTTCTCTCATGTTGCTAAGCTAACTTCCATAAGGGTACTAATGTCTTCAGCTATAGCATTTGATATTGAGATAGAACTGTTGAAGCCTCGGATGTGCTGGAAGTACCCCAGGCAACAACGTAAGGGAGATAGTCTAGTCGAAGGATTCAAATAATCCTACGCAAGGATTACCCTATACTCAAGTTGTTTGGTATAACTAACTTCGACGGGTTTTATGGCTCTGTTAGCTGCTAAGTGATGGTTGCTCCTCAAAGAGGAGACTTTGAATCATGACTGAAACTATATCCTAAATGCAAACCTAACTTAATGTGTAATTTATTAAATGTGATTGTGATAATCAGTGTTAGGATATTCCTATACTCCATCCTAGTCCTACCAACATTTTCATTATTTTCATTTTCAGTATTGCATGCATGCAATTGCATGCATCCCAATCATCAGTCCCAGCACCTAGCCTCAGTTATCCAGCCCCCAGGAGCTCCTCTCCGATCAGTTTTAGCCCTCCTAGAGCTTAGTGCGCCCTTCCTCCTTGATTTAAGGAAGCCACTCATCCTCTCTCACCTACCACTCAGTTGCACTTCAGTTAATTGAGTTATCATCAGTTCTTTCCTTGATTTAAGGTTAGACTGACACTCAACTGACTGTATTACTCTGATGGACCTCTAGTGAGACTAGACTGCCCATTCTGACTCCAGTTAGCTCCTCATGCGCATTCCACTGAGCCTCCTTCATTCAGTTAGTTCTAGTTACACTCAGTTACACCTACCACACTATGTTAGACTCAGTTTGACTGATGGTTGACAGTTATTTGAGCATTGATGACTCCACTGAGGATGAGGTAGACTTCTAGTTGTGCTCCGATGACACTACAGTGATCTTTTGATCACTCCATGAAGGTTAATTCGAATTGACACCTTAGCATTCGAATCTTCATGCACTGTACTACTTATTTGTCCATATTGTGATTAATGAATTAGTGTGTGTGAAGTTATTTTGCTTCTATCCGAGTTCTACTATATTATTATTATGTTGCTCATCTTATTGCATTGACCACTCTTAATATTATTCCTAAATTTTGTCTTGTGAGGTATACATCAGCTCTTAGATCTACTGTGAGGATTTTCACATGGTATCAGAGCATGTTGAGAGTATTGTTTATCTCCATTCTTGAGAGTTTTTTGCAGGTTATTATCAAGATTTTGAGTGCAGCAGTTTCTGCATTTTTGCAGCAGTAGCAGTTGCAGACATTTTCTATTGTTTTTGCAGGTCTTCAAACAGCTTCCATGTATTCATCAGGAATTACTCCTCTTTCTCCATTCAACTATGATGAATGGAAACCACAAATGATACCACATTTGAAGAGACATGGTCTCTTTGATTATTGTTTTGAAAGAGAGTTCAAATCCTCTGAAGAAGAGTATGACTGGTTAAATGAAGGTGAAATATCTTGTGCAACCATGAGTTATGTTGTGTTTCGATGCATGTCATATGACCTCCCTAATGTTTCATCTCCAAAAGAGCTATGGGCCCACCTGGATGAAATATTTGGCACGCAGAATGAAGGGATGGTCCAAACCCTTTCGAGAGAAAGCAAAGTGATGCATTCGCCCTCCTTGATGATCTCATTGATAATGAACCAGTTTCAAACATATCTCATATTGAAGTTGTCCACAAAGAAGAAGAACTTGCAGATTCTACACTCATGCTCTAAATTTCTTCTATTTCGAATTATGTGCCAGCTCACACTCTAGAAATTGCAGAAGGTCCTAAATCCTCTCTTGCACTAGAGTCTGTTGGTTTGCATCATGATCTATTGAATGTTTCAGAGGTCAAATTAGCCATTGGAGGCAATGCATTCGCTCTCCTTGATCACTCACCTCTTATGTACTACAATATGATCATTATTTCATGCTTTCAGAAGGTTTTGAAGATGATGGCCATTGCCATTCGCTTCAGATAAGTTCTCATGTATTTACTGGTTTTGATCTCACCTCTAATGGTTCAAAGGAGATCTCAAGAAACCATGATTCAAGTTTTGGATTTAATTTGGATTCTAAGCAATCACTACTTGGGATAATTTCTCATGCATATGATGGTTTTGATCTCACCCCTGCTGGTTCAAAGGAGATCTTAAGAAACTATTCTTCAAGTCTTAAATCTAATTTGGATTTCAAGCAATCATGTGATGGTTCTTTTTGGCATAATATCACCCATGATGGTTCAAAGGAGAAGACAAAAGACTATCTGCACATTCATAGATTTGACCCTACCTCAACTGATTCGAATCATAGGTTCAAGGATCATCCTCATACTTTTGGATTTGTTCTCATCACATTCGATCTAAAGAGAAAGTACAAGCACATGCTTTCTAAGCATGATCCACTTCTTCCCAAGAAGAATATACCTCTAGACATATGACCAAGCATCACACCTAATTGAGTTTGGAGCATTTATTTGTGTGTGTGCCTTACAGTCTATTTTGAGGGGGGGTATTTTTCCCATGAGGTTTTCCCCATTTCCTCGGTTTATTGACTGTTATTATTCATTGTATTGGGTGACCTTTGGTCATAGTTACTAGGGCATAGGATGGATTAAGGGGGGGTGTTAGGATATTCCTATACTCCATCATAGTCCTACCAACATTTTCATGATTTTCATTTTCAGTCTTGCATGCAGCATGCATGCATGCATCCCAGTCATCAGTCCCAACACCTAGCCTCAGTCAGCCAGCCCTTGGGAGCTTCTCTCAGATCAGGTTTAGCCCTCCTAGAGCTTAGTGCACCCTTTCTCCTTGATTTAAGGAAGCCACTCATCCTCTCTCACCTACCACTCAGTTTCACTTCAGTTAATTGAGTTATCATCAGTTCTTTCCTTGATTTAAGGTTAGACTAAATCTCAACTGACTATATCACTCCGATGGACCTCCAGTGAGACTAGACTTCCCATTCTGATTCTATTTATTTCCTCATGCACCCTCCACTAAGCCTCCTTCATTCAGTTAGTTCCAGTTACACTCAATTACACCTACCACACTCAGTTAGACTCAGTTTGACTGATGGTTGACAGTTACTTGAGCATTGATGACTCCACTGATGATGAGATAGACTTCTAGTTGTGCTCCGATGAAACTCCAGTGATCTTTTGATCACTCCATGAAGGATAATTCAAATTGCCACATTGGAATTCGAATCCTCATGCATTGTACTACTTATTTGTCCATATTATGATTAATGAATTAGTGTGTGTGAAGTTATTTTGCTTATATCCGAGTTCTACTGTATTATTATTCTGTTTCTCATCTTACTGCATTGACCACTCTTAATCTTATTCCTAAATTCTTTCTTGTGAGGTATACGTCAGCTCTTAGATCAGCTGTGAGGATTTTCACAATTAGTTCGTGTCATTCTTCCAATCTATGATAAATGGTGGATAAATGATAAAAATAATCATCTAATAGAACTAACATAATGAAAACAATTTTTTTTTCTCATAAATTGATCATTGAAAAGAGGGAAAATAGTAGTTTTAATTAGTATTCAATTGATTAACAAGCTAACAAATCAGATTCATATCAATTGGTGTGTTATAAAACATTAGAAGTTATGCAAGGAACAAAAATCAGGACAAATCCATAATTCTATTCATCACAGATTAAACATAATTTGCGCTGCAATTGAAAATCACTTTTGAGGACTAAACATAGGCAACAAAATGTGAATATTAGATGAAAATCAGTATATTCTGAAAATAAATTGTTGAAAACAAAACAAATTCAATTTATTAAATAAGTTGACGAAAACCTTACAGAAGACCTCCAGATCCAATGAACTAGCTTGTTGAGAAATCAAAGAGTGTCATCCACTGATCTACATAACAAACTATATGCATAAAAATGCATAACAATTCTATATTATAGAGAAAAAAAGAAATTTGTTTCTCCTGAGATCCCCCCTCTAGATCATAGAAGGTAGGTATTTATACAAAGTAAATGATAGGAGAAGATAATATCAATTTCCCTAATTGTTGAGCTAAGTAGCTGAGTTGTTCCATTTAGTAAATCCATCCATGAGAAAAATATGAGAAATTTCGTTTTGATAAACTAGTCGGATCTTCCAAATGAAGAACTTTATGAGTATTCTGCGCATTTAAAAACTAATAGGGCATATTCTGCACAAAACTCATGTCTCGTATTTTTCAGATTCATCTTCATCACTCCAGAAATTGCGTCCAAAGATCACTGCTTTCCACTTGGCATGTTTTGATCACTCCAAATTTGGGATGTAAATTCTTCAGCTTCCCAATCCAAATCCACACCTGTACAATTCAAAAGATAAATTAAAACATCATTCAAAACTAATGAAATAAATCTGAGTTAATAAAAATCCATTAGCAAACCAAAATATAATAAAAATAGATAAATCTGTTCCAAATCCGAAATTGACTGTTCAGATAGATTTTCGAGGTGGTTAAGCTATTCATTTGGAAAAAATAATCTTCCCAAATCATTCATCATCCTTCCAGCTTTCCAACGAGCTATCTCGGGCTTGATTTGGATTCATAAATTTCAAGATATTTCTCCTGGAAGTTAAGGCTCAACAACTGTTGATTTCATTGTTGGGTGAATTGTGGCCATTGATCTAACAACTAAATCCATTATCCATATTAATTATTTTCCAAAAGAATAAAATGTCAAACAAAAATCCAAAATCAATATTCCCAAAATATCGGAAATCACATGTGGGGAAAGAAATTTTGAATTTTTAAACATGCAAAGATTCTGTAATTCGCAAAGATGCATAAAAATGATCAAAAATAAATTCTAGAAATATTTACAAAGTAAAAGAAAATTGAATATTTGAAAAATATAGATAAAACAAAAACAATTTACACGTTAATTCTTAAGAAAATAAATGTTGAACACAAGTCACATATATAGAAAAAGAATCACTCCTAAAATATATGAGAGTTAATGAATTCCATAAATAGGTTTCTAACATAATTATATTCCAAGAATAGTATACCAAGAAAATAATAATAATATTTCCTTTGCACAATAATAAATGAAAATCATTTTAAATTGCAAAAGAGAAAAATAGAAATTGTATTTTCAAAATCAAATTAGCTTATGAAAAATTTATCCATGATCAAACTAATTTTACATTCGTGAATATTGAACTTTAATCCCCACTCATTTCCAAATAATCATAAAATAAAAACTCATGGAAATTAGAGAAATTAGAACTCATATAAACTAAAACATGTGTGTCATTTTCCTAACATCAAATTTTGTATAATTTAATATATGGATTTAATAAAATACACAAATTAATTTAATGAAAGCCAAAGCATGACCATGAATATTTAAAACACAAAAAATATTAAAATAACATAAGCAAACAAACCCAAAGACTAAGATCATTTACAATATTTATATTATGATTCTAAGCATGCAAAAGTGAAAATAAAACTCTATCAAGCTCAAATATCACACTAATGCAATATCTAAACTTATGAGAGAAGAAACCATAAGACCAATCAAAATCCCAGAATGAAGAATAACCAACCATCATCTTGAATAATCAATTTATGCAGTGAAGACCAAATCTAGGTGGGGAATGTGAGGATAACATTGTAAGTTAACCACCAAGATCATGGAATCAACTCAAATGAATCAAAAATAAATATAAGCTAGAGATTAGTAAAAATGGAAACAATCCAAAATAATACAAGAGATCTAGGAAAATATATGGTGAAATACAAAAATGGAAATCCAAACAAACATGAAATAAAAGTGGGTCTCCCATATTGATAATAAAAATGGGATCTATAATGCATACAACAAATGGCGACTGGTTGGGTGAAGCAGTTATCTCTGCAAACATAGACTTGTAATCAAGGAGATATGTCATAGAAAGATCTCTCAAACTGAAATTAGAAAAAATGCTTTGGCATATTAATAATGTCAACAACAAAGTTAGTTGCACTTCATTGATAAACCTCCAACCAAAATCGATTGTAATGATGCTCAATTGTTATATTAGAACTTAGTAGCTAACAAATAGTACTTAAACCATTATGTAAACAAAAGAGTGTAGTTTTTGATAAACCTTGTAAACAACCCCTCAGCTATTCCAAATCACCAGATCCTCAATCACCTTGAATTATTAACCATTTATTCATTGTATTTACTAACTTCATCATTTTTTCATTTTTTTTATTTTTTTTGGAAAACTTCATATATAAAGATAAGACTTTGCTGCAACAAGGTCATCACCCTGATTTGGTGGTCATATTTTGGTAACGCCATTCACAAACCTTACCTAGAAACTGAACAAGCTAGCTTGGTAAGGAGACTCCCTATCTTTCAATTCTTACACCAAAAGCAACTACTGTGGCTTGATGACAACATTTTGGTAATCTCAGTCCAAAATAAAGTTCATGATCATGGTTAGGATGGCTTATAATAAGACCCCTTGTCCATGTATGCACCAAGTTGTATAAAAAGGTTAATTAAAATGTGAACTACGAGACACTATTGTGGCTAGGTAACCACATGGCTGTAATGTTACTCACTGATACCTGTAGAGCATGAATGGATTGTCCTATGATAGGACCTTCCACCTCCCATCATAAGCTGGAAGTCACCTCCCTAGCATGGTAACCAGATGTAGAGGTGTCATTTCACATAGCATCCATGAACATAATGGGCTGGCTTGTGATAAGACCCTCCATTTCATATTCCACAGTTATTTATGTGCATTAATTTTCATATTTAAGGTGACTAAGGTAGGAACCAGAGCATATAAAATATTGACCATGTTATAAAGATTTACTGCTAATCTCTAAAGAAACATAGGATCAGAAAAATCCAATTGCTGCTACAACTCGCATGATTTGTGTGAGACTTTTACACGAATAATGATTCAGTTGGAAAACTATCAATTGAAGTCTTGGCTGGGTTGGCTGCTATATTAGATGAAAGTAGATTTTCACATATGGCTTGAATAAAGTAGGTCTGACATGTTTCTCCAATTTTTAGACTGAGCTGATCAGAGTGGTAACTGATCAACAACATTATGCCAAATGTTTTATCATTATCATGTTTTGGAGGAAAACAAAATTCAAAGAACAAAAAACAATCCAAAAAAAACCACTCCTATGTATAGAAGGAAATAAAATGAAATAATACTAAACTAAATTGTGTGCAATTTGCAACAACAAAATATATAAAAACATCTTTTTTCAAGTGCATATCTAGGAAAGATCAACATTCGTGTGTAATGAAGATGTTCTAATTTTAACTACTTTGTCTCATGTCAAAATATTCTTTCTCTTAAAACTTGGAAAAGAATTAATTCAAAACATTTCATGATAAGATCAATATAATTTAAAACTAAAGACATAATTCAAACATGAATGCCTTGAATCAATAAAATAATAAGCGAGGGCATGAATAATAGAAAGTGAAAAAAGATAAAAATACTTCCCTGAATGCATCTGAATAAGATTCGTTTCCAACTTGGACTTGGCTTGTCGTCGCAAATATTTTATTGAAGAAAACCAAAAGAGTAATCTAATTACTAAAGAAATGAACAAAACTAATCTATTCTACACCTACTCCTACACTACTCTAAAAGTAAACAAAAACTAAGTATAATCGAATTTCCAATGCAACTATGAAAGCATATGGAAACCTGCAAAAATGAAGAAGTGAATAATCAGGAGGCATGATACAAATGCTTGAAAATAAAAATGGAAAAAAAAGTGCATTAAAGCAAATAAAATGAGATTTATGTAGAAACAAAGAGAATGGAAGGCTTACCATCTTTATATACAAATAAAGAAAACAAAGTTTTACCATAATGATGAAACCTTGCTAAGAAAGATTTCTCAAGCCAATCAACAACCCAATCATGGTATGTATAATGAAAATCAAAAGAATGACATAAATAGTTTGAAAGATTTATGCGATGAAATGAATTATTTGAAAGAAAATCAACATTAGTATTATAAGAATCCAAAACTTCTTCTTGAACAATTTTCTCCTTAGAAATATTTTCTTGAATAAGATCAGCAAAATCAGATCCAATTTGTTTTATTTCATTATCGTAAAAATCATCATATATTGGTTGATTAAATTGGAAATTCTCAAAGAGATCAAATTGTTTTTGAGTATTTACTTGAGAATAACTAAAGATATGAGATTTTATTAGTGTAGAACTAGTATCATTAAAATTTTGATAAGAATCTTTTCCATCAAGTAATTGATTGTAAGAAGAAAATGTTTCTTCATTGAATGATGAATCATAAAAGGAAAATTTTTGAAAATTACCCTTAGAAATAGTATTCATTTCCAGCAAAGAAGAATGAAAAGAAAACATAGATTGATAATAAAGATAAGAATCTTCATGATCTTCTTCATGTATTTCATAATTAAATTCTACTCTTTAAGATCTAACAATGAAGAGTAAGAATCTTAAAATATATGATTGAATGCCATTGTTATCAAATAGATCAGGATACAAAGAAAAATATGAAGATGAAAAAAGTGCATGAAATTCATCTCTTAGTAGAATATTTTCAGATCAATATTCCTTAAGAGATGTTTTTTCTTCAAAAAAGATATGTATGAAAGGTTTCAAATCAGAATGTGCTTCTTCTTGTAATGTAATATCACAATTTCGTGAAATATTCTCTCCTATAGAATCACTTAGATCAGAAAATGGTAATTGGGAAAGCATATCAAAAATTTCAGAACAATTAGTCGATTCAAGATCTATCAAAGGATTAATAGAATAATAAATATCAGAATTTTGAAGCTCTTTACTTATGCTAGAAGAAGATTGTTTGATATTATGATTAGAATTATTCTCTTTTACTTTAGAAGAATCTTCTATAGAAAAATGATCTCTTTCATGATTAGTTATACTTTGAATTTCATGTGAAACAGATATGGGCATATCAAGATTTAAATCACCCAAATGATCATATTGATTATGATCCATATCTAAGAAAGAGAAGGAATTCATTTCTACAATTTTTAAATCATTAGATTCTTCATGCAAATCTAAACCAAGAGGTGGATGATTATCGATGTATAATCCAAATTTATCATCTACTAATTGATCAGATTGATGTGAAACAGAACTAGTGTGCTGGAACCATTTAAGTATCATAGGACGATATATTAAAGGGAATCTACAATATAAATCAAAATTCCTAATTGAAAAATCTTTTAATGATTCACCCTTTTTTATAGTGAGTTGTTTCCATTCATTGCATAATCTAACAAAGTCGTAATGTCCAAAAGAAAGTATGAAAATATCTACAAAATGTTCAAAAGAATGGACAGAGGAAAAATGTAAGGTTACAAACCACTATTTGACTCGTCCTTCGAATGTGAAGCCTAACAATCTGCACAAAACATCTTGATCTAGAATTTTGTTAACAAAACAATTATAAGTAAATTGAAGAACATGTTCTTGCGCTAAAATTTCTCCCTCACCATCGAATTTTACTTCTATTTGTTGCTTCAACAAATCTATTTAGAAGTGAAAACTAATTTGTCTAGAAAAACAACTAAATACAGATTTTAGGGTCGGAGCCAGTATAAAATGATCTGATTAAAATAGCTCAATTGACCTTACATGCTGGATGACCCTCCTTTAGCGCCATTTATTGAAGCCTCGGATGTGTTGGAAGTACCCCAGGAAACAATGTAAGCGAGATAGTCCAGCTGAAAGCTTCAAATAATCCTACGCAAGGATTACCCTATCCTCAATCTATTTGGTATAACTAACTCCAATGGGTTTTATGGCTATTTTAGCCGCTAAGCGGTCGTTGCTCCTCAAAGAGGAGACTTTGAATCATGACCGAAACTATATACTAAATGAAAACCTAACTCAATGTGTAATTTATTAAATGTCATTGTGATAGTCAGTTCATGTCATTATGTCAATCTATGATAAATGATAAAAATAATCATCTAATAGAACTAACAGAATGAAAACAAAAATGTTTTTTCTCATAAACTGATCATTGAAAAGAGAAAAAATATTAGTTTCAATTAGTATTCAATTGATTATCAAGCTGAGAAATAAGATTCATATCAATTGGTGTGTTATAAAACATTAGAAGTTATGCAAGGAACAAAAATAAGGACAAATCCAGAATTCTGCTCATCACAGATTAAACATGATTTGTGTTGAAATTGAAAATAACTTCTGAAGACTAAAGATAGGCAAAAAAATGTGAATATCAGATGAAAATCAGTATATTCTGAAAATAAATTGTATAAAATAAAACAAATTCAATTTATTAAATAAGTTGATGAAAACCTTACAAAAGATCTCCAGATCCAATGAACTAGCTTGCTGAGAAACGAGAGAGTGTCATCCACTGATCTGAATAACAAACTGTATGCATAAAAATGCATAACAATTCTATATTATAGAGAAAGAAAGAAAAAAGAAATTTGTTTATCCTGAGATCCCCCCTCCAAATCATAGAAGGTAGGTATTTATACAAATTAAATGACATGAGAAGATAAGATTAGTTCCCCCAATTGTTGAGCTAACTAGTTGAGTTGTTCCATTTAGTAAATCCGTCCATGAGAAAAATATAGGAAATTCCATTTTGAAAAACTAGTCAGATTTCCCAAATGAAGATCATTTTGAGGATTCTCCGCATTTGAAATCTAAGAGGGCATATTCTGCACAAAACCCATGTCTTGGATTTTCCAGATTCATATTCATCACTCCAGAAATCGCGTCCAAATATCACTGCTTTTCACTTGGCACGTTTTGATCACTCCAAATTTGGGATGTAAATTCTTCAGCTTCCAAATCTAAATCCACACCTGTACAATTCAAAAGATAAATTAAAACATCATTCAAAACTAATGAAATAAATCTAAGTTAATAAAAATCTATTAGCAAACCAAAATATAATAAAAATAGATAAATCTGATCCAAATCCGAAATTGACTATTTAGACATATTTTCGGGGTGATTAGGCTATTCATTTGGAAAAAAAAATCTTCCCAAATCATTCATCATCCTTCCAGATTTCCAACAAGCTATCTTGGGCTTGATTTGGATTCATAAATCTCAAGATATTGCTCCCGGAAGTTAAGGCTCAACAACTGTTGATTTCATTATTAGGTGAATCGTGGCCATTGATCTAACAACTAAATCCATTATCCATATTAATTATTTTCCAAAAGAATAAAACCAAACAAAAATCCAAAATCATTATTCCCAAAATATCGGAAATCACATGTCGGGAAGGAAATTTTGAATTTTTAAACAAATCAAAATCGGAAAACAAAATCAAAACCAAAATTAAAATCCTAAGTAAAAATGAAATTACCAAAATTTACGAACCCAAAATTAAATTAAAATATATAAATGTGGAAATAGTTTTAGAAATTATATAGTTTCCGCAATCCACATTTATTTTGGGGAATGAAATTTTATTAATTAATTAAATGATTATCCAACTTGGGGATTGCGGGTTGGGAAACATTAAAAATTAAATCACCAAACCATAAAAATATTAATTCTAGAAATGCAAAGATTTGACAATGAGTAAAGATGCATAAAAATGATCAAAAAACTTTAAAAAAATGCATTTTTTTAAAATATTGAATGAAGTTATGAAATAACAATAGAGAAAAGATTCAAAAAAATTCTAGAAATATTTACAAAGTAAAAAAAATCCAATATTTGAAAAATATAGACCTGAAAGTAAAAGGAAAATAATTTACACGTTAATTCTTAAGAAAATCATTGTTGGAAACAACTTATGTATATAGGAAAAGAATCACTCCTAAAATTTAGGAGAGTTAATGAATTCTATAAATAAGTTTATAAATAATTATTTTCCCAGAATAGAATACCAATAAAAGAATAATAATATTTCCTTTTGCACAATAATAAATGAAAATAATTTTAAATTGCAAAAGGGAAAAATAGAAATTGTATTTTCAAAATCAAATTAGCTTATGAAAAATTTATCCATGATCAAACTAATTTTACATTCGTGAATATTGAACTTTTTTTTTCAAAAAAAAAAACTATACTATTGGTATTCAAATTATGAATCAAATAGTACAAAATACTAAGTCTTAAGCACAAGGTTGTCCCCAACATGACAAAAAAGATACAGTTTCAGCTGTGGCAAAAATCAGAAAATCAGATATACACACACCAAAAAGTTCCAGTAATAGAGATTTTTAGAGCTCAAAAATTCTGACTGCTCCAGCTTCTGAAATCTGTGAATCTAGCATCTCCTCCCAATAGACAACACCTTCTTCTCCTATGAATGCTTCTTTTGACAGTTTGTTTGCTAATGTATTGTTTTGTCGATAAATATGTTCAAAATTAATCTCACTGAAGAGATTAATTTTTTCTCTTGTTCTACTACAACATTGGTAAGGAGAGATGATATTAAAATTGTATTATTTAAGTGCCCATTTTATAGTAACACAGGAGTCCCCAAACACTTTCAATTCTCGAAGACCAAAGGAATTTGCAACAGTGAGAACACACCATAATGCTAACATCTCACCCTTGGTATTTGACGCCTGACCTCCAAACATTTTGAGACTATAATAGTGATCCTTACTTAAAAAGATAACACCTCCCACTACACACAATCCATCTTGTGTAGCCCCATCAAAGAAAGCCACTGGACTGTGATAATCAAAAGTAAAGGAAAAATCCTTTTTCTTCTCCAAAACCGAACATTGCTCTTTAATCATCCTAATAATCCTGCTATAAGTATGAATCAACCTGGGTACTCCATTGTCGAAGATGATTTCATTCATGTTTAACCATATGTGCCAAGAGATGATAGCTGGTAAATAAGGGTAAGATTTACAGTCCTTATTCCATCTATATGCACTTTTATCAAACGTTCCAACACCCCAAAGCAGCTCAATACCTAGAGACTTTGTGACCATATTCCATACAATTCTGGCAAAGTCACATTCTATGAACAAATGAAGAACAGATTTAGAATTTTTAAAACAAAAGTAGCAAACACTAGGCCCCATACACCCTTTCTTTAAAAGACTGTCCCAAGTCTTCAGTTCTCCCCTAAGAGCATGCCACATGAAACATTTAATCTTTAAAGGAATTGCCCATTTCCAAAGCAATTTAAACTACCAATTTTCAGGACAAATACATAGGCTATTTATAATAGTCATATATGCAGCTTTTGCTATTATTGTACCTATTGCAGTGTTGTTACTCCACAATAGTTCATCATTTACCTTTGTCAGTCTACATCCTGTAGAGTTTAATTTTTTTATATACTGCTCCCATTCTACAGTTACGTTATCTGTAAACCCAGGATCCCAAGTGTTTAACTAATAAGATTGTGAGTTTCTAGGCTGTCTTCTCTTGATATTGTTTAGAGTAGCTTTATCAAAACAGTGCAAAGTGTGTAGGATCTCACTGGAGAGTGAATAATCTTCGTTTAAACCAGAAATCGGATCAATCCCAACCAATATACTTCTTCCATTTCCAACCTGCCAGATTAAGTCTTTAGAGAGCCAATTATAAACTTTGATAAAGCCCTTCCAAATGGGAGAATCACTTCTGAAATTGTTAGCCAAATTTCTTAACCAGCTAATGACATCTTCCGCCATATATTTGGCCTTGAGGACTCTAGTCCACAGAGTTGGACCAAAGAGTCCTTGCCATAAAATTTTCAGCCACAAAGCACAACTAAATATTTGCAGATGTTTAATGCCCCAACCACCACTGGTTTCCGGACAAGCAGGATTCTCCCATTTGGTCATTGTCAATTTGTTTTTATCCATACCCCCAGTCCAGAGGAAATTAAGCATTAGTTTTCTCAAGTAGTTAACCAATAAGATTATGAGTTTCTAGGCCGTCTTCTCTTGATCTTGTTTAGAGTAGCTTTATCAAAACAGTGCAAAGTGTGTAGGATCTCACTGGAGAGTGAATAATTTTCGTTTAAACCAGAAATCGGATCAATCCCAACCAATATACTTCTTCCATTTTCAACCTGCCAGATTAAGTCTTTAGAGAGCCAATTATAAACTTTGATAAAGCCCTTCCAAATGGGAGAAGCACTTCTGAAATTGTTATCCAAATTTCTTAACCAGTTAATGACATCTTCTGCCATATATTTGGCCTTGAGGACTCTAGTCCACAGAGTTGGACCAAAGAGTCCTTGCCATAAAATTTTCAGCCACAAAGCACAACTAAATATTTGCAGATGGTTAATGCCCCAACCACCATTGGTTTCCGGACAAGCAAGATTGTCCCATTTGGTCATTGTCAATTTGTTTTTATCCATACCCCCAGTCCCGAGGAAATTAAGCATAAGTTTTCTCAAGTAGTTCGTAATATAGACAGGAACCTGAAGAAGGGAGAACCAGTACACAGGAATACCAGTAAGGACATATTTTACCAAGATCAACCACTCGCCAATAGAAAGGAGTCTGAACATCCAATAATTGATTCTTAGTTTCATTTATTTGATGAGCCACATCCAGTCATCTTTCCTGTAACCAGATGGTTTTAAAAAGTATCCAATATACTCGAAGCCCTCTTCCATATGGTGAAATCTATAAGGAAGTAATCCTTTATAATAATCAAGTTTAGAATCCTCAATCTTAAAATGATGCAAACTTGACTTTCTGAGGCTGACCAACATACCCGAAACTACACAAAATCTTTCAATAACTCTTTTATAGTGAATCCATTCATCACCCTCATCTAGCCCTGCTAACAGTACGTCATCTATGAACAGGAGATGTGAAATAGACAACTCAGGAGTAAGGGGAATACCTTTGATATTACCAATGGCTTTTTCCGAATCAATTAATATGCTCAGTCCTTATATGAGTAAGAGGAATAGGAGTGGGGATCACGGGGTGTTCACTAGCGAGGCAATATCATATCACGTCCATTCATATTGGGGGTTTGAATTCTCTTAAAAATATCAAAAATATATTGTCTCATATTAAGGGGTCAAGGGGGGGTTTTAAATTTAACATAGTGATATAAATATTGAGGGTTATTTTATTTGGGTGGGTTTAGGAATAACCTCCAAATCGTGGGATGGATTCATACCTCCAAATCATGGGCTCAATTCATACCCACCTAAAACATAAGGACCCTCCATTTTTATTTGATATTGCTTATGATCCTAAGTTTTGCATAAATTTGATAATAGTGTACCAATGATAATATCAATGGAAGTCTATTTGGATTACTGGCCTTGAGAAATCCTCATTTAATAGCTTATTTAGGCTTGGTTTGAATTCATGCTATATTGGTTTTCATCTATAAGTTAAGAGATGTACGTAATTGAGATTTTTGGAGTTGAACAATTGTATTGTATTTTTTATAGGCATTCGAGAAAAAGATCTAACTCTTCATTTTTTAGGTTGGGGTTTAGGTTGGTATTGAGATTCAATCAAAACTTTATCCATGACAGCCAAGAAAAGTGAGATCAATATTTCTTGGCTCATTGGAACCAAGAAAAGTTAGATCAATCTTTCTTGACTAAATATTTCTTTCAACTTTTGTATTCTTCTTTAACATTTTCACATTGCCAGTTAGGAATGGTTGTTAGATTGAGTTATATTTGGCACATTCATAATTGTAATTTCAATTCTTATATTCAAGGAATCATCTTAGTATTGTGTTGGAATTGACATGAACATAGGTGAAAATCTAAACCCTTATTTACATACCCTATGTGTTATCGTTACCATGAAATGGTATCGTATAAGTTTCACCATCTATGTATCTTTATAACTATTGCATGCTTGAAACCTAACAATGGATATTTTCCCCTCTCCTGTAAAGATAAAAAAAAATAGATATAACCCAAGAAAAGGTAACTAAATGTTGTTAAAGTGGAGGAAATTCATTGCATCTTGTGAATGACCCAAATCCAGGATATGCACATGATAATATGGTGTTATTGGAAAGTAAGATAAATTTTTCTCTGTTTATTTGGGTTCAAACATCAATGATGTTTGTTTTGATAGGAAGGTATGGGAGTCCATCCACGAAAGGGTTTCAATTTTTCAATTTTATAGAGTTTAATTTATTAAGCTTATAGAAAACATGAGCTCTCTATGGCTATACTTATATTTACATGATATAAAATTGGTAGATTGGCAGGCTGTGGTGTGAAACATTTGCAATTCTCATATTTTCTGAGCATTGCACTAACAATTGGACTATCATCCTTTTAAATTCTTTGTTATGTTGATATCTTGACCGGGTTTCCTTTTATGCATTTTTCCTTCACCGGTACTATTTCGTTGGGTCTTCCACTATCTAAAGCTACAAATTGATCAATCACCCCTGCAATTATGGTGGTATCATTATTAGCATTATACTGTTATTTTATTAGCATAATGTTTGCTTATACTTCTATGTGTTAGGGATCCTATTTGTTACAACTTCATAATATGATATAAAGGGGGTATTAAAAATGGGTTGATAAAAATGGATACATACAATCTTTGGTGAAACTAGGGGTTTTATTAATTGCAAATGCATATTGGGAGGGGGGTTCAACAATAAAAATTTAGGAGGAATTTTCCAATATTTATTGAAATTAGGGATATTGTTTAATATCATGTGAACGATCGTGCTATGTAACAAGTTCACTGAGTGAACCCCCCGTGGTGGGGATAAAGGACATCCTTGTCTGATACCTCTGTACATCTTAAAGAAATTTGTGGGAGCCCCATTAACCAATACAACAATATTAGCCGTAGTTACACATGCCATAACCCAACATATGAAGATAAGAGGAAAACCAATATGTATGAGGATCAGACGCAAAAATCCCTAGTCAACTCTGTCGTAGGCCCTTTAAAGATCGAACTTAAGCATCATGGCTTTCAGATTCTTCGTCTTAACAGTATGGATGGTATCCTGAGTGATTCCAATAGCATCTAATATCTGTCTTTCCTTTTAAAAACCAAATTGTTCACTGGAAATGTTTCTTGAAAGAATTGAATTCAACCTATCAACAATGATTTTTGAAATTAGCTTGTAAGCCAGATTGCATAATGCAATTGGCCTAAAGTCACCATAAGTAGTAGGATTACTCTTCTTAGGTATTAAAGTAAAAAAGGTGGCATTAAGACCCCCATAAATGTATCCTTCTGATTTAGAGAACTCCACCATGTTTAATAAGTCTCCCCCCATAACATCAAAAAAATTCAAAAAAAGCTCAATCGACCAACCATCAGGACCTGGGATTTTCTCTTTAGCAAAATATTTTAATGCTTCTTCAATTTCCTGTAAGTTAAATTCTTTCACTAGAACCTGGGCATCATGTTCATTAACAAAGACTGGGAACTTTCGCACCACACTAATCTGAGAAATAATATCACAGTGGCTAACATCAGAAAAAAGTTTGCCAAAATACAAGGTTGCTGCATTTTTAAGTTCTTGCTGTCTAAAAAGATGGTTCCCCTCATCATCTGACAAATCCCAAATGGCATTAGTGTTTTTTCTATGTCAAGCAAAATATGGAAAAACTTGGTATTTATGTCACCAAGACCAATCCAAGTATCCCTACTCTTGAGTCGCCATTTCATTTATTCCTAGATGAGAAGCTCCTCCTTATTTTGTTCCAGCTTTTTAACTTCTTGAAAGACAACATCATCCACCTCTCCTTTAAAATTGTTGTAATGCAGGTTCTGTATTTCCTTTTCCAAATTTTTAAGTTCCAACAGATCAGTAATTTGCTTTATCTTTATCCAACCAGATACCAACTCCTTTAGTTTACCAAGCTTAAGAACCATGACATCCACATGATTCAAATCCTCTTCATTGACAAAGGTGGACTAGAAATTCCTAACCATAGAACAAAAGTCTTCATTTTGGTTCCATGAGCAATTGAACTTGAAAGGATAATTCAATTTTCCATAAGTGTCAAGAAACTGAAGGAGCACAGGCCAATGATCCGAAAACTTATCCTCTGCAATCCAAGTTCTATGTCTTTCCCATCTTTTCAATAAATCTACTCTCCTAAAAATTTGTCAAGTCTTTTGTATGCCTTCTTGCCCTACCCCCCCATTTGTCCAAGTAGGATAAAGTATGCCTGGGGAAACATCCACCAGGTCATATGAGTCCAAAAACTGAGTGAAATACTCAACAAGTGTATCCAATATTGCCTGAACCCCCCAAATTTTTGTCAAACCTTTGGTAAAGTTAAGGTCTCCCGCAATGATCAGATTGTTAATATTAAGAAGCCCATAGGAGCCAAGGGAGGACCAAAAAGAAACCTGGTTTTTGTAAGGCCCATATATATTGAAGACAGATAATGACAGATTAAAAAATGAGCAGATACCTTTAAGTATAATTCCCCATTTGGTTCTAAAGGCCTGAAAGCTAAAGAATTTAGGGTCACACCCAGCCAAGAGCCCCCCAGACTGCCCCAAAGAGTCCGTAGCCACAAATTCCCAAATTGGTAAAATGGTTGAAAGCTTAGTCACCGCACAATTACTGGATCACATTGTTTCTTGAAGAAGTAATATATTTGGACTAGTAGAATTGATAGGTTGGGAGAGGGCCCTAGTCCTGGAAACCTTCCCCAAACCTCTTACATTCAAGGTTAAAAATAACATTAAGACCCCTCCGTTTGAGGCACAGCTGCTCTAAGGACCTCATCAATCAAAGAAGGAACAATCACACTCTTATCAACATATAGACCGTCTAAACATGCAGAAAGTGGGGTATATTCATCATTCAAACCAACCTTATCAGGGACCGTAGGTTTCCTTCTACTTTTCCTGCTGGTCACATTTTGAAAACGATCCTTAGTTACAGACTTGACCTCCGATTTTGTAGACGAATTTTTATAGTAAATGGTTAGGGGTTCCAAAAGCACAGGGCCATGACTCGTATCAACAACAACAACATCTAGAACAAGCCCAATCTCAGTACTTAACTCAATCTCAGAAGTAGTAGGAGCAGCAGTCGAAGGACTGGGATCATTCCCAGTAGAGATAGGGGGCTCATTCAAAAAAGGTAAATTAGGTTTAGGGTTTAGACAGGCTTCCTTTCCCATAATATCATTAGAAACAGTTACATAATCGTCAAATATAACCCCATGAAATAAATTGACTTTAGGAACAACAGTCAAAAGATTAGGAACAGTGCCAACATAGGTAGAGGGCTCTTTCAAAATAGGTAAAGAAGGTTCAGGGTTTAGACATATTTCCTTCCCCATAATATCATTAGAAACAGTGACAGAATCATCAAACATAACCCCAAGATTTAATTTGAATTTCCCCTCATCTATTATTCTATCTAAGGATTTTTCATGTTCTAGGTAAAAGTCTAATTCTGCTCGTGAAGTATCCTTATAAGGAGTCACATAATTGGGGGATAGCTTTCCCGAGCAAGAGGAATCCATCGAATGAAATTATGTAGCCTTCAGCAACACTGAGTGTGAACCTCCCGCAATCCCGACATCTTGAATCATATGTTTGTCAGAGGAATCTGGCGTGCGTAGACTCTCCGAAGACTCTTTCTCTTGACGAAAAGCCCCATCATTTCCCAATCCTATAGAGCTCCTTTTCCATGCATGGAAACGGGCCGCCACATGACCAATTTATTTGCAAGAAAAACACCTAAAGGGTATCCTATAGTAGTCCAAGTTTTGTCGAAAAACTATCTTACCCCACACAATTTCAATTTCCCTAGGAAGTCCTTTAGATAGATCTAATTCAACCATTACCCTTGCAACTTTTCTGTTGACTCCATATAAGGATTTTTTATCTACCCTCACGAAGTTACCCACCCTGTTAGCCAGACCAGAGAGGACATTCTTTGTCCACAATGAAATAGGGAACCCTCGAAGGAGCATCCACAAGTGGCAGATATTCTGCTTCTCCTGCACCAAGTCAAATCCTAAGTGCCATCTTTTGAGAAAAACCAAGCCTTGTTTGAACAACCACTTCCTATCCAGAATGATCTCCACATGCTCAGGAAGGGGAAGTGTAAAAATTATCCAATTATTCAGCAGGAGGTTCACTTTGGGCATTAAACCGAGGATGGGTGTCCAATTTTGGTTAACCCACTCCAAAATTTCACCACGCGAGCCAGAAGAGAACACAATTCGGCCAACTAGAGCTCGGTGGCTCAACATTTCAACTCTGTCCAGATTCGTAGTTTCTTCAATGACATACTTCTCTAAACCCTCCTGTTTTTTAACAGTCTTCATCATACGCCTTCGTTTTGCCTTGTCTCCCTTCAACACTCTTCTATGAACCTGCCTCTTTTCTTCTGACTGAAAGAAAAACCTAGCACTGTCATTCACATCTCCTAAAACATCGCCATTAACGGGTGAAACCCTCGCCTTAGTCTTAAAACCCTCCTTCCAATCAGAGCTCTTAGTAGTAGAAAGCTGTAAACCCCCGCCATCACCATTCTTAGAAACAAAGTCGGCTTCCGGAATAATAGGGACAACGAAGGAGTTAGTTTTGGTAGTCATAGCGTGGCCTAAAAGATGAATGACCTAGAAGGTTGGTAACCTTCAAAGGAGAACCGTCAATTGTCCCTCCACAATAGTGAGCCCTATAGCTGTACACCACTTGAGACCCAAGAACAATGAAAAGAACATAGAGGAGCGTTTTTCATTGTTAATTATAGTTAGCCAGATCGATTTCGGGAGTACTAAACCATTTCTATCAGGAACTCATGAAATAGTGAACATCGCCAAAACTAAAAGGGCTTCTGCAACAAATACCAAAGAATTACCCCAGAATAGTCGAAGAGGGTTCTGCGAGACAAAGAGGAAGTAAACTAGATCATGAAAAAAGATTACCACTTATTTTTAGCCTTGGTTGGTACTAGAGCTAGTGGCCTTTCGCTAGTTGGACTCCAAGGTGATCCCGTAAGTTACCCTCAATCTGCAAAAACACACTCCACACTACCTACAGTAAACCCTAATGCCAAAAAAACCTTCAAAACCCTACCTTTTGAAAACTTTAATCCCACTAATTTCCAAATAATCATGAAATAAAAACTCATGGAAATTAGAGAAATTAGAAATCATATAAACTAAAACATGTGTGTCCTTTCATAACATCAAATTGTGTATAAATTTAATATATGGATTTAATAAAATACACAAATTAATTTAATGAAGTCCAAAGCATGACCATGAATATTTAAAACATTAAAAATATTAAACAAATATAAGCAAACAAACCCAAAGACTAAGATTATTTACAATATTTATATTATGATTCTAAGCATGCAAAAGTGAAAATAAAACTCCATCAAGCTCAAACATCACACTAATGCAATATCTAAACTTATGAGAGAAGAAACCATAACATCAATCAAAATCCCAGGATGAAGGTAATAACCAGCCATCATCTCAAATAATCAGTTTATGCAGTGAAGACCAAATCTAGGTGGGGAATGTGAGGATAACATGGTAAGCTAACCACCAAGATCATGGAACCAACTCAAATGAATAAAAAAGAAGATATAAGCTAGAGATTAGTAAAAATGGAAAGAATCCAAAATAATACAAGAGATCTAGGAAAATATATGGTGAAACACAAAAATGGAAATCCAAAAAAACAAGAAATAAAAGTGGAGCTCCCATTTTATCAATAAAAATGGGATCTGTTGTGCCTACAACAAGAACAAATGGATGGAAAGACAACATTTCTTCAAGGTGATCTTGAAGAATAAATCAGAGGTCCACAAAAATTGACCCTCAAATTATAGGACTATTATGATTAACACTATTCTATCAAGACACATGGAATTATTTTAGAAAAGATGACTAACATATGGTTAGAAAATCAAGGAAAAAGGGATAAACGCCAAGGTGGCTTTAGAAACTATCATTCAAACATAGACTACTTACTTACACATAGGAATGTTGAGATAATAAAATCAACCTATGATGTTGCTTCATTAACTTTAGGAAATTTTCTGATATAATACCTAGAAATAACCTTTGGAATACATCATAAGAATTAAATGTTCTATTTGAGTTGAGATTTTTTTTTATAACATTATATGAAAAAAATATTGCTAAGTTTATGAACAATGGGGGTTGGTTGAAAGAATTTGTTAAAAATATAGGGGTTAAGTAAAGTTGTCTCTTATCCCCGTCCACTTTTGGCATTTACATTGACATGTTAGAGGCTTGCATGGAATAAATAGGTTGTGTTTGTACTACTTTAGCTAGAATAGTCATCATCCTTATTCTTTATGTTAATGATATTGTACTTATGATGAGGTCTATGTCTAATATTAACAAACTAAAAATTCTAAATTTTTTTTGTTTTAGCATTGACAATGAACATACAAAAACAAATCTTATAATGAGTTCTATGTCTAATATTGACAAACTAAAAATTCTAAAAGATTTTTGTTTTAGCATTGACAATGAACATACAAACACACATGATTTCTTGGCTAACAGACTTCTGCAAGAAGGCTCTGTGGATCTCTATTAATACAGATCACATGTCTCTACTTACTCATAGGAGGAAATTCTTGGGCACTTTGTAACTTCCGAACAATTTTACACGTTGGAAGTAAGACGGATTAGTTAGCTTAAAAAGACAAGCAAAATATTGTAATATGTTTATTTACTACTTGTAATTAGAAAGATAGAAGACAAAAAAACGATAAAATTTGAGAATGATGGAGGAAAAAAGCTTGCACATAGATTGGAACCTCTTATTCACAAGACTGCTGTGACAAATCCCTTGTATACTTTGATTTCTCGCTGAAATAACAAGTATAGCTTTTTTTTATGTAAAAAAAAACAAAAACAAATAATTTACGGTCTCACTTTCCCTCAAACATTGTCCTCTCCCTTTTAAAAAGTTATCCATATAAGAATTTTATCCTTAGAGTTTACGATTAATGAATGTGACACCCTTCTTCAAATATTATGTTATAATGTCCACCGTAGCTTTCATATCTAAACATCAGGTGCCTCCCTCATTGTTAGCACCTTTCATAACTAAACAATAAACAATAGGTGCCTGCCCTAATTATTATTAGCTTGTTATTGATGTTTTAACTACACCCACTAACCTAAAAGAATTAAATGAAACATAAAATGAATTGGCAATGACATAAAAGAAGGGATACCCTCCACACAATTTTACGTAATGTGGTCCACCATCACCATCCTCCCCATAGCTAGGTTGGCCTAACAATTTGTCACACACTAACTTGTTAGATCCTCCTCATAGCTAGGTTGGCCTAACAATTTGTCACACACTAACTTGTCTAACAAGTGAATCATTCACGTGATAATAAATAAATATGCCACCTCTTGCATTATACAGCAAAGAGGAGGTCCCCAAAACGTGTTTCGCATTCTCTGCCAACTACTAGTATTCATTATTTTTAGTTTAGTTTCCACGTGAAGTCAAGCCTCCAAAACTACGGCTCATCGGCTTTCCCCTTATCTTCTCTCACCAGTACAGGTACTACTCTCAGGCGGTTTCGATCTCGGGGCTTGCAGCCTCAACAATTTCGGAGCAGTATGAGTTCCAGAAGTTCTAAGCGTGCTAGGCATGCAGCGATTTCTTCCTTGCTAATCACCAAATCAGATGAGCATGAACCAGGCTGTGTTGTTTTGGAGTCTGATATAGACTTCGCTGCCAATTCTCTAATGATGTTTGCCAACGCTGGGGATGGATCCCTAGTCCTCTCAAACCCACAAGAGATGGCGGCCATTGAAGAACCCATCAACTCATTCAAACTGGAGAGACGGAAGAAGAGGGTCAGAACCAAGAAAATCTTGGATGCTCATTTGTCTCATGAATTGTCATCTACATTATAATGAATTGATTAGAGATATTTATTAGCTGTTTTATCTATTACTTACTAAAAAAAATTGGAGAGTGGAAGTATTTTAAACCAATATGTTGGAGAATCAATTTTAAATAATAAGATATTTTTGCTAAAATTTATATTTTAATATTTAATTCAATAATTTATCATATAAATACCTAAAACAATGCTTAAATTAAAAAATTAACTTAATTTAAATTTTTTATAATATTTAAAATTTTAATCAATTTCCGTATTGTAAGGCTTTTTCTACCTAAACTTCCTATAGTTAGAAGTTGAGAACTTCATCAGATTAAAATTTTTGACAAGACAAGAAGCTTGACAAATTTTGACTTAAATTTGGCGAGGAACTAAAAATTTTGATAGGGTAGATTTTGGTGCTAACAAGGGGAATTAATACTCTAAAAAATGGAAGCAATATATTGCCTAGTATATAGGGGTCAAGGGGTATTTTTAATATATTAGTACACCAATCACCAACTTGAAAAATGGTCTATAGTTGTCAAGGACACGGTGGTCCGTTTGTTGTGTTAGATGGATTTCATTCCATCCACCCAGGTTCAATTCTATTGAGACATCTTCTGGCTTGGATTAACGGCTGACGGTTTGCTTGACCTACCATCCACGATATGTGAGGAAGTTTGTTGAGATTTCCTGTGCGTTGTTAGCCTTCCTTGATTCCTTCGGAATAGCAGGAAGGTGAATTTTCCGCTGAAAAAAAAAGAAAAATGGTCTATAGTTTACTCATTTGGCCATTGGGTTATATGAATTCAAGTCTCCACAATACGTCCATTGTCAACTTCCTCCATCTTCCATCTTCTCAGTTCACCTCTTGTCACTTTGATTTTTGTGAGTTGTATCCGATTTACTATCACCAAATGATTGTATTGGCAAGATATATATCTAGGCATAAATCGCTATAGACAATATAATCACTATGTTTTTTTCATTTTTTCAAAACATGGCCTGTCACAACTATCTCACTAATTTGGTATGTGTAATCTTGATATAGTCTCATTAACTTTCTCTTTATTTGTGTGCATAGCATCAAATAGTAGGTCACATTCTCTTCATTTCCCTGTGGTGAAATGATAGTAAAATACATAGCCTCTAGGCACAATTCAAAATATTATTCAATATACATTTTTTGCTTGAAAGTTTGAAAATTACTAGTTGAAGAGGAAAAAAAACACCATTAATCTATAATGAACCTGTTATCACTCCAGGAAGCTCTCTTAGGTTGTATTTCAGAGATGCCTGGTAACTTAAACTTGTCTTGAAAGAAGGGATTTATTTTGGATCAAGTTGGATGATATGAATCAATATCTTATACTCTCACAACATGCATGTGGACTCTTAGATAGACAAGGCTTTGATTATGGCTGTTCAGAGGGTTGATTTAAAATAGAGGGTGTGAATCCTTGTCGCTTTTAATAGATTCATACACAGCAAAATGTATATAAATGGCTAAGCACAACAAAATAACAACATATATGTTCAGTTCTTAAACACCATGACAGGATAACAGCTGTCTCAGCAATTAAAGTGAACATACAGGAAATACATCATTCACAGCAAGTGCAGAAACATGAGAAACAGAAATCTGCCAGCCAATAATAAAAGAAGCTTGTATAATCTAGAAAGTTATAGGAGTCTAAGAATACAAAAGTTGATTCTTCTCTCCAAAGTCAACATCTATTCTACTTTAGTCCTCGGCTTTATAGCGATTACACAGTTTTTAGATCCCAAAAAGATGGATCGAATATACTAAAACTAAAAACTGAAAAACAATAAATGATAGAAGTAACAGTACATCATGATCAGATTAATTGCTGTTTGCAGGTGACACTACACTTGACAGTTGAGATGAGCATCTTGGAGCTGGGGGCAGGTGTGAAAATGCTATTATGCAGAAACCTGTAGGGGTGTTTTCCAAAAATAGGCAGGAATATTTTTACTGTCGAATCTGCCAGCGCTCTCAGTCTGCGAACAAAGGCGATCGTGGTGCACTTGAATGCTTGTCAGTCTTCTGGAAAACATCCTCAAGATGTTAGGAACCATACCAAAAAGGTTTGATTCCTGCTAATATATCTGTGAGTTTATTTTAGTTTTCGGTAGCTAACAAAACTGGGCTTGAAGGTGGCAAGCAACCGAAAGCCTAACATTCGGTGATTAATGAATCATAGTAACGCTTTGCCTAAACCACCGAAATGCTTGAGGGTGCTGGAAAACCTTATCTCTTTTTCGGTATCTAGGAGGACGTCGCTTGCACACAATAAGCTACCAGAATGGGATTCAACAGCTAATGAATAGTTCCGGTGTTCGCCCAAGCTGCTGAAAACCATGCATGATTCAACCTGCAAAAAATGGCAAAACTGTGTTCCCATCCTCATGTTACCTGGATGTTTCTTCCTCCTTGGCCAAGGTCGGAGGATTGGCAAAGTCAATCGTAGCAGCAGCTAATGTCTCCAGGTTCGAATGTGCCATGGGCTGGGGACTTTGAGCTTCTCCCTTGCCTTCTAAAACTTCGACCTTCCTCCTCAATCAGATGTTTTCCCTGATAAGCCTAATGTTTCTGCCCCTCATCTTACCATGTTTCTTGGTCAATCCATGAAAATATCTGTAAAGCTCATTATACCTCTCTGTCAGCCTTTCATTTTTCTCTTTAATGACCCTCTGGAGTAACTCTTGTTCATAGGCTTGCTGGAGGAGCCGATTGATTTTCTGTGAAGCTGAAATCTTTGCATTTGGATTGGTCTGTCGGCCACCTGCTGACTTTTTTCCTCCACAGGTGTAGGGGAGGGTAAATTCACATAGTCCAAGCCTTTCTCTTCCATAAAGGCAAATGGAGGCAACTTTGCATAGTCATTCTCCTTCTCCATCAGGGATGGGGCTTCTTCCTGGGGTACCTGTTCTGTTTTCTCCTCATCAAATTCTACTTCAGATTTTTGCAACTCCCCCTCCTCTTCAAAATCAGTGTAAGGGAGGTTTAAAAGATTTGTACTTCTTGAAGGAATTTCCTCTAAAACCATCCCCTCATCATCAGCCTTGTCATCAAATGTCAACTTCCTTTTGGTTTTCTTCACCGGTGGAGCTGAGGAAAGGGGTTTGACTGAATTTAGGGGAAGAGCCCTCCTTCTTCGTTTTCCACTTCTGGGGTTTGAGGATTTCTTTCCACCTTTTGGCTGTAATTCGGTTTCAAGCCCACTCCAAAAGAGAAAGAAAGTCCATTTCATGCCTTTTCTATGCAATAAATCAGAGACCAAAAGTTTAATCAGGCCATGATGGAACAACCTCCCTGCAATTTTGGAGGGCTGAGCCTTTACTTGATGCGCCATTTTGGTGAGGCTCTTGTGGAGGCAGAAGGGGAGATTTAGAGGGTTCTTGCCCGTGAAATGATCCAACAATCTGAAGTGATAGATTAACACCCTGTTATACTTGCCCTCATAGGTTATATAAGCCAGGATGGAATTCAATAACAACTGCCAATTATCTTCCAGTGTGACATAGGGATGTCCTTTTTCCAAACTTGATTCCTATGCTCCGGTTTCATATATGATTTAAACTCGAAATCCTTCTTAACAGTAGTCTTAAACCAGCTCTCCCCAGTCGTGGGAAATTTTGTTACCTGGGAAATGAGGGCCTCGCTCACCTGGAACTCTTCCTTGCCTATTACTGCCTTTTCTCCGTCATATGTGAGGGAGAAATCTTCGGCCACCTGTTGGTGAGAGCCCTGAAGCTTTTTACAGAAGTTATAGCAACCAACATTCTTGAAAAATTTACCTACCTTGGGGTGTGCCTCCAGGTAGCAGGTGTCGCTTAATTCTTTTCTCAAGACTGCTCCTCCCCCCCCCTTTCGGCATCGATGACCTGCTTGGTGGTGCTTGCTGCTCAAACCCGGGCTGAGAGAGCGACAGGAAATAGGGAGGAAATGGGATTAATCGACACGGTGGGGGTGAAAATGGGAAGGTGGTGTGGCCTTTCGGGAGCTGACTCCGAGGGTATGCAAAGGTGGACAATCATGAGGGTGAAATGATGGTGGTTGAGACATGATTGCACCAGTGGAACGGAATTTGAGAAATGCTGTTATGTGGATGGGAAAAGAGGTCCGTCTAGTTAGAATTATGGTGGTGGTGTCTGGACTTCCCTCGGGGTGAGTCAGAATTTTGATGAAATGACCCTTTCGGTGGCTTAAACCATGATGAGTTCCTTGAACCATGACCCCAAACCCTCGATTTGACATGTCCATCAATTGACATGGCTTTCTTTTCGGCAGCCAACAATTCACTTTCAAACCTGCTATGTCGCCGGAAAACAATTTTCGCTGCTATCTTTTTGCTTTCGGTGGTCGAAACTAATCCATCCCATTGGATGGCAAGCTGCGGGAAGTATGCCTGACTTTCGGTGGCTAATGAACACCGTTGTGTTCGCCCAAACCCCCGAAATGGCTTCGTGAATGCGGGCATGACTTTTTCCATTCGGCAGCTAGGGAAGGTTTCAAATTTGCCCCTCGAGCTATGGAAAACGCTTGATCTTTCGGTGGCTAATGAACACTGTCATGTTCACCCAATCCATCGAAAACCGTCCCTCCATTTTATGCTGTAACTTTTCCACTTTCGGTGGTTGGAGTGTTCTGTTTTTTACACCATAAACAGCCGAAAACCCGACTTTAGGTAGCTAATGAGCCAATACCAGGCCTGCCTAAGCTACCGAAACCTGAAACTTTTCCTTCGGAAGGAGGCTGACGTAAAAAATATCAATTTGGACTTCGTTACCTTCTCAGACCTACCGGACTAGAACTCAGACAAGTGTAGACAAGAAACAAAAATAAAAGAATTCCTATCGCCTAGATGACTTGACTAGTCTACGCTTATTGGGGAGATAACAGAACCCATTAATGAGGGTGTAATGAGGTCACATACCTTCCCTAACAACATTAGAACTAAATCATGATCCAGTGAAATCATGACCTCTTCATCATGCATCTCTTACCATGTTACAATTGGATGTAGACCCTTTCGATTAGGTAGGACATATTTCCATTATTTCACATATCCATCATTTTCACATTTAAGTGTTGCATATCCCTTTGCATCAATGAAAAATCTACAAAAACATGCATAAATTCTCATTTCAATGGAAAATACATCACCCATGCCTTCACTCTAAATATAGTTTAATTCCCTTGTGTTGGGTATAGTTTCAAAATATCAAGGTATGTGTTTATTCACATGTCAAGCAAAACATTCCAAAGTAACCTACATCATAAAGATCAAATTTATTTTTCTATCCAATGTGTGTTTCAAAGTATGTCAAATTTAAGCTTGAATTGCACACTGTAGTCTCTTACATACACACTAGGCTCACCTATTCTTGATCTTCATGACCTAAATAAAATTTACACTATTTATCTAATTCAATAGATGATTTGAGTTGGATTGCATCATGACTCATTTGGTACCTCTCAAGTGCTTGTTTGACATAAGAACTTATGCCATTGTGTTCACTCTTTCCATGCTTCAATTTAAAAAATATCCAAGTATGTTGAACTTCTGTCTCCTTATGAAGTGAACTCAACCAGTCAAAAGAGCATGGACTACCTTGCACACCCATAATAACAAATCTAATGTTCTGTAAATGTTATCACATTATTTTTGAATGATTCATAGTCAAACCGAAGTAATGTTGAACAAACATGTTATGCTCACAATCATTACTAACATAAAAATGGTACTCCGTAATCATATCATGTGATTTTGGAGAGCTATTCCTACTATTAACATTCACATGTGCATGTTTATACAAGACGTGCATGGATATAGAAACCTAGACATGCAATTCACTCATCAATAAAATCCAACCATTAGAAAAACATAAATGATACAAAGTTTAGATAGTCATAGAAGTATTTATCCAAAGCAGGCTATTGACACCCAAAAAATGTTCACCAACTCAATTCCCTATTCACATGACCTATTTGTCCACTTTTTCTACCACTTTAGCCTCTAAAACCTTCAAAAGGTCACCAAAAAGACCAAAATCCATCTTTCTCTCAAAATATTTAATTTTCCTCAAAATATACAAAAAACCCTCAAAAGGGGTCCAAAATTCCCAAAAATCAATTAAAAGGGAATAAAATTCAAAAATATATTCAAAAAAGGAAAAAAGAGGAAAAGAAAACCTAAACCATTTTTCACCAATATCATTGGTTTCCTTAAACCATAGTTGTATTCTCCATCACCAAAAAGCTATAAAAGGGTGATAGAGACTCCTCACTATTCATCGACACTCATCCTATCCTTATGCTGCCAATTTCTTCCATGAGATCTTGAGCCATCATTTGAGCTTAGATACATCTTTGGAATCCCTTTTTGTCCAATCCTCCCACTTGCATTTGGAGAAGAGAAAGATCATTGGTGCATTGGAGCACCTCACCATTGCAGCTGCTCAATCTCAACCATCCTCACCGTTTGAGGTAATATGTTATCTGTAAAGCTATTTTTCAGAAATAAAAATTTGTTTTACATGGATCATTCAAGTTTTTACTGTTTACTGTAGATTTAATTTTCTTGCACATCTTAGATTAATATTTGTTTTTACATTAGTTTTTATTGCTTTAATCGAGACTGCTACTACGAAGTTAGTAGGTGCACATTTGCACATGCTTGGGTGAAAACCTAAGCAACAGTTTTTGGCGACTCCGCTTTACTTCGAATCTTTGAATCTTTGTTTAGATCTAGATTTCTTCTTATTTTTGTTGTTATTTAGGTTTATTGTTGTAGATATGTCCTACTACTAAGCCCATAGCTTGTTGCCCTAGACATTGACTATTTCTGCATCCCACACAGTCCAAAATTTTAATTTTCGGCTTTCATTTTCGACAACTTTTTCCATCCCAAAAATCGCAGGTTTTTGCACCCACAACCGTGATCCACATCACGGGTTTTTAGCCGAAAGCCGCGATTTTAAAAACCTGTTTTTTTGGCCCGAAATTGTGGGTTTTTCCCAATTATCCGCAATCTAGATCACGTGTTTCATACCCACATCCACAATTCCATATCATGACTTACAACCCCCCAGCCACGACGCAGATCACGAGTTTTGCCACAGACAACCGCGATTTCGTCCAGAACCCTGCGATTTTCCGTCTGAGTTTTTGTCATCGATTTTGGCCCATATTTTCTAGCCATCTCCCCTGCACTTTCATAGCCCATTGTTTGACTTGCAGCCTTAGAGATTCTCTTTCTTTTTCTGTTATTTGATTTACTACATTATTTTGAAAAAATTTCTGTTTATTGAAAGAAAAAGTTGTTAAGCATTTTTCAGTTAAACATTTTCATATTTTGCAAGTTGAAAATCAGAATTTTAAGTTGATAGATATTTTCCCAAGCGAGGCATTTTATTTTGGTACATAACCACACTTACACACACACTGTAACCACTAATCAAAGTGAGCCTTAAAATCTATTTAACTCAACCAAAATTCTAACCCCACTTAGGGACCATCAAAAGAACATTGTAGCTAGGTAAGATTAAGGGGATAGGTATCCAAATAACACCCCTCACTCACTTTCATTTGAGACATAGTGGTTGACAATTAGGGTACCAAAATCCCTTAGTACTTATTAGCACGGTTATACACCAACTTGTCAAAAGGCCTCTCCCTTAGGAGGGTCGAAGTAGCGAGACTGGTTCTGGAGGCCTAAGTTGATTACCGCAATCCATTCAGTCACCGAAGGATACCTACTCATTGTTCTCGGTGTACTACTTGTATGGGAGTATCGCAGCGATAGAACAGGAGCTGCAGATTCACCTTTCTGGACATGTCATGAACATGGTATCTTAGTGGCCTTTCTTCTAGGATTGTCTACCTGGTGTCCCTTCTAGTAGGGGGATATCATTATCCTTTGGGTCTACATTTCGTATTTTCTGACTTGGATTTCATCACCTTGCAGAGGATACGTCTTGTTGGAACCATAATACCTTTCTAGTTAGGTGCTTGCATGCTCTCTTACCTCCCCTTGGTTTAATGAGTCCACCATTTTTATTTTTAGGAGCCATTTGCTTGTTGGTATTTTGATCACATTTTTTGATTCACTAGTACATATGGCCAAAATTGCCACGATTTATTTTCCTTGTTGCAACGATTCGGGTTTCGTTTTTTCGTGGCTACCGTTTCGTGGATATATAGACAAAGATTCACCGTCGTGGCAATAGAAATGCTCCCCAGTGGCCATGTGTCACATATACAATAGTTTTCAGATGTTGAACCTTCCATGAATTTTTGTCTCTATATCGACGCACATCTTCTATATGTTTCCACGCAGATGCTAAACCTGCCACGAACATTTGTGTCTATAGAGATAGACTTATAATAGAGGTTCGTTGTGATAGAGACGAATGTTTGTCGCAGGTTTAGCATCTGCGTGCAAACATTTTCTATAGCTCCACGAATGTGCTTTACAGTATCCACAAATCGCTTCACTAACTTTCGTGGCAGGTTCAGCATCTGCATGGAAAAATTTTCTGTAGCTCCGCGAATGTGCGTCACAGTATCCATGAATCGCTTCACTAACTTTCATGGCAGGTTCAACATCTGTGTGGAAACATATAGAAGACATGCGTCGATATATAGACGAATTTCCGTGGAAACATCTTATATAGCCCACACGAAAGTTCATCGATATTGAGACGAAACCTGGAAGTGTTAAAAAAAGAAAAAACTAGACTAAATGGCAATCCTTGAATCTATTCAGTATTGCACATATTGAAGCCCTATTGCCATTAAATTAGATACTTTGTGGGAACCATAAGAATCTCACCTTTTTTTGGACCAATAAACAACAACATATGTTTAATGAATTGAAAAAAGGATGTTTCTATGGTTTTTAAATAGATGCATTCGATTATGCTCTCAAGTTTCAACACTATACTCACATTAACTGGATATTCAATCATCTATCATTTATAGACCTTATGGGACACTATGTAGTACTCAATAGATGACTAGCATTGTATTCTATTGTGCATGTTGTCTAGCAATGGTGGCACCACCTACTTGGCAAGGATATCATTATTCATTTAGATCATTAGGATTTGTGGTTCTTGCAAACTTAGGAGTAGGTTGAAGAAAGGAAGACATATGAAGTGGATGACCTACTTATACCAATTCCACTTAGACTTAAGAAATGTGGAGACAAGAAGGCCCTAAGTTGACCTTTCGAAACACGTGCAATAATTAATGCTCAATGCTCTAGCTTGAGGATGCCACTTTTAACGAATCGGTTAATCTATATTCAACATATCCAATCTTTCAATTCACTACATCAGCATCCAACATGCTTGACAGGTCAAGTTTCTCTATCAAATTCTACATTTTTCTTTCATCAAGGATACCTTGATAACATTGACTTCGTTTAAAACTATTGTGGAATTAGTAAGACACTTGTAACATTCTAGGCCCATTTCTACTGGTCATTGATGCAATGGGATGTTGAAGTACAAATCTTATCTTGCATCCCTTACAACAATTTCCAAACTCCCAAATAGGAAAATTTCTATGTATACACTTATTGTCCCTTGATGTCAATGGGAGTCCAATGTGGTTTTATTTTATGTTGTACCTCTTACAGGGAACAACCCAAAGTGTGTCTTTATGCTTATTGATCATTTATCTAAGATGGAATCATTTTCCCATGCAACAATTCTATTATTGCACCAGAGGTTTCCATGCTTTTATTTCTACATGTCTGATCACACTTTGTAGATCCAACATCTATTGTGTCTATTTGGTATTATAATTGATAAGAAATCCATGTTTCCCAATGAAGTGTCACTTTGACATATCTAGAACATTGCATCCTCAATTGTGCCTCAATCCCCTTAATCTAATTGTCAAAAACCAAAGTAGTTGACAAATATCTTGTCCAACTCTTCCACATGTACAACCATTTGCATTCCCACACTTGGGATGAAATCCTTGCCTTATCAACATGCATGCAACAAAGGTCATGATCACATCTCTATAAATATTAACCAATTTCATACTTGGTTTCATAGAATTTTGCTCCACTCATCATTTCCTTTCAGGATCCATAAACTTAAGTGGCTATACAATAGGCTAGGGAAAAATGGGAGGCATATTTGTTCATTTAATCGATACAACAGATCCACATATAGGTCCAGGATCTACTCAGTTGATGATGGTGGAAATACAAGGACTGACATGGCATCTAATGCACCTAGCATTAGTTGAAAGTTAGTGATAGAGTCTATTCCAAGTCAGTTCCAAGTTAGTTGAAAGTTAGTGATAGATTCTATTGAAAGTTAGAGAAAGCTACATGAGAGTTATATTCCAAGTCAGTCCCAGAATGTTGTTTGTTGGATGTATTTTGAAGGCAACAATGATGAAAGCATGAGTCTGATCTATAGGAATGATTTGATGACAGATTTAGAAACATGTCATTGCAGCCTTGTATCATACTTTGGCACGAATGAGACATGTATAAGGTCAAAACTGGAGGTAACTTCCTTGACTAAAATGTATAATCAAGCATGCCACAAAATCAAGGTTTTTTGCAGTCATGACAATAGTAAACAACCTTAAAAGGGAAATTCTGGGAGGTCCTCTAAGTCACAACAACAATAATAAGAACTTAATCCTCAATCCTGGGAATGATCCAGGTGGATATCGGTGGACACCCACCTTTCCAACTGGCTCAAAATAGTTTTCTGGCAATTTTAATAATGTACTATTTTTAGCAGTTTTTTGGGTCCTGAACTTTCGGGGTTGTTTTGAGGCCCTAAATGACCTTTTTTGGTGATTTTGGGGGGCCAAATGGTTGCCTCTATCACTCATTTCTCCCCAGTCGAAATTTGTAAATCTTGGATAGCCCTTTCCAATGGGCTACCGAGCGTCCCAAACAGAGATTGTATGGAAAAGTTACGACCCCGGGAAGTCGATGTTCTAACTTACCCAAACGGGGCCCACATGACTTTTGGCGCTTCATCTCCTAGGGTTAGGTTTTTGGATGTCTAGGGTTTTTGACATTCCTGTTTATTGTAAAATGCCTTGACAGCCTCATTGTAACCATCTTCTTGTGAAATGAGCGTAGCCATCACATCTCTTCTCAGAGATAAGCCGCCACCATTCCAGGAAGCTTGTTTTCCGCTGCATTTTACAGTTTTAGCTTATTTCCTTATTGAAGAGAAAACCAGTTTGATTGTATCTTTGTTATTTTTTGTTAAGCATCTGATAATAATCTGTATTCATTTTGTTCTGCTCATAAAATCTGGATCAGTGGTATCAGATCGGTCTGCTCCTTGTCGTCTTAAGGCATGTCCCCAACGAGGTCAGGGTACAAAGAATTGGGTCTCGAGCTTGTTTCTCTTGAGGACAAAAGCTCTCGCATGCCCAAGCAACCTCTCATGGCAGGAGAAAAGAAAGATGACAGGACAAGAGATCCTATAAAAATGTTGCTTGAGGAAGCGCTCACGCAACAGAGGAACGAGATGATGGATAGTTTTGCGCAAATCCTTTGGCGACTACCAACAAGCGACGCATCTTCCTTGAGCGGAGGCATCGCCCCTTTCAAGGTACAAATCAACTTCGATATTCCTATATTTGAAGGACAGATAGAAAAAGATGCTATAGATAAGTGTTTGAATCTACTAGAAGGGTATTTTTCTGTCCATAACTTTTCGAATAGAGAAAAGATTACTTTTGCGCTCCTCAAAGCCGTTCCCTATGTCAAAGATTGGTGGGAAACTTTCTGCGAACAAAAGGACACAGAGGAAGCCTCATTATTTTCAGTCACGACCACCTGGGAATCCTTCAGGGATGCTATTAAGGAACAATACTACCCTGTTGGAAGTTATGATGACTTGTATACCAAATGGACCACACTGCAACAAGAAAGAGACCAAGGAGTGCCAGAGTTCACAAATATATTCTATACCTTGCGCACCAAGCTGGGTCTCAAAGATTCAGAGTGACATCTGGTGCTCAAGTATCACGGTGGTCTGCATAGATACATCCATACCGAAATGTAATTTCTGGACATCTCTTCCTTGGGCGTGGCCTACCAATATGCCATCAAAATCGAGCAGAAGCTCAAACAAAAGACACGGCAATTTGGGCCTGGGAACACCTCACAGTAAAAGACAGGAAAGGGCGGCCCCAACCCATAGAATAAAGGACAAAATAAAGATGGGCAGTATCAGGACCATGGAACCCATTGCCACCATTGCTACCACCAAGCTCCAACCTGATGAACCAGACAAGCCAGAAGAAGGAGAACACCTCTTCCATTCACAGATGTGGGTAAAAGGCACCCCGCTGCACTTCATCGTTGATAGCGGTAGCCAGAAGAACCTCATCTCAGCAGAGGTCGTCAAGCGCCTGGCCTTGCCGACAACGCCGCACTCACAACCCTACACCATTGGATGGCTCTACAAAGGAAGCGATCTCCATGTCATCCAACAGTTCCAACTATCATACAACATCAAGCCCTTCAAGGCCAAGGTATTGTGTGATGTTTCTCCTCTCAAAGTTTCAGATGTTCTTTTGGGCCAACCTTATTTATGGAAACGTCATGCTGTATATGAGTCTAGGCCTCGTAGTGTTACTATTTCTTTGAACAATAAATTGTACAGGATACCCGAGACATCCCCTCGTAGTGCCATTTCCTTGATCTCTACCAAGCAATGCAGGAAGGTCATCTCTCAGACTGGGAAATTTGTCTTCTTCGTGATTCGCTCTCAGAGTGAGAGAAAGATCGCAGCCACATCCAGGGCCTGCACAACTGATCTCTCCACACAACAGAAGTAAGTGGATAAGGTGGTGGAAGGATACTTAGATATCTTCTCCTCGCCTACCGGGGTACCTCTGCATTGCCAGGTCAAGCATCCCATCGATCTGACCCCAGGCGCACCGCTACCCAATGGGCCAATCTATCCCCACTCTCTGTTGGAAAACAAGGAGATCGAGAGGAAGATCCAAGAATTGCTCCATAAGGGGCACATCCATCCCATCTCATCACCTTTTGGGAGCCCAATCGTGCTAGTGCAGAAGAAAGATGGGACCTGGTGACTCTGCATTGATTACCGGGCCCTGAATAAAACCACAGTCCTCAATCGGTACCCGATTCCTCGAATTGACGAACTCCTTGATCAGCTCACGGGGGCCAAATACTTCAGTAAGATTGATCTGAATTTTGGCTACCACCAGGTGCCAATAGAACAGACAAACGTATGGAAGACTACCTTCATGTCAAAGGAAGGTCTTTTTCAATGGCTGGTCATGCCTTTTCGTTTGACAAATGCTCCAACAATGTTTATGAGGATGATGGACGATATCCTATGACCTTTCACCAATACTTTTGTTGTGGTGTATCTGGATTACATCCTCGTCTACAACAAGACTTGGGAGGAACACTTGCAGCATATTTAGTAGGTTTTGCACACCCTGCGGCAGCACAAACTATATGCAAACTTGAAAAAATGCTCCTTCATCATGGACAGGGTCCATTACCTAGGCTACATCGGTTATCGACATGGTGTGCATGTGGATCCAACCAAGATCCAGGTCATTCGTGACTGTCCAGCCCCAACCACACTCACTAAACTTCAGAGCTTCTTAGGCCTTGCCAATTTCTTTCACCGGTTCGTGCTGGGATTCTCTCATATCGCATGGGCCCTTAGCCAAGTGACCAGGGGTGGTGGTAAGGAAAAATTTGTGTGGGGCCTGTCCCAACAACAAGCCTTCGATGACTTGAAGAAGCATTTGTGCTCATCGCCGGTACTCTCATTACCAGACCTGCAACATCCCTTTGAGATTGAGACAGATGCTTTAGATTATGTTGTGGGTGCCGTTCTCACTCAACACGGCCACCCCTTGGCATATCATAGTGAGACACTATCAGATGTTGTCCGTAAGTACCCTGCCTACAACAAAGCAGTGTACTCCATTGTACAAGCCTGCCACTAGAGGAGACATTACATTCTTGGGAAGGAGACAGTCATCCACACTGATTGTAAATATTTAATATGCTAAGACAGAAAGTAGCAACATTACATTCCATTTCACAATAATAGCATATACAGGATCACTAAAGAAACAACAAGCACAGCATAAACACAAGAGACGCAGATTTATCCTGGGAAACCCTCATGGGGTAGAAAACCCAGCAAAGCTTCCTTAATATAGATGACCAACAATATACAAAGATGAAAACCAAAGACATGATCTCCTCCTCCACCATAGCAGACCTCTCCTCCACAAGTGCACTACATTTTAAGTGAGGGAAGTGTGTGTATAATGAGGAACACACCTCCTCTATTTATACACATCTCCGACTTGTACTTTATATTAACTAGCTCGACCCCAACCTTACCACTGGGTTAAACACCCCACTACAACTGACTGGGTCGACCCCACTAGGGTGGGTTAACAACCCTTTGACCCACATAACACATACAGGGATGACCCCCACTAGGGAAGTCTAATAACCCAAGTTACCACATTCCGACGGAGGAATAAACATCTCCGGATATACAATAAGATCTTCACAGAGGGATGAAACTTCTCCGGAATAATAAAGTACAAATATAATATTCTTAGAAGTTACAATATCTCAACACTCCCCCTTAACGAGAAGTATATTATAACAACATCTGCAGGAGCAAGGAGTCATCAACATGATACATCAATAAATCATTGGAAGCTTTCTCAACATCATCAGTAACTCAACCAGTTACTGGAACATCTTCAATACTGGGTCTTTATCTTCTGCAGCACTCAAATAGCTACAGCAACATCAACATCTGAATCCTCACGATCATCAGCATCGTCATCACACGATCATCAACATCATCATCACACGATCATCAGCATCGTCATCACACGATCATCAGCATCGTCAACACACGATACACGATCATCATCATCGTCATCACACGATCATCAGCATCGTCATCACACGATCATCAACATCGTCATCACACGATACATGATCATCAGCATCGTCATCACACAATCATCAACATCATCATCACACGATACACGATCATCAGCATCATCATCACACGATCATCATCATCGTCATCACACGATCATCAACATCGTCATCTAGATCAACATGATTAGCAGCATCGTCATCTAGATCAATAGGATCACTAACATCGTCAACTAGATCATCAGTATTAGTATCCAAACCAATACAAGTATACACATCATCAATACAAGTATACATACAAGTATCCTCATCAATACATATCTTCAATACAAGTATCATCATCAATACAAGTATACATACAAGTATCCTCATCAATCCACATCATCAATGCAAGTATACATACAAGTATCCTCATCAATACACATCATTAATACATAGCAGCATACGCTGCAACACTCACAATCATATTACTGGATGATCAATCCCGCTCTCTTTAGGACATAGGTCTATGGATGATACAATCCAGATCAAGTTCCAGGATGATCAATCCTTATCACTTTAAGACAAGTCTCATGTCTAGGGATGATGCAATCCCAGCTCGTACATTTTGAACCAAGAGTCCAGGGACGATATAGTCCTATCATCAATTCTCAGAGACAAATGTCTACAGATCAATTATGGGACCAAAGTCTGGGGAAGATACAATCCCCTACTTGTTCATTTAGGACTACATTCTCGGAGACCCAGTCTACGGCTCAATTCTGGGACCGAAGTCTGGGGACGATACAATCCCCCACCTGTTCATTTAGGACTTTATTCTTGAAGACCTAGTCTACGAATCAATTCTGGGACCGAAGTCTGGGGACGATACAATCCCCCACCTATTCATTCAGGACTTTATTCTTGAAGACCCAGTCTATGGTTCAATTCTGAGACCGAAGTCCAAGGACGATACAATCCCCCACCTGTTCATTCAGGACTTTATTCTCGAAGACCCAGTCTATGGCTCAATTCTGGGACCGAAGTCCGGGGAAGAAAGAATCCCCTACCTGTTCATTCAGGACTTTATTCTCGAAGACATATGTCTAAGGCTCACTTCTGGGACCAAAGTCCGAAGATGATATTATCCCCCACCTGTTCATGCAGGACTTTATTCTCAAAGACCCAGTCTACGGCTCAATTCTGGGACTAAAGTCCGGGGACGATACAATTCCCCACCTATTCATTCAGGACTTTATTCTCGAAGACATATGTCTATGGGTCACTTTAGGAATGAAGTCCAAGGATGATCCAATCCTCACATGTCCACGAAGGACTTCATTCTCGAAGACATCTGTCTACAACTCCTTTTAGAACATGTGTTTCAAGGATGAGGCAATCCCTCTTCTTTCTCAGAGACACTTGTCTACAGCTCCTTTTAGAACATGTGTTCAAGGATGATTCAATCCTTCTTCTTTCTCGGAGACATATGTCTACGGATCCATATGTTCAAGGATGATGCAATCCCTCTTCTTTCTCAGAGACATCTTTCTACGGATCCTTTTAGAACATATGTTCAAGGATGATGCAATCTCTCTTCTTTCTCGGAGACATCTGTCTACGGATCCTTTTAGAACATATGTTCAAGGATGATGCAATCCCTCTTCTTTCTCGGAGACATTTGTCTACGGATCCTTTTAGAACATATGTTCAAGGATGATGCAATCCCCTTTCCACCTTAGACCCTGTCTAAGGACCATCCACCAACCTCTCTGTCGGCATCACCAATATAGGTATCCACATCATCGACCTCACCGTCGATGCAGGCAATCTCATCATAAGTGATCAAATCACTCCCCCTTTTGAGGAGGGTCCTTCTAAACTATATTAAGTTTGTCTCGGAAAAATTTACTTGAGGTAGAGGTTTGGTTAGTACATTGGTAACTTGTTACAAATTCGAACTTTAATTCCTTTCTGCACCATATCTCGTATATAGAAATGTCAGATCTCTATGTGCTTTGACTTATCATGGAACACTGGATTCTTTGCCATTTTGGTACAACTCTATTTGTCACATAGGATCACAGTTGGGTCCATCTCTAAGTCAAACAATTCTGAAGCCATACCGCTTCACAACTAGCAAAGCAAGCAACCATATATTCCGCTTGTGCTGAGAGCCACACTAGATTGTTTCCTGCTAAACCATGAGATCATGGTTGATCCCAGATAATAACATCCTCTTGATGTGCTCTTCCTGTCTAATACACTTCCTACCCAATCAACATCTGTGTATCCATCTGAAGTCATGATCTCCAAGATAACATAGATCAAAGTCTATCGTATCCTTTAGGTACCTCATCACATGCTTTGCAACTAACAGGTGAACACATCTAGTTTCCACTAGATACTAACTCAAGGTGTTCACAACAAAGCATATATCTAACCTAGTATTCATTAGATACATCAATGACCTAATAATTTGTTTATATAGAGTTATATCCACTAACTCTGATGAGTCATCCGCTAATAGCTTCAAGTTGAAATCCATGAGAGTGGCCATTCCAACACATCAAGTCCTTTTAATATTTCTCGGCATGGTTTCCCTGGTTGAGAAAGATTCCTTCTGAGCCTTGCCATACTTCCAGACCTAGGAAGTAAGAGATCTTTCATTTTCTTTTTTGTAGCCATATCTCGTCAGATGGGTCTACTGATATGAGCCTCAATATCATTCGAACTCTGTGGTGAGTTCCTTCTTGTATCCATGTCATATGTGTATAGAAACCATATTCAACCTTGTAGCAAAGGTTGATACCCTCATCACCCATGGTGATCATTAAGCTCATCAATTGACTATCGATCCTGGGTACCCGAACAGAGCTTTCTTCAATTGATTCGCATTTCTTCTTCAATTACATCATTAAGATAATGGTCTTATCTAGCCACATGGAGCAAACATCTCGTCATGATTCTCTTCCTCTTTCTAAGAGAATCTTCTAGCCACGAGCCTTCTATAGTGTGTTTGATTTGTAAATCCTTTTGTTGAACATCCATCACTTGTTCAGTGTTCATCATTTGTCATGATCTTTCCTACAAATCAAAATTAAGTACATGATTAGTAATACTTCATAATCATCAAATCATATTGACATGATAACCTATTATGCATACAGATGTCATTTACATAGTTATGCAACTATCTTGACCAATACTTTGGCACAACACTTTTCCATATCTTGTATGCATACAGTGGCTATCTAGATGCCTTCCATCTCTACTAGAGAATATTATCGAGAGTGTACACAGCTCTCAGCATGTCAGCAAAGAGGTTTCATTCTAGACAGGCAACAATGGAATGTTTGTCCAACTTACCAATCATATGCATATTAGTAGTATATTGTTCAATGCTATATGAATGTTTACACTCAGCATGATATATTCTAAATATGCATGCAATCTATTACAAGCAATATCATTTACTGTTTCAAATAACAACTCAAGTACTTATCTTTTATGTTTGTGTGGTTGCCTCCTGCTTGATCTTCTATATGTATTTTGAACTTCTATTCAATCTGTACCACTGTGCATGCTCAAGTGTGCACTAGTGTCATCCTCATGATCTCATACACAAACATACAATCATTAGTATAACCTCAATATTATCAAAACATTATAATTCTAAATAATCTTGAATATGTATAGTCATGATCATTAGTATTCAGGGTTTCAAGGAAGTCTTCTTTTACTCATTTATATTCTTGTTTGATCATAGTACTCTTCTGGTTAGTTTAATCATCAATATAAGAGACATAATATGCATAAACCCTTGATTACTAACTTTATGAATAAGCATAACCAATCATACCAAGTATACTTATATAAGGGATCCTAACACAAGGTAAGATTCTAACATACCTAATCAATATCTTCTTTGTTCTCTTCAATGATTTAGAGATCCTGTGCTAGAACCTGAACCTCCTTAAGTCATACATGTGGAAACTTCATGTAGTCTTCTTATGTAAGGACTTAGCCTCAACTCCCCCTGAAACTTGATCTGGAGCTTGATTAGGGTTTGCTAGAGAAACCCTAAAAATTCAATATTTGACTTTCACACTTCTGAATGGATGGAAGGATGTGTCTTGTTGAGCTGATCAAACTAGCATACTTCAATTTTGAAATCTTCAAAATTTGACCCCTCAAAATTGCCTTTGAAACTTCTAGATCTTCTGGACAAGATCCCGAACTAGGGTTTGATGAAGCCCACCCTTCTGCCCAATCAAAAGCTTCGATCCAAGGCTGTAAACTCTTATTTTTCTGAGGATATTCCAGCCGTGGTCACAGACTTAAAAAATTACAACTTTTGCTGAAGCCCTAATTTTTCCATCTTTCCGATCAAAATCCCGAACTGGGGTTTGATCAAGGCCGGTCTTCTACCCAACCAAAAAATTCGATCTTGGTCTCTAAATTTTGATTTTCCTGAGTAGCATTCAGCCGTGGACTCTGATTCAAAAAATTCAAACTTTTTCCAAAACCCTAAATTCTAGAAGCCATGAATGAAGGTGCTCCAAAAATAATTATGTTTTGACAAAAATATGTACCTGATTGTTTCTACTGTAACTCCGAATTTTTCGATCCAAAGAGTCTAAAAAAATTCTCTGTGGTATCTTGACCTGTCATATTTCCATCCCGATAGGTCTGACCTCAATTGGATTTTCTGAGAGAGATTTATGCCAAGTGTCGCAACGTGACCTGTTTATGGGATAAAACGGGAGAGTGAACTTGTATGGCATGCCACGTGTCACTGGTTCAACTTCGGCCTCTAACAATGTTTCTTGAGATATTAAAATCTGTGTACTACCTGTTACGTTTTACGAAATTTCATTTGGATCTTCCTAGCCGAAGTTCTGACCTTGTTTCCTAGGTCACCTGATTTTGACTGAGATCTGGAAGAGGCAGAAAACCTAACTTGTACTGATAATAACTCACAAAGTACAACGATAATGAGGGTGTCCTTTGGAAACAAGGTACCTGGGGATGTTATCTGCGACCTGTAAATTTTTCAGATCCCGAACCTTCACCAAAATGAATTTATAGCAAAAGTTCCACGATGACTAGTTTTTGCTATATAAAACCCTAACCTTCAAATTGTCGCAAGAGAAGCAAGTGTCATAAGTGCCATACATTGCCTTCCCTCAGGTTAGCTCTGATACCATGTAAATATTTAATATGTTAATATAGAAATTAGTAGCATTACATTCCATTTCACAATAATAGCATATACAGGATCACTGAAGAAACAACAAGCACAACATAAACACAAGAGACACATATTTATCTTGGGAAACCCTCATGGGGTAGAAAACCCAGCAAAGCTTCCTCAATATAGATGACTAGCAATATAAAAAGATGCAAACCAAAGACATGATTTCCTCCTCCACAAGTGCGCTACATTCTGAGTGAGGGAAGTGTGTGTATAATGAGGAACACACCTCCTCTATTTATACACATCTCCGACTTGTACTTTATATTAACTAGGTCAACCCCAACTTTACCACTTGGTTAAGAACCCCACTACAACTGACTGGGCTGACCCCACTAGGGTAGTCTAACAACCCTTTGACCCACATAACACATACAGGGCTGAACCCCACTAGGGAAGTCTAATAACCCGAGTTACCACATTCCGACGGAGGAATAAACATCTCCGGATATACAATAAGATCTTCATGGAGGAATGAAACATCTCCGGAGTAATAAAGTACAAATATAATATTCTTAGAAGTTACAATATCTCAACACTTATAACAAGGCGCTATAGTTCATGCAGACCCAAGTAAAGTTGCAGATTGATCGCCATCAAAAGTGGTTAACATATTTACAGCAGTTCCACCTCAACATCAAGTATAAAACTAGGAGTACCAACCGAGTTGCTGATTGCCTGAGTTGACCTCCAGTCGCGGCACTCACCATGGTGCTAGACTCTTGCGGCCACGAGACCTCTGAATAGCCCCACCTCTATGAGACAGACCCTTACTTCTCCACCACCTATCAAATGTTGGGCACCAACTCAGTGGTTTCCAATGTCCATCTTCAGGACGGGTTGTTTTGTTGTCTGGGCCATCTCTGCATTCCATCAAGCGAGAGTGCGAAGCTGATTTGGGAAGCTAACTATAGTCGACTGGCAGGACACTTTGGCATCAAAAACACAGTGCCGGTGTTGCAGAAACATTTCTACTGGCCGAAACTTCGACAGGATGTCGGCAAGTATATCAGGTCTTGCACTGCTTGCGTTATTGCCAAACATTACACTAAGAAACAGGGCCTATACACCCCTCTTCCTACTCCTGACAAGCCATGGGAATTCATCTCAATGGAATACATGTCGGGCGTCCCATCCACCAAGAGGGGAAACGACTGTGTTTTTGTCGTTGTTGATCGCTTTTCCAAAATGGCGATACTCGCTGCTTGCAAGAAGAACATCACAGCAGAAGCCACTGCCAAGCTCTTCTTTGAACGAGTATGGGTACATTTTGGGATCCCATAGACCATTATCTCAGACCGTGATAGGCGATTCCTCAGCTCATTCTGGTCGAGCCTCTGGTCACTGTTGGATACCAAGCTCACCAAATCCACTGCCTTCCACCCCCAGACCGACGACCAAACCAAGGTTGTCAACCGGATAACCGTACATATCCTGCGCATGTACAATTCAACACACCCCCACACATGGGACAAGAGTCTTCCCTATTTCCAACATAGCTACAACAGAGCCCTGCATAGCTCAACTGGCCACAGCCCCTTTCAGGTGGGGTTGGGATTCCAACCATTGGGTCCCATGGATGTTGTACTTCCCCTTATGACCACCTCGGTCGACTTGTCCCCAGAAGTTGACAAAGCTTCCCGGTTCATTGAATGGATCCAACATATACGCCAACAGGTTCAGAATATTCTACAGAAGTCTAATGCCAAGTATAAGCAGCGCCATGATCAACATTGGGTACAACATAAGTTTCAGGTGGGCGACAAAGTTTGGTTGCATTTGCAGAAAGAATACCTTACAGGGCCCCATCGAAAGCTTCTCCCACTCTGTTATGGGCCATACACCATCACTAAGGTGGTGACAATGCTTTTGAGCTCAACATTCGCCCCTTCCTTGGTCTGAATCCAGTCTTCAACGTGGCTCTCCTTCGACCATATTTCCCACCATTATTAGACACCTCAGAGATAGCAGAGAAGTTGACACCAATAGATCTCAACCCTGACTACCTACAACAAGCATCTAGTGATCATATTGCAGACACATAGATCAAGGGCACTCGACATCAAAGGATCCAGCTTTATCGAGTTGTCAAAGCAGGGCAGCTTTTGCACCAAGGCAAGTGGCTCACGCGGGACCAAATTCAATAGAAATTTCCTCATTTGATGGGGGAACTCAACGCAATGGAGACCATTGCTTCCTAAGGAGGGAGGATTGATCCAGGTGGATATCAGTGGCCACCCACCTTTCCAACTAGCTCAAAACAATTTTCTAGCAATTTTAGTAATGTACTATTTTTAGCCGTTTTTTCGGGTCCTGAACTTCCGGGGCCATTTTGAGGCCCTAAATGACCTTTTTTGGCAAATTCGGAGGCGAAATGGTTTTCCTAGCACACATTTGGCCCTAGTTGAAAGTTGTAAATCTCTGATAGGCCTTTCCAACGGGCTATTGAGCGCCCCAAATGGAGATCGTACGCAAAAGTTACGACCTCGGAAAGTTGATGTGGGGTTGGGATTCCAACCATTGGGCCCCATGGAGGTTTCACTTCCCCTTGTGACCACCTTGGTCGACTCATCCCTAGAAGATGAGAAAGATGCCCGGTTCATTGAATAGATCCAACATATCTGCTAACAGGTTCAGGATATTCTATAGAAGTCTAATGCCAAGTACAAGCAGCGCCATGATCAACATCGGGTGCCACATAAGTTTCAAGTGGGTGACAAAGTTTGGTTTCATTTGTAGAAAGAAGTCCTTACAGGGCCCCATCGAAAGCTTATCCCACTCCGTTGTGGGCCATACACCATCACGAAGGTGGTGGGTGACAATGTTTTTGAGCTTAGCATTCTCCCCTTGGTCTGCATCCAGTCTTCAACGTGGCTCTCCTTTGACCATATTTCCCACCATCATTAGACACCTCAGAGATAGCGGAGAAGTTGACACCAACAGAGCTCAACCCTGACTTCCTACAACATGCATCCAGTGATCATATTGTAGACACATAGATCAAGGGCACTCGACATCAAAGGATCCAACTTTATCAAGTTGTCAAAGCAGGGCAGCTCCTGCACTAAGGCAAGTGGCTTACCCGAGGCCAAATTTAGCAGAAATTTCCTCATTTGATGGGGGGGACTCAATGAAATGGAGACCATTGCTTCCTAAGGAGGAAGGATTGATGCAGGTGGATATCGGTGTCCATCCACCTTTCCAATTGGCTCAAAACAGTTTTCTGGCAATTTTAGTAATGTACTATTTTTAGCAGTTTTTCAGGTCCTGAACTTCCAGGGCCGTTTTGAGGCCCTAAACAACCTTTCTTGTTGATTTGGGGGGCCAATTAGTTTCCCCTGGCATGCATTTGGGTGCTAGTTAAAAGTTGTAAATCTCGAATAGGCCTTTCCAATGGGCTACCGAGCGCCCCAAACGGAGATCGTATGCAAAAGTTACGACCTCGGGAAGTTGATGTTCTAACTTACCCAAACGGGGCCCATATGACTTTTGGTGCTTCATCTCCTAGGGTTAGGTTTTTATATGTCTAGGGTTTTTGACATTCCTGTTTATTGTAAAAGGCCCTGAGAGCCTCATTATAACCATCTTCTTGCGAAATGAGCGCAGCCATCACATCTCTTCTCAGAGATAAGCCACCACCATTCGAGCAAGCTTGTTTTCCGCTGCATTTTACAGTTTTAGCTTATTTCCTTATTGAATAGAAAACCAAATTTACTGTATCTCTGTTATTTTTTGTTAAGCATCTAATAATAATATGTATTCATTTCGTTCTGCTCATGAAATATGGATCAGTGGTATCAGAGCAGTCTACTCCTTGTTGTCTTAATGCATGTCCCCAACGAGGTCAGGGTACAAAGAATTGGGTCTCGAGCTTGTTTCTCTTGAGGACAAAAGCTCTCACACGCCCAAGCGACGTCTCATGGTAGGAGAAAAGAAAGATGATGGGACAGGAGATCCTATCAAAATGTTGCTTGAGGAATCCCTCACGCAACAGAGGAACGAGATGATGGATAGTTTCGCGCAAATCCTTCGGCGAATACTAACAAGCGACGCATCTTCCTCGAGCGGAGGGACCGCCCCCTTCAAGGTACAAATCAACTTCGATATTCCTATATTTGAAGGACAGATAGACGCAGATGCTATAGATAAGTGGTTGAATCTACTAGAAGGGTATTTTTCTGTCCATAACTTTTCGAATAGTTAAAATATTACTTTTGCGCTCCTCAAAGATGTTCCCCATGTCAAAGATTGGTGGGAAACTTTCTACAAACAAAAGGACACAGAGGAAGCCTCATTATTTTCAGTCACGACCACCTGGGAATCCTTCAGGGATTCTAATAAGGAACAATACTACCCTGTTGGAAGTTATGACGACTTGTATACCAAATGGACTACACTGCGACAAGAAAGAGACCAAGGAGTACCAAAGTTCACAAATATCTTCCATACCTTGCGCACCAAGCTGGGTATCAAAGATTCAGAGCGACATCTAGTGCTCAACTATCGCGGTGGTCTACATAGATACATCTAGACTGAAATGGAATTTCTTGAAATCTCTTCCTTGGGCGCGGCCTACCAATATTTCGTCAAAATCGAGCAGAAGCTCAAACAAAAGATGCGGCAATTTGGGCCTGGGAACCCCTCACAGCAAAAGACAGCAAAGGGTGGCCCCAACCCACAGAATAAAGGACAGAGCAAAGATGGACAGTATCAGGACAACCAGTCCAAGCCGCAAGCAAAGAAGTACACCGGAAAGATGAAAAAAGATACCGGGAAGTGGTGCGGCTTCCATAAGAGCCCTTGGCATAACAATGCTGACTGTGATTCCGAACTAGAAAGGGGAAGATGGATCATTGATGTGGAACCCAGTGCCACCATTGCTACCACCAAGCTCCAGCCTGATGAACCAGATGAGCCAGAAGAAGGAGAACGCCTCTTCCATTCACAGGTGTGGGTAAAAGGCATCCCGCTGCACTTCATCGTTGATAGCGGTAGCCAGAAGAACCTCATCTCAACAGAGGTCATCAAGTGCCTGCCCTGCCGACAACGCCGCACCCACAACCGTACACCATTGGATGGCTCCATAAAGGAAGTGATCTCCGCATCATCCAACAGTGCCGACTGTCATATGGCATCAAGCCCTTCAAGGACAAGGTATTGTGTAATGTTGCTCCTCTCAAAGTTTCAGATGTTCTTTTGGGCCAACCTTATTTATGGAATCGTCATGCAGTATATAAGTCTAGGCCTCGTAGTGTTATTATTTCTTTGAACAGGAAATTGTACAGGATACCCAAGGAAGCCCCTCCTAGTACCACTTCCTTGATCTCTGCCAAGCAATGCAGGAAGGTCATCTCTCAGACTGGGAAATTTGTCTTCTTCGTGATTTGATCTCAGAGTGAGAGAAAGATCACAGCCACATCCAGGGCCTCCACAACCGATATCTCCACACAACAGAAGCAAGTGGATAAGGTGGTGGAAGGATACTCAGATATCTTCTCCTCTCCTACTGGGGTACCTTTGCACTGAGAGGTCAAGCATCCCATCGATCTGACACTAGGTGCACCGCTACCCAATGGGATAGTCTATAGTCGCTCTCTATTGGAAAACAAGGAGATCAAGAGGTAGATCCAATAATTTCTCCACAAGGGGCACATCTGTCCCAGCTCATCACCTTGTGGGAGCCCAATCGTATTGGTGCAAAAGAAAGATGGGACTTGGCGACTCTACATTGATTATCGGGCCCTGAATAAAATCACATTCCGCAACTGACACCTGATTCCCCGAATTGACGACCTCCTTGATCAGCTCACGGGGGCCAAATACTTCAGTAAGATTGATCTGAAGTCTGGCTACCACCAGGTCCCAATAGAACATACAGACGTATGGAAGATTGCCTTCAAGTCAAAGGAAGGTCTTTTTGAATGGCTGGTCATGCCTTTTGGTTTGACAAATGCTCCAACAACGTTTATGAGGATGATGGATGATATCCTACGACCTTTCACCAATACTTTTGTAGTGGTGTATCTGGATGACATCCTCATCTACAACAATACTTGGGAGGAACACTTGCAGCATATTCAATAGGTTCTGCACACCTTGCGGCAACAAAAACTATATGCAAACTTGGAAAAATACTCCTTCGGCATGTATAGGGTCCATTACCTAGGCTACATCGTTGATAGACATGGTGTGCATGTGGATCCAGCCAAGATCCAGGTCATCCATGACTGGCCAAACCCAACCACACTCACTGAACTTTGGAGCTTCTTAGGCCTTTCCAATTTCTATCACCGGTTCATGCTGGGATTCTCTCATATCGCATGGGCCCTTAGCCAAGTGACCAGGGGTGGTGGTAAGGAAAAATTTGTGTGGGGCCTATCCCAACAACAATCCTTCAATGATTTGAAGAAGATTTTGTGCTCATCGCCGATACTCTCATTACCAGCCTTGCAACATCCCTTTGAGATCGAGACAGATGCTTCAGATTATGTTGTGGGTGCCATTCTCACTCAACACGCCCACCCCTTGGCATATCATATTGAGACACTATCAGATGCTGTCCGTAAGTACCCTACCTACGACAAAGCAATGTACTCCATTGTACAAGCCTACCACCAGTGGAGACATTACATTCTTTGGAAGGAGATAGTCATCCACACTGATCACAAGCCACTACAGTTCATGCAAACCTAAGGAAAGTTGCAAAATGACCTCCATCAAAAGTGGTCTACATATTTACAGCAGTTCCACCTCAACATCAAATATAAAACAGGGAGTACCAACCGAGTTGCTGACTGCCTCAGTCGACCTCTAGTCATAGCACTCACCACGGTGCTAGACTCTTGTGGTCACGAGACCTCTGGATGGCCCCACCTCTACGAGATAGATCCTGACTTCTCCACCACCTATCAAATGTTGGGCACCAACTCAATGGTTTCTAATTTCCATCTTTAGGACGGGTTGTTGTGTCGTCTGGGCCATCTCTGCGTTCCATCAAGCGAGCGCGCGAAGCTGATTTGGGAAGCTCACTACAGTCGGGTGGCAGGACACTTTGGTGTCGAAAAGACAGTGGCAGCGTTGCAGAAACATTTCTACTAGCCGAAACTTCGACAAGATGTCGGCAAGTATATCATGTCCTGCATCGCTTGCACTATTTCCAAACCGACCACTAAGTAACAGGGCCTATACACCCGTTTTCCTATTCCTGACAGGCCGTGGGAATCCATCTCAATGGACTACATGTCGGGCCTCCCGTCCACCAGGAGGAGAAATGACTGTGTTTTTGTGGTTGTTGATCGCTTTTCCAAAATGGTGATTCTAGCCGCTTGCAAGAAGAGCATCATAGCAGAAGCCACTACCAAGCTCTTCTCTAAACGAGTATGGGTACATCTTGGGATCCCACAGACCATTATCTCAGACCATGACAGTCGGCTCCTCAGCTCATTCTGGTCAAGTCTCTGGTCATTGCTGGATACCAAGCTCACCAAATCCACTGCCTTCCACCCCCAGACCGACGGCCAAATCGAGGTTGTCAATCGGATGGTCGTACATATCCTGCGCATGTACAATTCAACACACCCCTGCACATGGGACGAGAGTGTTCCCTATGTCAAACATATCTACAACCAAGCCCTGCATAGCTCAACTGGCCACAACCCCTTTTAGGTGGGGTTGGGATTCCAACAATTGGGCCCCATGGATGTTGCACTTCCCCTTACGACCACCTCGGTCGACTCGTCCCCAGATGCTTACAAAGACACCCAGTTCATTGAACAGATCCAGCATATCCTCCAACAGGTTCAGGATATTGTACAGAAGTTTTTTGCCAAGTACAAGTAGCGCCATGATCAACATCAGGTGCCACATATGTTTTAGGTGGGTGCAAAGTTTGGTTGCATTTGCAGAAAGAACGCCTTACAGGGCCCCATTGAAAGTTTCAACCACTCCGTTATGGGCCATACACCATCACCAAGGCAGTGTGTGACAATTCTTTTGAGCTCAACATTCCCCCCTTCCTTGGTCTGCATCCAGTCTTCAACGTGGCTCTCCTTCGACCATATTTCTCACCATTATTAGACACCTCAGAGATAGCAGAGAAGTTGACACCAGCAGAGCTCAACCCTGTCTTCCTACAACAAGCATCCAGTGATCATATTGCAGACACACAGATCAAGGGCACTCGACATCAAAGGATCCAGCTTTATCGAGTTTTCAAAGCAGGGCAGCTCCTGCACCAAGGCAAGTGGCTCACCCGGGGCCAAATTCAACAGAAATTTCCTCATCTAATGGGGGAACCCAACGCAATGGAGACCATTGCTTCCTAAGTATGGAGGATTGATCCAGGTGGATATCGGTGGCCACCCACCTTTCCAGCTAGCTCAAAACAGTTTTCTGGCAATTTTAGTAGTGTACTATTTTTAGCAGTTTTTCGGGTCCTAAACTTTCGGGGCCATTTTAAGGCCCTAAACGACCTTTTTTTTCTGTTTGGGGGGCCAAGTGGTTTCCCTCGATACACATTAAGCCCCATTCAAAAGTTGTAAATCTTGGATAGGCCTTTCCAACAGGCTACCGAGCGCCCCAAACGAAGATCGTATGCAAAAGTTACGAACCCGGGAAGTTGATGTACTAACTTACCCAAACGGTGCCCACATGACTTTTGGCGCTTCATCTCCTAGGGTTAGGTTTTTGGATGTCTAGGGTTTTTGACATTCCTGTTTATTGTAAAAGGCCTTGAGAGCCTCATTGTAACCATCTTCTTGCAAAATGAGCTCAACCGTCACATCTCTTCTCAGAGATAAGCCGCCACCATTCCAGCAAGCTTGTTTTCCGTTGCATTTTACAGTTTTAGCTTATTTCCTTATTGAATATAATACCAGTTTTACTGTATCTCTGTTATTTTTTATTAAGCATCTGATAATAATCTGTATGCATTTCGTTCTGCTCATAAAATCCGTATCAGGGAACTCTTGTCTATTTTCCAGCTTGGGCTTGGTGTTCTATGCATAAAAATAACATTAGACTGTAATAAAATTGCATTTTGGGCATGAAATCACAAACATCCTTAGAACTTCATTGCTTTAACCTATATCGATTATGAAATTCACCTAATCAAAATTGTTTTATGATTAGTTAGAGAGCCATTTGGGTGATTGTCCATGAGGAATTTGACAACTGACCCTTGGAAACCCTCACAGTACAGAGCCTTGTCTTAGCTTGCATTGATGAAGGATAGAATTACCAGGCTTATATTCAGTAGTTTCTATAAAAAACATGGTTGTTCGATGGTTATTCCTATGAGTTTCCAAAGCAAGCTGCTGATCGAGGCCTTCGATGCACAGAAATGGCCACATGGACAAGAGTCGACTAGATGGTAGAGCTATAAAAGTTGGGCCTTCCATTCCACATTCATTTTTCCATTCCATGTACTTGTTTTTATTGCAACTAAATGATGCACAAACTTGATCATATTTACTAATCTTAAACTGTAGCGGTGCACTTAACAGAGTAGCTTCTATTTTGCAACTCTTTCCTGCATGTACCATATATTTTTATGGTGGAACTCTTAAGCATATTATTGCTTAGAATAATTTAAAGAGCTTGATAGCCTCCTTTTCCAACTCGTTAAATCACAACATGGATTTTTGACATTTTGAAGAGATGGATGATGATGACCTTGATTATTATGTGTACCTAGAGCTGATACAGCTCCAGGCCATTTCAAGAAGAGAATTTAGTGATTCCCATGAAAAGTCCTTAACAAAAATTAATTGTAAAATGCAATCAAGGGAGCTTGACAATATAAGGCTGGGCACATTTTGAAAACCTAATGCGTATCGTCCAGTATTACTTGTATGTTCAATCTTTAAAGTTAGTATTTGATCATGTATGTGATTTACCTACTGGTTTGAGATAAAAGGGTGCTTGACTAGTATATATTCATTTCATTTTGTTTACCAATATATGTTTCCTACTGACTTGGGCAGATAATTTAATTTTCACCACAGTAGGGTTTGTCTCCTACAAAAAGTATCATTTGAAAAAATATTTGTGTTCAATGAGCACAAAATAAAGTGTTCTTATTTATCATAAGTAAGTGGCAAAGTGATTTTGTGGGGATAAACCTCTGGAACTGGATGGATACCCAAGTAGTGGGAAATGGGTTAGAGATACCAATGGTTGTGAAGGGAAATCTATGGCCCCAACCAATAGTGAATGTGGAAGAAGAGATATATTCTTAAGGGAATATGTAATCATCCTAAACCCCAACCCATCTACCGATCTGTAGTTGGGTCTGCTCATATGATTCATGAAGGGGCAGTAAGCACTGGATAGGTCCTCATCAACCTTTGTTGTAACTGATCTTTCAGATCCATCATCAACAACCCAAGTTCAAAGCTCTAGTCGCCTAGATTCACTAGGTACTCCAGATCCTTCATCAACTCTAGCTAGTGATGATGATAAGGACGTGTTGATCGTGAAACACATCCATATATTTGAGATCTATCATCACTTAAACTAAAACGTATAGATTTTTAGTTAATCTAGGTACATACAAAACACCAATATGCTCAAGGATATGACTTGATGTTATTTGGAGTGAGATAGATCCCACTCTTGGAATTGTATATGTGGTATAATCACTAAGTTTCACATGCATACTTACCTCTTGTAACCAAGAACTTTAAATGTACAACCAGTAAGTTCTTAACACAAGATCTTTGGTATATTCATAACTGCCATATCAACAGATTATAATGAGTTACACTGACAAGCAAACTAAAATGATAAACTAATATTCAGTAACATGTATTAAAATAAACATATATATCATATAAAAAAAAGAGAGATATAGTTGAAGATACCAGCCTAGGTGTGAAACCATTCTTGTAAATATACTCAGAAGTGTTACTTTCATAAAAGACTGATTGTGCCTCGGAGAGGCCAGTCTTCTCTAGGAACCAGCTGACCTTACAAGAGGGTGTGTACAAACCAGAGAGAGAGAAATGAATGGAGTTGATTAGGTCAATGAAAATAAATCATAGTACATAACTCACCATAAATAAAGTCACAAAAATTATAAACTTCCACCAAGTCTCAGCACAAGAGAAGTGATTATCAACACATCACAACTGATCATAGGTGATCAAAGTCAAGTACTCTATAAGACCAAAAATTCAACAAGGTGGTATAAAAAAAATGAAGGAGGGTAAATGACCGCATTAACCACAAGTCAAAGACAAGGTACCACAATTCCAATAATAACTCAATCAAGGTGGGGAAGGTACAACGAGTATTTAATAACTCAATCAGTAACAGGTAATAAAATAAACATATTGATCATATAACAATAAGAGAGGTATAGTTGAAGATCTCCACATCAACATTAAACCAAAAATCAGATCTGAAGTGTGGGTACAAATATAAACAATGGTCATAACATAGGTGTGGGTAGTAGAAGACCCATGACCCTTAGAACCAAGAGTATGCCCCAAATGTGGCCAAACAACCATAGTACTCTATAAGACCAAAACTTCAACAAGGTGGTTTTAAAAAAGTTACTCAAGGAGGGTAAATGACCCCATTAAACACAAGTGAAAGATAAGGTACCACAAGACCAATCATAGCTCAATCAAGGTGGGGAAGGTACAACCAGTCATATCTCTCTCAAATGTACAAACGTTCCATATAACCTGAAAGTTCATCATCATAGTATAAGGAAGGGTGGTGGGATGCCAAATAAAAATATTCCTCATTTCTCTCTATGCAGTCCTGATAGCATCACATAACAGATAAGTACCTTGTACTATAGAAAATAAAAGTCACCTATGTTACCTTTCAATTTAGGAATATGGTCTACAAAAGAAAATTTTCATCACAATTACCATCCAAATTTCTGACTAGTGCTAAAGCAACAGTAAAATATTTTATAACATAATTTTGATCTCTATCAACTTTAGCACTCCTCTGTGGTCCTTGTGCTGAAGTTGGTCCTTGAGATGTAATGGGCAGTAATCAAATTATAACATATGCAGCAGTAGTAAATAAGTAATGAAAAAAGCGAATAAAAATTGATTAGGCTTCCTTGTACTCAGACAACATTTTGGTTCAGATCTTATCCTTTCAAGGGACAAGTCACCAAGGGAACATGAAAGTACCTTGAGAGAGAGGAAAAGTTAATACAGACCTCAAACAGGTTAACACAGTCAACATACTACAACAATTTAGCACACAGATGAAAGAAAGGTACAGTAACATAACAATTCTACAGCTTCATGATAAAATGGTACTATTTCTGAATAGTGTTAAAGCAACAGTAAAACATTTTATACCATACTTTTCATCTCTTTCAGTAACAGGTAATAAAATAAACATATTGATCATATAACAATAAAAGAGGTATAGTTGAAGATCTCCATGTCAACATTTAAGCAAAAATCAGATCTGAAGTGTAGTACTATTTCTGAATAGTGCTAAAGCAACAGTAAAAGATTTTACAACATAAATTTGATCTCTATCAACTTCAACACTCCTCTGTGGTCCCTGTGCTGAAGTTGGTCCTCGAGATGTAATGGGAAGTAATCAAATTACAAAGAGTGATGATGATCGAATTCATGATGAACATATATAATATATCTAATATAAATAGAATCAATGTTTCAGACTAATATATCTACATGCAGCACATACAGGAGTGATGATGTGTGAGAAAACACAAAATTTGAATATTAAAAAACAAAATAATTATAAACAAGCATACAATGACTTGTGATGACATTTAAATTTAAAATTCTAATTCTAAGAAAATAAAATATATAAATGGGAAAATTCCTAAGAGCATCACATAAAAGATAAGTATCTCTTAACTATACCAAATAAAACTTATCTATGTTACATACTAACAATGTTTCATACTAACAACGTCGATATCCATCAAAATACAAGTCATGAATTTATGTTGCATCTACTTTTTCGTTGATTTCTATTTTTTTGCATTGTAAAAAGTTGCGAGTACGGTATCACAATCATCAATTGGCGCAGTATTTACTATGATATCTCATATTATTGTTTGTGTTCCCATGCCCTCATTTATGCCACTTCTTGTACGTCGCTGAGTAGGGCGTGGAGGCATTTCTGAAGGGGTGTGAACTGCAACAATGGAATTGAGCATATATATATGACATTGAATTATTATTGAAATAAATATTTCATTATTTTGATTAAAATTACAATATTTCTCTTTACCAGTCTCTGTAGATGTGACAAATGGGGTGTTAATTGGAGGTCTAGTTGCTTCCTCTTGCAGTTCATGCTCTTGAGCTGTATGGTCTTCCATTGAAAGAAGAAAATTTATAAGTATACGTCAAGAAATATATATATCTAATCACAATAGATATTTCTATTTCCAAAGCATACATACCAGAATGGACACTATGCTCCACACTATCATGGGACATATGGACCCCAACATCAACTTGTACTTGCTGAGTACCGCTAGATTCACTGTTGCGGTTGCATTGTTGCTTAAAAAAAACAATAAATTTTTAGTTATGGGTGATATAATCAGAAGTATTTAATAGACTTTAATAGTATACTACAATTGGTGGTATACCTGCATTTGCATCATTGGGGAGATTGGAGTCTGCCCCAAGCTTTTCCTATGTTTAACCACACTTTTAAAACCAAACTTGAAGCCAAGCTTTAGGCCTTCCTCGGTGGCAGCAGCTCGGAATGTATTTCCCTGCAATGCATGATAACACATTTTAAAATTTCCTGTATCAAAATACGATGTTTGTTCGCTACTCGTAAATAAATATTCCCAACAATTAATCATTTAATACTTACGATTCTTGCTCTTAGTTTTCTATAGCCACCCTAGCCCAGTCTATGTTGCCCGTGCTTTTCCATTCCATCCTTGGTTTCTTTGGAGGTGTCAGGTAGCCTATATATGAAAATTTTGAAAAACCTTAGATATCAAAAATCTTACTTAAAACAAAAAAGAAAAAAATAATTGAGCTTATTTCAGTAAAAAGATGATATATGTTGTACCTTGCTTTACCAGGTCGTGGTTGTTTTCCTTGTTTTTTTTGCAAGTTCTCCCTTGCATCATCTATGAGTGCCTTCCACTCTTTCTTCGGAACCATGGAAGGGCGCTCATTCCTAAGGTCAGCTTGTAATCTTTCCCTATATTGGGGCCTGGTATATTTCAAATTCTCACCGGCTAACCTTGCAACAACTTTCCTATTGAAATTATTGGCGAACAAGTTTACCATGTGGTCCATCAATTCATTTCTCTTAGTGATATCTTGGCTATTCCACCGTGTGCGAATGGTGGGGCCAAAAATATCCAAGGATTTGTCATTCAAATGCCTGTAGAAGACATTGTTTCCTGCAAAAACATGTAATCCATTAATTTATAATAATTTCAAAGTATGTCTATTTCAATTTCATTATTAAAATCAATAAATTAATGGATAAATACCAGCAATTTTCTGAATCTTGATAGGAACACAAGAGTCATCCACCAGAAAGGTGAGATCTAGTGATCTGGTGCTTTTATCTCATGCCGCTCCAGGAAAAGTTTCCTGGTCGTCTACAATATGTTCATCTCCAGAGTCATGTGGAGTCCTAGGCTCCATCTCATCATGCTCCGGCATGGAATCATGCTCCAGCATGGCATCATGCTCTCTCTCATCAGTGCCGTCATCAATGGATTTGAGGCCAACCGCAGGAGTGCTAAAAATCCTCATTGGTACATTGCTTCTTTTTTGCTGCATTGGACCATCACTGCTACCTATACCTACCTTGGCAGGTTCTGTAGTCATGGGTTTTAAAAAATACTACAAACAATAAAATTTACTTTGTCAGATCACTTGGAATAATAAAAAACATAATATCGGATATGAAATCACAACATAGCTTAAAAAAAATTGTGAAGATGCCACTTACCCCATAAGATTGTATTTGATCTTGAAGCTCTTGAATCGTTTCCCTGTTCTCCTGTGTCAAGGGCCTTTTGTGAGCCAAGGAAAGCATTTCTATGTTTTCCTTTTTCAATGTTATTCTAAAAGTGTGCAGTGGGTCAATGGAATAGAAAATGTCTTCCTCAAACCCCTCATCACCTAGATCGAGTGCACGTGACTAAATTCATCAAACAATAAATTAAATTAAGCAATATAATTTTAACATCATTCAAATATTGATATTGTAATGAAAATTAAGTTACTATTATGCACTAACACTTACCTGACGCGATGTTATGTCAGTGAGTGTCCACGATGAATTGGCGTCGTGGAAGTAGCAGGTGCCTTTCCATGGTCCTGAATGAACCAATAATCCATCATAATGTCAGAAAAATGAACCAGTAATCCATCATAGCTCAGAAAAATGTGAATGTCAATAGAGGACATTGAATGTTAACATACTAAATCGAAACATTCATTTATTTTACTTAACACTTACCTGATGGGCCACAGAGTGTGACCTTCCACGGTCACCCTCGACCATGGAAGCAGCAGGTGCCTTTCCAATGGCGCCACCCCTATACAATAAATCAATAAATAAACGTTTACCTCCTACTAAATAATTGTAAGATAAAGAAAAATGAGATATTGCTGCATTAATATTTATTTTTACCTCAAAAGTAGAAGATACATGTTCTGATCCATGGCCATGAGCAAACTCCTGCCATAGTTTAATAAGCATGCTATCATATGTAAATATTAACAATAAGCACGGAAAACGCGAATGCTAACAGTGAAAATCGGAACATCTTGTTATTGTAGTCATATTTATTTACTATATTTAACATTTACCTGACGAGGCATAGATTCTAACCTTCCACGGTCACCTTGGACCATGGAAGCAGCATGTGCCTTTCCACTGCCGCCACCCTAAACAAACGTTGAGTCAATAATTGCATCATAAGCAAAAATGATATATTCATAGCAGTGTAATCACCATGTAATCACATGGAAATATTAATAATAAGCATGAATAAAGCGAATGACAACAGTGGAAATCGAATGTTAACAAAAAAAAAAAAAAAAAAAAAAAAAAAAAAAAAAACATTTAGTTATTGTAGTCTTGTTTAGTTACAATATTTAGAATTTACCTGATGAGGCATAGTTTCTGACGATCCACGGTTACCCTGGACCACGGAATCCACATCTATTCGATTTAAGTTGTAATCAATCAACAACTCTTCACCTGCAAGTATTGTTTTTATTGCACATACAAATATACGATGATGTTCGTGTGCCTCGAATTCAGAATTTGGTTGCTTATTTGTTGTCACTGGTCGTGTAATATTTATGAAGCTAACAACATTTCCAGACACTTTTGGTCTCCCATCAATACACATAGTCGCCCCTTTGTTTTTATTATTTTATGCTAGTTTAATATAATTTGCGGCAACTCCGTATCTCCACATACTTCAAGTATATTGGAACAATATCAACCAGTTATTGTATCTGTATAGTGGTCCTACATACTCCATCAATTCAGTTACAGTGCCATAGAGGACCTTTATTCCATCCATGGAAAATAGCCCCAATCCATGTAAGGACGAAGGAGCGATGCGATACATCCTCCCATTGATGAGGAAATCTGTGTCCACTTGAGGTAGCATATTAGGTACCCATCGTTGCACTAGATGTTTATACCTCAATGGAAAATCAATGTCTCCTATGTGCTCAACATCATAAACACGACCCACAGTTGGAAATAAAATATTTCATGCGTCTATGAAATCTGTTCGTTATCTTTTCAGATCTAGTTGATATAAAACTGGTATATCTAGTACAACTAATCTCAGTTTCAACCTCTCCGAGTATATCTTCATCGTCACTTGAGGAAGATAGATCTGACAGATACCTATTTGGTGGTACCTACACTCGATAAAACAAGAATAAAGAAAGACGGTGCTTTCTTTCTTCTTTGAAAGTACACATCCACAAATGCAAATATTCTTAGTTAAACACATTTACTTCCCTCAAATTTGAGGCTTATGAGGGACATGCAAACCCTAGTGGATGTAGTGTTACAAATCTCAGCTAAAGTGTTTGTTATTGGGAGGATGATTTGTGGAAGGAAGAGACCAAGTTACAGTTCCATAAAAATCTATCCATATGACACCACATTCATCACTGTAGGCTGTGAGCTCTTTTGTGGACTGAGATTGCATATTTGGGGGTCTTTTTCTATTGTGGGGAGAACAAAACCACCAGGGAAAAAAAATTAAGGAATTTAACTAGTATATCACCCAGTTTTGGTCCTTCTAACACTACTAGGCATATTATTGGCAACCTACCCTCTTTCTTTGAATGGCATATTATTTGCAGCCTACCCTTCATTTTTAAAATTTACATGATGGTATTTTATGCTAATGCATATGAAAACTATTTGTTAGTGAATTGTTTGGAAAAATAACTCAACTAAGAAACATTAATTGACTATATCAGCCCAACAAACCATAACCACAGTGAGAGGGTCCACTCAGGAGTACATTGCAGTAGTGTTCATAACTATTTGTCAATACATCTGAACCAAATAATCAGTAAAATACTACATCAGAGAATGCAAAATACATTAGCTAACTTAGGTGAGATATACTAAAATAAGCAGGTGTGCACATCAATATACTTCAATATACATTTCATTTAATAAGCATGTACTGAAATTAAATAGCAAGACAGAAATTAAACACAGTTTTCATATCTTTCAACTTTCCATCTTTAGCACTCCCAAGTCGGTCACTGTCCATAAGAAACTTCAACACTACCAGTTAAGTCACTGTGCTAATACAATTTCCAGTAACATGTAATGTAAGATAAACACATTAATCACATAATAACATGGTTTAGGATACTTCTTCGAGGAAAAACATGGTTTAGGATACTTAATAACATGGTTTAGGATACTTAATAACATGGTTTATTAGGATAAACACATGTGTTAGTTGCAATTAAATGTGTGGGGAATGTTATGTAAGATCCTCAAAAAACCCTTATAAACCACATGTGCTTGATGCAAACATTAAAATCCTTGACAATATAAGCCTTAACTTAAGTGAAATCAACAAGAGATATAACTAGTGTTGGAAACAACCAAACCATGACTATAATGATAGCTGAAAATCAAATGTGCAATAAGACGATTTTGAAAATTCGAAAACACCATGCATACAAAGAATAAATGAAGTCCATGTTCATATTCTCATGATGAATAGGATTGTCACTGATGAAAACATAAAAGTAACTAACCATTATGGAAAACATCTATAAGTTTTTATTACTTTCAAAAGTAAGATCTAAAATTTTTTATGACTTTATTTTCAATCTTTATGACAATTTGAATGGACAGGCCTCACTCATAGCCAAATACTTTTGAGATATTTACAAATCATCGGAGTATGGGGGACCATATATTTCTTAAAAGACGTTGGATTCAGTCCTCCAGGCCTTTGAATAAATAGAACTCAAGACCACACATATATTATGATGCTTGTGGACGTCTATGTGGGTTTTGACAAGCCACTATTCTTTGTATTTAATGTAGTACCCAAGGATTTGATTCTCATTAAGATTTTCCTGCAAAATATCTTTGACATGTTCAAGAGATTATCCAACTTCCCGTTTTAGATTATAAATAACAGCTGGTTCTAATGCTGTCAGGTTGATGCCGAATGACCGCCACCAGTCTCTCATCCAATCAGGGACGTAGAATGCAGGATCCTCATGGATATGTGTAGTTTGAAGTCCAAACTTTAGCATGGTATAATATGTTCTATCTGTATTTTCTTTTCTCAAGAATTTCCACCATAATTTTTTATATTTTTCATAAGTGTGTGTAGTACTTGGAAACCAGAGACTAGCATCTTAATGTGGCCATGCTTCCAAAGAATGTATCTAGTTAATACAGTAGTATTATTGGTCTAGTTGTAGCCTAGGGTGATGTGTAGACCCCTCTATCGAGATTAAGATAATATCATGATAGAGGTTTGTTAACCAATTGCTTGCATCAGCTGCTTTTCTCAGGGAGTTGTTGTAAATCATCTTTGGTAAAATACTGGATCCCATATGCATTCTTCTAAGTTCTGGCACTAGTATAATAAAAGCATCAAATCCCTATAAGTTAGCATCTAATACTTCAGCATGTCTCAACTCCCACCTAGCTTTCCAATCTTGCATATAATCCAACCAACTCATATTATCATTAATAGTATAGATATGAGTTTTTCCTCTAGTCCAAGCAGAGATTTTCATGTTTCCTTGTGGATTGTGGGCCCACTGGATTCCGCTTTGACCTTCTATGCTCGCTTTCCTAATGCTCACTTGCACCAGGCTCGCCTATTTCAGGCTCGCTTGCTTCAGACTCGCTTGTTAAAAATTAACAACATACTTCTGTGTCAGTATATTCTCTTATTAGTAGCCATTGTGGTACTTTGGTCAAAATGTTTTTCCTATATCATTGTTTCTCCATATTGTGTGCCTAGTGCCACCTCTCTATGTCAATGCATAAATCGACCTCTTCTTGGTTTGTGGTTCTAGTTGGCCTTGTTTTGGGCCTTGTAGTGGTTCTCTATTGTCACAGCCATAGTCATTGACACATTAAAACACCTTAGAACTAAGCCTGAAGTGAATAAGGATTCAGAGTCAAATCCCAGTAGCTAGTACCTCGTAGTCGTCAGTCATCACTCGTCACCTTGCAAAGCTAAGCAGTGAGTGCATGACATGAGTGAGTGTACCAAGGATGATTTTCTCTCGAATGTTGTTATTTAATTATTTATCCTAATGGTATCAATGACCTTTTTAATAGATTGTTAAAAAGGTTTCTATGCCTCCAAATAACTACAAAATTTGCCAAATAAGGGGAGCACTCTAGTCTCCCAAGCAAGAAAACAACCTAAGGATGCCACCTCAGCACTTGATAGTCAAAATCATAGAGGTCATTGACACCATTAGGATAAATAATTAAATAACAACATTTGGGAGAAATGTGTTAGTTGCAATCAAATGTGTGGGGAATGTTATGTAAGACCCTCAAACAACCCTTACACACCACATGTGATTGATGCAAACATTCAAACAAGAGATGATGATGCCAAACAAGAAGACGACGAACATCGTCTAAATACTATACACTAATAATATAGCATCAGAAACAATCCCACCATGGTGATGTGCTCTATAGAGCAAAAACCATAGAAAATCATGCATTAGAATAACTCAATCAACAGTAAATATGCCTTTTTGTAGATATGGTACTAATGTTAAAATCCTTGACAATTTAAGCCTTATTGTGCTAAAATTAATTGTGCTAGGAATTGGCACAACTATAGAAAATAAATGAAGCTTATGCATGTAAAAGTGTAGCATATTGTGCAAGAGAGAATAGTAAAAGGCAATTACCATTCCAAAATGTAATTTGAACCAAAACCCATCCAAGTCAAGATCAACATCTATTGGCATGCAAGAATTTCGAAAGATCCAAGTTATATCTCAACCTCCCAACGACAATGAAACCTCATCCCTAAGAAACCAACAATTTTGAGCAGATTTTAGCCATTCTTTATGGTCAAACCTGAACATGTTGGGTATAAATTGAGACTATTTCTGACCTCGTGTTCATCAACACCTTATCTCTTCTGAGTCTGGACTAATTATGGGCTAATTCCTAACAAATATGGGCAACCCCGAGCATGGTTAGGTATTTTCCTATCCCCTTAGAGTAGTGAAAATGAGATTTGGGAACTCCTAGGCATAATGTAGCCATCAAAGAATTAGATTCAAATCATCTCTTATTTGGATTGATATTCACAGTGTGTAACAACCCTCATATATGAATATAGAGAATATTTAACATAATAAATATAAAATAATGTAAGATAATAATATAATTGGGAATATGAAAGAAAATAAGGGAAAACAAATTGCATTAAATAAGAAATTAAGAAATTGGGAGAAGGAGGAGATTAAAGGAGGAGAAGAAGTGAAGAGAGGGATCTTTTTTGTCTTTTGGCATTTGGGAAGAGGAGCTCTTGAGGAGAGGAAAGAAAGATAGCACTGGCATAGGGTTAATTGTTGGGGGCTCGGGGGCCTCAGCCTTTGGCTGGGGGTTGGTTGGGTGAAGGGTCATCCCCCCACCTTCAACTGCACTATTGGAGTTTTCAAGGTAATGGTAGCTGCTAGGTCATCTAACAGGTATGGCTCCTTAATTTTCACAATATAATTTCTGTTAATATTGATTAGATCCACTTTCTTTCTCAGATCTTCTATGCATGTTGTTTATTGTTTGTTACTTAGATTTATATGAGTTGCAGAGATTATCAGATCCACTGGTGGTATATGGTTTCATTTGCATGTTGGTTCTTTGAATTATTATAGATTTATATGAATTTTGTGAGTCTTAAATCTGTTATTATGGATTAGATCTAAGTCATTGTAAGATCTTATTTTCATGCTAGTTATTTGTTTGTATTGCTATTTTATGAGTATATCTTTCTTACATTTTGTATCAGAGCTAGATTTCAAAAATTGGTCCTTAGGGGCTCTTAAAAATCCTTTCAAATCTATGATATGCTTAATTTAGATGGATGCATGTTATCGTTATGTGATTGTAAACGATAGATCTGCCATATGCAGACCTGTCATTAAAACATTGCAGAATTGTTGGTATTACCAGATCCCAAATTCCAAAGTCTTTTAAGCTCGTCTATACTAATTCACAATACTTGACAGCTGGATTATATAAAAGCATAAATTAACATCAGGGATATTACATTCTTTCTATATATTTGAACCAATACTTTCATTGACTCACAACCTATCCATCAACAAGTTCCTGGAGTAAAGAGAGTTTTGCAGGCATTAGTATCCCTTCCTTCGACAATGTATTTGCAGTCTGATTTTATTCTCTGTAGATATGCCTGAAATGAAGAACAGGAAAAAGATCCCTGACCTCCATAAGTTAATAAAAAAGAAGATGCAGAAGGATATTTGAGAGTTGAGAAATACCGTTCATACAATTGATTACCAAACTAAAATCCTCGAACACATTTGCTTTAAGCTGAAAGAAATGATTATCGGCCAAGAAAAAGATGCAACCACATCCACAAATACTCAAGTTGCATGTGCCATGGCACCAAGGGAACCTATCGTCAATGTTGGGAGAAGTGATGATCTTGTGCTTCTTTGTAACTGGAATACACCTGCATTGACCTCCTTTCAGGATTAGGAAACCTATCAGCAAAGCATTCTTTGATGGTTTTCCGGTCCCATATTCTTGAATGACCCAAAAGACCCCAATCCAAATGATCTTCCAATTCTCCCCACACCTGCTGAGAATAGGGACAGGTAAGGAATAAATGATGCGAGGTTTGTACATGGGTTGAGCGGTTCAACGTTAAGTTTTTTTCTTTGTGTCCACGCTCATATTTTATTTTTATTTTTTAATCCCTCTACCATGCCCTTCACATATTTCCACATCTTTTTTATTATTCCTCAGACTCCTAATTTTAGGTTTCCCCAAGGTGATGATAAGAGCCAGTAATATTACAAATTTGTTGGACTAAGAGCGATTAATATAGTAAGAACTGCACAATCGAGAAAGGGACACCAAGCTTCAGTAAAACCTAATTATAGCGTTCCAAATTTTTCTCTGTATAACGTTCTTTTTCCCAAGTTACTTGGATTTCATGGATGCAGGGATGCATGGTGATCATTTTTCGTGCTACCATTATTGACAACCAAAACGCAGCCGATATGCGGGAATAACTAAGCGTTTTAGTTTCTCTTTATCACATGCGTTATACCATGATGATTATAATAGCTCTACGCTTATGGTTAACAGTGTCTTGCCAAGGTTCAAAACAGCCTCATCTCTGTCAGTTGTTTGAAAGATGTTGCTTTCATTATGATTTTCTAAGCCTTCCTATTCTTTTGTGCGCTATCATGTATCACCTGCCAAGTGTCATAGAATTCTGCACGTTAAAATCACCCTTGGAGACTGTCTGTGTTCATTCAATGCCCTTCATCGTTAGGGTTTCCCTGGCATTTTGCTTCCATCTATGTAGAAACGGCCTCCTCCGACGTTTTTCAGTCTATAGAAATGGCTTACAATATTTCTAAGTCTATTTGAGACAAAAATAATATATATGTTCCGACTCACTTGGGCAGATAATTTCACCACATCATTTTTTTTTGTCTCCCAAGAAAGTTGGGCCTTCCATTCCGCATTCGTTTTGCCATTCCCTGTACCTGTTTTCACTGCAAGTAATTGATCCCTATTACTAGTATTAAAATGGAGTGGTGCACTTAACAGAGTAGCCCTATTAGCAACTCTTTCCTGTATATACCATATATGTTTATGGTAGGACTCTTAAGCATATTATTGCTTAGAATATTCAAAAAAAAGAAAAAGAAAGAGCTGGATAGCCTTCCTTTCCAGATCGTTAAATCACTGCATGGGTCGGTGACGATTGGAAGAGCTGGATGATGATGACCTTGTAATCTTCACATTAGTGAATTTCGCTATATAAGGGAAGATCCTGAATACAATGGAACTATAGTAAATGATGACCATTATGCGCGTTTTCTGGTACCTTTCACCATAACTATTATGTGGGTTTGCTTCGTGGCGACTTGTAGAGAAGAAAAACTCAATTTTTTAAAGATGGTGGCCTATTTGTGTGGGAGATCAAAGGGCCCTGACCTTAGAAGAAGAAATGGAGAGTGGTAGAGAATTCTAAGAAGTTCGTAGAGCTGGGTAATCACATCAATGAAAATAGAGCCAGGTATCCAAATTAATAGATGGATTTGCTCAAAATACCGATAAGTATCATATATATCACTGTACTAGTGTTTATTTTTTCTTCTTATGTATCAAAAAGAGGGAAAATCCCTGTAGCTCTGGATGTGCTATGAATAGAATATGCTGCATTTGAATTATGTATTCCCCTGCATTATTTAGACGTTGGAAACTGTAAAAGGAAAGCGACATCCCAAATACTATTTATTTAATTATTGTTTAGAGATTGTAATCCCAGGTTATAGATTTATAATGAAGCTAAACTTCTTTTTATACTTTTGATAATCCTTAGAGGAGACAACCACATAAAACACAATCATAGACTGTAGACTATTTTTAGAATTAGTCCTTACATAGTTAAATGGCAAGCATTGTGGTCTTCTACACAGCCCTTGGATTGATAGTTTGTTATTTGTTTTACTGTTATTTATCCCCATGAAAAGAAAGGTGTGGGTGTTCTATGCCTTGGTAACCTTAGTTATGTGTTTTTTCCTATCGCAAGTGTGCGATTACATTCTTCATCCCGCTTTGTATTCAGGAAACGCTCTCTTTTGAAAGGGAATCTCTTAGTCTTACACCTAAATGCTTGATCCCTTCCATCGTGACATGGCCATCATCATTTTCATGTGGTAAAGGGTTATGTTCCTTAGATTCCATTGTCAAAATTCGAGTGATGAAGTTTGAAGATGCGTTATTAGCTAACAGGACTCTGTCTTGGCAACATTTTCGTTTAATCCTGTGGATCATTACTAAAAACCCTGTCTTTGTGCATAAACCTTAATTCCTTGGCGTGATAATAAAGAGTTTTGGTTGAGTGGTAAGTTGTGCTTGGAGAAATTGGAGCCTTAATGTGAATACATGTGGCATTCCAAACCTCCTCTATCTCTGCATGATTAATTTGTAAGAATATTTCCTTGGTTTATATTGCATCTTTGTCAATAATTGTTCCCATAAAATTTGCTTTCCGCTACTGCCTATACAATTCACCATGATGAGTCCTTTGGATTGAATCCCTATGCGTTGAAGATATTCCTATACAATTCACCATACATGGATGCCCTACTCACTTTCTATGTGGAATCTTTGATGTATAGATCCCTGTGTATAAACGGTTACTACTAGTGACTGTGTTAGCAATAGTGTGAGAATTGGCTTGGTATTTCTTTGAAAAAAAATGTGTTAAAGGTGTATTTTAATGACCGCCCAGACCCACGAATCCTACCAGACTGTAATAGCCCTGGGAAGTGAAGTGTTGAAATGAAAGGAGTCTGGAAGCACATCAAAGGTAGAGGGGAAGCTAAACAAGAGGAAGCTGGTTATGAGAATAGATTAAATTAAAGAAGCGTGTTTGGTGAAGAATTTAGAGATTTGTTGGGGAGCGCAGCTAAATTTAGCTATTTGCAGGAAAGAAAAGTCCATACTTTACATATCTCTTTCTAGTCCATATGTTACATACTAGCTCAATTGTTGATCTAAAATTCCTCATGCCAGAACTTGCTGGCTTATTATTATGTCAATCAAAGTGAAATCACTATCCCCCATCCAAAAAGAAGAGGCTGAGAAGCATCACTAGCAATTTCAACATCAAAAATATTCTCTTGATATTCACATGGAAACTGACAGATATGGCCATGGAGTGTGAAACATTTGATCATTTATCTGTCTTCTATGCACAATGGGTTGTTATAGCCTTCCACCAATTAGGGTCCCTGCATCTTCATTCATAGGTCATTCTACAAACTTTACCCCAAAACAAGATGAGCATTCCTCAAAGTCTAATCAAGCTCCTTGAAAGGACCAAACACTAATTGTCTCCACTTAAAATCTGGTTGTTCACTCCCAGACTCCCCAGTACTTTTATACAATGTTAAAGATATGAACCAGGGCTGTGATGATTCCCTGCACGTGCAGGAGATACTTCTTGAAGCTTCTACGAGGATACTCAAACATGTAGCTTCAGGATCATTTCTTCAAAAGTCTTATTACTACGTTGAGAATCTTCATTGGGAGTAAGCTTGTGTGACATTAAAATATATTCACCCCTTGCATAGAAACAACTCCACACCATTGAACTCAGCCAAGCGACATCCAAGGATGGTTCCATAGTATTATTTTGATGCATAACGTGAAGATACAATAGTCCCTTTATCATGTCAAGAAACAAATTGCTCATAAGACTTCAATATCACTGCACAGAAACATGAAACATGAACTGAGCATATAAAGGAGGGAATGGGACCTCTGAACTTCCCCTTTGTCATAGTTTTGATTCTGCTCAGATAGATATGAAATACTTTTATAGCCTTGAATCTGGGTATGAAGAACATTCATGGCACCCTCATATTTGATTTCAAATCTGGGTTCAAATTTGATTTTCTTCTCCTTCGCGTAGATTCCCTCTATTGTGGAGCATTTTTTTTATTGTATGATGGCTTGCACATGGCCAAGTGCGTTGATGTCGTTGTAATGTCTCCTGGAATAGTTCTTGAAACATATCCTAATTAAACTTGTCCCTAAAATGGATCTGAGATGGGTGAAGTATGATTCCTTTCGGTATCAGAAACCATCACTATAAAGTCTAATGCTAAGGACAGGAGATGAATACCACTAAGCTGTAAACAAGGGATAACCTAGGAAGTAATACTGGATTTGGTCTGGCAACAATAGGTGGAAGCTGCAGTTTCCAATCATTCTCCATAGAAGGATGATATACTTGACAATGCAGGTATGTTTCACACATTGCAATCCCAATCATCCCAATCAGCCATAGACAACCCATAAATAATCAAGGAACATACTACTAGAGTAATTTAATGCGACATTTTCGCTCGTCGAATTCTGCAAAAACATGAAAGTTGTGCGCACATATAAGTATCAGTTTTGAACGATCATGGATGATTAAGTCTCATAAGCATCACCTGTAGGCATAGGCGACACCACCAAGCATTGAAGTCAGGAGATTTTGGGTTTCTTTATGTAACTCAAGGTGAAGTATAACACAACTCAGTCAGATATTTCATAATTAAATCAACGCGAGAAAAGAGATTAAATAATTGATTTTTGTATTCATCTTTCTAAAAGACTTGGTGTTATTATTGTCATTTTTGAACCTATTATGGATGTTTTCACCAGTTGGGTTGTTAGCAGAAACGTTGCATTGTTAGAAAATATATTATTAGATACCAAGTATGCCAATGCATGACAATGTTAGTGGCATGCATGTGGCTGTGGGTGGATGAGGATTGAGCATGGATATGGCCACGGAAAGAAGAGGCTTGAATGCATGTTTGTCACCACTAGACGAGGCAATGATTGGAAGAGGTCATTGAATATATTAAATATATGTGAGGTGATCTGAAAGGTAGTGTAAGTGTCATATGCCATGAACTCCACTAACCATAACTATTTATTTTTGTTTAAATTATTTTTTAAAAATCTGAGAAATCTTAGAGGAGAGAGGCTCACTTTAAAGGGATTGATGTAGTCCGTTAGGGATGATGAGCAATTTGTTTCCTGCTAAGAGGAGTAACGTTACAAGCTTGCATAATTGATTACTTTTACGGGTTTATAGTGATCTGTCCATTGGTTAAGTTGAAGTGTAGACTCATATAGTTGGTCCAAATGTTTCGTTGAGCATGCATTTACCCCTTTCCATTACCCACTTGTGTCCTTTGTGTGCAACAAATATGTGCACCCCTTGTGTGTTGCGTGGAGGGAACCCTCCACATATGGGAGTTAGAACTATGGAGATTGAACACTCCGAGGTGTATAATCAAAACTATGTGGATGCCACTAGAATTCTTGGGCAACTTGTTTAAACACCAAATTGAAATGAAAATAAGTATGGCTGTTTCATTGAGTTTTCATCATGAGAGTCATGTTCTATGAAAGAGGCTTGTCACATGTAACTAGCCCTTGTGCAACCATCCTATGATGAGTCACATCTAAGCTATTCAAAGATTGTTGTTGCAGAGATAGTAGGGAAAGAAATTGTGTAGAATACATTATTGGCCTTAGCACAACATCTGTAAGATCAATTGCATTGCAAGAAACTTGCATTTGTCACCACCCACATACCTTCAAATGGTTATAGCTCATCCTCTAGTCTTGGAATCACAACAACGTTGATATCGTTGGATCATCATCACTCTAACAAACATAAGCAATATAACACCGTTAGTTGCAAAATTACAGATTGTTCATGGTATGTATACATATTTCTCTTTCCCTAGTGCGAGAACTTCATAAAGGGCCCTCTGTTCTCTTGATTACAATATTGAGTAGACTTGAGCTTATGACACATGGATTGGTTCTTTAATTCATGTTGATATTCATTCAGTGTTTTATGGTTTATAGTTATAAGACATATGATGCATATTCCATGTTGATACAGAGTTAGTATTTATAGTTTCTTATGGTTTCTGAAGTTAGAAGATGTATGTTGCATATTTTATGATGATCCTTAGTTTTTCATGTTGCTACTCAACTCCCATGATGCATATTTCCTATTGACACTCAATTTATTATGGTTCTAGATGTATTGGACATGAGGTACATGATATGTTGATTGTGGATACTCAATTAGTACCTTGTAGTTTTATTGATTCATCTTGAAATATAAGTTATGTGGTACATGATATGGTATTTTTACATGTTCTTAGAATGATGCCTTCATGGTCATGCATTATTCATGTGAAATTTGATTAATGTTAATTCTAGCCATGAAATGTATAGCCATGGGTTGTGCATATGATACTTCTTGATGTTATTTAATGACGTATAGACATAAAATGATATTATAGCTATCATTGCATCTAGAGATAAATGACATTTGGCACATAAATGGTATGAAAGCATGTTGTGGTAAATGTTGGTATTTTACAGCTATGTTATGTGTTAGTGAAGAATAAGAGATTAGATTAGATATTTGGTATGACATGATATCGTTTCATGCTAACCCTTTTTGCTCCCCGTAGAATGCATATTTGATATGATGATGGATTATGTGAGTTGTTACTCCATGTTGTTAGTACTAATGTTGGAATATGGAAGCTTATCATGACATATTTATGAGATCTACTTAGTGAAATTATGAAAGTATCATGACCAGTTATGTTATAATGGTAGCACAAAGCACCTAAATGCATTAGATGTTAAACGTGGTATGACTTACTGTGACAATAGCTTATGATGCAATGTAATGCAATATGAATTGGTGGATAAACATTCTTGTTAGCACATGATTCAAGGTTGATCCATGATATTATTATATTGAGAAATGCTTACTAATGATTATTCATTATGGCAAGTGCCATTTGTTCTAGGTGATCCACTCAAATAACCTGATGAGGCTAAGTATTCTATGATTTCGTGGGAGCCCATAACCACGAATGAGAATGGCTACTATAAATATATTATGGGCTGGGGGACAAGCCCAACAATTAGCTCTATGCCAACAGTGCTTGAATTTTGTACCAGAAGCTGGGAAGGTGGCAGTGCCACAGATACTTCCCGGAGAACTTTTGATGTGACTAGAGTCCATGGTTGGAGACATACTCACCGGGAGGGAAGTTTATGGAGAAGGACTTATGATGCCTGGGGCTAGTTCCTTGAGGGTGCTGTAGAGGATGTTTAGGCTATCCTTACGAGATGCCTAGGGTATAATGATCCTGATATGCGTAGTGGAAGCATGGTGGGCCCATAACCCACAGGTTCCAGGATCAAGGTACCGGGAACCAGATGCCGGTTAATACCGATGAGGCCGTACTATTACCAAAAGTTGGGAAGGTGGAAAATGCCGCGGTAAATTCCTAGATAACTTCTGATGACTACTATATGATGATGTCTGGGGTATAATGATCCTGATATGCATAGTGGAAGCATGGTGGGCCCATAACCCATAGGTTCCAGGATCAGGGTACTGGGAACCAGATGCCGGTTAATACTGATGAGGCTGTATTATTACTAGAAAGTTGGGAAGGTGGCAATGCCGCGGTAACTTCCCAGGGAACTTCTAATGCCTACTGTATGATCTGCGGACAGGTTACAGTAGAGGGCCCGTGCCATGGCGAGCGGGACCATACGGAGTTGAAGGGGAGGTTTATGGAGGTGGCGGATGGTATTATTCTCAGGGAGAGGGTGAGTAAGGAAAGAGGAACTAAACAAATACACAACTATTAATTATTAAATAATTATCTAATGCTTTTGTATGTATGATGCATAATGTTGTTATGGTTGCATACTAGACTCATAGGGAATTACTTAAGAGCATGTTGTAACTTAGGGCGTTTGATTGTATTAGTGTGGTTTGGAGACTTCTATGTGGTGGCCACACATATAAATCTCTTAGCTTCACAATAGTACTAGCTACCTATATATTCTAGTATTTACTTGATTGATTGATTGAATAAGTATTGTATTTATTGCTTGAATATTATAACTTCCGGACGAAGTTTCTTGAAGGGGGAGAGTATGTAACAACCCTCATATATGAATATAGAGAATATTTAATATAATAAATATAAAATAATGTAAGATAATAATATATTTGGGAATATGAAAGAAAATAAGGGAAAACAAATTGCATTAAATAAGAAATTAAGAAATTGGGAGAAGGAGGAGAAGAAGTGAAGAGAGGGATCCTTTTTGTCTTTTGGCATTTGGGAAGAGGAGCTCTTGAGGAGAGGAAAGCAAGATATCACTGGCATAGGGTTAATTGTTTGGGGCTCGGGGGCCTCAGCCTTTGGCTGGGGGTTGGTTGGGTGGAGAGTCATCCCCCCACCTTCAGTTTCACTATTGGAGCTATCAAGGTAATGGTAGCTTCTAGGTCATCTAACAGGTATGGCTCCTTAATTTTCACAATATAATTTCTGTTAATATTGATTAGATCCACTTTCTTTGTCAGATCTTCTATGCATGTTGTTTATTGTTTGTTACTCAAATTTATATGAGTTGCAAAGATTATCAGATCCACTGGTAGTATATGGTTTCATTTGCATGTTGATTCTTTGAGTTATTATAGATTTATATGAATTTTGTGAGTCTTAAATCTGTTATTATGGATTAGATCTAAGTCATTGTAAGATCTTATTTTCATGATGGTTATTTGTTTGTATTGTTATTTTATGAGTATATAGTTCTTACATAGTGCAACATCACAATGAAGAGTGGAGAACTAGGGATCCCATACGATCCACAATCACCAACGAATGATTGTGATTCATGATATGGTTAAACCTAAATATATTTCACATTGTATCATATAAAACAGTTTGCCTATACATATGCCTTGTTACATTTCACTATTACGTCAATGAGGTCATCCCAGGGATACCATGGATGCAATTTCTAAAGAAGACCATGATATTATTTTGTGAAAACCACAATCAACTAGGATATAGTTGAATCTGACTTCTCAAGTCACAATTAGTTCTATTGCTAGTTGGTCGGATGCTCTCTTATAGAGGAGGTGAAAATAGATAGGCCTTTTGTTCCCTTTATGTATTTCCCAAGCGAGTTAATGTTTCAACATGACTCAAATCTCAGACTTTCGGGGGAATAAATATAGGGCACTAACTTCACTAAGGTGTAAGCTTAGGCCTTTAGAATGGTTTTTAGCTCTACAAACCACCAACAAAGTTTTAAATACGAGTCACAATTTGTTGAGAATAGTACAAATATGGCATATTTAAATTAAAGACTAATTCATCAAGGTGTGGAAAATTAATAACCCAAGGCTTAGCAGAGCATTATTGATCTTTGGATTAACAAACTTATAAATTTCCCTTTTGATGTATGATTGAAGGACTGTCACTTGTAGTATGGAGAGGAAGGATTAAGTTTTCTAGTGATTGGTCACCCTATTCCTATTTGACATCAATTCATAATTTCATAATTGGTGAGGCCTAGCCACCTTGATGTGGTGAGGAATTATAAATGCATATTTCCATTCCTATAGATCTCAGATTCTAAAACTAACACTTGCATTGGATGCACAATTCTGCAAAATCTATGGGAATCCTATTGTAGATCTCAAAAACTAATCTTTGTTCAGACCAAAATTTCATGAAAAATATGTTTTTCTTAACAAAAATATAAGTCTCGCATGGAAAATTGTTTTGCTCAAATTGAATTCGGTCAACTCATTTATTATCTGCATTATACAAGTTTTCAAGAAGATGATAAGCACTGGTGGAAATTAGGGGGATTTCAAATATTTTTATCCAAGAAAAGTGCCCATTATTAAAAATATTACACTTTTGAGGTTCAATAGTAAAAATAGCTTTCACATGTACCTATAACTTGTGCCTAGCATTTCAAATTTGCTCACAATTTGTTGCACTGTAATAAGGTCCATTGCTTCTTAGTGCAAACCAAAACCAAACACTTGTGAAAGTCTTAATTCTCATTCCCATTCAATTGAAAATCAACAAGCTATACATAAGGAATTACAAATTTAGACAAACTACATATCACTTTAAACATGTAAAATTCACATAAAATCCGATGACACTCTTGTCAATAATGCATCCAACATGAAAAAAGCAGGTAAAGTCAAAATGGTAAGGAAACAAAATATAAGGACAAATATGATTTTAAAAATGATACACAAAATCAAATCAAATAAATTCTCAGCTAAAAACATAATAATCGTCAACATACCATTTCCAAGTTCAGTTAAAGATCAAGATTAAGGGGCCGTTGCATGATGCTTTTGTCATTCCTTAATCAAAATTTAAAACTTGGGTAACAAGTTGATTGACATGGGGAATATTAAGGGCTCAACAAATGGTGATACATTGATTGAAGCTATAATATTTGTGATTATAGTTATATGGAGAACCTAAAGAGTAAGTAAATTATATTATCTTTTATGAGTCACCTGAGCATTTTATAAGTTGTGGATCCTTGTGGTAAAAGACCCATTGAATAAGCAATTGCTCATGGACAACTCTCATCCCTAGATGCAAATTTGAAACCAAGCTCTTAAGGATTGGAAAAAAATACATTATCATTTTCCAAATAAGCAAAGATGATCTAAGTCTACCTAATGGATGTAAAGATATCCCATATCAATATCCTATGTTGAATATTTTAATTGGCACATTGATGTACACTATACTGAAAAGACAAAAATCTAAGACCATACGAAGAGTTACAGCAAGAAGGTTGGGTCCAGTGGTTAAATCAAAGTTCCTTCAGTTCTCAGACCCTAGACATGTTTCCATGTTAATGTCATCTAGAAAAATTAATCATGTCATTTTGCTAGAACTAGACTTGATAAAAGTCCCAACAACTTTGATAATGTATGGAAGCAAAGTGTCTTCACAAGTTAGGTCTAGTAAAGTATACCCCTCAGTCAAATACAAGTATTGGGTGGATTTTAAAAAAGAGACACCTATACAACCGGATCTTAGAATTCAGACATGACAGCAATAGTTGCAAGCCATTGTATCAAGCTTATGAGGAGACCTGCTCCAAGCAACCTCGTAGTGTAACTTAAGCTGTTTGATTTCGGTCACGCTGTACTAATGCCATTACTTATATTCAATATAAGAAAGATGGGACTTGATTTAGGTTGCAAGGTAGCCCCAAAAGGATTGGCATAATTGCTGCATGATGAATGCTTTAGCAACCCAACCCTACCCTACAAACATTTAGAAAACCGATAATTTAGTAATGTGAGTGAGGTGGGGGCTAATTAACCTGAAAATCGATAATCCATGACATAATGTGTTTCCAATGACCGGGAGTAGATTCAACTAGACATTTTCATACTCATCCATCACCTATCCTTCCTTACCCTCTGACCTCAACTCCGTGTGCTATGGGTGGTCTGGAAGGAGAGGACTAGGCACATTCTAAAATATGATTCTAAAATATGATTTGAAACAAGTCATCCTCAAATAATTTCAAAACAATATGAATATCTAAAGATTCGAACTAAAATCAAAACAACTTAATTAGCAAATGAAATCAAAACCACCTAATTTGCACCCAAAAATGCATAGATTTGACTCAATAGAGGATTCACACCCAAAAATGCAGATATTCGACTCAATAGAGGAGGGTTTCAACTTACGATTGCCACTGAGTGCAATGAGGACAATGTTGGACCGCGTGCCACCAAAAGACTGGTGGAAGTTGCATAGTGAAAGAGGACATGGCCCAAGAGCCGGTTGCAGGGGGTGCCGTCAAACCCAACAGAGGCGCAAAAGAAGACTCGTAGCAGAGTGCAATGAGGACAATGTCGGACCGAGTGCCACCAAAAGAGCGTTGGAAGTTGCACCGTGAAGGAGGACCCGACCCAAGAGCCAGTTGCAGGGGGTGCCATCGAACCCAACATAGGCGCAACATAAGACTTGTAGCAGAGTGCAATGAGGACAATGTTGGACCGGGTGCCACCAAAAGGCCGGTGGAAGTTGCACAGTGAAGGAGGACACGACCCAAGAGCCAGTTGTAGGGGGTGGCGTCGAACCCAACATAGGTGCAACAGAGCGTTTTGGCCAAGATCGACAGGTATGTTTAAGTTTTGTTTTGTTTGTTGTTTACAAAATTATAATATATATTAATTATATTATAATATGTATTAATTAAATAATAATATATATATTAAAAAACTTAAAGAGTCAGTAGTTTGCAAATTAAAAAACTGTTTATATGGTCTCAAATAGTATCCCAAAATGTGATACCAAAAATTTTATTATTTTGTGTTAGGATTGGGATTTCTAAGGTCCAAATTAGATCACTATATGTAGTACAAACAAAATGGTGGTCATTTCCTTGTTATCACTTTGGATGTAGATGGTATGTTATTTTTTGGTAACAATAGGGATGTGAATTGTGATTTGAAGTCTCATTTTTTAGCACAATTTGACATGAAGGACTTGGAGGACTTGGAGGCTACAAAATTTATATTAGGAATCATTAGAGATAGAGAAAACAAAAATATTTAGTTGATCCATTGTAAGTATGTGAACAACATTTTATGGTGCTTTTGCATGGTAGATTGTAGACCATTGAGTGTTTTGATTTATGTGGAAACTAAGATTTTAGTTGAACAATGTCCTACAAAAGTGACATAGATGGAGGATATGGATTCTATTCCTTGTGATATTGCATTTTGTATTATGATGTATTCCATAGTTTATACTAGACCATACACTTCCTAAGTAGTGAGAATTTTGAATTGATTCATGGATAATACTGATACGAACATTGGGTTGTAGTTAAGAGAGTATTTAGGTATTTGCAAGGTACTTCATGACTATTTCATATTTTGTCATAGTAATCTTTCATAGGACCCACACTTATTGGACATACAAGGTTATGTCAATTTTTATAAGGTAGAGGATGTAGATAGAAGGAGATCTACGAGAGCATATGTGTTTTTACTATTTGGTGGAGCAATGAGTTGGATCAGAAAGAAACAAGTTGTGGGGAGAAGCGACATAGTATATGGCGGTTGCTCATGCTTGTAAGGTGATCATTTGGATTATGAAAATATGTTTAGATGTAGGGATAAGTCAAAGATCTATTATAGTATAGTGTGATATTAACATTGTCATTAATTTGTCTAACTAAGAATCCCACCTTTCATGCAAAGACAAAACATATTGACATCTAGTACCATTTCATGAGATAAAAAAATTGACGTTGGTTCTAGTTGGGGGTGCTTCCACCATTATTGTTTGAGAGCTTTCAAACAATCCTGAAAAAATTATTATCTGCAACAGGAGAGAAAGTTAACAACAAGAAGAATCAGAGCTAAGTGACATTGATTTGGGACAGAGCTATGTTGCGACATAGATGGAACATGGGACAGGGGAACCTCCATGAAAAATATTGAAAAGATTTATTTTGTCACTCAACATAGATTAAAAAATAGCACATCCATAAGTCTTTTCAAAGGAAAAAAGACTTTTTAAAGCAACAATTTATCTCAAGAAAAAATACTTGATTGATTGAATTTTAAAAAACTAAAAGAATAACATACAAATGAACTGCACTTGAACTCAAACCAAGATGGCTCTGATGGTCATTAACAATGAATATATTTGTAAAAATCACATCAATAATCTAAATGCCAAACATCCTTTACATTATACAAATCCGATAATTAGTAATTGAAATAACCCAGAAATTAACACATAAATCTTATAACTTCATTTTGTATCTTGTGCAATCGACACATGTTCGATTCAAACCATTACCACTACAACCTCCAAGAACACCCACGCTACTGCACATGTAGAACATAATTAGATTAGAAAACTAATTTTCAAATATAACCAAGTTAATCGACAAAATGAACATATGGTGAGTGCATTTACTCTAACCTAAAAACATTGCATACCTCTACTTTTCAACAATTAAATATCATTCATCTTCTTCTTCATCCAACTCAACATCTGTATCAGGATCTAGTTATGAATAGATATTGATGAAATGATCATTCACATCGTCATCAACATCATCTTCGCTAATATAGTCATCCATATCGTCAATGCGATCATCGTCTGCTACAGTTGCATGATCAACCTCTTCAACTTCTTCATCTAACAAATCAACGGCAGCCTGATATGAATCATCATCTTATTCTTCGTGATTATCTTCATCATCTAGTACATGATTATACTTTATTGGTATTCCTCTTGGATCGTATCGAACAACATATGACCAACCTGCTTTACCTGGTACCTCGGAGTAGTAGACTTGCTCACATTGACTTGGAAGAACATAAGCCTCTGTACCCGGTTCAAATGCCTTTGTATTAACCATGGTAAATACATTAGCATGCTCAATAACAGTTCTTTCAGGATCACATTCATGCATACGTATCTTGTACCACTTCACCTCAAACAAAACTATTTTAAAGGAATTAAAATCACACTCAATAATGTCCTCCAAATTCCCATAGTACCTATTCTCGGTTTCTTCTAGATGTTTATCACTTCTAGAGGAAACATTAGTGACCTTAAACACTGCAGTTATCCCACAATCCGAGGTTTTCCTATTATCATCCAACTTTTTGATATGAAATTTACGACCATTACACCACATAGCCTTGTGATGTTTCAACTGCAACATTGACAACAAGTTAATTAAATACATTGTGAATTAATAAACGTCATATAGGAGTTAGTAAATATAATTGAAAAATTCAACAAACGAAATGTAACTGAAAAAATGGATCGAAGTAACTAGAAAAATTGTGGGCAAACAATTTACTTGCCTTTTTATCTTTTAAACCATAGGCTAAATCAACTTCCCTTTGCGACGTAAGTTCAGGAAATTGATGTCGAATACGATGATATGTTTTAATCATGTTACTGACCCCTTCCCATGATAACCTACTGAAGAATTCTTCACAATATTTTATCCAATGCTCCATCCAATCAAGGTTGTTTGCAATGTATAAATGTAAAGAATCCCACACTCGACCAACTATAGGATAAAATAACAATTCAATATCATTAATTAGATATCATTAAAGGCACATAGTTTAATATAGTTGAAAATGCATAATTATTAAAAAAAGTTAAAAAAGAGTATGATAATATAAAATTGGAAAAAATACATGTGTAATATATTAATTCCACAACATACAATAATTACCTTTCATAGTCCTCAATGTACCTCTCCCCAATAGGACCTCTCCTTCAAATTTGTTGATGGAGTCGAGATGCCAAATGCGAGGCACATTCATATTTTCTGCTAATTTAGGTAGATATTCACTAATATAAACCATGCATTGATATACCATATATCCTTCAACCATAGCACCCTCGGGACATGCTCTTTGTCTAAAAAAATCCTTCAATGACTTCAACTACCTCTCCACCATCCACATCGACCTTGTGTGTACTGGTCCACATAATTCAATCTCTTCAACTTGGTGTATGAGGTAGTGTTCTTGTGCATTGAAAAATGCTGGAGGTAGATACTGTTGCATTTCACACATTAGTCGGGGAATTTCTCTCTTCCAATGCCTTATATCTTCTTTATGGATTTCTTTTTATGAAAGCCACCTACAAATGATGCAATAAAACAATATCAAGGCATATATAATATTTGCGGGGAAAACATAATATGTCAATAAGTTCCGCTACAAACCATAGACCAAGTACATTTTCCAAGTAAAACATTACTTACCTCATGTATTTTCCAAGAACATAAATAATATGTTTTATGTTGTTGTCAAAGTCGTCTGGGAGAGATAAAGGTAGAACATACTGTATCAAAAAACACATAATTATTAATATTTATTTCAAAATAAGAGAATAAAATTAATAAAATAGTGCATACCGATAATGAAATATATTATAAACTCATAATTACCTTAATGAATGTATGCCAATCATGTGTTTTAACCCCAACAAAATCACCTTTTTTCATCAATATAATCTTTATGTTTGAAGAAAACCCCGTCGGAAACCTGATTTTTTTGATAACCTCTTTTACAATATTGCTCTATTGCTCTGTCAAGCACCAAGGAAGACTAATATTCTGTTGACAGCCATCGCCATTAGAATTAACGATCACACTTTGCAATGCCTGATTAGCTTCTTGGGTGTCACTCCAAATCTTTCCAATTTTTTCTTTGTTATTCCTTCCATCTAATATTTTCCATAACATTTTTGTTATGTTATTCCCGATATGCATTGTGTCAAACAAATGAACTATTTGCAGGTGCTTGTAGTATGGAAACCTACTGAATTAAATCGGGTAAATTTTGATTCCTCGTAGAAGCCCATTTGTGTCTTAACGACATTCATGAAACATCAACAAAGTCAATTTAAAACTAATTAATCAATATAGGTATAACATATCGCACTGAACATAATTCAGTACAAAAAAAAATTGGCATACCTTGACGGTTTCTATTATATTCCAACTTCCATAGGTGAGGTGTCATTCTTTGTGGTTTTTTTCCATTCTCTTCTTTACCATTAAATTATTCTTTGTCTGTAGTTTGATAACTATGGTTCTTAGGCAGAAAGTGCCTATACTCATCGAACAGTTCCTTTGCTAAACTCCTTGAACGATGAGATTTTATCCCGGGACCGCAAACTGGACATGCAAATTTACCCTTTGTTTGAAGACCTACAAGATATATGAATTGTTGTAGCAAATTAGAATTACAATTTAAAATAATGCATGATATTATCAACAAATATATAAAATATTAAGGAACAACAAAAAGTAACAATATACCACAAAAATGTGTTAACCCGAGAGCATAATGAATTGTAAATGCAAGTATTCCATGGAGTTGAAATCGTCTTTCTCTATTGGTATAGAGATATCATACATAGTGACACCATCCCATAACTTCAGCAACTCATCGATAAGAGGCTCAAGATATACGTTCATATCTTTAACTTGGTACTTGCCTAACTGGTCCAACATACATGATTAATTATATTTAGCGCCTATATTTCGTTATATATAAAATACATAACTATCATGCATGAAACAAATGAATGAAATATTTAGTGATCAAACTTTCCACGGGGGCTTCACTAGCAGGCAATATAATATCATGTTCATTCATATTGCGGTATTAAATATTCATGAAAACCTTTAAATTTTTCTGCTTATATATTAAGGGGCAAAGTTTTATTTTATTTTATTTAATGTAACAATACAAAAATACTTTGGGGTCATTTTTATATGGGAGGTCTCACAAATATCCACCAAATAGAGATGGCAGGATCACAACCAGTTGAGAAATCGGGTTGAGGTAAGGCTTGGGATTACCAGTATGCAGGGAAATCGCCTCTTGAGGCATGCTTGAGGCCAGGGGTTTCATGGTGAAGTGGGTTTCCAGTTGATCATAGTCGAGAGACAGTGGTCATTGACAACTAATTGTTACCAATAACACTCAACCAGTTGTTACTAATAGCCTTGGGAGGCTCTAAGCCTCCAGGGCCTGTTATAGGCCCTCGATAGGCCTTTGGGGCTTGAATACCCAACTACTTGTGCCTATTACAGGCCTTAGGAGGTTTAGTCAGCCTCCTAGAGCTTGCTACAGGCCCTAGAGGATTGGATACCTAGCCCACAACAAGCTTGGTCAGCGATTGGGGAACTGCAACATGCAATCTAAATGTTGTACTATGTGCATTGGCTCTAGTGACATACAAGAAGTGATCTCCTATCTCTTCATTAGACCATTAGATGTTGCAAATCATAATGATATGTGGTTGAGTAATTGCATTGTGGGTAAAGTAATGTGAATCCACAATATATATCGAAAGAAGCAAGGTGCATTGTAGAATGCATTTGGGGTCATAAGAGGGGTATCATATCAATATACTAGGTAGAAATATAAAGGGGTATAAAAAATGTTATGAAAAAATTGATACATACAATATCTAGTGAAAATAGGGTTTTTTTTTTAAATTGGGAAGGCATATTGGAAGGGGGTAAAAAAAAATGATTTTGGAAGGTATTTTCCAATATTTAGTGAAATTAGGGGTATTGTTTCATATGCCATGATCGAATGTGCTATGATAGCGGTTTATTGAGTGAATCCCCCGTGAGACTTTCAAGTAAAAAATTACATATTAATTAAATACCTGGAACAATCATTGCCAACATTGTGTGCTCTCTCTTGATCGACATTCAAGGAGGAAGGTTATTGTTTATAACAAAAATAGGCCACACTAAGTAGGTAGAACGAAGCTCTCCAAATGGATTGACACCATCAGCTTCCAACGAAAGTTTAACATTATGAGGTTCTTTTTTAAAAATTAGCCACTTTTCTTTCGATGTACCTCAATGTAGAACCATTTGCAGGCATTCGAAGAACATCGTCGCGACTTCTGTTCTTTGCATGGAAATCCATAAACTGTGCTATACTTTAACACTTGAACAACCGCTGGAAATGTGGAATTATCGGAATATAACGAAGAACTTTTAGAGGCACCTTTTTTGTCTCTTTATCGGTTCAATACCTACTTGTTTGACATTGTGGGAATTCATTTTCTAATGCATATTGTCCATAGTAATGATATGATCATTAGGACATGCATCAATAGCTTGATACTCCATTCCAAATGCTTTCATAATGACATATATCTCTCGATATGTGCATGGTAAAATATTTGATGTTGGTAATAGAAATTCACCTAACAATCTACAAAATTCAAAAGAATAAATCAATGAAAACAATATTAATCATCAATATCGCATCCAAACTTTACAAATTAGATAACAATAGCAATAATATAGGAAAAAAGTCAACCCTTTCTATAGATATTGTGAACATGCAGACAAAAATAATTAACATATTACATACCTTAGTATCTATGTCAGATAGGTGTTTTATAAACCATTCAAAACCTTCAAGTTCACTAACAACAATATAGCAGATAGAAGATTTGTTTTTGAGCCTTCATAAAGAGGTTGGTGTGACTTCTTCAGTAGAGGATCAACATCATGACTATCGTCTTGGTTGTCCTCATCCATTGGAGCAAATGTGTCTTGGATCAATCTATGTATCTCATCTTCCTGATTTGTATCACTAATGTTATCTACATCTATATCATCAGAAATAACTACTTGATCATCTTCAATATTCTGATGTAGAAGTTCGTCAGGCTGTAAATGAGTATTTCTGCTGGTACTTGGCAAATAACTCTCCGGAGGGCAACATTTTGGGGGCATTGTCTATAAATTTACAAACAACGTAGAAAAATTAGTGTGTATAGAACATATAGTAAAAAAAAGACATTTTACTGAAATTCATGACATGATGAATATTACAGTGAATATATTAAAAATTGAATAACGACCTCTTACCAGGGGATGATATTCATAAACCCATTCGGCGTGCCCCTTCTCCCTACAATGTCTTCCAACTGTTGTTATTAAAAGTATTCTTTTTTGAAAGCCCCTACAATCAGAGCAAGGACAATAACATTTTCCATCTCCTCTCGCCTCTAATGCAACTCTAAACTGAGCAAGCTTCCTTGCATTTTCATTCATGGTGACAAATTCTTGTACTGGTACAAGTAATTGTCTTACCTACACCATACCAAACAATAACTTGTCAATTACATTATATATTATAAGTATATTTCTGAATACAGTATATTATAATCCAATTTCTATATTTATAAAGAAAAACATGAAGACTAAAGTAATATATACTTCCAATGTACCATCTTACGTCGTATTTAGGATCTATCACTCAATTGTGGACCACCTTGTTATAATTAGGGTCATTGTAGAGGATGTTTTTAATTAAAAACCAATCTCTTGTGTTTCTTCGTTGACTTTAGAAAATCATTTGACATGGTTCCTGTAATTGACCTTTGGAATTGATTATAGGAGCGAAAAGTTCCTTTCAAATTGAGAGATGTTGTGATAAGGTTGTATGAGAACATTTTTACCAAGTTTAAGAACATTCAGGGTTGGTTATGAAGTAATGATATTTACATGAAGAAATTATCAACAAGGTCCAATCTAAAAATAATTAGTGAGCTTATTTAAGAAGCATCACAAATTTTTCAAAACAAAAAAAAGCATCACAAACACAATAATCACAAGCAAGACAAGTCACAAAAATACTTACAAACACAATAATTACAAGCATTGTAGTGGAGGATGATCATAATAATAATAATAGTAATAATAATATAATTTTAAGGTTATGACCTAGCCAAACACCAAATTGATATATGAGACCTCCTTGTTTGTGGGACAAGGGGCCCTCTCCATGTAGCAATTTCACTGTGTAGTTTACAAAGGTGTACATACCTAAACCCCCTACCCGCCACCCCATCGTAATAATCAAACCTTTGACCTTTAAGAAGGAAAAAAAATGCTCCTAACTATTAGGCCTTTTATTAGTCTATGTACGTGCAACTCAAAGCCACTTTTCACATTGGAAAATGGAATTTGCAATAAAGGTTATAAGGTGTTCTGGACGATTCTTAATATATTGAGCATGAATATTATGGACTAATATTTTAGGTACTTCACTGAAATGATACATGGATAGGATTACTATAGAAATATTTGGAAAGTGGATGAAGCATGTAGAAATGGGTTGATCATCCAAATTTCAAAGGGTGGCCACATGGCCAACATTTACCTGTTTTATGTGCATATATACTCCAACATTACCTTTGCTTTGGCATATTTTTACTTTATGTCACCTTATTTTTTATTCCCAGTACCACTTATTTTAATTCAAAAAAAATGACTATAGTACTAGAATGAATGTTATTTACCATGAAAATCAACTTGTTACCCCAAAATATTTAACTAGAATCTATATTTGACAAGGTGATGCAATTTCTAAGCTAGAAGTACGTTGGACTTAAAATAACATTTCCATGAATTTCCTTGCCACAACCGTTTTATAATGACCTTTTGTGGGTATTTCAATACAACATAGTTGATATTTTGTATGTATTAGTTCCATAAAATTTTATTCTGTAGACTACCAATAATGGGTTTTGTTCCATTATTATGTAAAATATTGGTGAAAAAAAGGAAACCAACAATGAAAAGATAAGGGATTGCTAGAGCAAATGGCCAACACCAAGGGAGATCCAACACTGAATACCAAAGGATCAACTCTAAGTAACCTTATGGAGATAAATTTATGTAGTTGATGAATAAAAGTGCTTAATGAGTTTCCTTGAGATATGTATTTCATGAAAATAAAAATAAAATAAATAAAATATTTGAATCTAACTAAAGAAAGGCAAATAGTCTTGCATGGAAATCAACATACCTAGATAATCCACTCCACGTGGTCATTATCTTAAATGCATGGGGATATTCATGATATAATACAATGGAATTCAAGTTGAATATCCCCTCCATATGTCAATTGTATTTAGTACAATCACTTATAAGAGATTGACAAATACCCCAAATCGATGCATGAGGGAAAAGTTAAAATGAGCCAAATGAAAATGATAGCAAGTTCTTCAAAAAAATATTAGAAAGGAAAAAGAGCAAGTTAACACCTAAGCCTCATTACTAAACAATATTAAATTCTAACCCTTATAAAAATATAGACAAAAAAATATAAATTACTAACTTTGCAAGTTCAAAATCAGAGCTATGTAGAATATCCAAGCTCAAACAATCACCCCGCAAGCTCAAAATCAGCGCTCAATGTGTTGAAACTATAGAAAATGTGTAAATAATGGTTAGAGTATGTAGTATATATAGCTCGACCTTTGTCTATATTGCAACGGACAGTGAAACCTAGATATTTCATCGATATAGTGATAAAATTCGTGGAACATTAAACATCATCGATATTGCCACAGTTTTTCCGCCCTGTGCAAAAAAAAATATAAAAATTCATTTTTTTAACCCACAAATGTTGAAAACGTGTAAATATTGTGTGGACCAATCCACCCATATGTAATAGTGATTAATTCACTTACTATAGCACAACTATTACCGTAAGTGTTTTGAGTTTGGTTGTTGGCCTGAGTGCCATTGTTCTTGTGCTTCCCTCCTGCATACACGTTTGCAATAGGATTTTTGAGCTTTTCACTCACCACTACCCATTTTGTTTACTAGCCAACTGTCACCATTGAGTCGCCAAGATGTTCTCGGTGCTTCCAGGGCGAACCCCAACAGTACGATTCACTTGACACCACTCGTCCTAGATGTAGAGCATTGTCACTTGACTCCACACATCATCAGCATAGATCCCCGTCATATGATTCTGACGCCCCTAATTTCACATCTGACTCTGAGGTAGAATCCGAATACCCTACATACACAGCACCAACTAGCCCCATGGCTGGCATGACTTCCAAGCCTTTCTTTACAGGGATTGCTAGTGGAACATCTTCCACCACCCCAGCTACCACATTAGAAACCACTGCCACAACTACCTCAGGTATGCCCTCTATGGGACCTACTCCTACTTTGGGTATGCCCTCTATGGGACCCACTCCTACTTTGGGTATGCCCTCTATGGGACCCACTCCTACAATGAGTATGCCCTCTACGGGACATACCCTAGGCATGCCCTCGACGGGACCTACAATCACCATCCCCGCTACTATACCAAACCCAACAGTTACTATACCTAACACCAACCCATTTGTAACCCATGTTACACTTCGAGGCACAGGACCCTCCCATACCAACTCCACACCTCAATTTGGAGGTCATATTCCCCTCACGGATAATATTCCCTTTGGAGGTAGTGGCCTAATCAATAATGCTACCAATAGCACGTATGCCCCACTGACCATGTCGCACTCCTCTGCTAGTTTTCCATTTATGGATAGTAATAACCTACCATACCTGGAAAGATTAACAAACGATCCCATTAGACATGATCCTACTTGGACTCACATGCCCACTAAAATCCCATCCGACATCCCTAAGTTTGAAGGGAAGGCTGGTGAAGACCCACAAAATCACATTATGTCTTTTCATCTATGGTGTTCCTCCAACTCCATAGTAGATGACTCTATTTTCCTACATATATTGCAAAGAACATTCACTGGCTCGGCAGCCAAATGGTATATCGAGAAGCCCCATGGACACACCCTGCGTTTACATACCTTGCCTTGACTTTCCTACAATTCTTTCAACTACCCATCCACTATGATGCAGGAGTGGAAATCCTCTTGTCTTGTAGACAGAACACGGCTACCCATATCACATATCACATCCATGAGTGGTGTAAATGCCATAGCCTATGCAAGATCAAGCTAGATGATCGTATTTTTTTGGATTGGTTCCTAAAATATCTCTTTCCAGCCATAGCCAAAGATGTGGCTTCTAAACGACCCCCGTCGGAAGAAGAAGCCATTCTAAAATCCCAACAGTTTGATTTAATCTACGCCCAGTCTAGCTATTTATACACCATCTTACCTGACGCCCCGCACGGCGATCCAACCCAGAATGGCACGCCGGGGGCATACCATGCCACCGACGACATCATTGGCTAGGTTGTGTCACAAAACAAACCCTTTACCATTATGAGTACCAATAACTCCCCAGACCTTTCAAGGGCTACATCTCATTCCGAAGCTACCACTTCATATGCTCCCATAGAACACACGAACCACACTCATGGACCCTTCTGTCCACCACAGTGTTACGAGCACTCAACTTCAACTTATGCACCTCCCACATATTATAACCAATAGGCCACTCATGCTCTTGTTCACTCACAATCCCAATCGGCTTATTACCCCCTGCAAGCAGCACTTGCTTCCCCAACACTTCCAATAGCTCAAGGTTACCAACAACCACAACAAACACCTGAACCAATTCCAAACCCTCCTGCTTACTATCCACCACAACCTGCTCAAGCACCTACGCGACCTCATAATGCACCTACTACCCAAGGGAAATTATATGCACAACAAAACCAACCCAAAACTAGAACAACCAACGCAATCAAGGAGGTGATCAACATAACCACAGAAGAGGATGCAACCATGGTCAACCACCCAATACTCTGAATAATAATAACGCTACTCCCGCCAACCAAAACCCTGATCTTCCATCGAAACAGGGTAAAAATCCTAATTTAATAACAAACCATCTCTGTTCCATATGTGGAGTGTATGGCCACTACACACACTCATGCCCCCATTTGGAGCGCGCACGCCAACTCTGGACTGATGACGCCCAACGCTAAGGGAACACGACATAGCTAGCACCACCTCCTCAACCGCAACCCATGATATTTTAGAATCCTTTACCCAACCAAGGAGTAGTAAACACCCGTGCAATGGATCCCCCACAAGGACCCGTGGAACCACAACAACAATCACCTATGCTGCAACTGATTAACAACATACAGATTCAGGTACTCACTATCTACTAATGATGTCATCAAATGATATCAACCTCCAAACATGCTGAAACTAATACAGCTTTTCCCCTGAAACCACACCTAATGATCCAGCCACAAACACCCTTCCAACTGATCAGCCATTATGCATACCTAATATGCCGATGCATGAGGACCCTAAAGCCCCTCACTTCCCCCTACGACGGATAAACAATAATCCTAACACTCTTGCAGCTTCAAATTATAATATTGTGGAAGACTTAGCCCAGTTCCCTGCTGTTATGTCCGCCTTGGAAGTCCTAAAAAATTGTCCTGCACAGAGGAAATTATTATTATCCGCCATTGGAGCAATAGACCCTAATGATTCACGAATGATGGCATTTGATTTGGACCAAGCTGAACCATGTATGCCTTTGACATTAGCATTTCAAGTTTCTGTGTCCATTCGAGACCTTGTCATTCATCGATGCATCATTGATGAAGGTGCCTCCACCTGCGTGATGTCGACATTTGTCTGGTAGAAGCTCGGATCTTCCACATTACAACCATCCACTGCCTCCTTACGAGCTTACGATGGTCGTTCAACTCAACCGCAAGGCCTTTTGGATAATGTACCCATCCAATTAGGTGGAAAAATGGTTCTCATAGACATAGAGGTCATCAATGCCTAGCTTGACTACAACTTCTTACTAGGATGAAGTTACATGTATGCCATGAAAGCTGTTGCTTCATCCGTCTTCCGCCTCATGATGTTTCCCCATGAGGGACGTGTAGTCAAAATTGATCAATTAACATACTATGATCCTAATGCCCCAGCCGCACCTGAAAATGTTCTACCCATGATTGAACAACCCGTTCAAAGCGCACCCACATCGTTTGTCTCCACAGTCGGACCCGGTATATACTTAGATACTCCCATGGCTTCCACCTTCCACATTCCACCCCCTTTACGGATAACCAGAATATCTGATTTGTGCACCCTCTCACAGGAACCTAACCAACAACCCCCTTTATTACCACAACCACCCTTAGTACCCAGTCATGTAGGAGCTACACCCATCCACACTATCCCATTTCTATTTCCTCCTTCAGGAGTAGTCAGCACCCCAGTAATGGCTACGCTCAACCTTCTAGGGTTAGCATTAGGACTACCTGTGTGGTACCTGCCTTCCCCAACCCCTCCCCCGACACCAAATTTCATTTTTCAACCGGTGCAACCCATCAATACCTCTAACCGTCCACCCCCCGGTGTAGCGAACATCCAAAAATGACCGCCTCCAACAATGGCCACTGCAACATCTAGTAATGCTCCCCCTTCATTCCGCTACACTGGGTCAGAGGCCCACAAACCTACACTACTGGACCCACAACCCGCACCACCCCATCGACTTCAAATCCACCAAAGAATCCCCCAACAATTCGTGCTCTCCCTAAGTGCTCTTTGTGTGATGATATAGGCCATGCTACCCATCAATGTCCACAATTACCAGCACTCCAAGACCACATGCAAATGTTGGATGATGATGCTAGCATCCAAGTTGTCAAACTTGAACTACCCCCTCAACCTCGTGATAAATCTTTGCGTACCAATCACCCTTGTGCGATATGCGGCGTTTACGACCATCAATCACATCATTGCCCCGATCTCCCAGATTATAGAGCATCTCTATACGAATTGAATAATGTCGACCTAGAGATATCCCCTCCTCTCATTGAGGAAATATATTCCTCATGGGAAGAGATTAATAGCATTTATATGATCTCATCCACCAGTTCACCTCAGTCAACCGATTTGACAACACAATGCTTCTGCAATGACGAGGAAATACTTGAAGCACTTACTGCACTAGACTACCCCTGGGATGATATGTACCATCGATCATACTTCATCCCTGAAGCGTCTACCTCTTCCATGAAAAATCAATTCTCCGTTGAATCCAAAGATTTCCTTCCCACCAAGGTCGATTAGTTTAAGGATCCCACCCCAGCCCCTGATGCCTTTGAGGAAGGAAATATGGCCAACATTTCACTCGTTATTAAAGCCGACATCTCTACCAAGCCCGGAATACCCGAACTCATTTCCCTGGGGGCATCATGTACAAAGGATGAGGTACAAGATTACAAGGAACTCTTTCAAGAGTTCCGCGACGTATTTGCATGGTCCTACATCGAGATGCATGGTCTTGATCCCGCTATTGTAGAACACCATATTAACACTTGGCCCAACATACCACCTATCTGCCAAAAACAATGACCCATCCATCCATCTAAGCTTCCTGCCGTAAAAGCATAAATTGAGAAGCTTCGCACAGTAGGGTTCATTTACCCCATAGCCTACACCACCTGGGTTTCTAACCTAGTACTAGTTAACAAGAAGCAAGGTGCTATCTATGTCTGTACTGACTTTCGCAACCTAAACCTCGCTTGCCCCAAAGATAACTTTCCAACACCATTTATTGACCAACTTATCGATGCATGTGCGAGGCATGAGATACTATCTTTCATGGATGGTTTCTCTGGGTATAACCAAATTCACATTTGCAAAGAAGATCAGTACAAAACTGCCTTCACCACCCCATGGGGCACTTTTGATTACCATGTTATGCCCTTTGGTATTAAAAACGCTAGAGCCACTTTTTAGAGGGCCATGACATATTGTTTTCATGACTTGGTCAACATTATCCTTGTCTACTGTAATATCCCTTTTTCAAATTTTATTAAAATGCCAATTTTTCAACTTTTTCCCCAATTTCGACCTTTGACTAGTTTAACTGTTTTGACCTCCAAATCATCCCAAATGCTCCCAAATCTTCTGTATGAGTGTATTAATGGTATTTAGACTTGAATATCAGATTCATGGATGTTTTATGGACCTCCAAATACTGCTGCAAACTTGATTTGTATTCTGATCAATATAGGTAATTTTGACTAGTAATTTGTGCATCAAATCCCCCCCGGGTAACACTGAAAATGGCCTTCCAAATGCCTCCAAACTCCCACAAATTTATGAACAGAGGTATATAATGTGTTAAGTATGTTATTGAGGTCTCATATGCACCATTAATTGATTTTTACTACTGTTATAACTCTCTCACATTCAACAGCAAAAACCCCCAATTCGACCCTTGGGGAAATGGCACTATTTCATCTCCCAATACAACTAAACTGAGTAAAAATGCTTCAAATGCTCAAGTACAGTACATGAAACTTGTAGAAGACATCCATGGCATTATATTTATCACAAATATATCAGAGAATCATCCATCCATTCGAAATAATTAAAATTATAGTGTCATACATCAATGCATTGGGGAAATGGACATTGTTTGCTCATTAATCAATAGTTTTGCATACAACCAGTGGGTATTTCGACCTGAGACTTTCTGAATATGAATAACAGAGGATATGAAGCTATTACAATCATAAATATATAATGAGAAGCTCTCTCAAGAAGCACAAGTGCTCACCAAAAACGCCCTCCCTCAAGGAGCATGAATATGCCTTCAAAACTGGAAACGGTGGAGAGAAAGTGCTGCACTAAACCAAACCATGAAACTTCCTGTAGCTGATACCTGCAAATACAAACTCCATTAAAGCACCATGAAAGACCTGAGTGGCCTCTCCAAACACCAACTTGGATGGGAATCTTTCACCCTCGAAATTGGCTAAGGCAAGAAACTAGTCATCCACTAGCTCTCTCTTCACAAATGCAATTTTTCTCAAATCATCAAAAGCCATTCTCATACTTGATTTCTACATTTTATAACCAACATTAGCCTTCAAGGGGTCGAAATCCTCTCAATAGATTCAATAATTTTCCATTTAGGAAATATTCCTCATTTGCCACTTGTCTCCTAGTTCCAACCTTCCATCTTCTCCCAAATTCGAATTTGAGTCTCTTTGGATTCCTCCAACTCCATGAGCGCCTTCCTTGAGCCTATTTTTGGGGCTGACATGTCATAATGGTCAGGTGTAAGAAGTCAGGTCTGAATTTTGTCATAAATGTCATAGATGCTTCATTATTGTTGTCATAAAACTAGGGAATCTAGCCCAAGTGTCCACTAGTCTCCAATTTGACTCTTCCTCTCCCATGGAGGTTACTATTCCATCCCATTTCGACCTAAGATGCTCAATGCCATGTGTTATGACTTACCAATTCACCCAAGAGTGTTCACCTTCCCATGAATTCGAATTGGCAAGAGAGAGCTGCCATGTGTCATTGAAAAATCAAGCTAGTGTGGGTCCCACCACCTCCATATGTCTCCAAAACCACTTGCCACCTAGAATTTCTCTTGAATTTATTTATTCATCATATTTATTAAATACTTGAACCCTTCTAATGTCTAAATATCATTTATTAGCTTCCTTATTACCATCCCACATGTTCCCATCCAACCTAGGAAACTAGTAGGATTGATGGGATTGTCTTACTATGCACTTATTTGAATGGGGACATTACAGTCCTCCCCACCCAATATTGCTTGTCCTCAAGCAATTTCAAATTTGGATGCTGCAAAATCTTCTCCTCTTCCCATGTGGCATCTTCATTTGGTAAGTCCTTCCATTGCACTAAATATTCTTTGATGATTCTACTCCTCAACCTTCTTTCCCGTGTCTTCAAAATCTTTTCCGGAACAAGTGTGAGCTGACCTTCATCATCCAAAGGAGGAAGTATTTCTGAAGTGATGATTTGCTGACCAAGAGCTTTCTTAAGACAAGAAACATGAAATACATTGTGGATTTTACTCCCTTCCGGAAGTTCTAGTTCATATGCTACTTCTCCAACCTTCCGCACTACCTTGTATGGCCCATAGTACCTTGGTTTTAATTTTTCTGCTCCATTCTTTTTGAGAGATGTTTGTTTATAGGGCTGCAACCTTAAATATACTAAATCATTGACTTGAAAGGTTCTCTCTTCTCTATGTCTATCAGCATATTGTTTTTGCTGATTTTGAGCAACCTGCAAATTGTCTTTCAAGAGCTTTAAAATTTCTTGGCTCTCTTCCACCCAACCTTTAGCCTTTGGGGCTCTACTATCACCAAATATAATGTCAGCAAATGTAAGTGCATCATAACCATATAATGCTTTGAAAGGAGACATTCCTATTGACATATGATAAGTGGTGTTGTAGCAAAACTCACCCAAGTGTAGCCATTTTGCCCATGCTTTTTGCTGCCCTCCCACATAGTTTCTTAGGTATCCTTCTAACCATTGGTTTACCCTCTCTGTTTGTCCATCAGTTTGTGGATGATAGCTGGTACTTGGAGTCAATTGAGTGCCTACCAATCTAAAAATTTCTTTCCAAAAAGCACCCATGAATCTACTATCTCTATCACTGACAATGCTCTTGGGAAGCCCATGCAATCTGAAGATTTCTTTGAAAAAAATATCAGCCACTTGTGCAGCACTAAAAGATGATGTAACAGCAAAAAAATGAGCAAATTTTGTCAACCTATCAACTACCACATAGATACAATCCTTACCCAAGGATTTAGGCAATCCGGTGATGAAATCCATGGAAATACTGTCCCATTTTTGCTCCGGAATGGGCAATGGTTGTAATAGGCCGGCTGGACATGTAAGTTCTGATTTGTTTTGTTGACATGCTTTACATTCATTCACATACTTCTGAACATCTTCCTTCAGCCCCTTCCAAAAAAATCTTTGCCTCAACTGTCTATAAGTTTTGAAGATCCCCGGATGGCCCGCTAGTGGGGAATCATGTGCTTCTTGCAAAATTCGGTACTTGAGCTTGGAGTTATGAACTAAATAAATTATTCCCTTATAATATATCAGCCCATTCAAAATCCTATAATTATCATCCCCTTTGATTCCATCCAACACATCACAAGCAAATTTGTCTTTGGCATATTCAACTAGTAGCATGTTTTTCCAATCCTTGGCAATATCCATGAGAGAAAAAGAAGGCCTTCTTGACAAAGCATCTGCTACTATATTATTCTTTCCTTTGACATATTCAATATCAAAATCATAAGCTTGAATCTTGCTTACCCACTTTTGTTGCCTTTCATTTAGATCTTTTTGGGTGAGAAAGTGTCTTAGACTATTGTGGTCGGTTTTCACCACAAACTTGCTGCCCACCAAGTATTGTCTGAATTTGGCCAATGCATGCATAATGGCCAGCATTTCTTTATCATAAATGGAGTAAAGTTTTTCATGAGGCTGCAACTTTCTACTCTCAAAGGCTATGGGGTGTTGGCCTTGCTTTAGGACAGCCCCTATTCCTCCACCTGAAGCATCACATTCCACAACAAAAGGTTTAGTAAAATCAGGAAGTGCAAGTATGGGACAACTACTCATTACCTCTTTCATTTTTTGGAAGGCCTTTTCAGCCTCTTCATCCCACTTGAAAGCATCCTTCTTAGTCAAATCAGTGAGTGGAGAAGTCAACTTGGAGAATCCTTTCACAAATTTTCTGTAGTAGGTGCATATGCCAATAAAGCCTCTCAATTCGGTAATATTTTTTGGTGATGGCCATTCCAAGATAGCCCTGATTTTTTCCATGTGTACCTTCACTCCTTCTTGCCCAATAATGTGCCCAAGATACAGTAGTTCTTTCATTCCAAATTCACATTTTGATAATTTAGCAAATAAGGACTCTTCTTGCAAGATTTTCAACACAATCTCTAACTGCTGCAAATGCTCTTCCCATGTTTTACTGTAAATGAGAATATCATCAAAGAAAACCAAAACAAACCTTCTTAGTTGCTTGCAAAATATCCTATTCATACATGCTTGAAAGGTGGCTGGAGCATTTGTTAACCCAAAAGGCATGACAAGAAATTCAAAGTGGCCAAAATGACATCGAAAAGCGGTCTTTTGCACATCTTCATCTTTCATTCGAATTTGGTGATACCCTGATCTAAGGTCAATTTTTGAGAAGTATTTGGCCCCATGCAGCTCATCCATGAGCTCATCAATCCTAGGAATAGGATACCTATTCTTTATAGTCTTTTTGTTCAAGGCTCTAAAATCTATGCACATTCTCAATGTTCCATCTTTTTTCTTCACTAGCACAACTGAAGAAGCATAAGGGCTAGAGCTTGGTCTAATGAGTCCCAACTCTAGGAGTTCTTGGATAGCTTTTTCAATCTCATCTCTAAACCTTTTAGGATGTCTATAAGGTGGTATCTGAATGGGTGAAGTACCCTCCTCCAAAACAATACTGTGCTCAACCCCCTATCCGGTGGCCTACCATGTGGAAGGTCTCTAAAAACCTTTTCATATTTTTGCAAGAGTCTCTCTATCTCCTTTGGGTGTTTGACAATATTTATAGTTGGCTTGGGAGATGTAATATGACATTCAGCAGCCCATTCTATATCCCCATGCCTCAATATAGATCTCATGCTATTGCAAGTCACTACTTGATTTGGATAAGTGTGTTGCCCTCTCACAACTCTTTGTACTCCTTTTGAATCTTGGAATTTCATTTCGGGAATTTGATAATTTACTGTATGCTCTCCTATTGAATACAACCATTGCACTCCCAAAACCACATTAGTATCAGCAACATCAACCACATAAAAACTATCAACAAAAGTATAGTTACCTACGGTGACTTGCAGCTTTGGAACCCATGTTTTGCATTGCATTGTGTTGTGACCGGGAATGACAACTGTGAAGCCATCAAATGGTTCAATAGGTATCTTTCTTTTCTCTACCATCTCTGCATCAATGAAGTTATGAGTGGCTCCTCCATCTACCAAAACTGAAGTTCTTTGTCCTTGTACCACACCTTTGCAGCGGATAGTATGATAGTGAGGTACTGCTGAAAGCACTGCCATTCTTGCTTTGTCCGGTGAAGGCTGATTTTCTTCTTGTCTTTCCTCTTCTACTGCTGTCTCATATGCCTCTTCTTGATCTGAAATATGTCCATCTTCATCCATGCCCCCATCATACCCCTCATTATCAGAAAATACTTCTATGTATTGAGCCTTTCCTTTGGTACATTTGTGCCCCGGTGTCCATGGTTGGAAGCATGTGAAGCATAGTTTCTTTTTTCTAAGTTCATCCCTGTTTAGTCCCTCTTTTTTATTCCTCTCAAATGACTCTCTTTGCCAAGGTTTCTTATCATATCCATCCCTTTGCCAAGGTTTCTTTTCAAATTTATAGCTAGGCTTAGGAGGAAATCTCGTTCTAGGAAGCACATTCTGGAGATCCCTAGTCAAGCTCATTGCATCTTTTAATGTAGTTGGCTTGTGGGCTTTGACCAAACCTCTTAAGGGTTCAGCCAAACCTTCAGTGAACAGCAATACTAATCTTCCCATAGATACATCAGCCACCTTGACTGATAATTTTTGAAAGTCCAACATATATTCAGTAGGGGACCCAGTTTGCTTCAATTGAGCTAGTTCTTTGAAAGGCAATTCTGGATCTTTTTGTTCAAATATTTCTAGTACCCTGTCAACAAATTCTCCATATGTTTTAACCTGATTATGACCCAAGGTTTTCAGCCCATGAAACCACCATTCATTGGCATCTCCTTCCAAATGCAAAATGGCCATTTTTAATGCATCCTCTTCCAACATAGGATTCAGCTGAAAATATACATCCAATTTTTGCACCCAAGTGTTAGCAGAATTTTGAGAAGAACCATCAAAAGTAGGAAGTGACATTTTTCCAATAGCACTATTTAATTCTTTGTTTTGGAATGGACTCCTATTGTCTCCCTTCCTATTAATCTTTTGCATAGCATCAATGTAGTCACTGAGTGGTACACCTCTTTTACACTCTTCATTCAAATCATTCCAATCATTTACTAGTTTCTTGTAATCCAATGCAAGATTGGGCTCTTCTTTGGGTGTGAGAAATTTAGGTGCAGTATGCCTTTGTGTGCTTTGAAATTCATCAGGTCTATTATGAGGTCCTGTACTTGAGAAAATATGCTCATTCCCTTTCATCTTTTCCCCTGAGTGTGAACCGCTATTATCTCCTATTATCCCTTTGCTTTGAAGCTGGCTAATCAACAATTCAAATCCTTGCAACAATTTATCACCTATCCTATCCATGTTTGCTGAAATTTTAGAGAAACATGGATCTAAGGTTGCAATAAGTTCCTCCTTATGTTTTAATTTGTCATCCTCCTCTCTACCCATGGTTTCAGCAAAAGACTCCTCTTCTTCTACTACCTCTTCTTCAACAAAAACCTCTTCAACTACTGGTTCAAAGGGTGGTGGATTATTCTTTTGACTTCTTGTTAGGACCATCAGGTGCCAAGAACATGCTCTGATACCACTTGTAATATCCCTTTTTCAAATTTTATTAAAATGCCAATTTTTCAACTTTTTCCCCAATTTCGACCTTTGACTAGTTTAACTGTTTTGACCTCCAAATCATCCCAAATGCTCCCAAATCTTCTGTATGAGTGTATTAATGGTATTTAGACTTGAATATCAGATTCATGGATGTTTTATGGACCTCCAAATACTGCTGCAAACTTGATTTGTATTCTGATCAATATAGGTAATTTTGACTAGTAATTTGTGCATCAAATCCCCCCCGGGTAACACTGAAAATGGCCTTCCAAATGCCTCCAAACTCCCACAAATTTATGAACAGAGGTATATAATGTGTTAAGTATGTTATTGAGGTCTCATATGCACCATTAATTGATTTTTACTACTGTTATAACTCTCTCACATTCAACAGCAAAAACCCCCAATTCGACCCTTGGGGAAATGGCACTATTTCATCTCCCAATACAACTAAACTGAGTAAAAATGCTTCAAATGCTCAAGTACAGTACATGAAACTTGTAGAAGACATCCATGGCATTATATTTATCACAAATATATCATAGAATCATCCATCCATTCGAAATAATTAAAATTATAGTGTCATACATCAATGCATTGGGGAAATGGACATTGTTTGCTCATTAATCAATAGTTTTGCATACAACCAGTGGGTATTTCGACCTGAGACTTTCTGAATATGAATAACAGAGGATATGAAGCTATTACAATCATAAATATATAATGAGAATCTCTCTCAAGAAGCACAAGTGCTCACCAAAAACGCCCTCCCTCAAGGAGCATGAATATGCCTTCAAAACTGGAAACGGTGGAGAGAAAGTGCTGCACTAAACCAAACCATGAAACTTCCTGTAGCTGATACCTGCAAATACAAACTCCATTAAAGCACCATGAAAGACCTGAGTGGCCTCTCCAAACACCAACTTGGATGGGAATCTTTCACCCTCGAAATTGGCTAAGGCAAGAAACTAGTCATCCACTAGCTCTCTCTTCACAAATGCAATTTTTCTCAAATCATCAAAAGCCATTCTCATACTTGATTTCTACATTTTATAACCAACATTAGCCTTCAAGGGGTCGAAATCCTCTCAATAGATTCAATAATTTTCCATTTAGGAAATATTCCTCATTTGCCACTTGTCTCCTAGTTCCAACCTTCCATCTTCTCCCAAATTCGAATTTGAGTCTCTTTGGATTCCTCCAACTCCATGAGCGCCTTCCTTGAGCCTATTTTTGGGGCTGACATGTCATAATGGTCAGGTGTAAGAAGTCAGGTCTGAATTTTGTCATAAATGTCATAGATGCTTCATTATTGTTGTCATAAAACTAGGGAATCTAGCCCAAGTGTCCACTAGTCTCCAATTTGACTCTTCCTCTCCCATGGAGGTTACTATTCCATCCCATTTCGACCTAAGATGCTCAATGCCATGTGTTATGACTTACCAATTCACCCAAGAGTGTTCACCTTCCCATGAATTCGAATTGGCAAGAGAGAGCTGCCATGTGTCATTGAAAAATCAAGCTAGTGTGGGTCCCACCACCTCCATATGTCTCCAAAACCACTTGCCACCTAGAATTTCTCTTGAATTTATTTATTCATCATATTTATTAAATACTTGAACCCTTCTAATGTCTAAATATCATTTATTAGCTTCCTTATTACCATCCCACATGTTCCCATCCAACCTAGGAAACTAGTAGGATTGATGGGATTGTCTTACTATGCACTTATTTGAATGGGGACATTACATCTACCTTGATGACCTCACGGCCTGATCAAGAAAATGATCTGACCACCTTAATGACCTCCGGCAAGTCTTCATACATTGTCGCAAATACAAAATCCGCTTGAACCCCCTCAAGTGTGTATTTTGCATTCCAACAGGCCGATTTTTAGGTTTCATCATCTCACAGAAAGGTATCGTAGTCGATCCATTAAAGGTCCAAGCCATCTTAGACCTCCCATCACCTTGTATTCTTAAGCAATTATAGAGCCTTAAGGGCAAAGCAAATTTCCTTTGTCGTTTTGTCCCTGATTATGCCACAATGATCCATGGTTTCCTTTGTTTTCTTTGTACCCACATCCATTTTGTGTGGGACAATCAAGCGCAAGGAGCCTTCGATGACTTGAAGAAATCTCTCACTAATACCCCCTTGATCTCCCCTCTGGATTTCTCTAAATATTTCATTCTTTACGTTTCGGCATCCGATTATGCTATATCCGGAGTTCTCATTCAAGAAGACCCTGCTCATCAAGAGCATGTCGTTCATTACGTGAGCCAAACCTTATCTGGCCCACCACTATGGTACCCATATGAAGAGAAACTGGCCCTCACCATCGTCTTTTCAGTACAGAAGTTGCAGCATTACATCCTCATGAGCCACACTAAAGTCTTTTCCGACTCCAACCCCATGGTTTATCTACTGAACCATCTCCTTCTGCAAGGCCGCGTTTCTAAATGGGTTATTATCTTACAAGAGTATGACCTAGCTTTCAAAACCCCCAAGAGCACCAAATCCTTAGCACTTTCTCAACTCATTACATAACTACGATCCTCATCACCATCACCATCAGTCAATACTGATCTAACTGACGACCATTTGTTTATCATCTCGTCAAAAAAACCCTTGGTACGGAGGCATTTTGGTTTACCTCCGTACACACAAGTTTCAACCCGATGTCGACCGTGACGAACGTCGTCGCATCCGTAACCATGCTTCCCATTATCTCCTCTTAGGCGATGTCCTCTATCGATGCAGTGTCGACACAATCCTACAAAATTTCCTTTCTCGGGAAGAAGCATAACAAGTCCTTAATGACTGTCATAGCAGTGCTTGCGAAATCCATTTCTATGGAATGGCAACTGCCTGAAAGGTGATCCGCGTAGGGTATTTTTGGCCCTCACTATTTACTGATTGCATCACAGTAGTCAAACATTGATAAAATTGACAGCTCTTTGCCCCCAAGGCAAGGACTCCTCCCGACCCCCTCCATCCAGTAGTCACCGTTGGTCCCTTTTGCAAATGGGCCATCGACTTCATGGAGTGTAATCCAGCATCAGCTGGCGGCCATAAATACATCGTTGTGGCCGTCGATTACTTTACCAAATGGGCAGAAGCCATGCCTACTTTCAACTACAAATCTGACACTGCAACCTGCTTCTTCTTCAACCATGTTATTACTCGTTTTGGAGTACCTAAGAAACTTGTCTCAGACCATGGTTCTCACGTCGAGGACTCTATTTGGCGAGAATTGTCAACCCTCCTTAAATTCAAACAGCAATATGCCTCTCCCTACTACCCCCAAGGGAATGGCCAAGTCGAATCTATTAACAAGATTTTGAAGACAATCCTCTAGCACACTGTCGACCGACATAAGTCCAATTCGAATCACATTATTTTCCCCGCACTGTGGGCTTACTGCACGTCCACTAAAACTGCCATTGGTTTCACCCCTTTCCATTTTTTTCATGGCATGGAATCTGTCCTCCCCATTGCGTGTCAGATCCTGACATTGCATATCGCTATCGAACTCCTCCCGGATACTTCACCAATTGAACAACGCTTACTTCTTTTGGAGAAAGCCGATGAATATTGCCGCGCAGCCCTCCCAACCATTGAAGCTGCAAAGAACTGATCCAAAGTCAGTTACAATAAACATGTTCACCCACAAGCATTTAGTGGAGGAGACCTTGTACTCGTTTACGATTAAGCCCATCAAAAATGTGCAAAGGAAAATTTGAATCCATGTGGCAAGGCCCATACATCATGCATACTTGCCTCAGACATGGGGCATACATTCTGACCGACTCAGAAGGAAACCCCCTGCGCAACCCTTGTAATAGGTTGTACCTCAAACGCTTTTACCCATAAAATCTTTTGGAGACCACATCCCATATTGTATATTTTTAATTCCTTTTTCACTACCAAAACTTTCAAAAACCTTACACTTTGTTTTTTTCTGTATGACCACAGATGGATCTTGTTCCACTTTACTATGTTGGTTTTGCTGACGGTGCAAGTTGCGGGTCTCCAAATCTCGCCTCCGCAGCTTGGGTACTCTATTCCCCCTCACATGATTTGATTCACCTCGACGAAGTGTGTATAGGTGTTGCTACCAATAACCAAGCTGAGTACGATGCTGTGACCGGTCTCCTAACCACTGCCCTCCAGATGGGCATAAGTCACCTTCACGTCTTCCTCAACTCCTAGCTTCTTGTTTCCCAACTCAACAATTGTTACCAAGTACGCGATCCTTGTCTCTTTAGAAAATACCTGCACACTAAACAAATGATTAGACATTTTGAATCCATTTCATTCACTCATGTCCAAAGAAATCTCAACAGTGTAGCAGACCAAATGGATAACAACATTCTAGATTGGCACACCAACCAAACCATATAGGACATCAAACATGCATCAAGATAACATCACATAGGCATAAAAAATCCATAAAAATAGACAAAATAACTCATCATAATATTGCATCCACGCGCCTAGAACGTGCCTCCACGGGCATACAGAAACATAATATTGCATCCACGTGCAACAAAACATAAAAAAAAATGATAGATCTACATCCATATGCAACAAAACATAAAAAAAAATGACAGATGTGCATCCATGTGCATACACGACTATATAATAAAAATGAATCCATGTGCATAAATATATATATCATCATATAGTCATAATGTCAAGAGTGCCCTCAACACTCGAATATACAAAAAGTACATCAGCCGTACATAATACATATCCACAAAAACGTCCCCATATGCTCATCAACATTTGGGGGCAAGTAAAAGATAGCCTAATCCTCGTCATCATGACCAGCCTCCTACTCTAGCTCCTCCTCCTTTGGATCATACTAGTCCTTAGCCCTCCTCTTTGCTGCCAACACAACTATCCGCCTCAAAATCGATCTCCACTCATGTGGAGCATAAAAAAAAAGGTCTAAAACCTCTCGGTCCAAATCCCTCCAACCCTCTACTGCCTCATCTTCACCCCGACGATGTACAACTCCTCACATAGGAGGTGGGGGTGCCACCACTGGTGGAGGTGCTACTAAAACCACACGACCCCTGCGGCCCTGATGCTCCAGTGGAGGCCGTGGACCCACATCTGCAATAACAAACACTCAGAAATTTCAAACATCATAAAAACACATCTAGTTATCATCATAGCAAAACATCTAAACATGATATGCTAAAAGAGAAAAACAAAAACAAATACATACCATCTAGCCCTTAGGCCTGACTTGGAGCTCGCGACATCTCAATATCCCCCCGAAAATCCATACCCTGGTACAGATAGTCATTGAAAAAAAATGGCATCCGCTCCCACTACTCATAGATCTCTGCAGTAAAAAATTGTCCAGCTGCCCCGCCACCACTTCGGAACATCATCTCTCCCCAATTAACCATCTGTGGCTCACTGATCAAACCATCCCGAACCAACACACGAGGCCGCAATGTAGGCACCCTCTCAAAAAAGAAGCAACACAGAAATGAAGCATAACTAAACTCTCCCCCCTACAGCCTCACCTTGATCAGATCACGCTGAACACATGCAAGGAACATTTGCCCCCAGGCATAGTATGTCCCAGTCATAACCCGATGAACCATCAACATCTTCCCCCTCGACAAGCGATGGGACGCTTGTGCTCCAAGTACTTGTAGTACGCAAGCCACGACCACCCACATCACCGGATCCCGCAAATCATGAACTGGCAAAGCACTAGCATGTACACGAGACCCCAGACAGAAAAATCTATCCAGTAGATCCTCTATCTCAACAGCCCCCAGTATCCTCGGCTCAGTGTCCCCTATCTGACCTAAATGGGGCAATCCAATAAGAAAATAAACATTAGTCAAGGTGAGATCCAATCCCTCACCTTGAACCATAAAGGCCTAAATATCCGGGTCCTGGAAATCAATCAACTTGTTCAGCAACAAATTTGTTGAACGCATAAGGGGAATCTGGGCGAACTTTAGTAGTTCGCCCAAAGCCAAAGTAGCCTGTGCAAGATGGTTCCCATGGATGATCTGCATCAGAGCATCTGGAATATCTCTCTCCCTCCACGATGCCCTCAGAAGCCTGAGCATCCTACCAAGTAAACAAGAAAATTTCAATTAGAAACATGCCAAAAAATTCCCCCAGCAACGATCTAGATCGCGGCTGTGGGGCCCACAGTCGTGATCTAAGATCACGGCTGTAGAAGCCACAGCTGCGATCCAGATAGCGGTTGTTAATCCTATAGACGCGATCCACATCGTGATTGCAAATCCCACAGTCGCGCTCCACATCGCGACTGTGGAGATCACAATTGTGATTCACATCACGCCTGTGGAGACCACAGCTGTGATCCACATCGCGACTATGGAGACCAAATCCGTGATCCAGATCGCGCAAAAAGCATCAGAACCCGTGATTTCCCTCATTGGTCACCCAACATGGCCAATGCACCGCCCCCGAGGCCCCCATTTCCCCTGAAAGTAAATAAAGTTAAACCTTAACACCAACAGGCTTACCTAGAACTGACGAAATGAAAATCTGACGGTTGGTTCTCCCGCAAAAGATGAATTTGCCTTGACCAACTCAAATCTCCTGTCAAACTCAATAGTACAAATGACACATGTCACTATGGGTTCACTTACTATTTATAAAGATTTGACCCATTTTTTATTTAGCCATTCTGGAGCCATACAATGTCTGTTTTCCAAACCGTTGATACCATTGGATTCAGTACAACGAGAAATTCACAGTGTTCTAGTTAGTTTCCCGATTTCACCAGTCTCATTTTTGGGCATTTTTTCACACACCCTCATCACCTCGGTTTGCGTGCCACATCGGATGTTGTCCATTTTTGATGAATTTTATATCACCAGATTCAGTTTTCCACACTCGTGACGATGCTTAAGACCGTTTCTCACTCTCACCACTAGATGTTTTGGGCATCTTTTCACATACCCGTCGTTGCCTCGATTTACGTGCCACATCGACAGTTGTCGAAGTTTACAAAATTGGTGCATCACAACTTCTACACGATCCCTCCACTCCATCCATACTGCAATTATGGTGTTGTTTTTCAACCATTCATCAACCCGCAAGGAGGCCCCATCAGTATTCCCCACCTATCACTGCACTTCATCCCCATACTTGTCCCTTGATAGAACACTTCCTCCTTGCCTCACCATTACTTTTGTTTGGTATAATTTTACCCCTTTTTTGGGCCAATCAATTCTTTTACGAAAAAGGCACTTAGGGAGTTTCTGTTAAGCTCTTTTCTAACTCCTAAAATAATGAAAAGATCGCTGAGCAATCTTACTTCCTTTCATGCTCGTTAAATGTATTTGAAAGGGCATCTACCTGGTATAAGTTTACCTCTTTTCCGGACCTTGTAGACTAATTACAAAAAAGGAATACTCTAGTCAGATCGGCTACAAGAGTTCTTCATGGCATCCTTTTATGCTTTTTCGGGCCTTGGAGACTAACACATGAGAAAGAACCCCCTTGGAGTCTACTTATCACTTTCAGACTCTCTAAAACTGAAAGCAACCACGAGCATGAACTGTCTTGGGCTCGTACAAATCCACTGATAGTACCATTTTTTAGCGCACTTTTATCCCTTCTTGAAGCTCCTAAAACCATGAAGAAGGCACCAATGGTGCCTCTCGATGCCACAACAAAGAATATATAATCACACTATTATGGCAGCTTCCCCAATTTGGTCTCCTTTGTTCTGAGTATTCGAAGATATGCCACCTTGAGATTTTCTCGATACCATACATTAGTTTTCCCTACTCAGCCTCTCCCATTGCAATACATAACCCTGATCCCTTAAGCTATGATCCCCATACCTAAAGTCAATTTCATACACTGCCAGGTCATCCATGTCATCATGCTCTGAACAAAGGAAGTTTGAGTCCCCCCACTCTACAACCCCAGTTATTCCCCTTCCCCACATAACGTCAGCCCCACTATCAGTACTATCACACTTTGGTTGTACACCTCGCACTCCTATCAAGGAAACATCAATGCCTTCATAGTTGTAGGTCTCCCTCTGTAGACGACAACCAATCTATTCTATAGGATAGACCCAAAGGTCCCTATGCCTTGGACTCATCACCATTAGTGGTGTGTGCCTACGGATCATTTTGAAAGGAGTCCTTAGTGCTTCTCCAAATGATTGTTTCTCACATGCTCGACATCAACACCTTGATCGCATCATTGAGATTCGTACAGGGTATTGTCCCTTTCAGTTATTTGTTGAAGACCCCAGATGTCAACTAACTCCAACACATTTATGAGTCTACTTTCGGAACAACCAGTTACATGTTCCTATGGATATCCGGGCTACGCTTGCGACAATATTCAGAGGTACCCCAGTTTTATACTCCCTCGAGTATACAGTTCCATATAATCTTCATAAGTTGACTCATAGTTATTGAGTCCCTACAGTTGTTGGATACCTTCAGATCCAACAGTTCATCAACCCTTCTGACACCTCATTCAGAACGATTGTTTATCTTTTCCAGTGTATCAGTTCTTCAGATCAGTCATGGTATGACCATGAGTATGTCCCAACATTGTGTCCCCTCTGGACCATTATGATGTACACATCAGGTTATATGCATTGTTCAGGTCCCCCTTTTTTTGGGCCTCATTGCTATTTATATGTATTGATACAAGCATGGGTATGCCCGCCTCGTCCATTATCAGAGATTATTCCTCATCCATTTTGAGGCCATGTATTTTCAAATTTTGCAGTTTGCATGGGACCCTTGCTCCATTCTCCAATCGGTCTCTTCTCTCCTCCATACCCCAGGAAAAAGACAAAAGAACTATGATGTCTATCATCCATATGATGAGCTCCTGCCCTCACACATCAGGGGGCAATCTGTTGACAGCCAAAAAATGGTCACTAGCTCATTTCCCTATTCACATGACCCATTTGTCCACTTTTCCTACCACTTTAGACTCTAAAACCTTCAAAAGGTCACCAAAAAGACCAAAATCCATCTTTTTCTCCACAAAATATTTAATTTTCCTCAAAAAATACAACAAAACCCTCAAAAGGGGTCCAAAATTCCCAAAAATCAATTAAAAGGGAATAAAATTCAAAAAAGGAAAAAATAGGGAAAAGAGGAAAAGAAAACCTAAACCATTTTTCACCAATACCATTGGTTTCCTTAAACCATAGTTGTATTCTCCATCACCAAAAAACTATAAAAAGGTGATAGAGGCTCCTCACTATTCATCCACACTCATCCTATCCTTATGCTGCCAATTTCTTCCCTGAGATGTTGAGCCATCATTTGAGCTTAGATCCATCTTTGGAATCCCTTTTTGGCCAATCCTCCCACTTGCATTTGGAGAAGAGAAAGATCATTGGAGCATTGGAATGGACAATGAACCATTTGAAAACCCCAAAGATCAATTACACCAATATTTAAATGAATTAAGGGTATTAAGCGATGAATTGAAGAGCACCAAGGAACCCTCTTGGGTTTCCTTGACTTCATCATTGCAAAAGATCATTGAATCCATCAACATTTCCCACAGTGAGATCACAAATTTGAGCCAGTATAGGGATCGAATCAGGGAGCACTACTCCACTAGGATATCCAAAGAACAGATTAAAGACCTCAACATCACCAAAGCCTAGTTGTGCAGCGAATTCATAGATCCGAGGACAAGACAACCTACAGATGTGAGGAAGAGACGGGTTTGCATGGACTGGTGTATTTACCAGCCATGGAGATATAACTGGAGAAAGAGATGGTTTATGGTGTTTAACAGGCCCGCATGCAATAATTTGGAGGTCCCACAGTATTTCCTTCGGAAGTTGTGGGCTGAGTTTGAGCTAGGCTACCATGTCAACTATTTTGACATTATTGAGTTTCAGGGTGTCGATCTTGGCTCTGCCCAAGATCGACCTCAAGCCCGCCGCAACCCACTTAGAGGACCTCCTGCACCCAAGAGAGAGCCAAACCCCCCTCCTCATCCACCTGGGTTTGGTAGCAGCCTAGATGAGATTGATGACTCAATTAGACGTGCCACACGTCATTTGCTTAGACATACCACATTTGTGGCTATGTCTTCATAGAGTCAGGAGGACATCGATGAGACACACATAGCTGCATGGTCTATGGGTGGTGGTCGGGACATGCCAGGTACAAGTGGAACCTAGGAGGGGCCATCTAGTTCTACTGGAACAACGACACATCATTGTTCTCACTGAGGCATTCTTGCCATGGTCCTACGCAACAGCAGCCACAAAGAGCTACATGGAGCAGGTTAGCTATTGTTTTATTTAATGTTAAAGTATTTATTGTATTTTATTTGATATCGTATTGTTTAATATATTTAACTTTGAATTACAGATTGTTGACTTTATTTGTTTTAATGTACAGTTATTCAGGGCCGAGTCTCCATCCTCTAGCTGGGAGGACATCTGTTCCTTTGACCTAGAATGAGCCATGGCAGCAGCAGAGGAGATTGTGGCACCATACACATAGGTAACTTCTTTACTTTGAATAATTAGATCCAATTATGAGTAATTTTTGTTCAGTAATTACAAATTAGTTAGCACTAAGTAATTACCATAGTATCATCGGATTTTACAGTTGTGTTTATCATATTGTCTAAATTATTTGAGAGCTATAAATTCATATAATCCAACCAAACAAAAATGAAACCTTATAAAACATGAAAACCTAAGAAAACTAGACACATGTGTTCATGTTCACATTAGGCATCCTAGACCTCTAATGATTATAGAATGGGAGAGAAATTTCCAAAAATGTCACTCTTACTTGACCAATGATGAGAGAAATTTCCATCATCAATTTGTTGTAGGTGACATTGTCATCATTTTGTCCATCAACAATCTATCCATAAGCTAATCATGTTCATTCTATTTAATAGCATGTTCTCATTCTGTCCCCAAACATATCTTCATTTGTCCATGGTCATGCTGTCATTAATCTACCACTGTTGTTGCCTTAGTGAAGCCCAAAAGATTAGACATAAAAACTAGTTTACTGCTGCACCACTGTGCTTGCTGCTGTTGCTACTTCACTGAGCCTTCCTCAGTCATCCTAACCCCCGAAATCAAATCTCTCCTCAATCTCCTGAAATCTTCACACATTGCTTCCTTAAAAATGAAACTTGTCTTCTATTTATACTCTTGTCTTCTATGAAACTTGTCTTCTATTTATAGTTTTATCATTAAGATGATTAAATAAATCAAATATGATTTATTTAATTCTGGCCATGCCATGTCACCTTCTATCCTTTCAGAATATTAACTGTGAGACACACATATGCCCTTAAGATGCCCACAATGCACTCTTAAAAATGCCCGCAGTGGGTTCCACTTTGATGCCTGCAAGGGCCATCAAAACATGCCTATATTGGTATTGGATTATGCATGCAATGGTCTCATGTAAATGCTTGTAGGCCCTTATTAAGATGCCTACAATACACCACAAATTCCCACAGTGGGTGATTCAAAAAATCTTCGCAGGGACCTTTTGATTATGCCCGCAATGGTTCTTTGAAATGCCCGCAAGGGGTCGTCTAAATGCCCTCACATCTTCCTTGTCCACCTCATCATCTTGTCTTTGTCCTCTAATCTTATGTTTTCCAATTCATCATCCTCCATGTCACCAAGTTATCAATCCTTCTTGTCATCAAGCATGTCCTTGTCATGTTCCATGTCATCAAACACCATGCTTGACAAGTCATCAAGCTTGATTGCTTGTCACGTGCCTTTTTCTTGTCCTTAGCTTGCCATGTCCTTCTTCCATGCTTGTCATAAACACTTTTCATGCTTTCCATTTTTGTCATACTTGTCACCTTTTCCATTCCTCAAGCCATGTCACCATCTCCATTGTGCTTGCAATAATGTGTATGTTCCATGTTCTTAACTCTTCCATCTCTTTGTCATTAATGTATTGTCATCAATGTCATTATCAAGTCCTTGTCATCAATCCTTTGTCATGTCTTCACTTTGTCAAGTCTTCTACACTTGTCATTCTTGCTTTCCACTTGTCAAGTCATCAAAGATTGTCATGTTTATCATCTGTCCAGTCAAGTCTTGCCATGTCATCACTTTGACCTTTGTCATTAATGTGTTGTCACCAATGAAAAATTTGGCCATCAAACACTTCAAGCATAAATTATCAATCTTCTTTGCCACATTATCTTCAATGAATGACCACAGAATGGGTCATTTGTTCCTATCATGGGCCCAATCTATTGTGGGTCAAAGGACACGATCCCCACAACCATGTTCTTTACCAATTATTGAACAAATATTTACTAGTAACACCAAGTAATCACAACCTTTACTTCACGCTCAATGGAGGGGAACATAATAACCAGTGTCCAAATTAAGATCTCTCAAACCCAAGGTAGAGAGGGAGATAATTCCCCATGAAGAAGGGATAATAGATATCTTAGATTCCAAATACCAAAAAGTAAATATTTCCTTAAATCCAGGCATGATGGAAAATTTCTATAACCCAAGTTAGAATAATCCAATATTTCAACGATTTATGAAAGGAACATAATTAGTATATGATGACTTGGCATGCTTAGAATATCCACATTTGAAAAAACGATTAGACAAGTGGTCCAATTGCACACAAGAAAAGAAAGTGTCCCTGAATGGCCCCGGGGTTCATGGAAAAAATGCTCGTAGCGCCCAAATCGAGGCTCCGGTAGCGAATCCGCCGATTCCAATTGATCTAGGGCGCTTGGTTTCATCTAGGGCACCCTCCCCACTGTGCCTTGAATACTCAAAAACAGTGCCAATGTTCCATCTCTGGAGCTAGGGTTTTGCTCAATGAAGGCCATTCCAAATTCGCTCAAGGGGGGAATTTCTCATCCGAAGGCCCCCGGGAATGCATGGCCACCATGGACAGGTCCTCAATGGCCATATGAACCTGTGGGAGACAACGGAATCCAAATATGCTTGCCAATTTGGGTTCTGAGGCCCTAGAACAAATCCTCAAAGTGTCCCTGAAAGGCCCTGGGGTGCCTGACGAAAATTCCCGTAGCACCCAAATCGTGGCTCTGGTCATGAATCCGTCGATTCTGATGGATCTAAGACACCGAGTTTTAGCTAGGATCCCCCCCACACCATGCCTCAAAGACTTGAAAACGGTTCCAATGTGCCATCTTTGGAGCTAGGGTTTTACTCAGTGAGGGCCATTCCAAATTAACTCAAGGGGGCCATTTTCCATCCGAAGGCTCCTAGGCATGTGTGGCCACCCTGGATAGGTCCAAAATGGCCACATGTACTTGTGGGAGTTTATGGAATCCAAGTCCTCTTGACGGAATGGGTTCCGTGGCCCCGGAGCTAATCCTCAAAGTGTCCCTGAATGGCCCTGGGTTCCTGACGAAAATTCCCGTAGCACCCAATTAGTGGCTCCGGTCACGAATCCTTTGATTCCAATGGATCTAGGACATCGGGTTTCAGCTAGGGGACCCCCCCCCCCCACCATGCCTCGAAGACTCGGAAAGAGTGCTATTGTGCCATCTCAAGAGCTAGGGTTTTGCTCAGTGAAGGCCTTTCGAATATTGTTGAAGGGGGTCATTTCTCGTCCGAAGGCTCCCAGGCATGCGTGGCCACCGTGGAAACGTCCACAATGGCCATACGCACATGTGGGAGATGATAGAACCCATGTCCGCTCACTGGTTTGGGTTATGTGCCCCCAAAAAATTTCCTCAAAGTGTCCCTTAATGGCCCCGGGGTGCTAGACAAAGATTCCTGCAACACCCAAACTGTGGCTCCGGTCGCGCATCCGTCACTTCTGATGGATACGGGACATCGGGTTTTAGGTAGGGGACCACCCAAAGCGTGCCACCAACCCCTAGAAACGGTGCTATTGTACCATCTCAGAAGCTAGTGTTTTGCTCAGTGAAGGCCTTTCGAATATTGTTCAAGGGGGCCATTTCTCGTCCGAAGGCTCCCAGGCATGCATGGCCACAACGGACATGTCCACAATGGCCATATGCACATGTGGGAGATGATAGAACCCATGTCCACTCGCCGGTTTGGGTTCTGTTCCCCTGAAGCAATTCGTCAAAGTGTCCATGAGTGGCCCCGAGGTGATGGACCAAGATGCCTGCGACACCTAAACTGTGGCTTCAGTCGCGAATCCGTCACTTCAAGTGGATCCGAGACATCAGGTTTTAGATAGGGGCCCCACCATAGCGTGCCGCCAACCCTCTAAAACAGTTCTATTGTGCCATCTCTGGGGCTAGGGCTTTGCTCAGTGAAGTCCTTTTGAATATTGCTCAAGGGGGTCATTTCTCATCCGAAGGCTCTTGGGCGTTCATAGCCACCGTGGACATGTCCACAATGGCCATACACTTGTGTTGGAGATGAAAGAACCCATTTCCACTCGTCGGTTTGGGTTCCGTGCCCCTAAAGCAATTCCTCAAAGTGTCCCTGAATGGCCTCTGGGTGCCGGACCAAGATTCCCATAGCACCTAAACCATGTCTCTGGTCATGAATCCGTCACTTCCTGTGGATCCGAGACACTAGGTTTTAGCTAGGGGACCCCCCACAGCATGCCTTCCAAGCCCCATAAATGGTGCTATTGTGCCATCTCGGGAGCTAGGGTTTTGCGCAATGAAGGCCTTTTGAATATTGCTTAAGGAGGCCATTTCTCGTCCGAAGGCTCCCGGCCATGCGTGGCCACCATGTACATGTCCACAATGGTAATACACACCATTATGGATATGTCCACGATGGTCACACATGCCCAAGAGCCTTCGGATGAGAAATGCCCCCCTTGAGCGAATTTGGAATGGCCCTCACTAAGCAAAACCCTAGATCCAGAGATGGCACATTGGCACCATTTTCTGGTCTTTGAGGCACAGTTTGGGGGGTCCCTTAGCTGAAACCAGATGTCCCGAATCCATAGGAAGCGACGGATTCATGACTGGATCAATGGTTTAGGTGTTGTGGGCATCTTGGTATGACACCTCGAGGCCATTCGGGGACACTTTGAGGATTTTCTCTAGGGGCACGGAACCCAAACTGGCAAGCAAAAATGGGTTCTTTCATATCCCACACGTGCGTATGGCCATTGTGGACATTTCCACGGTGGCTACACATGCCCGGGATCCTTCGGATGAGAAATGAACCCATTGAGCGAATTTGGAATGGCCCTCACTTAACAAAACTCTATCTCCGGAGATGGAACATTGGCACCGTTTCCAGGACTTCAAGGCACAATGTGGGGGGTCCCCTAGATGAAACTTGGCATCCCGAACCCATCATAATCGACAAATTCATGATCAGAGCCACATTTTGGGTGCTACGAGATTTTCGTCAGGCACCCTAGGGCCATTCAGGGACACTTTGAGGATTTGCTTCGGGGCCACGGAACCCAAGCCAACGAGCAGACTTGGATTCTGTCGGCTCCCACAGGTGCGTATTTCCATTATGGACATGTCCATGGTGGCCAAACGCACTTGGGAGCCTTCGGTTGATAAATTGCCCCCTTGAGCAAATTTGGAATGGCCCTCACTAAGCAAAACCCTAGATCCTGCAATGGCACATTGGCACCGTTTCCAGGAATTCGAGGCATAGGTTGGGGGGTCCCCTAGCTGAAACTTGGAATCTCAGACCCATCAGAATCGACGGATTTAGGATCGGTGTCATGGTTTGGGTACTACAAGCTTTTTCGTCAGGAACCCTGGGGCCATTCAGGGACACTTTGAGGATTTTCTCCAGGGCCATGGAACCCAAACTGGTGAGAGGAATTGGATTATGTTGGATCCAATAGGTGCGTGTTTCTATTGTGGATGTAGGGACCTCACCCGGTCCTTAGTTTTATTTTAGGTAAATCTAGGAGTTTTAAATTTGATCTAGTTCCTTTAGTGCTCCTGTAAAATTAATCTTTCTATTTCTGATATAAATTTCATTTATAAAGGTAGAAATTAATGAAACATATAAACAACATCACTCTATTTTCAGTTCCAAGTATATTTATATTTCAACAATTTATATGATTTATAACATTTTCAAAAATGTAAAACTTGAAATTCTTACAAGTGGAATACCTGTAGGATAGCAGTGTTTGTCCTAGGATAGCAGTCTGTCCATAGCTCCATGTAGACATTTTCAAGAAACTCAACCGCAAAACCGATTTTGACCTTATTACCTGAACTATCATTATATGTTGTATTTGCTTACTGTTATGAGACTTTGTCAGTTTGATGACACTATAGACATATGGTTTTAGTATTTTTCCGAGATATATATATATATGTGTGTGTGTGCATGATGTTAATGTTATGAATTAGATTCCTGTTTTGAATGTCTCTGGCATGTAAATTTATGAAATAATGGGTACGTGGATACCGAATTAAAAGTTATATGCTGAATGGATATACATGATACCAGGTGCATGGTACATAGAAATGATTTGCATTATTGGTCCTTAGAAATGAAATGTGTATGAATGTCAAGGATTGCATGATATTCTCGATCGTATGTTTGGAGACTAACCTATAGGTTAAAAGGGCTAAGTGGTAGCTCGATCCTATGAGGTGGGAGTACCTCGGGGACATGGAATCCGAAAAATAAATGGTATGCAAGTGATGCATTATTTTCTATATGAGTATTGGTTTATTATCATGATGTGTGGGTAGGTGCTAGGTTTCAGGAAACTCAATTGCCCAAACTGGTTATTCGATGACCAAATCCCTAAGAACAACAATAGCAATGCAGTATGACTATGAAGGGTGTTGACCCTTGTTCCATAGGAGGGGTGGAGGCATTACGCACCATTTAAGCTCTGAAACCCGGATTCATGGGAGGGTCACGCTATAGCACACTCCCCAAGGTGTCTGATGATGACTAGTGGGTGCTTACTGGGGAAGCTTGGTCGATGTAGTCGACACTTCCACTTACGTGTTCTAACTGGAGCCAGTCATGGCATGATACTTCAGGGTAGTCCCGCAGAGGAAGGATAGGATGTGGAAGTTAGTTATGAATTAGGTAGAAAGAGGTAGGTAGATAGGAATGTTGTGGAAGTTTAAAGGGAAACATAATTTACTATGTGTGTGTACTGAAAACCTTTGCTTGATTCATGTGTCGTAATTCAGTATGTTATGTTGTTTCATATATTATTATGATTTGAGTTAGTAAAATAGCTTAGATGTTTGTATGTGTGTCAAAACTCTTCCTTTCCTCATGTATGATAAACTTAGTATACCATGCAGTTGATGTTGTGTTATTATGACTAGTTAGTAATTATTGTTAAATGATGTTATTACTGAATTGTTCCTTGTATGGTTGCTTGTGATAAATAAGATCTAAGCATTAGAGGTTCACCATGCTATTATTAGTACACACACAAGCTATGTAAGTACTAGCTACACTTACATACCTTGTGTGCATATGCTAGTGTTATTCAAATATAGATTTATTATTTAATAGCATGATTAATTGTATTATAGTTTTTTGTATTGAGGATTATTGGGTTAACTATACATTAATTTATGACTAAAAGTGTATCAACTAACAACTAAAGGGAGAACCCTTTTTAAAGTTGGCTTAAGCAATAAAAGTTGTAAACAAAAGACTAGTATCTACCCAATGGATAGGTAATTGGGTTGTTATTCAATGAGAATTAGTCATGTCCAATGTAGCGATGACCTTGAGTAATAAGGAATGGCATATGTGGATCAAATAATTAACAAGTGGACATGTTAAAATCATTTGGTAATGAGAGATTCAATAGATGGTGTAGTAATTTCCTTAAGACATTCCTAGTTTATAATATGATGATATTAATTATGGATTAGTATGCTTGTCTCATGACTAGTCATGTGTTTCAAGTGGGTAAATGAAATATTACGTTATGTAAAGGTTACATCCATCTTGTAAGGATGCCTTAAGTTATGAATGTCGATCATATGGTTGTATGAAGTACCTATGTAGGGATAGTAGGTTGGGATTCTTGGGAGACATGAGTGATTGCATTGTTGGAAAAATTAGTAGTATTTCAAGTGATATGTATGAATTAATGAAAACATTAAAAGTATGAAGATACATTTTAAAGAGAGTTAAGGGGAGGAATCGAATATGAGGATTATGCATGTAAATTTGTAACAGCTAAAAGGTTTGAAAGTAATACTAATATCAATAGGTAAACAATTGTGACAAGGTGAAGCGGAGATAATTAAAGTAGGCCAAGGAAAATATGTTTTAAATGACACCTAGTTACCATACGAGTGTTAGTGAAAGAGAGAATAGTACAAAAGGAAGAGGATCCTATATGTGGGGTTCACCCTATTTGGATCCAACCTGTATTATACAAGGAATTAATGAGAATGATAGTAGTGACCTAGAAATTCTTAAGTCACTTCAATGTATAGAGATAATCCACTATATTGTTCTAAGCATTGATAATTCAAGGAAGATGATTGTATGATGTTTTCTTGCGGGGTAGTCTATACTTAATTCCAAACAAACAAGAGTTCTAGAAAGAATCAAATATAGTTGGTTTTAATCAATAAGGGTTTTTAAAGAATGAAATAAGAATATAATTAATAAGTTACATGGATGGGTAGTAAATGAACGATAATTCTCTACAAAACCAAGGACCTAGAGAGGTCCTTACACACGATGGGATGTATGCAAATTGGGGATAAATTGTATTGAATATAATTAAATGACCCCAGGAGAAGGATGAGGGCTATGTAAAACTTAACCAAATTATCTAGCAAGCATTTTAAGGGATCACCTAAGGAAGTTATAATCAGACTAGGTGTCCTAGTGCAATAACACACTTCCCAAATTAAAACTTTGATCGAACTACAAGCGTACGCACATATGTTTGAGGGGCATGTAAATGCTTTCCAAGTATTGTGTTAATGATAGGATGAGTATTTGTGTCTAATGCCTAGCCATATGTGTTATATGGAGTATATACGAATGATTTTGTATGTCCAAATTAAAGCATGTTAATTACCTTGTGAGGATAAATAAATATACTTGATTGTACAAATAATGTTTGGAATCATGATAGGTTGATAGCTTAAAACTCATAATGAGAATGGGGTGATAGTATTCTAGAAGAAGGTCACCATGTATAAGTTAAAACTGTAAAATGAAATGGTGTATTACAAAACTCATGGGTTAGATTTCATGGAAGTGTTGCGAACTAGTATGTGAATCATTAACAAGAACCTGTTGAAAAGTGGTTAACTAAATATGTGAAATAATGCAAGAGCCGTAATAATAATCAGGAAGCAAAATAAAACTTGTATTTAAAGACTTATGTGTTCCTAAATTTACAATGTGGAATAGTATGAACAATTTCAACAAGGGTATAACGTTGTGTAAATAAATGCATTAAGGAGCTTTGAGGTGTTAAGACCAACTTCCTAAACCACATTTCAATTATTTAAAGAAACATCTCCTATGTGATAAAGTGAGTAAAGTTTAGGGGACACTGATATGATTGATCAACTTATTGTCTAGTGAGACTAATATAAGTAATACATCATGGCAAGGGGACACAATGTATTGCATCATGTTTTTCTTGATGATTGTGAATGATCTCATAACTTCGGGACGAAGTTTCTTGAAGGGTGGGTGTATGTAATTCCCCGTTTTGACCTTATTACCTGAACTATCATTATATGTTGTATTTGCTTACTATTGTGAGACTTTGTCAGTTTGATGACACTGTAGACATATTGTTTTAGTATTTTTCCGATATATATATATATATATATCTGTGTGTGTGTGTGTGTGTGTGATGTAAATGTTATGAATTAGATTCATGTTTTGAATGTCTCTGGCATGCAAATTTACAAAATATTGGGTAAGTGGATACCGAGTTAAAAGCTATATGTTGAATGGATAGACATGATACCAGGTGCATGGTACATAGAAATGATTTGCATTATTGGTCCTTAGCAATGAAATGTGTATGAATGTCAATGATTGTACGATATTCTCGATCGTATGTTTGGAGACTAACCTATAGGTTAAAAGGGCTTGGTGGCAGCAAGATCCTATGAGGTGGGAGCACCTTGAGGACATGGACTCCAAAAGATAAATGGTGTGCAAGTGATGCATTATTTTCTATATGAATATTGGTTTATTATCATGATGTGTGGGCAGGTGCTGGGGTTCAGGAACTCAACTGCCCAAATTGGTTATTCGATGATGAAATCCCTAAGAACAACAATAGCAATGCAGTATGACTATGAAGGGTGTTGACCCTTGTTCCATAGGAGGGGTGGAGGAATTACCCACCATTTATCCTTTGAAACCTGGAGTCATGGGAGGATCGTGCTATAGCGCACTCCCCAAAGTGTGTGATGATGACTAGTGGGTGCCTGTTGGGGAAGCTTGGTCAATGTAGTCGACACTTCCGCTTACAGGTTCTAACTGAAGCCGGTCATGGCAAGACACTTCAGGGTAGTCCAACAGAGGAACGATAGGATGTGGAAGTTAGTTATGAATTAGGTAGAAAGAGGTAGGTAGATAGGAATGTTGTGGAAGTTTAAAGGGAAACATAATTTGCTATGTGTGTGTACTGAAAACCTTTGCTTGATTCATGTGTCGTAATTCAGTATGTTATGTTGTTTCATATATTATTATGATTTGATTTAGTAAAACAGCTTGTATGTTTGTTTGTGTGTCAAAACTCTTCCTTTCCTCCTGTATGATAAACTTAGCATACCATGCAGTTGATGTTGTGTTATTATGACTAGTTAGTAATTATTGTTAAATGAAGTTATTATTGAATTGTTCCTTGTATGGTTGCTTGTGATAAATAAGATTTATGCATTAGAGGTTCAACATGCTATTATTAGTACACACACAAGCTATGTAAGTACTAGCTACACTTACATACATTTTGTGCATACGCTAGTATTATTCAAATATAGATTTATTATTTAATAACATGATTAATTGTATTATAATTATTTGTATTGAGGATTATTGGGTTAACTATACATTAATCTATGACTAAAAGTGTATTTTATTTAATATTCATTTTTGCTGATTAGATACATTTAATTTTAATACTTCTTAGGTTATTAGGATTGAGATCGTAAAATATTATTTACAATATTTGAGCAAGGTTGAAAGTATGCAAATTTAATTAAATTGATTGGATTGTTAGGTAAATGTCAATCAAAACTAAATGAGTAGATATGGTTGCATTTTCAAGATGAATATTTTAATATTTTTGTTTTAAAAAAAGTGTAGTTGAAGTTATCGACTTTTAAACCCTTGTTGAGTAAAAGTCAATAGAATTAATTGAATAGAGATGATTGTGCATTAAATTGATTATTTAATTGTTTTAAATGTTTTTAGAAAATGGTGCACTTGAAAATATTTAATTTGACTGGACATATTAACCACAAGGGTAGGTGAATGGATATGAGCATTATTTAAAAAACTATTTCCTTGGGGGTAGTGTGGTACTCCTCTCGAATAAAGAGGCAGTGGGAAGTACTTAAAAGGGAGAAGGGAAGATGAAGAGGAAAAGATGATTTTGGGATATTTTTTGGGGGGTTTATTTTGGGGGAAAGAACCATGAAAAAGAAAGAGGAAAAGAAGTTGTGAAAGGGAGTTGAAGCTGGGAACCCATGGGGGAAACCATAAAGAGATCTGAACTAGAGGGGTAGTTGGATCTCAAGACTTGCTAGAATGTTACTCATGTGGCTATTGTTGTTCTTGGGGACTTCGGGCATAGAGGGCCAAGGAATATGGGTTCCTTGGAGCTAGAGAGTCGACGAACTTGTTCCTAGCTGGTTGGGTGGTAAATCGGTTTTGCGGTTGAGTTTCCTGAAAATATCTACATGGAGCTATGTATAGACTGCTATCCTAGGACAAACACTGCTGTCCTACAGGTATTCCACTTGTAAGAATTTCAAGTTTTACATTTTTGAAAATGTTATAAATCATATAAATTGTTGAAATATAAATATACTTGGAACTGAAAATAGAGTGATGTTGTTTATATGTTTCATTAATTTTGTAGGAACCTATGTCAACCCTTCTGTTTACTATGTTAGTATATTGTTGTTGGACGCATATGCTTTGTAAGTCATCCCGTAGTATTATATGTCCCATGGTTTTGACTCATAGTATTGGGCATAGACTTAGTATATAAGTGTGTGTTGAGGTCATTGAAGGGACCATGAAGTTAATTGTATTGAGCTTGCTCAAAGGAGGTTTCCCCCTCGAAGTGGCCCGTGATCAATATAAAAGTGATTCTGAGTTCTATTATTTCTGATATCTTGTGTATTTGCATTAATTAATTATTGCAGGTTCATCACATCTGGTATCAGAGCACTTTCTTGGGCTCGTTGGGTGGAATTTCCGCCAAATTTTTTTTCGCATCTGTTGCAGCTTCGGATTTGGGAATAATCCCTATCCGCTTAACTGTGGGAAGTACTTGGGAATAATCCCTAAAAATCATTATGAGGAGTACCACAGGAACCCCAAAGTAGCTGGCCCATTGAGAGGACCTGCCAGCGAAAAGGGCAACGACCCCTACGTGATTGACTAGTTCCCACCCGTGAGGTAAACCAAGAGCTGTCATTGGTGGCAAAGTGGTTATCAGTTTTACCTGAGCCGTGGAGTGAGGGGTACTTCCCCAATATGCAAGCCGTTAGACAACATTGGTGGCCGAGTGAAACACCTGAACTGTTAGGAAGCCGTACATATCTGGGGTCCATATCTATTTTCAGTTGAACTGTTGTCGATCACTTCTATTCCAGATCCAGCCGTTTCAGATCTATTCTGAAAGTCGATCCAGATCCAGTCGACGTTTTAGATCCAGTCGTTTTCGATCCCTTCCGCGCCGTTACGCCGCTGTTGCCGATCCATTTCTGAAAAAAAAATCAGTTTTTTCTCCATATCTCCCTTATTTTCACTCTGTTTCCCTTGAAACTTTCGGGGAACCCTTGTCATCCCATTCTGCATCTTTCATTCCTGAGGACCCTATCCCCAATTCCACTTCCCAAATCTCGAAATCCCACATTTGTCTAGTTTTAGGGTTTTCCATAACTTCCTTAGATTTCACCCAATCACCTTCAAATTTTACCACAGAGTTCCTTTCTAAATTCTGCTTCTTTGTCCCTCTCTGCCAAATTTTCTCATTCTATCACCCTGCTTCTGAAATCCCCCTTTTTGCTTTCTTTTCCTTTCGACAGTGTCCAAAATCTAGTCAAACCCCAATTACCCATTAGATTGTTTCCCCAATCCAAATTTCCCTTTACTAAATCCACTTCTGTTTGTGTTTTTCTACCCATTCCACAAAAAAAAAAAAAAAAAACTGGTTATGGTTGTCACCCATGCAGGAGCACACACCATGGAGGAAGCACTTGCAACCATCCAAACCAAACTCCAAGATCTGGATGAAAAATTTCTTAGCCTCCATCTTTAGCATTCAACCATGAACAATACCAGACAACCAGAATCTTTTGCAGCCATCGGGTTCTCTTCTTCCAACAATTTTCGTGGGTTGAAGCTTGATTTTCCTCACTTCAATGGTACTGATTCGACTGGATGGATATATCGAGCAGCACAATATTTCACTCTACATAATACTTCTGATGCCCAGAAAGTTCCACTTGCATCCTTTCATTTGGAACAGGAAGCCCTTCAATGGTACTGTTGGTACATCAAAGCTCATCCTGAGCCAAACTGGACAGATTTTTGCCAACTCATTTTGCCACGATTTGGTCCTAGTGATTTTGATGATTTCACAGGAACACTCACTAAAATTCATCAAATTGGCACAGTGAGAGAGTATTAGACAGAATTTGAGAAATTGGCCAATCACACAGAAGGATTGTCTGATGAATTCTACAGGAGTTGTTTTATCAGTGGTCTCAAGGATGAAATCCACTCAGAGGTCAAAATGTTTTGTCCCAACACAATGATGGAATTCCTAGGGTTGGCTAAGCTGGCCGAGGACAAGATCGCAGCTCAACAACGCTCCAAACCCACCTTTGTTCCCTTCAGAATTATGGGTTCCCAACGACCTCCCATCACGCCTGCTCCTCAACCAATTTCTATCAAGCATTTTTCTGAAATAGAAATGCAGGCATGCCGAGAAAAAGGGCTTTGCTATAATTGTGATGAGAAATTCACTCGGGGACATAGATGTGTTCAACAAAAGCTCTATCTCTTGGATGTGGATTCTCCACCTGCCTTAGAACTTGGTGAAGAAGCTACAGATACAGTAGATGATCAGGTCGACATTCAACACCTACCTATTGACACCCCATTTCAGGAGGACCCACCCAAGATCTCTCTCCATGCTGTAACTGGCGTCACCACCCCTCTTACCATACTCATTGATTGTGGTAGCACTCATAACTTCATTGACCCTCAGATTTCCAAATAGGATGATTGTTTTGTCCATCCTTGCTCCAACTTTGTAGTCATGGTTTCCAATGGGGGCACCTTACCTTGCAAGGGGAAGTGTCACAATGTGCGTATCTCTATGGAAGATTATAACCTATGCTCTGACATGTTTGCCTTGTCCTTAGGCAGATGTGATGTGGTTTTGGGCGTTCAATGGTTACGCACACTTGACCCCATCTTATGGGATTTTGCTGAACTTTGGATGCAGTTTAAAGTCAATGGGGCACAACACAAATTTATGGGCTTACAACCTGGGTCTCTTTGCATCATCAGTTCACATCGCTTGGAAAAAATCCTTAAGAAGAATTCACATGGTGTCATCGCTCAGCTCAACTCCATTCAGATGCACCCATCAACAATCTCCACTACTTCCTTGGATAGATATGCTGGTATCTTTGCTGAAAAAATGCGCTTGCTGCCTTCAAGAGACCTTTCTGGTAAGAATTTAGCCATAACTACCTCTCAGCAAGAAATGATGGCTATTTTGCATGCAGTACAGAAGTGGCAGCCATACCTATTAGGGAATTATTTCTGCATCAAGACTGATCTCCAGAGTTTGGAAAATTTTCTGGAACAATGGGTCTCCTCCCCAACACACCTGAAATGGGTTATCCAACTCATGGGTTATGCCTATGTGATCACTTACAAGAAGGGTAAGGACAATATGGTGGAAGATGATCCTTCTCGCACAATTGATGACCCAATTTCTCTTACAGCTCTTTCTCTGCTTGTTCCAAATTGGTTGCAATATGTTCAACAGGGCTATCTCTTCTATGAACTCCATGCTTCTTCATCAACAGGGCACTTTGGGTTCTGCAAAATGTATGACCGGAAAAAATGTAACTTCTTTTGGCAGGGACTAAAAATGACAATTCAACATATGGTGGCTGACGATGATACTTTCCAAGTCAACAAGGGTGAAACGACACTCCTTTCGGGATTGCTCAAACCCTTGCCCATCCCTACACAGCTTTGGCCAACTATTTCTATGGATTTCCTAGCAGCACTCTGGTGGTACAATACCACATCTCAAAGGACACCATATGAAGTAGTCTTTGGAAAAACACTACTAGTTCTTCTTCCATATACCTTTAGCAGCTCCCTAGTTCAAGAAATTGACTCGGTTCTTCGAAACCGCGATCAGATTCTTCTCATTCTGCAGGACAATCTTCACATGGCCATAATTCACATGAAACAACAAGCCAATCAGCACCGTTCTGAGCGCATTTTCCACGCAGATGATAGGGTTCTTCTTCATCTACAGCCTTCCAAGCAATCCTCCTTGACACTCCAAAGGCATTAGTGGCCTGAAATGCAACCCGAGGATGCTACCGGGGAACCACTCCTTCTGATTCTGTAGCAATTTCTCCCACCAAAGCTTTGAGGACAAAGCTTTTTCTAAGGGAGAGGGGATGTTAGGAACCTATGTCAACCCTTCTCTTTACTATGTCAGTATATTGTTGTTGGATGCATATGCTTTGTAAGTCGTCCCATAGTATTATATATCCCATGGTTTTGACTCATAGTATTGTGCATAGACTTAGTATATAAGTGTGTGTTGAGGTCATTGAAGGCACCGTGAAGTTAATTGTATTGAGCTTTCTCAAAGGAGGTTTCCCCCTCGAAGTGGCCCATGATAAATATAATAGTGATTCTGAGTTCTATTATTTCTGATATCTTGTGTATTTGCATTAATTAATTATTGCAGGTTCATCACAAATTTCTACCTTTATAAACGAAATTTATATCAGAAATAGAAAGATTAATTTTACAGGAGCACTGAAGGAACTAGATCAAATTTAAAACTCCTAGATTTACCTAAAATCAAACAAAGGACCGGGTGAGGTCACTACATTGGACGTGGCCACGCATGCTCAGGAGCATTCAGATGAAAAATGCCCCCCTTGAGCGAATTTGGAATGGCCCTCACTGAACAAAAACCTAGCTCCAAAGATGGCACAATAACAATGTTTTCGGGGGTTGGCAAAACGCTGCGGGGGTCCCCTAGCTGAAACCCGACGTCCTGGATCCATCGGAATCAACATATTTGAAACTGGAGCAATGGTTTGGGTGCTGTGGGAATTTTTATCAGGCACCCCGGGGCCATTCAGGGACACTTTGAGGATTTTCTTTGGGGCCACAGAACCCAAACCGGAGAGTGGACTTGGATTCCATTGGCTCCGATAGGTGCGTATTGCTATTATGGACGCGTCCACAGTGGAAACACACCCTTGGGAGCCTTTGGATGAGAAATTTCCCCCTTGAGCAAATTTGGAATGGCCCTCACTCAGCAAAATCCTAGCTCTGGAGATGGCACATTGGCACTGTTTCTGAGTCTTCGAGGCACTGGGGGGGGCGGGGCTCTAGCTGAAACCCAATGTCCTAAATTCATCAGAATTGACGGATACACTACCGAATTCATGGTTTGGGTTCTACGGGCATTTTCGTTGGGCACCCGGGGCTATTCAGGGACACTTTGAGGATTTGCTCCAGGGCCACGAAACCCTAATAGGCGAGCGAAATTGTATTTCGTCAGATACCATAGGTGCAAGTGGCCATTATGGACATGTTCATGGTGTCCATGCACACCTAGGACCCTTGGGATGAGAAATGACCCCCTTGAGAGAATTTGGAAGGGCCCTTCACTAAGAAAAAACTAGCTCCGGAGATGGCACATTGGCACCATTTCTGAGTCTTCAAGGCCCACTGTGGAGCGTCCCCTAGCTGAAACCCAGTGTCCCGGATCCATCGAAATTGACAAATTCACTACCGGAGCCATGGTTTGGGTGCTATGGGAATTTTTTGTCGGGCACCCTGGGGCCATTGAGGGATACTTTGAGGACTTTCTCTGGGGCCATGTAACCCAAACCGATGAGTGGATTTGGATTCTGTCAGCTCCCTTAGGTGCACTTGGCCATTGTGGACCTATCTACAGTGGCCACGCATGCCTGGGAGCCTTCAGATGAGTGAATTTGGAATGGCCCTCACTAAGAAAAACCCTAGCTCCGAAGATGGCACATTGGAAGCATTTCCAAGTCTTCAAGGCACGGTGGGGGGGACCCCTAGCTGAAATTCGGCATCTCGGATCCATCAGAATTAACAGATTCATTACCGGACTCATAGTTTGGGTGCTACGGGAATTTTCGTCGGGCACCCCGGGGCCATTCAGGGACACTTTGAGAATTTGCTCTGGGGCCACGGAACCGAAACCGGTGAGCGGACTTGGATTCCGTCAGCTCCCACAGGTGCAAGTGGTCATTATGGACGTGTACACAATGGCCACACATGCTTGGGATCCTTCGGATGAGAAATGGCCCCTTTGAGCGAAATTGGATCACCTTTCTTTCACATTTGTGAAGACCTGTGTTGGTGTCCATTTTGTCACTATTTTTTATCATCAAATCTACTCTGAGTGGCATCATTCTTATCATTTTTTATATAATAAGTTATTCTTTCTGCCATTTAGACCATCAAACAGACCAGGTATGCATATATTTAGTTATTATATGAATTTTGGTGAAATATCGCCATATTATGATTTACTAATGTTTAAAGTGACATTTCTCGATATGCTTGACATTTAGTTTTGATCTACAGGCTTTGGTTTTTCAAATGATCCTCCATTCAGACTACCTGTTTGTGTTGCTAATGTTCAGCCACGTCTAGCCCGTCATTTAGCCTTGCGTTGAGCCCGCGGAATCATCAGTTGGCATATTCCTAGCCATTAAAGACAGAAATAGACTCATGGGTTCGGTTAGCTACGTGGTGGTTATGATTGATGAGCCTTGGTTCTAGAAGATTCGCCTCCTTGCCTCCTGAGCTCGACAACACACCTCCTGTCCACGTCAACACTCCAGTGCTCCAACTTTCTTGTTCGTTCATCCTGATATCACGTGTACCTTCTCACACTGATGTTCTATAGGAGTTTAGTCCTCCCACTCTCAGTCCGCCAACACATGCTCTTTCCACGTTGATGCTCCAGCAGCCCTCTCGTCCGACTGTTTAGCTCGCCAGCATACACTCTGCCCACGGTTGAAGGAAACGAACATGCAACTGTTCGTATCAGGCAGGGTCGACATCGTGAAAGCAGGAAGATGCCCTCTGCGTTGTCACACATTACCCAATAGCCATTTTACAGTCTTAAAGACCCCTATTTTTAGAGAGGTCGACTATGTCAAGACCTTTGCGTTGTCACACATTACCCAATGTTCATGAAATAGAATTTGGATCAGAAGTAAATATCTTTATCAATTTTTCTACTTGCTTCTATATAACATATCTTTATCAAGTTTTATACTTGTTTCCAAATTGAATCCAGAAATAAACATCTTTATCAAGTTTTCTACTTACTTCTATATTTTCATTAGTTTTATATCATTTTTTTATGGATATAAGATAGATCATAATGTTTAGAGTTAACTGTAATTGGACTCTTTGTAGTTTACATCTCTTTATTGAAATTAGGTTATATTTACTTCCATTTTGTTTTGATGTTACATTTGAAAGTCATTACGATTTATTCACTCCAGTTCCTATCACATTTGACATACAACATCAAGGAGAATGGAATTAGAATTAGATGCTTTAGTATAGTTTTGAAGTATTAATTGAATGAATAAGTAGTTATTGAATCTATTAATAGTTTGTAGTTTTGCTTTGAATTAATTTAGTTTTCTGGTTATGTAATTTACTATTAAGTCATTTCATAGATAGGTCTTTAATTTCATGTACAGTTGTCTCTAATTAGATTAGAATTTGAAGAATTGATTAAGTAGTTTCCAGTCTTACAAAAATAGTTTGATTTTTAATCAGTAATTTCCATTGTTTAATCATAGAGTAGAGTAGTATGATTTAATATTATTCTAATCTGTTAGTTCATTTGTTATCTTTTTCTAAAGTTTGACTCGGTTTTTCATTTTGAAATATCTTTCAATCTTTTCTTTATTAAAACATTTCTAAGGTATGAAAAGCCGAAACTTAGGTGTCATTCTACCTTTGCATATACTTTGCCTCAACTCTAAGAATACCAACCCTGGTCGATAATTAAATATTTAGGTGTTTCTTTAAGACAGCTCACACACCTCAACATTTTGGCGCCGTTGCCGGGGAGTTGTAGAAGATAGGTAGAATTCAGTTGAAGATAGATAGGTAGAATTCAGTCGTAGATAAATAAGAGCTTCTCTTAAAAACTTGAGGATACATTTGAATTCTCTTCTTTTGAAATAGGCCGGTGGCGGGTGAGCGGTAAGACGAGAGGTAAGAACCTGTGCATCTGTTATAACAGGCATCCCTAAAACCCAGCAGTAGTAGTGATTCAGTTAGAATTTGTTTCAGTTATAATTTGTTTTTCATGAATAGGTATAGAGACTCACAAGGTAGATTTATTAAAACTAAAATTCCCACTTAAATTTCTACTAACCTATACGGGGGACACCCCCCCCCCAACTACTAACTTAGCAGAAATGTGTCAGAAGACACCTAAAGGGGACAGTCCCACTTGGAAAGAGAAGGAAATCCTTTCTGGAAATCAATTAGGAGAAACCATAGGGACATCAAAAAAATATGTTCATAAAGAAATTCCACAGGAACCTCAAGCTCATATTAAGATTGAACGTAGACAAGAGGAACTCCAAAGGATAAAACTTCAGAACCCTCCAACTCTCCATTAGTCCAAAATCCCAAAGACACTACTTTTTCAATAGTAGGTGGTACAAATTTAGTAGACTTTGTCGATCCTGCACAAGTAGACACTCTTTTTGAGAATTCTGTGAACATCATCATCTCACAGATTGAGACAACAATAGTAGGACCTTCAAAACTGGATACCCACGTATCTTGTAATTCTCCTCCTAAAAAGAAGAATACTCTTCTTGAAATAGAATGTTGGGAAATCCCATATTCACCAAGAAATGATCTACCTAGGTATTCTCTCTTTGGAAATCAAATCTTCATGGAGGATGAAAATGAAGATCGTGTCCAACAAGATGAAGGAGAAGGTGAGGTTAGGACCGAAGGTACTTTTGGATTCCCTATCTTAGACACTGCACAAGATGCAACTATGAAAAATATTCCTCCCTCCTCACTACCAACCTTCTATGGGAAGAGTAGCGAGGATCCAGATACATTCTTATTTGAGTTCAACATTTTGTGTAGGAGTTATAATTACCTACAAGATGGCCAAAAACTAAAACTCTTTCCCGCCACATTGAAAGATTATGTTCTTCGATGGTTTATGGGATTAGGAGAGTCTAGTATTAGAACTTGGGAAGACATGAAGAATGCATTTCTATGGAAATATTAGGATTACTGTAGACCTAAGGACTCTCGTAATGATATTTTAAAATTCAACAACTTGAAGATGAGAGCCTAGAAGACTATCTCGAGAGATTTAACTATGTGTTGCATAAATCTAAATATAGTTATATTTGGGAAGATGCAGTAAGAACACTCTTCATCGAGGGAATTTTGGAAGAACTCTTAGAGAACCTTAATCTCATGGCAGAATGAGATATTTCTCATCATCCTTTTGCACAGATTTGTGAACTATGTAGGAATTACTCTAGGAGTAGAGGGAAAGGTGGAAGAAATTTTTGAGAATCTTATGCTAGGAAACCGAAAGGGGTCACATCCAGTCCTGGTGGAGTTACAAGGGTAGAGTTGGGAAACCTATTGGAAAATTTCAAAACATATATCTTAGGAGCCATGGGTTCTCAACTAGATGCACTACAAGCGAAAAAAAGGCAAGATGAAGAGCATGCTACAATGAGTGTTTTCTGTCCTAGGTGTAGAAATAAACATCCTCAATGAGAATTACCATTAAATAATGTTTCAGTTTGTCACCTCTGCATAGAAGAACATCCAACTGTTAATTGTCCATCATTACTAGGGTTGCAAGCTGTGTGTAAGAGTGGAAAATTTGGTGAATCATCTAGGAGGCCTTGGAAACCTAGAGATCAACCATCATATCAAGAGCCATCACAAATTCCACCTTATTACTATCCTTATCAACCACCTTATTACTAGGGTTGGAACACTTTTGGTTAGATTGTCCTTTTGGAGATGAGAACTTGGAAGAACTTTCCCTTGTTAGTGATTTCTCTCGGGCATTTCAAGAGAAAAATACCAAGAATGTGTTGAACCAATTTATCTCTTCCACAATATGTGTAGACTTTCCTCAGTCTTTCTCCCAACTTGACCAAATATTTGGAGATGAATTCCAAGAAAACATGAGCCTCTCAACATTTACGAGTACACCCTGTGTCTTCGCAATTGAAGAACACCTAGGATCCTATACCATACTGTGTGAGGTTAATGCCAACAAATTTCTACATATAAATGTAGGTTTAGATAAGAGTCAACAAAAACAATTACTAAAAGTTCTCAAGAGTTAAACTGGAGCATTTGCATGGGAATATAACGATATGAAAGGTATACACCCAGATACCTGTATCCACCACATTTACACAAACTCGAGCATACCTCCTATTAGGTAGCCCCAGAGAATAATGAATCCATCTATTGGTTGTCGGTAACCTTCTAGAGGTTTTCAATCATAGACCCAGGTACTTCGCGGTTCAAGGAACCAAAAAAACCCCTTATTCATCGGCCCTTTTGGAAATAGACTGCATGCATCCTAAGGTCTCACCCGAGGCGAAGCAGAGGGGGTGGTTGTGGAATCAAGTTTCCACAACTGGGTGATGCGATGGGGGAAAAGCTGATAAGCAGTGCAACACCTGTGGGTTGTGCGAGAAAATAATTACGCGAACCTTCTGTTCTGCGTTGGGTACTTCGGCGCGCAATTGCACTTGCGCACTTGCGCCTCTAATGACGGTGCGATACAAGATACCTTCGTGCTATGACAGTGAGCTATCAATAGCTTACTTTGCAGCAAGTCTCAATGACTCGGCGCATCAACTAGTCTGCGCGTCGTTGCCATGATATTCTAACCAATCCTACTTAGCATTCTTTATCCCTTCATTCCATTCAAGTTATTATCATTAAGTTGTAGATGATTGAATAAACATATAATTACTACGCGCTCCAATGCTGTGCTAAAACTCAATGTTCAACGATGTGACTAATTGGTCGATTCATACATTCCAGGATTCATAAGTGTTGAATACTTAACATTCCTTCATGCATATATTACTTAACATATTATTCCCATTCTCTGTGGTGAATACATATAAAAGCAATCACATAACAGAAGACTTCAGCATTAAACATTCATACCAAGTAAATGAACAATCATAAACACACAATAGTCATGTAACACAGGATTTAACATGGTTCACCCCCCGGATGGAGGCTATGTCCACAAGAACGGTTGTTAATATTACTCAATATGGGAAGGGTACAAATGTTCTTAGTCTGCGCACTCAGCTACAAAGTCTCTTCTCTCTCAGATAGGTCTCTGTGCACTCAGCTGCAGAGCCTTTATAATGGCTTTCAAGCTTAAGATTATACAATACCCAAATACTTAACCAAACTGAAGAGTCACCCTTCCCTTACAAAATTATACCTTATTTATAGACCATGCCCGTAGGTCATGTCTTTACAATCATTAAGCCGAAACCCTAAGGTTTCCAAAACTGGTGTGGCTAACTACCACCCTAGCTGTCACCGTCGACAGCTTGCTCCGCATGCTCGAGCTGGGCCACTTGTGGCTCACACGCTCTTCTGACAGCTGCAATCCTCAAAACCATTACAACTGCATCATGGACTGTCCCTTTCCACTCCTTCACCTTCCTGTCTCCATCGGCGTTGTGGCCTAGCTTCTCAACTGCTTGCCGCCACATGTTCGAACAGGTCGCTTTCATCTGCCATCCACCTATTCCTTACCCAAAATAGGTCATGTCCTCGTCTGACCTTTACCCATGTTCTGAACCAAAAATAGCTCATGCGCTACCTTGTGCATCGTCCTCATATGCGACCATGCCTTAGCCATTGCCGTCGTGTGACATGCACAATTCCTCAAAACTGTCTGTCACCTGTCGTCGCGCGCAATGCGCACTTAACAAAATTGTTTCCTCTTCCTGTCGTAGCGCGCAATGCACAATTTTCCATACTTGTATAATTTTTCAACCCATTTGGGCCCCGCCCAACAGGCTCCTAACACTCACTTGTGGTTTGCCCCGAGCCACTTTCACTTGCAGAAACTGGTTCCACATCTGCCATCGTCCCAAGATTTAATGTAAAGCTTTGGAGAGTTCCTGCTAAATCCGCAACTATTTCCTTGGCTTTTCGTTTGAACCCTTGCATCACCTCTAGAGTTTCCTGTGAGACCTTCTCCCGATCCACTTGTTCCTTCATGGTTCCTTCTACCACCTGAAGTTCTACGAACTTTGCGTCGAATTGCATCATTAGTTCGAGGCCTTCTTGCTCAATAGGATACATCCTGACCGATGTAGCAGCCTCTTTCTCTCTTAGTGTTTCCAACTCTTTCTGTAGGTCCTTGAACTCATTAAGTTTATGCAGTTTCTCTCTTGCCGATGCATTCCTTAGCGGCACACTTGCAGCATCTACCTGCTGCTGGTTCTGTTCTGCTTCTTCCCTTACTTGCTGGAGCGCAGGATCCTTTCTCAATCCGGTGACTGCTGTAGTTATCCATTCCAGTAAATCTTGGCATTTCGTCACTTTCGCCGAAATGCCATCCATGGTTGCCTTGATGTCCTAAGCTAGAGCTGGGCATTGATCTGGTGGAATGACAGGGTTCCTAGCCTCCAACTCTGGGATTTTTCCTTTATAAGAGGCTTCCATTTCTATTTTCTCAGAGGTAAGGGACTCTAACTTGGTCCCAATTTTCTTTATTGTGTCCTCCATATCATCTTCTTCTTTGCATTCTTCTATGTTTGCACACACAGCTGAAATGGTTTCCTTCAGCTTCCGGCCCTTTTCCTTGGCTGCGCTCAATTCTTGCTTCCTGATATCTGGTTCCTGCCTTAACTGATTGATGTCTTCAGTTAATTGTGCACACTTATCATATGAGGCGAGGCCTCTCTCATGAATTTCCTCTGCAACTCTGATGTGCAACTCGTTTAGGTCCTTTAGTGCTAGGGATCCAATGTTTAGGTCGAGGTGCCCATCCTTTACCGCCTCCTTAACCATTTCATTTGGATAAATAAGGTAGCTCGATTCAAGGTTTAGGATGTGCATATACTTGCTTTCAGCAACAGGTGGTCTTCTTTGTGCACTCGGTTCTCCAGACTTCTCGTCAAAACCTGAACCTAACTGCCCCAATCCCATATGGGCTACCAATGTCTTGACCTCCTCCATAGCTTGGATTATGGTAAACTGCAGTTGTTCTTACTTGGCTTCTTTCTTAGCACGAGTCTCTTCCCATGCTTCCTGTACTTTTGTTGCAATGGTCTCGCAATCATCTGGATGTAGTTGTGGCCCGAACTCGGGTTTTTCAGCCTTCCTTTTTGTGCGTTGGCTTTGTGATAGCAAGGGGCCTTCAATGGCCTTTCTCTTTCCTGCTGATGTGGCTGTATTTTGACTCTGCGTGTCATCCTTTTCTTCCTCAATGGGCATTCCATCTAGTAGTCCACCCTTCTTTCCCTTCTTTGCTGGTGTTTCTCCCTTGTCTTCCTGATCTGTTTCGATATCTTCTTCATCGGTGTCCTTTACACCGATCTTCTCGCGAAGAGGTTCTACATTATGCTCGTAGTTGGATGCATCATCGCGTGAAGTGGGAACTTTCCATTCTGGCTCCCATCGCTCCATCATTCCCTCGATCACCTGCTCATCTAGTCGGTAAAATCCTGGATACCATAAGTCATGCTCTGTTATGTCACCTCTTGGTTGAATGAATGATTGGTGCCTTTTTGCGTGAAACCTCATTATGCAGGTGTCTTCATTAGTTACTGGTTTGGAAATGCGTGGTGTTTCCAAAAATGCTTCACGCAATTAGTGATAGTAAACATAAAAGACTTCAGCCGTTTGCCGCTACCTAGACACCTTTGGGCTTGCCCATAGAATGGCAAAGCACGTTCCTCAGCCTTGTCTGGCTAAAGTGGCAACTCCCTGATATCCCTCTGGCTCCTTCCAGCCTACAAGGTCTATCAACACTAGCATCCAACTAAAATGGAATGGTGTTCCATCATCTTGGGTGTCTTAAACATCCGCCAGAAAATCGTTCAATAAGAACTAGCACCAATCGTAATCTTTTTCGCGCAATACATTAGCGGCTGTCGTGATTGCAACCAAAAGGTACTTCAGGCGGTCTACACTTGCGCAATAGATTTCCTGCAAGAAACTAGGTCATAAACTTTGTTGCGTGGTCATTGATGTCGACCGTTGGAAACCCTCGTCCCTTGCGCACTACGCCAAATTATTTTGCTATTTCGGCGCTAAGGGATTTATCATGCACCTTATTTATGATGAGGTTAGTAGGGTCCTCTCCTTGCTTGTTTAGTCTGGTGATTTGATGGATCATGTCAATGATGATATCAATGCGCATGTCCAACCATAGCAATCCTTCATGCACGCAAGTGAGCAGTGTTCGCGCGACGACAATAAACTCAGCATTCTTAGTAAAGTGCGACATTTGCAATAAATTTAACAAGCCTGATGGCCGGATGGCCCTTAGCCATTCTTGAACTTCTAGCCTGTTGGTGCCAGCCTGTGCGTCCTTGACCCAATTGATATAGGCATCCGGTCTAAATTGTAAGTCCTGATCATCCAGCTTGCAACCTGGTATGCCACCCATTAAATTCTCCTCAATCTTCACCTTGGTGGAAATGGTGGGTAGCGAGATTTCGTATTCGAAATTCTTTTCTATGTTGACTGGTGGGGCATCAATCTTCCTTGGTGGGATGTATTCGGGCACAAAATAAAACGACAAGTTTTGAGCCAAGGCTATTCGCTGTAATGGCACTTCAAAGCCCCCTGCTCTAAATCTGCTTCTTTTCCCTTGCTGCTTCCTACAACCTACCATGCTGAACTTCTAGATGCACCTGCTTTTGTTGCCATCATTGCTGCTGGAATCCCTGCTTGCTCGAATAACCAGGAGATATCTACCAACTCAACTTGTTCACTCATATGACACTCTGATCGCTCGACTCTCGACTAGTTCAAACACTTCGTAAAAATGGTTAAGTGGCCAAGCGAGGTCTAATTATAGCCGCTTCTGGTTTGCTACGTGGCCCTTCACAGTTTCCAAGGCCCTTAAAGCCATATTGATTTCCATTTCATGTGTATTATCTCAAGCCTGTCAACCGATCCTTCTCATGATGTGAATGTTGTTTCCTTAAATGCCAAAAGGTTACCTGGTAAGCCATCTTGTCAACTCTATTGAATTTGCGTTAATGGCTTATCCTGCCAGCCGAATTTCGATATGAACTAGTCACTTCTATCTTTAATAGGTTCCAAGATGTCACATCCGTCTTTAAATTGTAAATTGCCCTAGTGCCGCCAATTTGGTTAATGGCCCACTAACCGGCTGAAATATGTCACGATAACAGTTTTCGTCTTAATGTGCTGGCGGGCTAATAGGATGTTTGCTATGGGACATGCACTGGGTGCTATCTTCTGCGCGACTGTCGTTCCATATTTTCTGCGCGATGAGTATCTGGGCTTGCTCTGCACAGCTACTCTTCTCTTCTCTCTTCTTTTTCTTTTTCTTTTTTTTTTGCGCGCAACTTCCTCAGTGTTGCGTGATACACTTCCCCGAATCATCTAGAATTCTACATAGCCGAACTATCATGGTAAAGCTTTAGTCTGCTACCATTTATCAAGCTTGGTAAGGTATCTCTGACCAATGTAGCTAACTAGACTGCGCCACTGTTAGTAACATGCATTACAGTATATGGGCCAAGCCAATGCATCTTAAATTTTCCAGAAAAAGTCATGAATTTGCTTTCATACAGGAGGACTAGATCACCTACCTGAAAGCTCTTGTTCTTGATGTGGCGATCATGCCATGATTTTTCGCGGTCTTTCTGTATTTGTTGGTGGAATCCTGCGATGAAGCGATCTTTCTCTAGCCCTACCAAGTGTAGGAGCCTTTCTTTGAGAGCTGCACAATCTGCCATGCCTGTAAACGCTGCTATTCTCAAGATGGCAACAATGTACTCCATCAACATTATTGCTTCTTACCCATAGGCCAACCGAAAAGGTGTATGGCCAGTCAGTTTCTTGCAGGTATTCCGGTATGCCCATAGTACAGATGGAATGCAGAGGTCCCAATCGTCCTGATTGACGTTGCATATCTTGGTTACTGCATTCTCCAATACTTTGTTAAATGATTCAACGTCTCCATTCTCCTGTGGATGATAAGGCGTGCTACGCCGATGATGAACGTGGAACTCTTCAGTCAAAGCCTCAATGGTCTTATTCAGAAAATGAGTGCCTTAATCACTCATCAATATCTTCAGGCATCCAAACCTTGTAAGGATATTCTCATATATAAAATATGTGGCTGTAGCTGTGCTACAGTCTTTAACTGGCTTTGCTTCTGCCCATCTGGTGAGGTAGTCGGTAGCACTAATGATATACCTCGCACCAGTTCTTTTTCCTAGTGGGTTAATAGGACCCACAAAATCAATAGCCCATTTTTCAAAGGCTTACAATGTCAACTGTGGATTTAATGGCATTTCATCTCTGCATGATGGCTTCCCTGTTCATTGACAAACATCGCAATTCTGGCAATGTTCCTTCAAATCTTTATGAATTGTAGGCCACCATAGCCCTACGTGCAATGTCTTCTGCAAGGTAGCTCTCCCTGCATAATGGCCTCCTGCAACTCCTGAGAGCATGTCAGCTAGTATGAAAGGTTTGTCATGCTCAAGCACACACCTATGCAGTACTTCATCCGGTCCCAGTTTGTATAGCTAACCTGCAATTATAGTGAAGTCTGCTATGGGTACTACTAGTTGCATCTTCTGCTGCGTAGTGAACTCTATGGGTGTGAACCCAGTGGTCAAGAAATCAATGATGTCCTGATAATAATCGTCAGCAACCTGTATGGCGAACAACTGTGCATCAGGCAGATTGTCCTCCAGATTCGTAGTCTCTTCTCTTGACTCGATTCTTGATAGATGATTAGGTCCCAAATTCAATCTTCATGGCTTAAAAACAATCTCAAAGTCGTACTCCTGAAAGAGTAGTAACCATATGCATATGCGCCCCCCTAACACTGGCATATTGACCAGGTATTTCAAGGCAGAATGGTCAGTGAACATGGAGAAATGCATACCAAGCAAGTAATGTCTGAATTTCTGCAGCACGTAGACCATAGTGAGTCCTCTTTCAGTAGTGGTATAGCTCTTCTCAGTGGATGATAACTTCCTACTGGAAAAGGAAATGCAATGATCAATACCTCCCTCTCCTAGTTGCGCAAGAACAATGCCCAATGCTATGCATGAGGCATCGACATGGATCTGAAATGGCTTCTCCCAGTCTGGGAAAACTAGGATTGGCGCAATGACCATTTTCTCTTTCAATGTGTCAAATCCTTTCTCACAATTCACATTCCAAATGAATGGTACATCTTTCTTCAAAAACTTTTCCATAGCTGTGGTTATTTGTGCATACCCTTTTATGAACTTCTTGTAATAACCGGTATGCCCCAGTGTAGTGCGCAACTGCTTAACTAAATTAGGTGTAGGCAAGTTTACAATGACTACGATCTTAGCAAGGTCTACCATCAAGCCCTGTTTGCACACAATGTGTCCCAACAAGACTCCATAGGGAACATAGAAAATACATTTTTTCAAGTTTAATGAAATTTGATGCTATCTGCACTTTTCCAGCATCATCCTAAGGTTCGCGGCATGGTTCTTCAATAACCCAAAAATGGTCCAATCATCAAAGTAAACCTCTAAAAACTTATGTATAAAATGCTTAAATGCTGTGACGACCACTCTAGAGAATATGGTAGGTGCATTCTTCAGACCAAAGGGAATCACTGTGTATTGGAATGACCCCCATTATGTAGCAAAAGTCGTCTTGTGCCTATTTGCACAATGAATCCTAATTTGATGGTAACCAAAGAAGCCATTAGTAAAAGAATAGGCCTCATTCCCTCCAACATTATCTAGCACTTCATCTATAAAAGGTGTAGGAAATGGGTCATGCATTGAAGCATCGTTCAGTTTTATGACATCCACACACATTCTGATCTCGCCCTTTGTTTTCTTGTCCTGGATAACCATCAGGCTTATCCATTCAGATTCTTCGACTAGCTCAATGATACCAGCATCAAGCATCTTATCGAGTTCTGCCTCAACTCGTTCTTTGTAGCGCGGATTCAGTCTGTATGGTGATTGTTTCACAGGCTTCCCACCAGGCTTAAGAGGAATTTTGATCACTCCTAAGTCTCCGAGTATACCTTTCATCTCTGTGAATTTAGTCGGGAACATTTCATGATACTCCTGTAGTATACCCACGACTTCCTCGACTGTGTCTTCGTCCCAATAATCTCTGATTGCTGCGAACTTTGGCTCTTCATTGGTACCAATGTTTACTTTCCTTGTTTTTACGGGTCCACTCATATCTGGAATTTCCAGTGGAGGTCCTTCTACCTCACGCGATCCCTCTGACTCAGGTATCCGTATATTGCGTGGGTCCTCCTCATCACTATCTTCTTTTTCCTTGGTTTCTCCATCGATGTGATAACAATCAAAAGAATTCTCTAGCTGCTCCTCCCATTCAGGTTGTAGGCGTGTAGGTATGCTTTCTGTGCCAAAGAATTCTTATAGTGTCAGGTTGGCTTGTGTAGAGTCTGGACTGAATATTTTTTTCATAATGACCTGCAACATGTCATTGGTACTTTGATGCTCATGTTCGAAACTGAAATCGTGTTGGAAGGTCACAGTCAGGTTCGACCAGTCCACTGTGCCTCTGTGCAACTCCAGGTCTAGGTACCACTTCTTTGGAATCGGTTCTTCTAACATGTGCACAAAGATATGCACCCATTCTATCTGTGGTCTCTCCTTCCATGCTTCAGAATAGACTTGAATATGCTATTGTGGATCTATTTGTCCATTATATTTCTCAAAGGATAGGGTAACCTTATCAACAAACCTAATTTACATCTTAATTCTACATTGATCCCATGTTGTCAATGTCTGCTTATGCGTGGCCCACTATCTAGAAGGTGTATCGCACAACACCACATCTAATGCTTGTAATCGATGTTCGTCTGTAATTGCTGTAGTATATTCATTGATAAAAGAATAAACATTAGAGAAACCATCATACCCAAGGATTGGAGTTACCTCTTTCCCAATTTGGTGGAGTGACTTCGTGATCCGCGCGCATTTCCTGGCAGATACTTCGTATAACCTACTTTGCCAGTTTTCCAGTCCTACATCATAATCTGAAATGCAAAAGTTGTCACAGTGCCAACTGAGTGTGCCATCGACAGTTGGATTAATATAGTCAGTAGTATTGGTTGTCATCTTGTAGGTATGGTCCAAGTCTTGAGCTCTGGATCTCTCTTGAATCGGTTCAACATATCGCTCGCCTTGCGAAGGGTCCAATGGAGCGATGACCCTGATATCATTGGCTTCAAATATCATTTTCATGGTCTTTAAATCAATAATGGTAGAGTTCGTCATTGCCCAATTGATACCCAGCAGTGCTAGATAAGGATGATTGTCATCCGCTATTTCAATTACTTCAAAATCGGCATAGCTGCGCACTCCATCAATGCCAACAATGTTGTTGGGTAATCTCCCCAAAGGTATAACTATCCCTTGATTAACCATTCTCAACTGTAAAGGTGACCACTATAACTTGGGTTTACCCATCTGATGCCATGTTTGCTTGGTCAAGACATTTACTTCAGATCCAAGATCAAGGATGATCTCATCCATCTCATAGTCCCCAATCTGTGCAGTGAGTCTCATTTCCCTTCCTATTCTTTTAGGACTCCTAATATTATGGATTCTGCCATTGGCAGGCCCCTTCTCACTGTTTGGCTCATATTGTCTTAGTATCTTTTCAAATTCTGTAAAAGCATCTGCACTCTTTAGTAATTTCATGCAGCTACGTAAGAACTGCACAATAGAGGTCCCTGTATCTATTGCGGCATTTGTCTAATCTTGTGCCATTGGCATGTTCTCTCTTTGTGGTACTTCACTGCACAACTATGTTCCCCGGGAGCCAGGTGGCGGTGCTCTGAACATCTCCCGCGATTCCTCAAATGCTCCCTTATTTTTCTGTAAATCTAGACCTGACACTTTCCCAAGAGCTTTCCTAATCCATACCGGCTCTCCTGGATTCTGCCTAGGGTCGTGCGTTCCAGAGGTTGAGGCTTCTGCACCTCTGTCCCTTCCTGTATCAGTGCCACTATGTGTTACAACGTTTACACTTGGATACACAATTCTGCTCTCTGCTACGATCAGCTGAATATTGGGATTTGGTGGTTCTGTCCTTCTTCTTTTCTGCATTTCTACCTCAAGCATAGGGCAGTATTCAATAACATGCTCAAATTATTTACAGTAATTGCATGTAGTGCATGGGTTGGTACAATCTCTAGAAACATGACCTGGTTGGTTGCAGTTATAACAGATTACCTAGTCGTGGCCTCTTTCTTGCGTCAGGCCGACATTTCTTCCTCTCCCGCGGTATCCACCACCACAGCCTCTATATCCTCCTTGATCATAGTGGGTGTTTTCTTACTTTGGCTGATTTTCCTCTTGGACATGATACATCCCAGCACCTTGCATTGCTTCCATATCGCGCTTTCTTTCATTCATGAGATCAAATGTGCGACAGTTGGATTCATCATGTCCAACTGATTTACAGAAATTACAATATAAGCTCTTAGGTGTTCTTACATATTTCTGTATTAGGTAACATTCTTCAGGCCTATGTCCCTTGGTTCTACAGATTTCACACCACGGTGCCTGATTGTGATTCATATTGATTGGATTTGGTGCGCCATTGTCAAGCTAATCTTGAAATAGAGGGCAATGTTCTTTGGTATGGCCTTCTCCTTTGCATCCGGTGCGCCAAATTTCACGTCTGTGTTCGTATATTTGTTCTTTTCCGTTCTTCATACCTTGTAATTCTAACATTAGGGTAGTCAGCTGGTTCTAAATCTGTGACATCCCAGTACTACTCTCACCAATTGGTGAAGCCTCCAACTTCATTCCAATCTCTAAGGCCTCTGCCTGTGACACAACCTTCTGCTGCATCAATGGTTGTCTGATGTGGGGCAACAACGTAGTGATGAACCATTCCTTGTGCTGTTGTGGAGCTATCACAAAGCTCACTTGATCTATCAGTGTTTTAAATTTTTGGTCAAATTCCCAGACCGATTCGGTAGGATTTTGCTTGATTTCCTTTAAGTCCGTTATGCACTGCGATTCTGACTTTGGCTTCTTCAACTATGCGACAAGTGCAACCTAAATTTATATTAGGGTTCTCGATTGTGCCTGAGAATATTTCATAAACCAATGCAATGTGCGGTCTCTGAAAGTAGTAATGAGCTGCGCTCTCTTCACAGCATCATCCTGGATTTGCTTTAAACTCCATACGGCTTCACATAGAAACCAGTGTTGATCAAGTTCTTCTAGACCCGTTCCTTTAAATATCGACATTTTTATATCGTTATCTGGCATTCTCCTTCCTGGTTGTGCACTGCTTTGAGTAGCATTGACTATCTACGTAGAGAAAATAAAGGGAATATTCAGACTACTGGGATTCTATGGAATGGGCTGCACGACACTCGCAGCAGGTGGGTTCTGATCTAAGGGTGGCACGGTTTCTGCAACTGGCGGATTTTGAGGTGTAATAGGGTGGATAGTGGCTGATGGCGGCGCAGTCTGATTGTTAAGGTCATATGGAAGTTTGGTATTCATGCGGAGTCTAGGTCCTCTAGATTCTTTTCTTTATTAAACTTATATCTCTTTCCACTTTTTAGATTATGTGTCTCTTTGTCAGAATCACTAAAAATGTTATTGACCATGACAGATGTAAAAATATTAATGCATTCTTAAAACCATTTTTTAGCTAAAAGCATTTTAATGTATAGACTTAGATTGTTCAAGAACTTACCTTTGAATCCTTCAAAAAAGTATGCTTCAGCTTGAATATAGGACTTCATCATGTCTACAGTAAAGTCGGTCACAAATCCTTCAAGTATGCTATTGACCCAGAAGTCGACTGCTCACGTCAGTAGGATGTCTATTGCTTTGAGCTGCGCTATGAGCTATGGAGTCCACTATGTAGGTACTCCTCCTTTAAAACATGTTTTCTTTCCTGTGAGTAACGATATCCACTCGTGCAATTCGTTTCCAAATGAAGCCCATAAAATCTCATGAATCTCTCTCCACAAGTATCTGTTCAACCACTCTACGTCAGATAGGCGCAGGTGTTTGTTCTCTTTTCTTGCAAAATCTCTTTCAATCTTGTCACACCAATCCCAGATCTCTTTCTTTTCGGGATGCCAATTGTCTGAACCCAATGGGAACTGGTATTCTTCTTCACACATTACTTTCCAATACTCTATCGCATCACTGGTCTTAGCCAGGCAACGGAACCATTTGTTGGCTATCGGTAACCTTCTAGAGGTTTTCAATCATAGACCCACGTACTTTGCGGTTCAAGGAACCAACAAAACCCCTTATTCACCGGCCCTTTCGGCAATAGACTGCACGTAGCCTTAGGTCTCACCCGATGCGAAACTGAGGGGGTGGTTGTGGAAATTAAGTTTCCACAACTGGGTGATGCAATGGGGGAAAAGATGATAAGCAGCGCAACACCTATGGGTTGCGTGGGAAAATAACTACACGAACCTTATGTTATGTGGTGGGTACTTCGGTGCGCAATTGCGCCTCTAATGATGATGCGATACATGATACCTTTGCGCTACGACAGTGAGCTATCAACAGCTTACTTCGCAGCAAGTCTCAATGACTCAACGCATCAACTAGACTATGCGTCCTTTCTTGGATATTCTAACCAATCCTACTTAGCATTCTTTATCCCTTCATCCCGTTCAAGTTCTTATCATTAAGTTGCAGATGATTGAATAAATATAATTACTGTGTGCTCCAATGCTGCACTAAAATTCAATTTTCAACGATGTGACTAATTGACCGATTCATACATTCTAGGATTCATAAGTGTTGAATACTTAACATTCCTTCATGCATATATTACTTAACATATTATTCCCATTCTCTGCGGTGAATACATATAAAAGCAATCACATAACAGAAGACTTCAGCATTAAACATTCATACCAAGTAAATGAACAATCATAAACACACAATAGTCACATAACACAGGATTTAATGTGGTTCACCCCCCGGATGGAGGCTACATTCACAAGAACGGTTGTTAATATTGCTCAATATGGGAAGGGTACAACCGTTCTTAGTCTGTGCACTTAGCTGCAGACTCTATTCTCTCTCAGATAGGTCTCTCCGCACTCAGCTGCAGAGCCTTTACAATAGCTTTCAAGCTTAAGATTCTACAATACCCAAATACTTAACCAAACTAAAGAGTCACCCTTCCCTTACAAAATTATGCCTTATTTATAGACCATGCCCATAGGTCATGTCTTTACAATCATTAGGCCGAAACCCTAAGGTTTCCAAAACTGGTGTGGCTAACAGCCACCCTAGTTGTCGTCATCGACAGCCTGCTCCGCATGCTCGAACTGGGCCACGCGTGGCTCACATGCTCTTCTGACAGACGTAGTCCTCAAAACGGTTACAACTGCATCGTGGCTTGTCCCTTTCAACTCCTTCACCTTCCTATCGCCATCGGCGTCGTGGCCTAGCTTCTCAACTGCTTGCCGCCACATGTTCGAACAGGTCACTTTCATCTGCCATCCACCTATTCCTTACCCAAAATAGGTCATGTCCTCGTCTAACCTTTACCCATGTTCTGAACCAAAAATAGCTCATGTGCTACCTTGCGCATCATCCTCCTGCGCGACCATGCCTTAGCCATTTTCGTCGCCCGACACACGCAATTCCTCAAAAATGTTTGTCACCTATTGCCGCGCACAATGCGTACTAAAAAAATATGCTTCCTCTTCCTGCCGTAGCGTGCAATGCGCAATTTTCCATACTTGTATATTTTTCCAACCCATTTGGGCCCTGCTCAACACCATCCCTAAAGGATATAGTAAAGGATGAAATACAAAAACTCCTTAACGCTGGATTCATCTACCCAATTTATAACAGTAAATGGGTGTCTCCTCTCGTGGTAGTTCCAAAGAGAGTCACAGGGAAATGGCATATCTATGTCAACTTTCGAGAACTGAATAAGGCCACTCTTAAGGACTACTTCCCATTGCCTTTCATTGATCAGGTGTTAGATACCTTATCAGGGAAACAATATTTTTCATTCCTTGATGGGTATAGTGGATACAATCAAATACTAATAGCACCTGAGGATCAAGACAAGACAACCTTTACTTGTTCTTGGGGAACATATGCCTATCGAGTGTTACCATTTGGCCTATGTAATGCACCTACTACTTTTCAGTGGGAAGTTCTAGGAATCTTTGCTAACCTTATACACGACTGTATAGAAGTTTATATGGATGATTTTATAGTTTATGGTAATACTTTCCTGGAAGCCCTTGATAACCTCGAAACAGTTCTTATTCGGTGCCAAGAAATGAACTTAGCTCTTAGTCATGAAAAATGTAAAATGATACTGACCAAGGGCATAGTTTTCGAACATCATGTCTCTCTTCAAGGTATCAAGGTGGATCCTGCCAAGATAGAAATAATTGTTAATCTTCCTCCTCCAAAAACTTCGAAGGAAGTAAGAATTTTTCTTGGCCATGCAGGCTATTATAGACATTTCATTGAAAATCTCACTAAGATAGTCACACCTATGTTCAAACTACTCATGAAAGACACTAAATTCCAATGGACTAAACCATGTCAACATGCCTTCGAAACTCTGAAGGAAAAGCTATCAGTGGCACCAATACTTAGGGGCCCAAATTGGTCCCTTCCTTTCCATATATCCATTGATGCCTCTGACATAGCTATAGGGGCAATCTTAGGTCAAAAAGAGGGACATACATCACATGCCATTTAATTTTCTAGTAAAAATATGACTCCTGCAAAATCGAAATACACTGTTACTAAAAAACAGTTTCTAGCAGTAGTCTATGCCATCAACAAGTTTCATCATTATATCACAGGATATGAGATTTTTATACACATTGACCACTCCACCATTAGTTTTTAATGAATAAATCTATCACCAATGGCAGAGTAATTCGGTGACTTCTTTTGTTACAAGAATTTAATATCACCATTGTTGATCATCCCAGTTGAGAGAATGTGGTAGTGATTTTCTCTCTCGAATTCAAACTGAGGATAATGCTAGTCCTATCGATGATAGCTTCCGAGATGAACATTTGTTCACTGTGTCTGTTTGAACCCCATCGTTTGCAGACATAGCCAATTATTTAGCAATTGGAAAGCTACCAAACCATCTCTCCCCACCTGAGAAACATAGGATCATAGTTCAAAGCTCTAATTATTCTTGGGTGGATACTGATCTCTTTTGTACTAGTCCTGATCTTATCATTAGACGATGTGTACGAGAGGATGATATGGAAGAGATCCTTCATGCATGTCATGGTGGACCTTGTCGTGGGAATTTTTCTAATAAGAGAACAATATACAAAGTGTTACACTCTGGGTATTATTGGCCAAGCATTTTCAAAGATGCTACCAAGTATGTCAAGGGGTGTGACAGTTGCCAAAGAATGGGTAGACCTATGCCAACCAATGAGATGCCTTTACAACCTCGAGTTATGATTGAGCCTTTTGAAAAATGCGCTCTAGATTTCATTGGGCCAATTTCTCCTATGTCTCGCAAGAAGTACATTCTAGTCTGTACAGATTATGTCACCAAATGGGTAGAAGCCAAAGCTTTTTTCCGAGCCACAGAGAAATCTGTGGTAGAATTCATATATGAAGAAATCTTCACTCGATTTGGTGTACCTAGGGAAATTGTAACTGATCAAGGATCTCAGTTTACCTCCAAGTTAATGAAAGAGCTTACTCACAAATATGGTATTAGACATTGTAAATCTTCACCATTTCACCTACAAGACAATGGTCAGGTAGAATCCACTAACAAAGTATTATAAGCAATCCTGACTAAGACTATTCAGTTACACCACAAAGACTGGGTAGATAGGCTCCCAAACTCCTTGTGGGATTATAGAATAACATGGAGGAACACCACTGGCTACACACCTTATGAACTCGTTTATGGTAAACAAGTTCTTCTACCTATTCAATTTCAAGTCAAAACCTTTTGTATGGCTGCACAATTAGGGATTAATCTAGAAGAAGCACAAAGACAACGAATCCTGCAAATAAATGAATTAGACAAGATTAGGGAAGATGCTATTCAACACACAATCTCAACACAAAACCAACACAAAAATTGGCATGATAGATACATTAAACAAAAACAATTCAAAACTGGAGACTGGGCATTACTTTTCGATTCAAGGTACAAAATATTTAAAGGTAAATTAACTACTCGTTGGATGGGTCCATATGAAATTGTTACAGCTTTTAATAATGGATCTGTTAAAATTAATACAATCGATGATTCTCAAATTTCCTTTGGTGTAAATGGACATAGAATTAGACTTTATCATCAACCAATATCTAAACAATATTTTTTTCAGAATGCATTACAACAGGAGGAAATGGAGCTGGTAGAAGAGGAAGTCATTCCTCCTCCTCCTAGTCCTTGAATTATTTTGGGTTATCTTCTTTTGTATATATGTAAATATGTTTTTGATTTTCAATAATAAAGGGTCATTTCTAACAACTGATTACATTTTTACAGGAAAGTTATTATGATCAGTTTATAAAATTTTGTCAATAAAACAGGAAGACTCTTTTCCTTTCGTTAATTTTGAAAATTTTACATAACTTTTCTTTTTTTTGTACATATGTTTTGTTTTGAATAAAAATTGAATCATCTAACAAGTGGTTTTGCAGCTTGATTACAAGAACCTTATCTTTATAATAAGATCATGCAATATTATCTGAAAATGGAAGTGCTCTAAAAATACTTATAATCTCCTACTCTTTTGATTATTGTTGAAAATTGAAAATTTATAGTGAAAAGTTAAAGCATTCTTTATATTATTTTTAAAATCACTTTCTTTTATGATTCTGTATATGGTATTTGATTCAGACATGCACATTTATGATTTATCATTAGAACAGTTGCTTAAAGACCTACTTTAATTATTATGATCTCCACAAAACTCTATCTTACACCTATGGATTGCTAGTTCATCCTAGACTCATTATCAAAACTTTTCTCCTAAGCACCTTTAAAAGGTATCCCAAAAGTGAGTGATATTTTCTAATTTGTGGGGAACATTACTAACCTTTTATGAAGAAGATAGACTGATAAGTCAAAGAATAACTTGAGGTTATTATCTTTTGACATGATTTATAATTTGGGCCATTATAAATAAAGTTATTGATAAGGTTCGTGCTAAAATTTGAATTATGTGATTAACCGGCTTAGCACACTCTAGTGCCAACCAGCTTCCTTACTAAAAATATCATTATACGAAGCAAACCCGTCAGGGTACTGAACAGGTTGGATGGCAGCGGGTCCATGCTAAGTAAAATCTTAAACAAGGAATCTTGGTAAATGCAAGTAATCCCATCGGGGTACTGAACAGGCTCACTGGCAGCAGGTCTATGCTTGCATGGTACCAAGATAAACCCTCAGGGGTACTGAACAGGCCTGCTGGCAGCGGGTCAATATCGGGTAAAAGAGGTTTGGTTAATGTATTCCTATTCACATAGCTCATAAAAACCTGAGTATACAAACACATGTTTAGGCCGATCATTTATACTGTCATTAGATAATGGCAGTAAGTTGGACTTGGACCCTGTCATCTAATTCAAACATTACCTAGGATATGAATATCCTAGAAATGGGACCCATAATTATAGTAGATCTCACAAATTTTATGGTGAACCTTATCTATATTGTTGATGTATATGTAAATTCGGAATGTATTTCATCTGTATATTTTATATATATTTATTGTACCCTTATAAGAGATGTGTTATTCCTCTATAAGGAAGTGTCGTCATGTGGATTGACAAGTGTCGCAAGTGTGTGTACTTGCCGATGGGTTATTAGACCACCATTTGGGGTCGACCCGGAATTATATACAATATAATGTGGATGTATCTAAGTAGACAAGTCGGCCCCAGTAGGTCACTGGGCAAAAAGGTAAGTATAAATAGAGATAGGAGATCTCTATTTTACTCACTCGGAAAAGTAACTCACTCTCTCTCTGGAAAGTGGCGCACTTGTGAGGAGGAGGAGGATCATCTGCTAGGAGACTATCTCTGTGTTATTTGGTTGTATTTTGGTTGAGCCATTGCTCTCTCTATCTCTGAGGAAGTTGTGGGGTTTTTCACCTTAGGGTTTTCCCCACGGAAACTCTGTGTCTCTTGTCTCTATGATTTTGATTCTTGTGATGCTTGTGATGCTTGTCATATTATGATTGTCATGCATTGATATACTGTAGATGTTATTCTCTCAGCAAAGATCCTAGATTATAATGAATTAATGCTCAAAACTTAACATGGTATCAGAGCTAACCTGAGAAGAAGACATTTTGCAGTAACGGAAGCTTGTGTTCCTTGTTTATTGGGTTTCTCTCCACAGATTTTTGAAATTCAGTATAGTAGATTGGATCTACTCATCAAGGCGCATCTATCTGTCCAATCAGAATTCAGTTCCGAGCATTTTCAGATTTGGCCCTAAAAATTAGGGTTTCCACAAAAATAGGAATTTCTAGAAACTGAAGGCACAGCTGGAAGCTCCTTGCAAACATCGAAGGTTAGAGCTTTGGATCGAGATTTTTGGCTGGGTAGATCTCCGGGAAACTCAAACCCTAATTCAGGGCTCTCCCCAGTGAACCCGAGAGGACAAAAAGGCAATTTTGAAGGGCAAGACTTTGCTGATCTCAAATTCTGAATGTACTAGGCTGATCATCTCTCCAAGGCGCATCTTTCTATCTTTTTGTAATTTTGAAATTCACATTTTGAATTTTTAGGGTTTCTCTGACAAACCCTAATCCGGGACCAGATCCAGTTTTCAGCACTTCAAGTGGTAAGTCCTAAATCTTTTCTATTTCCATTTGAAGTACTCTTAAAGATGTCTCTCCACACTAAGCTTGAGGATAAGCTTGAAGGGGCTGATAACTTCCAAGCCTGGAAGTATAGGATTGGGTTAATCCTGGAAGAGAATGAGTTGGACTCATATGTGAAAGAAGACATCCCTATCCCAGAGAATGAAGAAGCCAAGGCATTACACAAGAAGAACTTGGTCAAGGCAAAGAGAATCATTGCTGATTCTATCAAAGACCATCTCATACCCCATGTGTATTCTATTAAGACACCCAAGGAGATTTTTGAATCTTTGACCAAGCTATTTGAAGGAAAGAACATAAATGGGAAGATGACCCTGCGGAACCAATTGAAAGCAGTGAAGTTTCAGAATGGAGAAACCATTCAATCTTACTTTTCAAGGGTCTCCCAGATCAAGGAACAATTAGAAGCAGTAGATGAAATGGTGGAGAATGGTGAAGTGGTGATGACCACTCTAAATGGCCTACCCAGGTCATGGGATTCCTTTATTCAAGGAATTTGTGCAAGGAAGAAGTTGATCTCCTTCAGTAGACTTTGGGAAGAATGCTCTCAAGAAGAAGCTAGACTTATAGCTCGTGAAGAAAAGATGGTAGGTGAAGATCAAGCTCTTGCAGCCCTCACCAGGAAAGGAAAGTTCAAGAAAGAGCCATCTCACTCCAAGAGATCTTCACATCAATTCAAAGAAAGAAGAGTATGCTTCACCTGTAATGAGAAAGGACATATTGCCATAAATTGTCCCAAGAACAAGAAGGACAACAACATCTCAAATAAGAAGAAGAAGGGTGGCAAAAGAAGGTTTCATGCTCATGCTGCCGAAGATGATGAACCTCCAAAGAAGAAGGCTAGGGCAGAAAGTGATAGTAATGATGACTCATCAAGTGAAGAAGAGTATGTTCTGATCTTTGCTCTCACAGGTACCATCTCCCATGGTTGTAATGATTGGTTGATTGATAGTGGGGCTTCCAAACACATGACTGGGTTCAAAGAATCTTTTGTGAACCTATCTGAACATGAATCACCCCATAAGGTGAAACTTGTGGATGATTATCAATACCCAATCAAAGGAAGTGGTGAAGCCTCCTACAACCTAGATTCTGGAAAATCTCTGAAAATGAAGGAAGTACTTTATGTACCTGGGCTCAAGAAGAACTTACTCTCCATTTCTGCATTAGATGCAAAAGGTATGAGGGTTGCATTTGTGGATGGCCAAGTCCTAATGTGGCCAAAGGGAAAGACCATAGATGATGCAGTAGTAATTGGAGAGCAAGACGGAGGCTTGTATAAATTGAAGGGACAACCTGAACATGCCATGGTGCATGAATCCATGGAGCCAAGTGAACTTTGGCATAGAAGACTTGCTCACATGCACTATAGAGCACTTTCAATTGCAAGCAAGGCAGTAGAGGGTCTTCCTGAAATCAAGACCTTGATGGAGAACCAAACTGACAAGAAGATCAAAACATTCAGATCCGACAATGGTGGAGAATTCACCTCAAATGACTTCAAGAAGCTTTGCAGTGATTCAGGGATTAAGAGGGAGTTGATTGCTCCTTATAATCCTCAACAGAATGGTGTTGCAGAAAGGAAGAAAAGAACTATCATGGAAGCAGCAAGGGAAATGTTGCATGACCAGGATCTTCCTATGCATCTATGGGCAGAAGCAGCTAGAACAGCTGTATATGTGCAGAACAGAACACCCCACAAGATATTGGACAACAAGACACCAGAAGAGGTCTTTTCTGGTAAGAAACCCGAAGTCAGTCATCTCAGAATATTTGGTTGTCCAGTGTACACTCATGTCCCAAAGGAAAAGAGGACTAAACTAGATCCTTCAGGAAAGAAGGGTATTTTTGTGGGATACAGTGAAAGCTCGAAGGCTTACAGAATATACTTTCCAGGGTTCAAGAAGATTGATGTCAGCAGGGATGTAACATTTGATGAAAACTCAGCATTCATCAAATCAAGGAAGGCACCTACTGAAGTTTATGAAGAACCTAAGGAAACAAGATTTCAGGACACTCCCATGACTGAAGCAGTTCCAGAAGCTGTTCGTGAGTTTGAAGATCCACAAGAACCTATAGATCCACCCCGTGAGGATAACTCTCACAAGAGGAAACCTGTATGGGCTAGAGAGCTCATTCAAGATGCAGAAAGATTTGGTATTCCAGAAGAAGAACACAGAGCAAAGAAAAGAACCAGATCACAAACCAGCTATGTTGCTTTACTCTGTGACATTATGAACAAAGAACCTTCCAGTTATGAAGAAGCAGCAGAAAAGAAAGAATGGAAGGATGCCATGGTTGAGGAATACCAATCAATAATGAAGAATGATGTTTGGGATGTTGTCCCAAGACCAAAAGAGAAGTCTGTTGTGACTTCTAAATGGATCTTCAAAATCAAACATGCTGCAGATGGCAGTGTGGAGAAATACAAAGCAAGATTCGTAGCTCGTGGATTCTCTCAGAAAGAGGGAATAGATTATGAAGAAACTTTTGCACTTGTAGCCAGGTATACTTCCATCAGAACAGTACTTGCCCTGGCTGCAGCTATGAAATGGAAAATACACCAGATGGATGTCAAGACCGCTTTCCTGAATGGTATAGTTGAAGAGGAAGTATATGTGGAACAACCACTTGGTTTTGAAATACATGACAGGGAGTCATATGTGTGCAGACTGAAGAAAGCCTTGTATGGCTTGAAGCAAGCTCCCAGAACTTGATATGGTAGGATGGACAGTTTCCTATCTAGTTTGGGCTTTACCAAGAGTAAAGCAGATTCCAACCTTTACTACAAGGTTGAGGAAGGGAATCCTGTGATTCTACTCCTGTATGTGGATGACTTATTTGTAACAGGAGATGACAGACTGATTGCAGATACTAAAAGGAAGCTTGCCGCTGAATTCGATATGAAAGATTTGGGAATGATGCACTATTTCCTAGGTATGGAGGTGTGGCAGAATGTAGGTGGGATCTTCCTTGGTCAAGGGAAGTACACAGTAGATATCCTGAAGAGATTTGGGATGATGGATTGCAAGGCCATGGCCACACCTATGGCGTCGAATCTGAAGCTTCTATGTGATGCTTCATCTGAGCCAGTTGATGTCTCCATGTATCGTCAGATGATTGGGTCCTTGATGTACCTGACGAACATGAGACCAGACATTTGCTTTGCTGTGAACACATTGAGCCAGTTCCTGACGGATCCAAGGAGTGTTCACCTGATTGCTGTAAAGCATGTTCTGAGGTACCTGAAGGGTACAGTGGATTATGGGCTCAAGTATGAAGCGAATCAAAAGTTTAACCTGCAGGGTTATGTTGATTCATATTGGGCTGGCAGTGCTGCAGATAGGAAGAGCACATATGGGTGTTGCTTCAATATGGGATCAGGTGTGATCTCTTGGTTTAGCAGGAAGCAGTCCTGTGTAGCATTGAGTACATCAGAGGCTGAGTATGTTGCAGCCTGTTCAGCTAGTTGTGAGGCAGTATGGCTACGAAAGCTACTGTCTGAGTTATTTGATCTCCCGCTAGATGCTACTGGTATCTTCTGTGATAACCAGAGTTGTGTGAAGCTATCTGAGAACCCAGTGTTTCATGACAGGTCGAAACACATAGAGATCAAATATCACTATATCAGGGATATGGTGCAGAGAGGAGCTGTGAAGCTTCTGTATGTTGCGACGGATGAGCAGATTGCAGATGTGCTGACGAAGCCACTAGCCAGGGTGAAGTTCGAGTACTTCAGAGAGAGGCTTGGCGTGCTTCAGATCGAGGACACTTCGAGGAAGAAGTGATGAACACATTTGCTGAAGCCATTCCAAGCATGTTGGAAGGGGGATCCTTCACATGGCTGTGGATGTAAGCGCTGAATGATGAACATCAGGAGGATGTTCTGGTTTCTGCTGGATATGATCAGTTGGATCATTATATGTATTTTGTGTATGCATCATGTTGGATGCTGGATATGATCAGTTGGATCATTATATGTATGTATGAATGCATCATGTTGGATGCTGGATATGATCGGTTGGATCATGTGTATGTATTTTGTATATGCATCATGTTGGATGCTGGATATGATCGGTTGGATCATGTGTATGTATTTTGTATATGCATCATGTTGGATGCTAGATATGATCGGTTGGATCATGTGTATGTATTTTGTATATGGATCATGTTGGATGCTGGATATGATCGGATGGATCATGTGTATGTATTTTGTATGAACGCATCATGTTGGATGCTGATGGATACATTGTGTGGATCATGTATCTTTGTATGATCAGGTAGATCATGGATGCTGATGGATACATTGTGTGGATCATGTATCTTTGTATGATCAGGTAGATCATGTATGCTGATGGATACATTGTGTGGATCATGTATCTTTGTATGATCAGGTGGATCATGTATGTTGATGGATACATTGTGTGGATCATGTATCTATGTATGTATCAGGTGGATACTTGGATGATCGTGGATGACGAGCTTCTCCAGATGACATGCAGCAGGATGTTGCAGTGATGATGATCAGGATGATCATGTGTACATCAGGATGATGTTTGATGAGTATCAGATGATACTTTGTGGCCGTGGATCAGGTTGTGCAGGAAAGCATGTAATTTGTGCCCTGGGAGATTTGCAGATGGTCTTTCAAGGTTTTGCCTATGGAATGTAATTCGGTGCCCTGGGACATCTGGCAAATGCTCTTGCAAGGTTTTGCTTGGGAGGACATGTAATTTGTGCCCTGGGAGATTTCAGGTCGGAGTTGTGTACCCGTAACATCCTGAGATGCTCTTGCGAGGTTTTGTCCTATGGCATGTAATTTGCTCCTGGGACATTTGGACAGGATGAAAAATGCCTCAGATGCTTCAGCCAGGTTTTGCCATGACCACATGTAATTTGCTCCTGGGAGATCTGGACAGGATGAAAAAGGCCTTAGATGCTTCAGCCAGGTTTTGTGGTGAGATCACATGTAATGTGCTCCTGGGAGATCCGACAGGTAGAGCCATGTGCTCGTAACAGCCTGGGATGCTTCAACCAGGTTTTGTGATGGGTCACATGTAATGTGCTCCTGGGAGATCCTACAGGTAGAGCTGTGTGCTCGTAATAGCCTGGGATGCTGCAGCCAGGTTTTGTGACGCACGTAATGAGTCCTGAGGATTCCATAGTATGGCCAGTGATGATGAAGACCTGCAGATGGTGGGCCTACATCCAGTATGAAAAAGGACTGGCTCTGTAGAACTTCCTATGACGAGTAGAGTCAGATATTGGTTGAGATAGCAGCAGCAGTGACGATGATGATGACGATGCATCGATGACGATGATCCAGAGAAGAAGACTTGTCTAGCAGATCTGTGTCGAGAAATACCTTCCTAGTTAAGAGGGAGTGTTGATGTATATGTAACTTCGGAATGTATTTCATCTGTATATTTTATATATATTTATTGTACCCTTATAAGATATGTGTTATTCCTCTATAAGGAAGTGTCGTCATGTGGATTGACAAGTGTCGCAAGTGTGTGTACTTGCCGATGGGTTATTAGACCACCATTTGGGGTCGACCCGGAATTATATACAATATAATGTGGCTGTATCTAAGTAGACAAGTCGGCCCCAGTAGGTCACTGGGCAAAAAGGTAAGTATAAATAGAGATAGGAGATCTCTATTTTACTCACTCGGAAAAGTAACTCACTCTCTCTCTGGAAAGTGGCACACTTGTGAGGAGGAGGAGGATCATCTGCTAGGAGACTATCTCTGTGTTATTTGGTTGTATTTTGGTTGAGCCATTGCTCTCTCTATCTCTGAGGAAGTTGTGGGGTTTTTCACCTTAGGGTTTTCCCCACGGAAACTCTCTGTCTCTTGTCTCTATGCTTTTGATTCTTGTGATGCTTGTCATATTATGATTGTCATGCATTGATATACTGTAGATGTTATTCTCTCAGCAAAGATCCTAGAGTATAATGAATTAATGCTCAAAACTTAACATATATTCTTTGGATGACAAGAGATCTTTACAATGAGTCATGGATGAGTAGTTTTCCTATGGCATTTTTTGCATCTCTTACACTATTATTCTTCATATGGTATTTCAAGCATTGTTGTATTCTTTTTTATGAATGTACATATCTGAATCATCTACATTTATTAGTTAATATTTCATTTCCTTATGAAAATTATCACAGTATTTTAGAAGCTATATGTAAGACTTTCAATTGAAATTTTTTAATATTAATCATTTTCTCTTTGATGGTTTGAGGACACGCCATATTTTTGGTTTGGGGGAAGATTAGAACTGTTCTTACTTTCTGAATATTTATGAAAATTTTATTTATCTCTGATAAAATGATAGGTGTTTTCAGGTTAATGCAAAAACAGAAGAAATATTGATCTAATCAAGAACAAAAAGAGGAACGCAACTAAAAGATCTAGAAAAGCAAAGTTTACAGCATCTTTTGTGCACTAATAGCTTTGGAAACTCTCTATAAAATCAGCTTCAGTCAGTACCAACAATAAGATCTTGTATAGATAAAATTTTGTATGAAGGAGTGCATGACGGATTGAATGCTGATCAAAACAAGGAGGCGAACGAGGCAAATAAACAACGTTCTCAATGGAGTGCTGAATGAAACCATAACTTGTATAAATATTAATAAGTGTGCCAAGATATTTGAAATTTTGATTGACCAATGATGACAGGGATCAACCAAATGTCAATTTCACACATGGTCTCATTCTCTTATCCATCTCGCCTTCATTAAATGAATGGATTATGCATCATTGTGAATCATTGCACGACCGCCATTTGGTCTTACTTATCTTGTTGTACGACTTGCCACCATATTAATCGAATCATGATCTCTCACATGTAATCTATTTTCATTACATGAATTACATTCAACCTATCCAAAGCTCGGCTTTGGACATGGTTGAATATATTATAAACCACACGTATTCACTGAATTCACGCACTTCTACATTGGCACTTGACTCAAGATCTTCAAATGACAGGTGTGATCTTTTAGGCATGCTAAGTCCATGTCCACTGTCGTTCAAACATTCAAACGAACATTAGTTTAAACTGATGATTGCATGATTTGTGCCTTAGTCTATTCGCTCTCCATCTTTTTGTTGAGCCGCTTCCTCTGCAATTTCTTGCACCTCTTGTATCCATTTGCATCCCCCCATCCTCTGTCAACAATGCCAATTCATTACAAGCCTGGCAGCTACCAGGACCTCCTCTGCATTTCTGAGTTTAAAGCCTGTTGTGAAGTGTTTTTTAGAGCGGGTTGGGGTCTGTTTCTCTGCCTTCTCCAAGGCCACGACCACAAAATTTCACTACTATTCGCTGAAGGTTTTGATGGCAAGACAGCTAAAGTTGGCTATCTCACTTCCTCCGTGATAGAAGAATCCATCTCATTGGCCACCAAACTTCTGAGGGAAGGTGCCCAATGGCACAAACATCTCTTCCTTCCACGGAAGGCTCACGAATTTTCCTTGAAGGCCGATTTTCAACATGTTGCTGGTACCAAAGGATTCCACAGGGAATGGGTTAAGCCGGAATACTTAGATCCTTTGACTGTCATCATCCATTTGATCACTTGTGAGGGTAAGTTTACTATTTTTAAAGTCTACCATTTTAGATTGCTAGCACATTTTTTTAACAATCAGACCCTCAACTTCCCATTTTATTTCTTGAAAAGTTTGGAGAAGATGTCTAGCTAAGTTAGGAAGAATATTGTTAATCCTTCTGGTAGCTTGTACCATCATTGTCTTATAAAATTTTGATCATTCACCAGCTGGAAAAGAGAGGACAAAACTAGGATCGTTTTGTTTTTGAAATACTGAACCCTCATTTGATTGAGAAGTCTATTGTCAAACCCTCTCCCTCTCAAAAACATTGTTTCCAATCCGGTAATGGTGAGCCTACCCAATCGTCTACGCAAGCAGAATGAGACACTAAGCATGTGCGATTTGATAAGGATCCCTTAGGTGATGTGCACCTTGTCCAGTCATCACCTTCTCCTGAACTTACCCTTGGTGACCCTACTTCGGAACCTCCACTCTTTTCAGTGCCCAGTAAATCCGTGAGAACAAATTGTGACCATTCCGTTCACCAATCTGTCATTCAGACTGTTGTTCAACCATCATGTTTAAATTTCCATTCAGACAAACATACCCTTGAAACACCCCTCCTCACATTAGCTAACATATCTGCTCGAATGAGTGAAGCCTCTGCTTCTGAAAGTTCTCTTGCACACAACAAAGACAAAATTCTTGAAGATCATACTATTGAGTGTGAAACATTTTCAAAAGAGTTGAGTCTCCCAAAGAACCCTAAACATCATGAAGAACAACCCATTCTGACTCAGCAGGAGATGGATAAGTTGACCCAAGTGATAGCACGGTTGAAAGACTAGAATCAAAGCTATGTGGAAACAATTTCTGAGTTTCATGAAGAAAACAAGGCACTGCGTACATAAGTGAAAAGCATTGAATGCTTAGTTAACGCTAAAACAACATCACATACTGCCCTGTGGATGAGGTATAATTCCTTAAAGGACCAATTCAAGAAGCTCCAGGCCAAATTTATATGTTCATCATCCTAGTCGAAGGCTACTGCTACCGCAGCTCATCCTTCTTCCTAATTTCTCTCTGTTTTGCTCAGTGGGACCTAGCATATCTCCGGTTTGGGGGAATGTTGGTGTCCATTTTATCACTTTTTTTTTCATCAAATCTACTCTGAGTGGCGTCATTCTTATCATTTTTTATTTAATAAGTTATTCTTTCTGCCATTCAGACCATCAAACAGACCATGTATGCATATATTCAGTTATTGTATGAATTTTGGTGAAATCTCTCCATATTATGATTTACTAATGTTTAAAGTCACATTTCTCGATATGCTTGACATTTAGTTTTGATCTACAGGATGCGGTTTTTCAAACGATCCTCCATTCAGACTGCGTGTTTGTGTTGCTAATGTTCAACCGCGTCCAGCTCGTCATTCAGCCTTGCTTTCAGCCCGCAAAATCATCAGTTGGCATATTCTTGGCCATTAAAGACAGAAACAGACTCATGGATTCGGTTAGCTACATGGTGGTTATGATTGATGAGCCTTGGTTCTAGAATATTTGCTTCCTTGACTCCTGAGCTGGACAACACACCTCCTGTCCACGTCAACACTCTTGCGCTCCAACTTTCCTATTCGTTCATCCTGATATCACACGTAACTACTCACGCCGATGTTCTAGAGGAGTCCAATCTGCCCACGCTCAGTCCGCTAGCACATGCTTTGTCCACGTCGATGCTCAAGCATCCCTCTCCTCCATCCATTTAGCTTGCTAGCATACACTCCACCCATGGTTAAAGAAAACGAACACGCAACTATTCACGTCAGACAGGGTCAACACTGTGAAAGCAGGCAGATGCCCTCTACGTTGTCAGACGTTACCCAACAATCATTTTACAGTCTTAAATACCTCTATTTTTAGATAGGTCGACTATGTTGACCTTCTCTCCCACTGTAAACTTATAAATAGATGCCTAGTATGGAGAAAACGAGGATCAGATAGCATAGAGAATAGACAGAAGATAGCAGTTACTTTTGCATAAATATTGTGTAATTTTCACCAAGTTAATGAAAGTTTCAGTTCGTTGATGCTATATTGTTAGTAACTAAGTGATTTAGTTTCCATCTCTGATTGCTGGTAAGGGCCCCTCATCAACCGGAGGTTTTGTTTATGCTTTCTGTATTTTCTTTTCAACAACTAGTTAGTTTATTTTCTAGTAAATGTAATTAATTTCATTTTACTGTATATGTCTTTTCTTTCCTCTCCGTAATTTTTATTTCTCTGCTAACTTAGTCCGTGTTTCCATAATTAATAAATGGTCGACCAAAGCATAGTATTCATAGTTTGATTTCAGTCTTTCGTAATTAGATAGTTTGTTTTCTAGTTTTCTGCAATTAAATAAATCTTAATTAGTTTCTGTTTCAAGTTCTGTTAATAGTTAGAATTAGATTCATTAGTCTATGTTATGCAGCTGTAGGTTAATTTTCTCTCTCACCTCAGTATTGCTTTAGCATAAATAGAAATAGTTCATCTTCCCAACAATAATTATAATAGGTTGCTTCCTATTATCATAGCTTCTCAACAAGTCTTCTCACTGACTTCTTTGCATTGTAGGTTCATCTACATTCACCAGCTGACGTTAAGATCATCAAAATTGCTCAATTTCCTTAGTTTAATTCATTTTTCCTCCATTCGGACTGTCGTTCAGACAGTCATCCGGATCATCATTTGGACTTTTATTCTTTCTGCACTATTTTCTGCTTATTTTGAATTCAGTTTCTTAGGTTCTTTAATTGTAATCTTCTCTCTTCTAATTATCATTCTTAACCATAGTTAGGCCTTTGCTTTATATTCTATAAGAGTTTTTAATTCAGTTTTGTCATTATTCTTAATATCCTTCTCATTTTCCTTCACTTCGTTTTAACTGTTTTTCGAATTATGTCTTTTATAATTGATTTACTAATATGTCGTTGTTCTAGAATTTATCAGTTTTATTCTTAGTCTAGTTTATTACATGTTCTTAAGATTTAGTTCAGATTAGAGTTAATAATTTCATTCTCCAAGTTATCTAAATTTCGCTCAAATAATGAAGATGTTTCTTTCCAAGTTTCTTTGTTAAGCATAGGATCAGTTTCTCGTTCGCTCAAATAATGAAGATGTTCATGAAATAGAATTTGGATCAGAAGTAAATATCTTTATCAAGTTTTTTACTTGCTTCTATATAACATATATTTATCAAGTTTTCTACTTGTTTCCAAATTGAATCCAGAAATAAACATCTTTATCAAGTTTTCTACTTGCTTCTAGATTTTCATTAGTTTTATATCATTTTTTTATGGATAGAAAATAGATCATAATGTTTAAAGTTAACTATAATTGGACTCTTTGTAGTTTACATCTCTTTATTGAAATTAGGTTAGATTTACTTCCATTTTGTTTTTCTGTTACATTTGAAAGTCATTACGATTCATTCACTCCAGTTCCTATCACATTTGGCATACAACATCAAGGAGAATGGAATTATAATTAAATGCTTTAGTATAGTTTTGAAGTATAAACTGAATGCATAAGTAGTTATTGAATTCATTAATAGTTTGTAGTTTTGATTTGAATTAATTTAGTTTTTTGGCTATGTAATTTACTATTAAGTCATTTCATAGATAGGTCTTTAATTTCATTTACAGTTGTCTCTAATTCCTAGATTAGAATCTAAAGAATTGATTAAGTAGTTTCCAGTCTTACAAAAATAGTTTGATTTTTAATCAGTAATTTCCATTGTTTAATCATAGAGTAGAGTAGTATGATTTAATACTATTCTGATCTGTTAGTTCATTTTTTATCTTTTTTTCTGAAGTTTGACTCGGTTTTTAATTTTGAAAGATCTTTCGATCTTTTCTTTATTAAAACATTTCTAAGGTCTGACGAGCTGAAACTTAGGTGCCATTCTACCTTTTCATATACTTTGCCTCAACTCTAAGAATACCAACCCTGGTCGATAATTAAATATTTAGGTGTTTCTTTAAGACAACTCACACACCTCAACAACCTGTGATCACTAAGGTTACTAATATCTTGTTCTAAAACTAAGGTCGTTTCCCTAGTAGAACACATGGAGAGCGGAGATAACACCTAACATGATTTTGGATGTCAACACTAGAGGAGACCTCCAATTGCAAGGATATATAGAATAAGGATTTATTCCTTCTCATACCATCAATATACATTGTTTTATTTGTTTTAGTTATTCATGCATGTTATATCTCCTTGTAAAGCCAGATGGACCACATTTATTGCAAAGCCAAGGATTGATTTACATTATATGTGTGTGATATCCATTGACGGAGAGTAGAGTTGAGATTTTTTGTGTTCCCATGGTTGAGGGTCTAAGAGTATGTGAGATAATTGGGAACCCCAAGTAAAAGACCTCACAAAGGGAAATTCCAAGTAATTTTGAGAAAGTGACAAATTAGGTCAAAAGTTGAGCATCTTGTTATAACACTAAGGTCATTTACCTAATAGAATACATGCAGAGTGGAGATAATGCCTAACATGATTTTGGGTGCTATCAATAGTGTTGTCTTGCCATGTACTTGGGTAATGTGACATGGATATTGTTTGTAAATCCTAAGAAAGAGAATCATGCTAGTGGCGAGAGCTTGATTGACATAAGCTTGTAATTGAATCCAACGAGGACTTCTTCTTATGTATGATGGAATTCTCATATTAACATGTTCATGTTCTCTTGCATGTACCCCAACGCTCCAAGAAAAACAAATATTTATATTTATTTGCAAGGAAAATTTAAGGTCTTGGAGATGAGTGCAACCTTTGTATCTCATAATCACAAGCCATTGACATCATTGAAATATGATATCATTGTAGTGGAAGAAGTTGTAGAGGTGTTAGAGGCCTAAATATTGAAATAATTCAATCCCAACATAAAGCATCTCATTGTTATCAACAACCAAATGCATATTAGGGTTTCATGCTAGAGTATAAGACCTAGGGTTTGAGGATTGCAATACAAAGAAGGACATGTAGACTTGGATTCTAGAAGTATAGATCTCAAGTGGTGTACTTGTGCGATGTGACATGGCTAGGGTTTTGAAAACCCGAAGGAAGACAATAATTATAGTGGGGAGAGCTTGATTGACATAAGCTTCATGTTGAAGGCTATTAGGACTTCCTACATATCCTGGAGATTATTGGGAGCCTTAGGAAATGCTAGAGTTAGATGTTAGGGATCATGAATATATAACAACTGGAGAAGATAAGAGTAATAGAGACATATTAGATGATCTTCAAGAGACTTCTCTTGTGTGATGCTAGAGTATAAGAACTAGGGTTTGAGGATTGAAATTCTAGGATGGACATGTAGACTTGGATTCTATAAGTTGAGTTCTCTAGTGGTGTACTTGTGTGACATGACATGGGTAGGGGTTTTAATCCCTAATAAAGATAAGCATGCTAGTGGGGAGACATTAATTAACATAAGCTTGTTGTTGAAACCAATGAGGGATTCCTAGATGTCCTATAGATTATAGGGTTTTTGAGGAAACCCTAGATGTCCTAGAGATTTTCATGTGGCTTTCCCAATCTAAAAGGAATCTCCTTCAACACTCATCCTCACGTGTCCCAGGAGAATGTCTCAAAGCAACAAAAAACTAACACCATAGCCATGGCCAAGGATTTGAGACCGACCCCTCATATACAAACCCTTCTAATAGTGATACTATCCCAATTGGAGTCCAAATACCCCCTATTGAGGGTATGTGTGGTGGTTCATGGATTCTAGGGCTAGATTAGGTTTCTAGGATTCTAGATTAGTTTCCTAGGGTTAGATTAGTGTTTCTAGGGCTATTTTAGGTTTCTAGGACTAGATTAGGTTTATAGTATTCTAGCTTAGTTTTCTAGTGTTAAATTAGTGTTTCTAGGGTTAGTTTAGCTTTCTAGAATTTCTAGGGCTAGATTAGGTTTGTAGGGTTATATTAGTGCTTCTAGGGCTAGACTAAGTTTCTAGGGATAGATTAGGTTTCTAAACATTAATAAAAAAGGGTGAAATGATGACATGGTAGAAGGACAAGGTGACATGAAGGACAAGCAATGGACAACACATTAATGAAAAAGTGTTGATGACTCGACAAAGGAGCATGTAAAGGTAAGCAATATTGATAGGATGACAAAGGAGTATGAAAAGTGGCCAAGTATGAAAAGGACAACAATATGATGATGCAAAGATCGCCAAGTATGACAAGGACAACAATATGATGATGCAAAGATCAAGAAAGCATGAGATCATGTCAAACAAGCATGACAGATGTTGATGACATGCATGATGAGGATGACGTGTTGACATGGAGGAAGCATGACAAATGTTGTTGAATAGGAAAACAAGCAAAGTGAATTTGGCAAGCATGTATGTATGTATGTATCAATAAAAAATGCATCTCTATGTATCTATGTATGTATGTATGGCAAAGACATGTATGTATGTATGTATCAACAAAAAATGCATGTACCAACAAAATAACATAAAACTACACATACCTCGATGTAGAACATAACATTCTTTGATGCAATTCTTTCTCTTATGTAAAGTTGACTGACCTCATTCAATAAATCCATCTGGATCCTCTCTATTCCTAATTTTCTCCATCAATATCTCATGCTCTGAATGAGATAGGTAGTAGCATACCTTGGTTGATATCTTGCTTGACATTGTCTGTAGATGGATGTTTGTGCCAACGATCAAGTTTGTGAAGTGATACACCACTGAACTTGGCCTGTAATCCATGAATACATGCCAACTAGTTTGTCTTGACTTCCCATCTAGTGTAAGATATACCCCCTTAACCACCATCGAGAAAATAGGAAATTCAATGCCTTCATCGTCGATTAATGATCTGTAGAGGGTTTTCTTACCTTGGATGCACTGTTCCAACCAATAATTTGTGCCCCATTCCTTGTCTTTCGGGGAAACAACTGCGTATATGTGTCCTGTTTGTACAAGATCTTAGATATGGTCATAGTATGTCGAAAACACTAACTGACCCTCCTATAACCGAGTTGTTTCAACAACTACACGTTGGTCTACTGCAAGTGACACACGATCCCATTCATCAATTGAGTCCATGCATTCGCATTCATCCCATTCACCACTGCTGCAAGGGATGCAAAAGCAAGCAAGCTTTCGCATCCATATTTCAAATAAGTGTTTTTTTGAGCTTCGAACGAAATGAAATCTACGTGTTCCTTGTACTGTGCCGCAACTATAGGAACGCGATCGATCTATGTCAACCAATTGCCAAAAATTTCTTACCACATGTCCTCCCACTGATGATGTTTGTTGATCTCTTGATCGGTCTGGCATTGTTGCAGAGCACCATTGAACTATGGATTCTGCATCTCGGATATGAGGTTCCTTGTTAAACCTCATCTCTTCCCTTCGTAGTGCAGTTTTGATGCATGCATCAGCCCCAACATGCTCACCTTTGTCGTGCCCAGTCTCAAAATAGTTCCAGATATGCGGCACATTATAAGTCTTATGCAAAATACTCATCCATTGGAATAATCGGGCATTTTTGAACTACCCCGCACAATCATCGGACCATATTCAATGCTGATCCATCTGTATATCTCTCTCCTTCAACTGATCATAGAAAATTCAGAAACAATGTTGCACATAATGCAGATCATGGGTTCTATCATCACTTATGTAAAATTTTGTCTCCTTCAATATTATCCTCTTGTCATTGATGCTCTCTAGCCCATTCCTATACATAATATGTACCATGATGCTGACTTGGTCTGAATGGTAGTATTGACTCTGGATTTCATTTTGTGGCTGAAGGGTGTAATTTTCTGCAAAATCCACAAATAACACTATGGTTCCAATAGGAAATGTGTCCCTGCATTTTTTGTACTGCTCATCTTTCCATCGCGCTACATGCACATGTTGAACATAGTGCTCTGTTTTCTTGTAGAAATCCGTCAAGAAGTCACATACCCGTACCTGTTACCATGAAAACAAGGGAAATTTTACAATGTGGCCTTTGGAAAAATGTATATGTCATAAATTGAATGTGTAATATGAAAAATATGCAATATTCATTTGTACCCGTGACTTCACTAATGCAATATTTTTTACTTTCCTGGCACTGTCTAATTGATAGGTTATGTACTTGAAGCTCTGCATCTCCATGCCCATCCTGCTAAATCCGTGCTCCCCGCTTTCATGAATGCAATGGTTCAAAAGAGAAAACCCATTGAACCTAGAACATGTCCCATATAGACAATATTTTTCATAATATTTTTGTCCTTCAGGCGTTGGACACATGATGTTGTCGATAAAGTGTCTTGATGCATTCGGTGGTAGTATGGATTCATTCCAGCCTTGCACAATGTTAGTATGCAAATCACAAAATATATGTTTACATGTGTCATAATAATATTCATATTCTATGTGGTATCTACAACAACAGGTGTTCTAATCAATGCATATATGAACGTACCATGGTTTGCATTTCTCAAAGGACCTTTGGCCTAGCTTCAATTGTGTGTGCTCATTCCTGAATCTCTCATAGAGTTCAATCTGTGTGGTCTCAAGAAAGTGTTTAACATGGGGTTCACGTTTAGTAGAACCTTTTCTCATCTTTAGCACGCCTATTTGGTTTGATGGAGTTCTGGTATGATCATGCCAAAAATTTTGTACTAAGTCCTTAACAGCATCAATTAGCTTCCTATCTCCACGAGGCAACCTACCAAAAAAATCCCAACAATTGTTTCCACCCATAGTGTCAAGATTTTCTCTTATAACATAGTACTTTTTAATAGTTTTTCTATTTAATTTAGGTATGTGAGAAGTGTGTTATTGCAGGAGAGGTTTCCTTGTGGACTTGCTTACAACTGATTCTGCTAACACACGACGAGCCACATAGAGATTTTTGTATGAGACATCTTCACAATCGCATCAAATGCAGATTGGAGATTTCTTACAATATGACTGCGAGCCTCTGAAATTTTAACCATCTTTATGCCCAAAATTATCCTAACAACAACTAAGCAATGTGACTTTAACAAACATAGCAATAATTGACATTTAACTGCATAACCTTTGGATTTAAAACATTCGTTGACAATTTTGTTGCATTTCCATTCGATAGTGCATTTTGGAAACTTAACTTCAAGGCCCCATAGAGCATTTTCATCCACATGAATATGTCTAGGAGTTTTTCTTCTTGCATTGGAAAGTTGAGGTAGGAAAGGTGGACATGAGACATGAATACCGGAGCTTTTCTGTTGTAGTGCTTCGTTCACACATTGGGCCATAATGGGAGTGTGCTCGACATAGTTGTGGTATTCTTGGGGAGATTGCAAATTAATCACTACTTGTATGTCCATCTCTACACATGCAGCATCTCCCAATATTCCTGTGTCCTGAGGAACTTTGGCATGACTTGTTGATGGATTGTTGGTTGGAGATTGTGTTGATGTTGGAATTTGAGTTGGGTCCGTTGCACGCGACCGATTTACCTGTGGTTTTGAACAAGAGGTTTTCATGTCAACAACTATGTTAGGATTAGTGGAAGGATCCGAAGCAATGACAAGAACATGTCTCACTCTTTCCATTTCCAACCTAGCCTTTTCTCTTAATTCATTGACCTTTTCAACGAGAAGATTCCTTCTATATTTTTTTGTTATGTTACGTGAGTTTCCCATCTCCAAAAGTCTCTTTAACAAAACTATGATGCCTACCCCTGCAAGAGAAAAAACAAATAAGATATCAGTTCCATTATACAATGAACTTGACACATTCCAACATAACTTACTACTTTACAAATTAACACATACAACTATAGACAATGTTGGTTTATTTGTGTCCGAATAAACATCATTATCCCTTACAATTCCAATCAATTTAGATGATGTTTGGTCAAGTGTAGAATGGAGAAACTAGTGTCTTGCCTAGCTTGAGATGCTAGAGATGCCTTGGGAATAGCTTGATAGTTTTTCTACATCAAATAAGGTAAAGAGAATAAGTTTACTAATTACACAATGAGGAGGTTGCAAATTCCCCCAAGGAAGGAGAATTCAATGAGGTAGAGGCAAGTAGTCAATCTCAAAGGCATGATATCAAAAAAACATTGTGATAAACATAGCATGAAGATGAGAGCATGGAAAAAATTTCATGAACTAATCAATATGGACCCTCTCCCATGATTGCTTCTTAGGATTTTATTCAAATTGAAGAGGCTCAAGAGAGAACCTCATCATAGATGGGAATGTGTGGGGGAGGAATAGTTTGATAGTTTATGCTATAGGTTTTTCTATGGTGTACAATGTGTAAAAGATGGAGGTTTATTAAACCATTTATTTGTATTTTTTTCAAATGAAAAAGAGTTTATGCTAGATATGCCTTGGGAATAGTTTGATAGTTTTTCTACATCAAATAAACATAGAATGAAGATGAGAGCATGGACAAAATTTTATGAACTAATCAATATGGACCCTCTTCCATGATTGCTTCTTAGGATTTTATTCAAATTTAAGAGGCTCAAGAGAGAACCTCATCCATACCATCCTTGTGTGAAATCAAAATATATTCATGGTAATGATGATTGGTTTACATTTCATACTTCATCTTGTCTAGTGAATATGAGTCTTTTTAGATGTGAAGTTGGGAATTCTTCTTGTCAAATTCATTGTTGTCTATGCATGGATATTGTTGTAGGAATATGATAAAAACAAAAAGGCATGGGAGAATCTCAAATCCTGTGAATGAAAATAATTATTTACAATTCACCATACCTATATAAATGATCTCCACTTGCAATGGAAATTGATAGCTTGAATGTATCCACTAGATTCCAAGACCACTGAATATGTTTGTTAGATTCCATGAGTGATTTTGTGTCCAATAGATCAATGAGTGTCCAAAAGATGAATGAATGTGAGCTAATAAGCAACTTGGAAGAGCTTGAAACCCGTGAAAGACAGAAAACCCGTGTTTTTTGGTAGCATTCTCGGGAACATAAAACTCTATTTTTTTTAACTAGCAGCAGATGCACGCACGCGTGTTTAAATGCGCGCATGCGTGTTTCTAGCGCATACACGTCATCAGCGCACACGCGCTAAAACACGTGCACGCGCCCCTGCATAACGTTTACACCATTTATTAACCAACGTTTTCACCATTTAATGCCAAACCTTTCCCCACTTCGAAAATATTTGCATACATTGGACTATACTTCAAAAGTGGATAAATGAATGGCTAAAGAGAGGGGGGTTAAGGCTTCAAGGGATTTAAGGGTTTAGGACTTAAGGCATAAGGTCTTAGGGATTTGGACTTTAAGGATTGTGGGTTAGGTTGTTTAGGAGTTAGGATCGTGGGATTACAGGTTGAATGGTTCAATGGTGTAGGGATTAAGGGATGTAGTGCTTTAGGGAGATTGAGAGGTAGAGAGAGATAGAGAGATGGGATATGGGAGAGATAGAGAGAAAGAGATCATGGGGTTAGGGGGGGAGCAGTAGCATCCCACGTCATACTTGCAAGGGTCGCGTCCGGTGCAACGCCACATGAGATTTGAAATGTAAACATGCTTAGAAGGTGAAAGAAGAGGATTGAGACTTAAATGAATGTTCCATAACTCAAGAGCTACAATATGGGGATGAAATGATTTGGGCCCTGGACCCTAAATCATTTTGATATGGGTGTTTTTCACACCAAATATGGCCCATATGGCCTCAAACATGGTCGAGTAAGGAAATAATAGAAAAAAAACCCTCTCGTAAGTCCAACTTAAAAAAATAAATTGTAAGGGGATCCTGGATTATCCCTAGTGGGGTGTTGTGTTCACAACAGTGGGATACATGATCCATAAGTAGGTTTTGTAGACTGAAACAAGGACTTTAATCCTTAAATTACCCTCTCAACCTCAAGTTCCATGAACAAAACCTAAAATCCACATCGAGAGCCCTCTATAAGGTGTCTTTGGAATCAAAGATGAATGCAAGTGTCATTATAATGTCTTGGGAATCATGTCTGACAATTAAACGAGAGCCTTTATCAATAATATTTTCTTCTTGGGCATATGGACACCATTAATTGTCTTATGTATATTATCCCTAACATGCTTTATTTACTGTGGATGGTTCTTGGGCCCTTAACCATAGTCTTGGTAGAAAAATAATAGCCTCAAGCCCTTGGCCATGGTTTATGAAGGGAAATAACAATCTCAGACCCAAAACATATTTTTTCAAGATCAAATGGAGTGAATTCATCCTCATAATACCATGCAAGACCATGGATATGTTGCAAGGCCTTGAACATTGTAAAAGAATGAAAACAGGTCCTTGAGATCTTATTGAGGCATATTGAGCTCAATTGAATTCCACTTGAGCCTTAATTGAAACTTCTTGACCTCAAGCGTCGTCAATAACACATAGAAGCCATGACACTAGACCTATACAA